>CM029372.1:17724420-18034420 GCA_017165825.1 Hepsetus odoe | reverse complement strand
TATATATATATATATATATATCAGGAATCATTAAGAAAAAGAAGAGCAACTTGGCATTAAATTACAATTATAAAAGGTTTCCTTTTATTTTTCCTTTTACCATGTAACCTACACTAAACAAATAACTATATGATGACATTGGAACATTACTGTGAGGATCTGATTACCTCAACTCCAAAAAATAATCAGGTGAGCCGCACTGACGTCAGGAACTGATGTTGGATGGATGATTAGTTCTGGATCACAAACACCATCCCAGCTCATCCAAAAGGTATTGAATGGAGCTCCTTCCCTCCAGAGAATGCTGTTCCACTGCTCCACAGCCAAGTGGAGGAGAATGTTATACCCCTCTATTTGACACTTGGCATGGCGCAAGGCTTATGTGCAGCCACTCTAGTGCACCTTATCTGTCAGAACATTATAACTGTGTGTGGAAAACTGAACACCTATGTCAGCATTAGGTGCACCTTAAAGTAGTTTTCAATCATTTGAAGCTCTGGGCATGTAGTGCAACTAATATATTCACTGTTTGCAGTGTAGCTAATACTTTCACTGTTAGCACAAAAACCTTGCAACCTTATATATTAATTTAGCATGTTTTATACATTTTTACATAAGGAAAAAACTCCAGTTTCCCATTAAAATATGCAAATTTCATGATTTCAGTTACAATTGGCCAGTTGTCTAAAGTTGTCTAAAGCTTATATTTCCCTAAAAAAAGTTAAGATTTTGGAAATTTTGCTTTGAAATGGATGAAATGGGAAATTCAAATTGGCTACATTAATTTACGAAATTCAACAGCAAAGGCCTTTTTACTCTGGTGCTGTGCAAAGTATCGTAACACAGAACATCACAAGATAGCTGTGTATGCCATCACAGCTTTTAATTTTCTCAATAATTCTAACTGATAATCTCATGTGCATTCTACCTGCCAATTCCCCGCCTGTCACTCTGTTCTTAAACTACAAAGTTGTAATCTGTACTTTACCATAGATAGTCATACTTTTCGTATAACGTACTCTTATAATTTGCGGTTAATATCTGGTTTTCAGGGATATATATATATTTTACTCTAGATTAATCTTAATGTCTACCTTTTCAGGAATATATTTTCCCTCAAGATTTAGCTTTCTTGATTTCTCTTTTAATTTCAGTCTAATTCTAAACTTCTATTTACCCCTGCGGTGTCTTATGAATGATCCAGAGTTCACTACATGTTGTACTTGTATAACTGTGTATGTGACAAATATAGAATCTTGATCTTGATCAAACCGTTGAACAAAAGTCTTAAAAAAGACTACAATATCTACAAATGACTCACATCCAGGAAAGTATTCAGTGCTGTCATTACAATGCTGAAGACACAAACCCAAACTATTACCATTACACACACAACTCGCACCTGCCTAAACGATAAGGGCAGTGCTCTCTCGCCCTGAATAGAACTGATCTACTCCACAGACGCTGAAGAACCTGTGACTCTTTCCCTTACTGCACCAACAATGATGATCCTACCACACACACACACACACACACAGTCTCTCTC
This sequence comes from Hepsetus odoe, assembly GCA_017165825.1. Lineage (NCBI taxonomy): Eukaryota > Metazoa > Chordata > Actinopteri > Characiformes > Hepsetidae > Hepsetus > Hepsetus odoe. The sequence goes on along the minus strand of CM029372.1, from coordinate 18,032,874 downwards.
TCTCTCTCTCTCTCTCTCTCTCTCTTTCTCTCTCTCTCTATTTATTTATCTGTCTCTCTCTGGCACTCACTGCTCCATTGTTAAAGGCAGAGGAGTGCACTGCTCTCGCTGATTCCCGTGACTTTAACAGCAGCTGGACATAACCCTCTGCTGCTAAAAGTTCCATAAATCTTATCACCACTGAGCCTCAACTCTATCCTCCCCTGCACTGCACACTAAAATTGTGCAATAAATAGCATATGCAATGAATAATGCCAGAGGTACCACAATACAGTCCCTTGGAGAAAAATGAGGGGGGGGTTGAATCAATTTTGAAAGGATTGTGTGTTCCCCTGTATGCCAACCTATCTCAAATAAAAGTGAAGTAATGTCATGTTAAACTAAAGGAAACATTATGCAGTTTAAACCAGATAATTATGACAGCAGTATTGTACAATAGTGTTAATGAGTCATTTAGATTCATCAGAACACATTCTTTTTTTTAATCTATTTTAGGTTGAAAAAGAACAGTTAAATATAGTTTATGAACTAACATTTAGCCCAGGTCTACTAAATGCTGTAAGTGTCTACTGGGATTTTGTGAATACTTACATTTAAAAACACTTCAAAATAAAGGTATCTCTAAGGGTTTTTTAAGACATGCCATTAAACCAACATTTTAGTTGCCTAAACAGATGTGTGAGTATGAAAAATCTTTTTAAGACATAAAGAACCTTAGGAACATAAAGGTTTCTGTCCAGTTTAAGTGTTCTTCCAAAAATATTTACAAAAAATATTTTTAAAAAAAGATTCTTAACATTACATATCTAAGAACTTACATATCAGAGAACTGTGCATTCAAATATGCTCTTGCGAACCAATATTTCTCTCAAGATAATTATTTGAGTGTAGAAAATCAAACTGATAGTGAAATATATGATGTGGATTTCCAATTAATATAGCATTCAAATAAATATTCATTTATTAATTGGTCTGATATTGACTGATGCTTTACTTTCTCTTGTTGCTGTCTTAGAGAAAATGGTCTCTCATTGATGACTTGATCATAGGATGCCTTTCTCAGACCCTAAACAAGGCTGATTGGGGTTATTTCCAGACCTGAGCAGGGGGAGGTGTGGGAAACTCCTCCTAATGTCAGAATCAGGTGGAGGGTCCCTAATGACACCAGCAGTCAACGGTAGAGAGCAGGCACAGGCGGTGACAGGGGAAGGGAAAGCAAGTGGGTAACCATGTGACAGGAACCAGAGAGCATGACATTTGTCCCCTGTTTACCTCAGTAGGAAGTGACCTGCCACCTTTTACACACCCACACAACAATTCCCTTTGAATTTGGGTCATCTTTAACTAACTTCTTTGACAGAGAAACAGGCAATGATGATCTGTGCGGAAAGCAAACCTTTTGATCTTTATTTTAGCCTTAAAGGCCGTTAAGTTTTCAGACTGAGGGAACATGTGCAGATGAATCCTGTTTTTTTATCTAGGATGATGCTATATACTTTGGAAGAAATATGTTAAAGCTTTGTAGCACAGATATGTGGTCAAACATATGTTAAAATTAAATCATTATCAAATGCAGTATCAAATGATTTGTATATTGTTGCTTAGAGAAAAATATTCCTGTATCTTCACATATATTTTTTTAATTGAAATTGAGCTGCCTTTTACATTGTGTCAAAATGTATTGATGAAAAGACCAAAAATATGTTACTTAAGTCTCATTTCATCAATTTATACTGAAAATCTTTTTTTTTTTTTTTTTTCTGTCCAGTATATATATAGTAGTTTAGATGGTTACATTTTCCATCTGTTTGTTTGGAGCCGTATGAAATAAATAAATAAGGCATCATTTCATAGTAATACGTTCATATACTAACTTCAGAGTTGCACTTTTACTAACAGTAATTGAAAATTGACTTAAAATATTAAATGACATGGGGCAACGGTGGCCTAGAGGTTATGGAGTTGACCACAGGATCGGAAGATTGTGGGTTCAAACCCCTTACCAGTAGGTTGCCCTGAGGTACTCATGATAGGTACCGTCCCCGTCACTGCTTGATAGCTTTCATAGCTGCTCCCTGCTGCGTGTTTGTGTGCATGGGTTAGAAGTCCAATTTCGTTGTGGTTCACGGTGTGGTGCGCTGTGTCTTCTCACAATGACAAGAATAGTCACTTTCAGTTTGACAAACTTGTATGAATTTTGATAAACCAAGATAAAACCTTGGTCGACTGTCACTGTAGCAATCAAAGTTCTGTTACACTCACAGTAACCGTAAATGTATATACCCTGAATGTGCTACACAAGTATCCATCTATGTTGCAACAGGGAATGTGTTGATACATTTTAGAGGTCAATTCCAGCTTCCATTTGCGGGAGGTCACAGTGGCCCCTTGCTTTCTGTATGTGTGTCTGATGATGTGTGCAATTAAACCATTGTTAGTGATGACAGCCTATGACAGAGTCTGTCACTATGAGTTGGATATGGAGGTTTTAAGGAACAGGGAAATACAGAAGTGTGTTTTAGACAGTCCATCTGGTCCTTCTCCAACATCACACAGAACACTGGCTGGACCAGGGCTCCATTAAGGGAGCTGAGCTGAGAAACTTGACACTAATGATTCTGGAAGAGATGTTGTATGGAAAGCTGGAACCCACCATGCACAAGTATAATCTATAAATGATCATCAAACATAAAAATGGCTCCTGGAGGATAGTACCACTCTTTGAACCATTAACCATTACCATAACCATTTTTATGGTAAATTAAGCAATATATAGAAACATAATGGTCATATAAGAAGATATTTAAATCCCTGCATATATCTACCATTTCAGATTCAGATTGTGTTGTGAATTTATGAACAGGAGTCAATGGCTACTTGAATGAACAGATGGTACTTTCAGCATGGATGAATATTTCACAAACTTGATTTAGTGACCTAAAAGGAGGACTGTAGGAATAAATAATTGAACACTGAATCTACATTCTGGTTTGATCTCTTTACAACTCCACTGCTTATTGCACAACCGCACCACAGTGTTAGTGTTAAGTAATATAATTTGCATTAATGGTCTTCAGCTAGATACAATCTAACTGAAAAATGCTATCAAAACAAATCTATCAAAACAACTGGTGTCTTTAAATTAACTTGTTTAGCAAAACCTCTATTAAGTTGTGCACAGGTTCCTGTTTGGAAGGCCTTCAGTTTATTCCCCTTGTAGACCTTCTCCTTGAGGCTCCCCAAGGGAAGTTGGGGCATTGACTCTGAATGGACCCTGTTTATAGCCTCCCTTGTTAAATCAGTGACCTTGAGCTGTGGGCAGTGCCTGTCACAGTGGAAACCCAGTGGATGGATGCCATTAGTAAGGGAGGCTTTCAAGCTGAAAAAGTTCTACCAGGTTTGTTTTTGGTTCAGTCAGTAAGTTGCAGTTATGGATGCAAAAGCTCAGGAAGGGTTTGGGGATAGGTCACTGAAGTTGTCAGAAAACTCCTCATGGGCAAAGGGGGCAGGGGCAGATGAGATCTGTCTTGAAATGTTGGAGGCTCCAGATGAAAGTGACAACCCTTGTCATTGCGAGGTCACAGCACAGCAAGCGTGAACCACAACGAAATTGGACCTCTGCTTTTAACCCATGCACACAAACACCGTGCAGCAGTGGGCAGCTATTAAAAGCGCCCGGGGAGCAGTGACGGGGACGGTACCTTGCTCAGGGGTACCTCAGGGCAACCTACTTGTGAGGGAATCAAACCCACAATCTTCTGATGCAGGGGCAACTCCCTAACCACTAGGCCACCGCTAGTGTTGTGGGGCTGTCATGGCTGACACGTCTTTTCAATGTGGCATGAGCCAGTGCTGGCCTGGGGGTCAGGGATTAGGCCCCCTAATCAGAAGGTGGGGGTTCCAGTCCCGGACAAGTAGTATGCCCTGAAATAACCTTGGTGTACATACGAATATGGATATGGATGGAAATACATATCATGGGCAAAGCAACAAAACAACATATCACATGCCTGTAAGTGCTTTGGCTCTCACAGTAGTTAATTCTAGTACTTATGAGCAAAACTAAACGGTTTCACTAAAACAAAAAGAAGAAATTGCTGAATATATTCAATGTGTTTACTATTTAATAGATGAAAAAGTTTTCTTTGCTCCGTGCAGTTAATGAATTTCAAAATACATATTTTTACCTAACAAAATGTCCAAAAACCAAAAAGGAAAATAAAAAGAGTTTGGTCACCAATACAAAAACCTTCAAATGGAATCTCCCTACACTAGCTGCAAATCAGTTAGCAAAGTTGCTCAGATATTCCTAAACATCAGCTTCAATAAATGAGTTCATTTGACCTACTGTAATTAGAAAATCAGTGTTGTACATGCCACTGTTGTGGCTTATTGATTTATTGATTATTGAACACAGTCTGGCAAAGATTAGAATGGCCAAGGTTTATTGAAGATCTGAGAGAGATAGCTGCAACTTAAATATCCTTATACATCCAGGAGAATTCCACAGAGGCTAAAAATCGAATCGAATCAAATCGTAATATTTATCCACAAGATCCTCTGCTTAATAAAGACATTAGCTGATGGCTTTATTATGTGGAGAGAGAGAGAAAACCACATCATGATCCTTGACAGCTGAAACAGCAACATCAGTGACAATGATATGACGTGAGTTGTTATCAGGCCCATGGTGCTCTCATTGCAATGGCATTACACTGGATTAAGCACACAGAGTGAATTTCACATTCATTACTTGCAACGAATTTCCCACCATTTTATCGTTGGGTTTTACTTTGATCACACTAATCTTCCTGTGCAATGAAACATTCAGGGATTTCTAGATTCTTGCGAACTAAAACACTTGTTTGTACTTTTATTTACCAGAGACAGGTTCTAAACAGCTACTGGAAAATGTTCAAGTCAGTTTTTTATTCCATGATATCTAGGATAACATCTTCATTACCAAATGAAATTATACACAGTACTGGGCAAAGGTTTTAGGCAGGTGTGGAAAAAATGCTGTAAACAAAGAATGCTTGTGTTAAATGCTTGTGTTAATCATTTATTTTCATCAATCAACAAAATGCAGTGAACGAACAAAAGAGAAATCTAAATCAAATCAATATTTGGTGTGACCACCCTTTGCCTTCAAAACAGCATCAATTCTTCTAGGTACACTTGCACACAGTTTTTGAAGGAGCTCGGCTGGTAGGTTTTTCCAAACATCTTGGAGAACTAACCACAGATCTTCTGTGGATGTAGGCTTCCTCACATCCTTCTGTCTCTTCATGTAATCCAGACACACTGGATGATGTTGAGATCAGGGCTCTGTGGGGCCAGAAGAACTGATTCTGGTTTGAAGGCAAAAGGTAGGAACACCAAATATTGATTTGATTTAGATTTTTCTTTTGTTTGCTCACTTTGCATTTTGTAAATTGATAAAAATAAACAATCATTATTTATATTTCTGAAAGCATCCTTTGTTTACAGCATTTTTTCCACACCTGCCTAAAACTTTTGCACAGTATTGTATATTATACACCAAGCATAATTAGGAAACTAGGCTGGAAACAACCAATCACATTTTGGATGTCTAGTGGGTGGGATCAATCGCATGAGAGAAACATCATTCAAGGATTTTTGAGAGTCCTAGATAAGTGACTGACATTGAAGATACGCCACAGATACAGTGGGCTTCTAGCACAAACTAAATGACAGCTCTACACCAGGATTCAGAGCAAGCTTCAGATTAAACACTGAATGTTTTAAAGCATCAGGTGTCCATATTAATCTACAACACCAAAACACTCCCTGCACAATGCTCTTAGCTTAGCACTAGCATTCTATTAGAATTACACTGGACACAGAAATGTTTAATACAATCAGTGTTTGACAATTACATCTGCAGGCCTTAATCTAATACTCGCTCTTTACCGTTCCCTTCCTGTCTATCTATTCATGTACCATTACTTTACTTTACATTACTTTGTGAAATAAATTCTAGCATTACAAAAATAACACTACAGTTGGTTCAACTTTATGGCTCACTTTAACCAGCAGAAGAACCTATCCTCACCTCAGTGTTTTTCAAACTTCCTGGTCAGAGAGTCATTTGTCAGTATTAACATGGATCATGTCAAGACCCAGCCACAGACATTAGGGTTAGGACACAGCAGTTGAGTAAATAGTGGCCATGATCGTCCTGGCATATCCACTTTCATGGTTAAGACATGGAACGACTACGCTTACCTAAAGATAAACATTCATAATAGTAAGAGACAGAAAAGGGCATAGCAGAAGCCAGACACTCAGGTATCAGAACACCCTAGAGATTAATTCTCATTCATGTCTTAGTTAGACCCATTACAAAAAGAATTTACAAAAAGTGCATTTTCAAAACTCTGGAAAAAAGAATATTAGACTAGAATATTCTATTTAGATATATTATAATATAGTATTGTTATAATCCTGATCTTTATTACAGTATAAAATAGTACATTTAAAGATGACATAATACATATAAAGATAAACATATATTACAGTATAAAAATTGATTTAATAAACATTCTAGCAAAAATAAAGGTTGTTTTGCTGTTATATAACAATACATTTTAAAAAGTTCTTTAAACAAGTGAAAAGATCTCCAACATGAAGGTTATCGCTTTGTAAAAGCTGTGGCATAAATAGAATTAAATATTTAATTAAATAATATCTTGACTCAGCAACACTTAAAATAATCATTCATAACCTCTTTCAACAACTGAATTAAACATCTCCCGTAATTCCTGCTCCTCTATAATGCAATTTTGTCTCTCCAAGCAGGCATTTCTTGCTTGACCTTGGACTTGGGACCTGTTGATCCTGAGTTATTTGCTAATGGATTACAGGGACTGTCATCCCAGTCTGGGTTCTGACAAGACAACTGACCCGCTGCTTCATCCCTGCCACAACACCGAACTGGCTTCCTCAGCCACTGATATCTGTGTTATATGAAGACTGTTGTTATTTTAGTGCATCACTATCAATCAAACTCTTGGATATCAGGTTTAAACTTGATCTTAGTGACCTGTCTGAGTAACCTGAAGCTAGGTTAATTTAAATCCCCTTTTTTAAGTGAACTGGAAATATAACAACCTCAAAATAAACTACCAATTGTGAACCAGGAAGGATGATTTTGATCTGTCTAGGTAAAGCCATTTGGTAACAACAGGAATTATGATCAATTTTTCTTTTTTTCCCAGGCTCATGGCCAGAATAAACTGCTTTAACAATTATTGTGCAACAATTAGTTTTCATTTTTAGCCACTAAGATATTTTATTTCATAAACAATTCTGCACTGCTATAGAATCTGATGAAATACTCAATGATGCCAGTCGATTTTAGCAAGCCTGCACCCTGCACCCTGCTATAGAAATATAGTTGCTTTACAAGCCTATCACAAAAGCAATCCAGGTTTGGACTGCATTACATCGAAACTGCCCTCTGGGACCTATTTATAATGTGTCCTGTACGTCCGAAGGTAACTTTTCTTTCACACCTTCCTGCCAAGTGTTAAAAGAAACCATCTTAAAAATGGAGTAGCCATATGTAGAAGGCTGGCAGTGTAAATGGTGTTTTCAACAGGTTCCACTGCATTTTGTCCTCCTACGTCTAGCCGCTCAGGGCCAAGGGCAGCCTCGCCGTTGACAGTTAATAGGATCTTTGGCTTTTTTGTTTTGAGTTGGACTGACTCAGATTGATGTGCTGGAGAAAGTCACTGGTTAATTAGAGAGAAGGCTGTGTAATGTCATGGTTCTTGCAAAACCCAGGGGATGACCAAGAATGAGGGGTCTAAAGTTGAGGGAAGGAGTGAGGGGTGTAATATTTTGGCTCTGCTTCATTTAAAGGTGTTGGTATCAAGTTAAGGACACCAGTATAATTGGTCAAAGCAGCATAATAATTTAGAGCTGAACTGACTGATATTTCAGTGATCGAATAGTAATTTTTCTCTAGAATTAAAAATTTTACCACTAACTCACATTGCATTACATTGGATTACAATGGCGCCTACATTTCTCCAGCTTTTTGACTATTTTCTGCTTCACAGTATTGAAGATGTTGAACCAGTGAGGGGCAGCGGTGGTATAGTGGTTAGGGAGTTGACCCCGGATCAGAAGATTGTGGGTTTGATTCCCTCATCAGTAGATTGCCCTGAAGTACTCTTGAGCAATGTACCGTCACCCTGTCACTGCTCCCTGGGCATTTCAATAGCTGCTGCACCTGTGTGTATGGGTGAAACGCAGAGGTCGTGTTTCGTTGTCTTGTGCTGTGCTGCGTTTCGCAATGACAATGATAGTCACTTTCAGTACCAAAAAAATCATAGCCACCAGTTAATTAAAAGTAGGATTTATCACAATGTCACTTGCATATTACTTTCAGACCCCAACAAACGTTCAGTAATTATTCACAACATTGCTATTTTCAGATTGAAGAAATGAAAAAAGCTGTAGAAAGCAGAGTGGAGGACAGCTCTGCTGCACCAAACAAAGAATCATGGAGACGGTCAGCTTGTGCTAGTGCAAGAGCCAGGCCTGAGGTCCAGCTCTTGGCTGCAGCCTCCTGGTAACTGAACCTGTAGCGCAGTTGGACAACACAGCGTGATAATTGGGGAATTACAGCTGTTAGTCACACAAAATACATTGCAGTTGTGGGTCAGGGACCTGGGGGTCAAGACACAGGAAGCTAATTTAGAGGCAAAGAGTGCCAGTTTCAGCTCCCTCACCACCCAACACTCCACCTGTTGAGTGGACCTGCACAAGGCAAAGACTAAACAAAATCAATAAACAATTAATAACAATTCATTTTCCCTCTTATGACTTCACATCTCTCGCCGTTCATATTGAGATTAATGAGAACAGGGAGTGGCTCAACTGTGTTGTCTGCAATAAGCAGAATATGAGAGACTAGATTTTGAACACACTCTTAGCCTTCACAGTCTTTGTAATTTAATATGGGTGATAGCAGCCACAATGGGAAAACTACTTCGGAAAACAGCTCAATTTTCTGGAAACAATCTTTTTTATAAACTTTGGGAAAACTTAGTGAGCCGAACTACAAACTACCGATTTTTACAACATTTCAGATAATCATAAGTAGACGTTTTATACAAGTTTCAAGTTTTTTTCAGTTAATCCCAATTAATTTCACTAATATATAAATATAAATACACTTAAACTACTGAAAGAATAGATTTTATTTATGTATTTTTGTGCTCCTCATCCAATACCCAGTTTAGCTGAAGAAATAATTGATTTCAAAATGTGTTAGACAGCACTTTCAGCACTTTATGTACAGATATACTGTGTTGGAGATAGTAGAAATATCACTAATAGATAATAATTAATATCATTTTTACATATAAAAATTATACCATTTTTTTAAAGAATCTGATTACCCAAAATTGATACAAATGGATGTAAAGAAATACATCATCACAGAGCACAAACACATCTCTGCACTTTAATGCATGTTGCTGATATTTGCAGTTATTTATTTATATATTTATTTATATATTTATTTTTCTGCAACAACATAGATAGATAGATAGATAGATAGATAGATAGATAGATAGATAGATAGATAGATAGATAGATAGATAGATCCTATATTGAGTTTACCCTCTAATGACTACATTGGGCTCAGTTTATATGTGATTTGCAGATGGTCTATCAGTGCTCAGCCCACCTGCTCTGTTTTCCTGTTTCAGGGTAAACTGTCCAGGAAGGTCACCGTGCCCTCCAGTGAGCAACAAAGCACAATGCTCCATGGGTCAAGGGTGACGAGATGACCCCTAATTACACCAGTCATCACAGAGAGCTCATGTATATATTCCTAACTCAAAAAAGTTTTCAGTAATCAACAGAGTAACCGGTCAACGCTTATTGAAAAACCCTTAAGCTTTTCTTTATAATCAATTGTTTTGGCTCTTCTTGCCTGTACTGACAGTGTATGTTTAACATGAATTACACCATGTCAGCAAAGAAAAAAAACACAAACAAGGACAATAAAGACAGTGGGGGAAAACCCATTGCTCATCTGGAAACCACATCTAACTCCACCTCATTGAACCTCCTTTAGTCCTCTACTTCTACCACCTGTGGAGAGTGGGCAGGGTGGGGACAGTCCAGTGTGATTAACACCCAGGCGGGAACAGCATGTCAGTACATGCCCTTACCGAGGGCCCCTTTCACAGCACTTTAACACTGATAGGGGACCAGTCCACCAGTCAGCTCTAACTTACAAACTAAGAGTTTGCTGATCTCAGATCAGCACTAAAGATACTGTTTTACCAGACCCCTCTCCATTGAGCAGGACTGAGATTGGGAAGGGCTCTGACCTGAAAATCCCACGGTGAAGAGCTCTTACAGGCTACTGAAGGAGCCCTAATCAGGGTCACAGATTTGTTTGGCGAGAGCTCAATGTGGTAGTCTAATTCAGAGGAGTTTCATGAGAATGTAATGGATTGAGAAATGGAAGGTTGGCTATTGATGCCATGGGTTAGTGCAACTATTGAGAACAATTTTATAATTTATTCTAATTGTTATATATAAAAAAATGAGGAAGGGCAGCAAATAATATTAGTAGAGTAGAGTGTTCTTTTATTATCCCACAAATGGGAAATTTGGGCGTTACAGGGCTCTTATAAAAGTGACAGGTGTATAGAAGAAGAAAAGAAAAAATATATTTAAAAAAATATAAAGATATAGAGAAAGAGGAACTAGCACATCATTAGCAAATCATATTAAAAGTAATGTTAATCATGAAGATCAAATATAATACATTAAATTATTTAATATTACAGATAACTTTGATGAACTCACTAATAATTATTTTCTTTTTATGCATAAGCAGGTGAATGTTTCCTCTATATTTATCACAAAAAATTAGGTAAGATACACAATCATAGCCAAAGTTTAGTCAGCTAAAGACAAAACTAATGTAATGTAACTTTTGCACATATTTTTTTAAAAGTATGTACACATCAAATAAGAGTCAAAGAAATTCAGTGTATTGCTTCGTTCAGCGTACCTTCGATTACTTTCATAACTGCACTTCTGTTGTTGCTGCCAAAAGTGGAAAGTGGATCATTAGTGGACTCAGCAGACGGCAACTCCATAGTCTCATGGTAATATTTCTTCACGTCATTAAATTTGCTAATTTGCTTAAAATAATTGCTAATATGATTTACAAATACAATTGCTTGCATTATCACATTATACATTTGCTAAATGAAAATATTAATTGAATGAGGCGAAACACAATAAAGAGAACAAAAACTAAAGAAACTTCTTCAGCTTATTTTATAAAGGATGAATTATGGCAATAATGTCATTGTAATGTATTGTCTTGTTTCTAATGAAGTATGTAAAATGTTCATTATCATTAGGAGTTATTTATCTCTATGATGAACACATTACATCTCAACATTTAAGTTTTGTGCTGAAAAGATTCCACGTTTTAGTAAATTATGGAGGGTCACCATAACAGTGAGAGAAAAGGCCTTTATTTATATAGTCCTTTATTTTAGTAAAAGCAACGTTTTTTTTTTTTTTAAAGAGATTAGCTCTAGAAGTGCAACATGGTTGTTAGAGTCTAGATTTGTACCTTGAGTGTTATAGGAAAAGCCCATTTACTTTGCAAAGGCAAAATGAGCATATTTGTACATTTTCATCACTTAGTTTTTAAAAACAAAACAATAAAAACCTGGGGTTTTAAGGTTACCACAGTCAATGCAACTAAAAATTGACTATTATAAGTGCCAATCAATATTAAATAATCATGCTCTCCAACTATCCCCCATTTTGGGATTTTTCAGGACATACAACTTTGCACACATGAGTGTATCCAACATGGCACAAGCCTTTTCTCAGACTTCTGATCTCCAGGTTGAACATCTGGATATTTGTTCCAAAATTTTATGTGGATCTGAGCACAGAGCATAGCATGTCCACTACCCAGACCAACCAATTTACAACCCTGTCTGCCACCCTGACTAAATACACCTGGATATGGTACGATTATTCACACTCACTCCCATTCCTACAGTGTCAGGGGCAAGACCGCATTACCACGCTCTTTAGAAGCACAGAACATGCAGAGATACAGGTTGATATTAAATCTGATACCCACAAGGGTTCAGTCAGCCAGACAGACCAGTCCAGAGCTGCTAAACCCATTGAGCTTTAACTGCACTGTGTGGTTACTCTACATGCGTGTGTGAGACTAGGTTAATTCATTGTGTTAAATACTGATTTAGGGTAAGGGTAGTATTTCAGATCGGTTCTCCTAAGTAATCACCGTTTCATCAGCCTGTAATGTCAGAAAGCTGTAATAATTCATAGAGTCCTAATAACATTGAGGTAAAAAAAACAAAAAAAAACTCTGGTTGATATATATTTTTTCAAATGAACATGAATGTAAAAAGTTCCAGTTTCCTTTTTGGATGTGAAAATAAAGGTGCCAAATGTAACCTGAATGGGTTCTATGGAGTGATGCCATAGAAGAACTATTGGTCCCCTAAAGAACCATTCAACCAGTGTTTATTATTGAAAAGCTTTTGTAAATGAGATGTATTCTAAAAATAGTTGAATCAAATGTTTAAAATAAGAACAAAGATTAGGGTTCACTGAAAGATTTTCCCTAGAATGTGAGCTAAGGTTCAGTGAGAAAAAGGAGTAAGAAGTATGCAAAAGGGTTCACTCTGAGCAAAACATTTAAACATTGAAACATATCCTTCCCATATTAATTGTTTAGATTGGATCCACAATCTGTGACTATAGAAAGATATAATAGACATAAAAATGGACTGCAAAGCTATAAAGCCAGCAGGTGCTGGTAATGTTCAAGTCGAATCCACTGAATTTTGCTATTAGAAAATCAAATGTAATGAAAATCTACCCATAATAATTTTCCAGACGTTATTATTATAGCAAAAAGTGCTTGTTATCTAACATTTAAAGTAAAATAAACAAAATGTTTATTGTGATCACAATTTACCTTTAGAATTATTTGACTGTGGTTAAAAATTCTCAAGTTGGTCTGAAGGTCTTTAACAAAGTCACCCCTGTCTCATAAGAATATATTGATCCCCAATGTTTGAGGCTGTATTAATGACCACTATCAGATTCAGATTCAGTCACATTCTTGGTTTAGTTATATGATATGTTAGTACGATAAATGAGTGTCAGTGTCTCTCCCTGATTGAACTCCAGAGATGCTGCACCAAACACAAAAATGATACAGGAAACAAAGTTATGTGAGGTATAATGCATTACACAACAACACCAGCAAACTTAAAAATGTGAACTATCATGTATCCTAGGCTAAAGCATGCTGTCACAACAATTCAAAAATGTTGTAAAGACTGTTTACATAAAGCATTTGATACATTAATGTTGCTAGACCACAGAGTCTCATCCACTGACCTCAGGTGACAACGATGCTGAATATTTTAAGAACATGACCATTTCTTACATTTAAGAGCTATACAGTCATTTTTTTTATTTAGGCACATCTGCTCAAACTAATTAAAAAAAATAAAACAAGGCATTAGGCCAGCATAAACATTATGGCATAATTTATATTCTTCCCCAGTATTTAAAATGTGTTAAATTAATGTTTTTTTCTATAGGAATTAAGGATGAAGTTTCTTTGCTCCAAGCAAATTATGTTTATCTTCCTTTTTTTATTTCACAAAGTGTTTCGCCCGGGCATTTAATGCATGTGGTGGAACAGTGGTGGCCTAGTGGACTTGGTCCCAGGATCAGAAGGTCATGGGTTCAAATCTTGGACCAATAGGTTGTCCTGAGGTACCCCTGACCAAAGGACCGTCCCCATCACTGCTCCCTAGGCGCTGGTCATAGCTGCCCCATGCTGCACGGTGTGTTTGGGTAAAATGCAAAAGAAGTTGGGTTTGGTAGAGGCAGTGGTGGCCTAGTGGTTAGGGTGTCGGCCACATGATCAGAGGCTCGGGGGTTCGAACCCCTTCCCAATGGGTTGCCCTGAGGTACTCTTGAGCAAGGTGCCATCCCCGTCCCGCTCCTCCCTGCGATGGGCTGGCAACCTGTCCAGGGTGTGTCCCCCGTCCTTGCCCTGTGTGTGCTGGATTGGACACTGGCGCGACCCCGTTTGGGACAAGCGGCAGAAAATGGATGGCTTTAGTTGTGGCTCAATAAGTGCTGTGCTGTGTTTCACAATTACAAAATTATCACTTTTACCTAAACATCTTATTAAGACACTTATATGCTTTTTTAAATAAGACATTATGCTGCTTTCCCTAGACAAAGCATGTCTAGAAGTGACCACAGTGTCCTACAGTGCCTCTTCAGGTAGTCAGTGCTTATGGGACAGAAGGCAGGAGAGGGCAGTGAAGATCACACATGCTAATGGGCCATGTGAACAGGTCCTGGAGGGTAGGACTGGGCATGACAGAATGCTCACTGCCAGCACTTTACTGCTTTTCTCCTCACTATAATGACAAGAAATTAGGATTTATCACCGGAGCAAGAGGCTAGAAACAAAACATCAAGCAATCTGTTCAAAACTATGCTTTTTTACCATAAAATAAAATATGAACTATTCCTTTCAATTCCGCATTGATAAAAATATGACGTTATTTACAGAGTAAGCACCACATTAAGAAATGCCTTTGAAGCAGTATGAATGCTAATGGTGTTATGTGTCCAGTCATCTGTTTATTCCTGTATCTGATATGTACTTTGGGCTCCTAGGGATAATCACTGATCCTAACATTACAATAGAGGTGGGGGGCTAAGCGGGGAGGAGGAGGGGCTTAGCACAGCTTCTCAACATCTCTCATCATTCGGACCTGATTGCCTCTCTCACTCACACTCCCGCCTGTCTGTGCACAACATGCTCCTATTTTCCAAGCTGGGTGCCAGCGGTTTCAGACCCCCCACCCTGGTGCTGGCACAGTGCCCATGTTAAGTGCAGTATGGGCAGGATGGCGCCTCTGCTGCCTACACCAACATTTAAAATTTCACAAGGCTGTGGGAGTGGGGATTACTCAGGGCGAAGTTCTTTAAAGGCAGCGGCTTGGGAAGTGATCTGCTTGTGTGTTTTCAGGCCAGTACACCAGGGCATGGCTTGTTATAAGGCCCAACACTTGGGAATAGATCCAACCCCCCAAGCAAGAGCTATACTGCACCTGGCATGGGCATGAAATGACCAATAAAAACAGAGTAACCCCCCCCCAAAAAAAATGTTTCTCAGTGCTGCAAGACATCTGATCTAATTAAATGTGTTGGAGTGTGTTTACATTTTTGAACAGATTCAGAAATGATAATAAAAATAAAAGAAAAACAATATGAGTGAGGGGGGCTTTGAACGCTAAGACTGCTGGGAAAGCCATGTAATGAGCTACTCTGCATGGTATTTTATGAGAAATGGAGAAAGCATGACAGAAGCCAAATGGCGTTGTCATCGAGAACACATTGGTTCTGCCAAACTACCCATCATGCTTTGCAGCTGAAGTCTAGAGCTCTTCATACCCCCAATAGTTACATGTTCTACTCTTCTCCGACACAACATGCTAGTAACGTCATTTCCATTCGTCTTTTTTTGACTTTCTCAATAATTTTGTTTTGAAAAAACAAAGGCTCCAATTTCACCTCTCAGAGCCCCATCGGTGCTTCTAGAGTTCAAGGGTTTAGCTTTAATGTAGCTGGATGGAGCTCTCTGCAACTTTAAAATGACTGTTTGACCGAAGCCAGTTGTGGAGACTTGGCAGATGGTGCAGGTGCTGATAGGACATACTCCATAATGTTGTTCACGCACGCCAAAGCTTTCAGTAATGGTAGCTCTGACTTAAAGGCGATTTTGAGAGGATGCTGCAGTGCAAAGCTACCCAGAAGGCCAGACGCCATGGGCATGACGAAGGTCACGTTTCCATATGCAATCCATCTTTCTACAAAGTCCTGTTGTAACACACCAAAGCACTGCATTATTCAGGACAATGTGATTATGATGCCATCTTTCATACTTACTACTTTATGCTGCACCACTATATGAATGTTCATTTTCTGTGTAAATATTAACTCCAAAAGACATCTATATTAAAAGAATCACTGAGCTTTGAAACAAATTCAAATGAAAAGGTTTGTTGTGTTAGAACATGGACTTATGAACACAACACACTGTCAGATTGTGAGTGCATGCTCGTGTAACTCTATCCCACAGTGTTACTGGGGTCCTCGCACCTCGCATTAGGAGGAGACCTGCATCACTGTGGCTATAAACACTAAGGTAACTGTCTACGGAGCACACATTCCTGCACTTTCGTCACAGCCATGCTTCACATTAGCATTAGAATATTTGGGTAGTAACTTAGTCAAAAAGACAACACAAATGGCAAAAGCAGGAATTTGAGAAAATAAGTAAAATGATTACGATTTAGATGTTACTGGCTAGACATTGAGCTGTGACAATAAACTCTAAATCTAAGTTCTCAGGTTTTGAGAAAGTGTCTGCAAGATGCAGATTTATAACACTTAAAAGATGATCTAACATCCAAAGGTAATTTACTAATAAAGCATGCTTTACCAATATATAGCTTTATAAGGTACACCTACCTTGTATCTAGGCTTTTCATCGACCAACTCACCTTACCTTACATCATTTTTTATCAATCGTCAGGACCCTACAGGAACACCAGTGAGCAGATAATATTTAGCTGGGGATCCAATATCTGCACAACACTGACACTGATATGGTAAATATGTGTACCTAAGTGCAACAATAACTGAGCCTCCAACAATCAACATGTAAATAAAAATAAAATCTCACTCAATGCACGACTTGTCTATAATAAATATAAAGTTTGCATTGTAAAACTACTCTTTAAAACTACCTTTTATTGATTTATGTATTATTTTAAATTACATTATTACCTGAGCTACCTCTTTCTGTCCACTACATGTGACAAATCTAGCCTTTTGGTCCACCTTGCAGATATAAAGTTATTGATGATCTGTTGATCTATTGATATATTGATGATTTATCTGAACAGGTTGTATTAGTCATCCTCTAGTCCCTCATCAGTGATCAGTTTCTGTCCAACACACCATAACTATGTCAGCACCACACTGCTGTGCTGAGAATGATCCACTACTCAAATCATACCTGCTCACTGGTGGTCCTTTGGGGGTCTTGACCGTTGTTAAACAAGGTAAAGCGGGTTTAGCAAATGATGTAGAGAAACAGCTGAACAAATCTCTGTAATGGTCAACTATAAAGTTCACCTATATGGTAAGTAAACATGATAAATTGGACCTAATGGTACCTAATAAAGTGACACATCAGTGTATATGCAAGTAAATTAATGTAGCCAATTAGCAGTCATGACTGAATTTAATTATGGATAAAAGATTAAATCATTTTAAAGAATCCTTAATGAACTATATACATTTAAATCTTAGCTCATGCGAATTTCTAAATAAAAGTTTCCATTACTTCAGAAAGATCTCAAGTCATCAAGTTTGAATCATGCTGCCACATGAAGCTAACAACCAAAGCTAAATTTTGATGCAAAGATTTGTGGAGGGAAATGATTTCAAATGAAAAATAAACTTTTTCATAGAAGAGACCTGGTCAATAAACGGAGGTATAACAGATATAAAAGCATTCATTCTAATGTGTGATTTATTTATTTGAATTATCTGTCAAACATTACATTTTTCATTGCTAACTCATGCGATGTATGGCTAAATGAGAAAATGTAGGACGTTTTTTTTGTTTGGATTCTAAGTCATTGTTAACTCTTAAGCTCAGTATACAAGCAAGGTTTAGACTATAAATGAAAAAGTAAAGTTATCACATGACATGAAGAGCACAAGGATGGATCAAACTTCAGTAGTCATTTTACTGTACAACAATTGTCTAACTTATGAAATATTTTTTCCCGTAATATTTTAATTCTATTATGCATTATTATTTTTATTATAATTTCTTATAAAATATTTTTTGTCAGATGGTTTCTTTTTGGTCTCTTGACTGCTGTCACAGATTATTTTCTGTATTGCTTTAGTTGCTGTACTGCACCGCACTTTTATTCTTTTATTCACAGTCACATTCAGGTTTCAAGACTTCATCATGGCTATGCATCTTTGGAGACCAGTGACAGCTCTGTATAGCCCTTAAATTCTGCCTGTTGACAGGCAGAGAAGGCATGTGCCATCCTCACTAATTACTGCAAATGAGTATAATTAGTTAGCAGCACCTTCTGTTTCACACCAGGCACAGTTTGCATGCTGATGGCCTTTAGCTTTAATGTGCTAATGCTGTAAACTGTGTGACAATGCATCTGTGTGACTTCATTAATCTAAAGACTAAAATACATATTTTTTAATAGTTACATCTTTGACATCATTAAGCAGATATCATGTCTCATTTTGGCTATTTCCTTAATAGTTCCCTAATAATAAGCACCTTCTTTTCTGAATCTGAAAGGTGTGACGAGTATATTACATTAGTGACAAAGCACATTCCTTACACCTTACGTCCAGAAAGGATATTCTACATTTGGACCACCATTAGCCACAAAAACCCTTGGCCATTTGCATGTGACAAAAAATGTAGCAAAATGGACCACCAAGACAAAAGCAACAAAGCATGGGAGGTGAGGGTGGTTAACCAAGATGGACACAGTGTTAGGTACCTCCTCCCCCTCAATCTGGGCTAAATTTGGGAGTAGTCGGTTTGTCTTCTGCTTGGTTTTCACACCTGCCTCTCTGTCACCATAATGGTTCCAAACCCTGGCCTTGTGTCTTAATGTCCTGTTGTCACATGACAGTGTGTGTGTGTTCTCCTAGATCTCCTGCCCCAGGATGCGAGCCAACACAGAGAGATCAAAGCTACGAGCCTATCATAACGTTGTGGAGTTGTGATCCTGCACCCAGGCACTAAGGCTGTAGCGATGCCCAGCCAAGGGCCACCACAGCTGGGTGCAGCCCTACAGACCGCTGGGAGACAGAAAGCACATGGGGGATCATGATAGTCTGATCCTCAAAGGCACACAATTTAGGAGAGTCAAAAAAGTCACTTTTAATAAAGTTTATACACCCCTTATGTCATAGATAACAAAGGTGTATATTCGACCCCTATATCCATAGATACTCTAATTATTACCATCAGGATTAAGCTGATATCTACTTATGGGGCGAGGCTAAGGTTAGAGTTAGGTCTGGGGCTGAATTAAGGAAAAGCTAGCACTTCATAGGTTTATATTACATTTGAAACTGAAACAAGACATTTTATACTTCAAAGCAATTGTCTATTAACCTAGCCAAGAACCTTTTCACTTTTCCAGTTTACTTTGCACAGCTTGATATTACAGGAAATCTTTCATGATATTACAGGGGAATGAAATGCTGAGTGCTGAACCAATGACCTGCAAAAGAGTTTCTTGCTCACTCTTGTAATAAGCCTGGGAGTTTTAGAAATTAATACTGAGAAATGCCTCATCACAGAGTTAAACTTTTTCAGAACCTGTTACACAGTTCAGTAATTTCTATTTCAGAAAGCATTTCAGAATAATTTTTATTTTTGAAAAGAATCAGAAATAATAGTTACCTAATATATATGGTTCACACTACATTGATTAATATCTACAGCACATGAAATGACTAATTAAAGTGTATCTATCAAAAGCATTCCTTTTTTAAGAAAAAACAGTGTCAGTTGTTTTAAAATGACCTGGCAAAAGGTGTCACAAGATGGGAAAGTAGAAACAAAGCAGAATGAAGAACTGTGCACTTATAAATTGTTTTCTAGAAGTTCCATAATGCCCTTTCAGCTGAGTGATGTACACACCGGCAGCTGCAGTATCTCTGTCTAACATGTAGATAATGTAGGTATAATTGGTAAAAATGTGTGATAATATATTGCCCCATTTGGGCTTCACTGATTGAGCCAGTTCTAAGAGTGTTGGAGGTCCCCTGGCTTTGGGACTGATGAGAGTTAAACAGACCACACAGAGAGAGCAGCACCCCACCACACCCCACCCGACCCCCCATCCCCTGGTCCAAACACACACACACACACTCACACTTACACAAACCAAATTACACACACACACACACACACACACACACACACACACAAATTCTCCCTCTTGTCTGACCTTGTGCCTAACTGGTAGTGTAATACGAGTCTCATTACAATTTCTAGCATTTATTTTAAAAGTGGTCTTCAGGGTCAGCTAGAAACAGAGCCTCAGCTTACTGCAATGAGTTCATACGTAAAAAGACCATTTAAAAAAATTGTTTCAAATATATTCAGATATGTTGTCACTGTCACATCAGAACGTAAAATCTCCTTGTCGTATTATAGAAATGGTCCAGAATCGTTGAAACACATATTTTTTAACGTTCATTGCAACTGATAATTGGCAAAGCTTTTTCATTTCCTGTCAAGTAACTTTTCTGGAGATACAATTTTTTATTGTGACAACAACTGCTAGTTATATTGTGCTCTCTTAATATATTTTATTTTTATGGAGTAAACACACACACAAACTGGCTGTAACTGGGTGGGCCAGGGTGTAGGTGTGTCTTGATGACGGACCATGTTGTTTTAAGGAGCTGCTCTTCAAAGAAGTGTTTACAGGGGACCCAGGCCATGACACCCTATGCTCTCTCTCTCTCTCTCTCTCACACACACACACACACACACACACACACGTATGTGGCTCATCACTGGCCCACTGCTTTGACAGACAGGAGAGGATCAGGCATGAGACTCCAACCATGAAGCCCTGAACTACAGCCCACCCCTCCAACCTCCCACTGCCCAGAGCCTGGCTCTCCAGCAGGGTTCAGTTTCAGCCCACTGTCTCATAGAATTACATTGCCCTTTAAATCGCTACTAGATGCTTCTTCACTCCGCCCAACCCTCTCAGAAACATATCCCAACATTCTGAAAAACACACATCTAAACACACAGACACTTGACACTTGTCTTTATTGAGACATCATTAAAAACTTCGAGAACTAAAGGTTTCTCAAGAGGAATCAGCTTCAATAACTTAGTATATAAATATTGTCCTTGTTTTAACAGATCATTTAACAGGTCATTTATTTCTCAACAATGAAGTGGCTGATGCTAAATCAGTGGACCAACAATTTTTTAAGCTGTGAACAGTCTTAATGAACAGCATGAAATGAGTTTAGCAATAGATAACTAACCCATACAAGTGCAGGTTTACCAACGAGGAGTGAAAGATAGAAAGCCCTAGAATGTGCAGCATTGCAGGGACCATAAAACTAAGGTGACTTTTTTACATGGTGCCAGGGTCATCATTACTCCTGACAGCAGAAGAGAGTGAGCTGAAACCCAAGCTGGCGAGCTGGGCAGTCGTGCCACTGCACTGCATCCCAAACATTCACACCAGCCCTGGCCCTCTCATCACCACGCTCTTCTGGCCCTGTAGCCCTGGACGCACAGAATGACTCACATTTTATTCAACGTCAAAGCTTTGGATCCTCCTGACTGCTTTTACAGCCAAACCGTTGACAAGATATAGCCCTTTAAAGACTAACTTAGTTTAACTCACCCACAGGAGATGGTTTCAGAGTGTATACAAGCAAAGTGAACTGCAAAACGAGTACTACATTAACAATGTAGTCTTCAGTCCAACAAGTATTCCAATTCATGACGTGTTAAATCCTTCAGTTTCAAAATAATCAACACACCTGATTTGATGAGCAGAGATTTTATAAAGTTATGTGTTTTTCTTATTTGATTTCTTGACATTATTTTTATTTGACTGATGCCGAAGGGAACTGAAACGTTCTGAAGAACCAGTATCCTTACCAGCAAATCTCTGAAAATGTTCTGTATCGTCATCACCAACAACAACAACAACATGATCATCATTTGTCATTCTTCAATTCATGCTGTATAAAACAGGATATTATATTACAAGCACCCAAACGCACTGTGCTATATTTGTCTCTATAATGAGGGGCCAGCATTCCAGGGGCTTTCTGCCTAATCGCAATGCCTAGGACAAATGTGCCTCGGCAAGAGTCCACATACACACACAGACAGACACACAAAACCCCTCAGCACATGCTGGTCTTCAACAAGGCGGCACGCATCTTACTCACAACACTTTAACAACAACTACAAAAGCTAAATAAAGAACATGTGCAGCACACGCCAGATCCTCTTATACAACAGTATACAACAGGGCCCCAAAACGCAGTCATTCCACTGTGAATGATTCTACAGGAGGTGTCAGCTACCATCTATGTAACAGGACAGACAAAGGGATCAATCAGCTTTCCAGCGTTCTTGTGCTATGATCAATATTTGTATTTTTCTTTGTTCATCCCGTTTAGGTGACAATTAGCAGGCCAGTGAGTTGGGTTATGCTGCACTAGTGATATTACTGAACATTGCTTACAGACAGCTGCTGGCCCTGGTAAAAGCAAAGGCCCACTGATGTATTTACCAGCTGTGCTTGTAAGCCCAGAGCGGCCTCCCATGCTAGGAGCCTTTATTGTACACAACATGGCACACAATCTGCAGCAATCCTAACTAAGATGTTATTAATACATTTGATGTGCCCTTAGCTTAAGAGATAGCCTTCCAAATTTTAATTTCCTAAAAACTCTTGCTGATAGACCAAGACTGGGTGGCGGTGGTCTAGTGGTAGGGTACTTGCCTACGGACCTCTGGATCAAGAAATGGGTCCCTGAGCAAGAACCCTTAACCCTGGGTTGCTCCAGGAGGACTGTCCCTGTAATTAGGACCTGTAAGTTGCTCTGGATAAGAGCGTTTGCTAAATGCCATAAATGTAAATGTAAGACTTCCATTCCTTTATCATATTATTTAAAGACAATTCAGTCAATCATATTGATCAATATTGGTTGATATTTGTATTACTTAGCCAGGATTGTTTCTTTCTTCTATTGAGCTACTTAGCAGAAAATATTGAATATGTTTTTATGGAATTTTCAAGGAATTATTTTGTGTAGGAAATTACCTTTGAAGAAACAAGAGTCTTTTCACAATTGATGCTCTACAAACAGCCAATTACATTTATCAGACACAACATTAAAACTACTTACAGGTGATATTATCTTATTGCACCTGTAAAAAGGAGGGATATATTAAGCAGCAAGTGCACAGTTAGTTCTTGAACTTGATCTGGTGGAGGCAGGAAAAATGGGCAATTATAAGGATCTAAGCAACTTTGACAAGGCCCATATTGTCATGGCTAGACAAATCCAAAACTGCAGGTGTTATGGGGTGGTCCCAGTTTGCAGTGGTAAGTATTGAACAACAGTTGTCCTAGGAAGGAAAAACACTGAACTGATGATAGGTCCATGGATGCCCAAGACTCATTGATCCACGAAAATAGCACAAATTGCTGAAAAGGGTCATGCTGACTATAATAGAAAGTTGTCAGAACATAGCATAATAGCATGATGTGTATGGAACAACTTTGCTGCCAGAGTGCATTTGCTGACCGCCATGAGAATCTGAACTGGGGCATGGAGCAGTGAAAGGAGGTTGCCTGGTCTGATAAATCATAAATTCTGTTACATCATGTGGAGGCATATGTTGCTGAGCTGGGGAACAGATATCCCCAGAAATACACTATAGGAGGAAGTCAAAGCAGCAGAAGCAGGGCTGCATCGGTGAGTTGTGCTAAAGTTTAAATGTTCTCTCTTAAATGTAAGTTTTAATATAACTTTAGTAAAAGACTTCAAATGTGAGAGTGACAGCATAGAGCTACACTCCTAAAAATAAAGTTGCTTAAAGGGTTCAGTGCAACTATGACATAGAAGAACCACTTTGGATTTCCTTACAATGAATGGCTTGTTAAAGAACTGTTTTGTAAATTACATTTACAAATATGAAACCCTTTGAGGGATTTAAAGAACCACGTCATGAGGTTTTGTAAAAAAAAATCTTATCTGGAACTGTACATCCAAATTATACATGCCAGTAACTAAACTGTGCTCAGATTTAGAGTAGATTTAACTTTAATATTAGACTGCAGTCTGATTGTAATAGAAAAAAAAAAAACCTACAGTCTATTCTTTCCATCATAAAGACACAATGGAGAAATTCAAAGACCTCTACTGTGCATGAGCTCAATTTTATTTTCTGAATCTCATGATGAAAGACAAGCATTAAAAAGAAAAAGGCCACATTCCAGCACCAGCATACCGAGAATTTACAGAAACACTCCCTGATGGTTGGGATCAACAACTTCAGAAATAGTGCCACAAATGAAAGAATAAACCACAGACAGACATTACAAATCATCTCCATTAGACTATGACAAAGTCACAGACAAATATGGAACACATTCTTTTAGTTAGCCAAACTATGAGTGATGGGAAAAGACGGAGATGAATTTATTTTAAAGACGATAATGGGGCAGGCATTATTGCTTTAATGTCTCTCCTAACATTTTAATTGCCACTATTTGGCACATCATTGTTGCTATCTGTGGCTTTGCACAAAGTAGAGTTACCATTAGATGTACTCTGTAGTACTGCCAAGGCTGGAGCAGTACAAATCCAGCACAAGTGGTATACTTAATCAAAACCATTTAGCCCATTAACTATGCTTAGAAAGAAGCTGCTTAAATTCATTAAACGTGGACAGCAGCATCATCTGATCAGACAGAAAGTGATATCCCTCTGGGTGAAACAGCTAAACCTCTCTGTATATCCCTGGTATGTTTGGATAGCATTAAGAGAGGGCATGTCTAGCCACTACTAGTCTCTAGACTATCAATAAGTAAAGACAACCCTTGACTCCTTTGGCCAGGGCAGACATGGCCAGCAGAGGCCTAAGCAGTGCAAGCCTTGAGAGCAGAGGTTAGGAAAGTTAAACAGCCCCTCAGACTGGCTCTTTGAGGGCATAAACATGAATCTGTGTTTGGGTCAGGAAACCCCTCAGCCTTGCAGCACACGCATGTTCTCGGTTTCTTTTCACTATTGTCCAGAGAGTGATCCACTGGTAATGTAATCTAGAACTGGGCTGTAGTAGTACATAGCTGGGACTGTAGGGACGCCATCTTCACAGCCTAGAGCAGGTGTGAAGAAAGGGGCTCTTACCGTCACTCATACAGTTAAATGGCAAGTATACAGTAACAACATACTAGAAGATTAGCAAGCTAACTTTGGGTTCTGCTAGCTCTCTAACTAGAGTATCACCAAGCTGAATTAAAGTTATTTTGGGTGTAAGTGGTAGGAGGGAAATACAATTTATATATAAGTAGCGGCAGCGGTGGCCTAGTGGTTAGGGAGTTGGCTTCAAATTGCAGGCCAGTAGGATGCCCTGAGGCACCCTTGAACAAGGTACCGTTCCTGTCACTGCTCCCCAGGTGCTTTCAATAGCTGCCCCATGCTGCACATGTTTGTGTGTGAGTTAAATGCAGAGATGTAATTTCATTGTGGTTCACTGTGTGTTGTGTTGTGCAGTGTACTCACAATGACAAGAACGGTCACTTTCAAAAGTAGATAAAGAGGACGCAAAACAAACAAATACAACAACAGTATCGCACCTGGTGATTTTTATATAGGATGGTGGTGGTCTAGTGGAAGGACACTACCTACAGACCTATGAACCAAGATGTCACAGGTTCAAATCCTATCTCCAGCCCTACCACCATTGGGTTCTGAGCAAGACCCCTTAACCCTGACTTTCTTCAGGGGGACTGTCCCTATAATCAGGAATTGGAAGTTGCTCTGGATAAGAGTGTCAGCTAAATGCCATAAATGTAAATATAAGTGAGTATGGAAGTGATCCTATGTGACATAAAAGGAGCAGCATGAAGAGTATAGTACATACAGTAAAGACATACTAATTGCTTGTTCTTCCCATTTTTAATATCTATTTTTATTCAGTACTGCATTACTATGATTATAACTATAGTTGTTGACCTTTGCATTGTTTCTTATTTATTCACTGTTTATCACTGGGACCCAAGCTTGTTATTTAACATTATTTATGTTATTTTACCTGTTTCATGTTTTCTTTTGCTACTTAAAGATGATATTTAGATAATGTATGTTTGAATGGACCCTTGTTGCTCAGGGGCCCTACATAGTAGCAAAATACAGCAAGAACAGTATGCATTATGATACAGTTTCCATTGATTTCTCTCCTGTTTTCTTTTTAACTACATGACATATGTTTTAAAAATCCCAGAAAAAAAAATAAAGAATGAATGAAATAAAATGACTTTAGAGGAGACTGTCTAAAAATGTAGGGAATCTTCTGACAGCTGCGCCCAGAGACACACTTCTCCAGCTCAGGCAAAGACACAACATGGACAAAAGGCAGGTGGTGTTCTACAGGGAGGTCTGTAGGGAGCTCCCCAAAAGTATGACAAACTTTGTCACTCCTAAAACACAGATATGTGGTTCTATATACCACACACACACACACACACACACACACACACACACACACACACACACACACACACACACACACACACACACACACACACACACACACACAATCACCAACTAAGATGCTTATAATGAAATGTGTTGCTATGGAATGTGATCTCAGGTATGGTAGTTTCCTCTGTAAGTGTTATAAGTCATATTCAGTGAGAACAAGTCACTGAATCCATTCACTGGATCAGATCTGTAATTTGTTACACATAGATAAATCCAGACAAGGTGATTATGTATTATCTTAAGGGGTAGAGGTCAAGTCAAGGGTGCAGGTTGTGGTGACCTAGAGCTGACCATAAGCTGTGTGTTCTTCTTTCTTCCAAACGGGCCCCCAGGGTCTACCCAGTCCCACACGTCAGTCATCCAGCACACAGAAAGCACAGCAACACGGGCCACGGCTGAAACAGGAGAGCGGTCCCTCTTGGGTAGTGGGTGGGGTTCATATAGCCCACAGACAGTGACTAAGGAGAAGTGTTACAGGGGTATATTGTCTTAAGTAACATGGGATGGCGCTTGCTTCATCATTTGTTTTCTAGTGATTTGAAAAACACTGAAGTGATTTGGTGAAGGAAAACATCAATGGGTCAATGATAATTGGGGTCAATGAGATGGTCTTACAGTGATGATTGAATAAGAAACACTTTAACAACGAACAAATCTCATTAGAAAGCCAAGTTTCTGATCTGAGGTAAAGTTTCTGTAGTGTTTACAGGGTGGAAGCTCAGACTCTAGATTGTGGTGAAGTTTCTGTAGTGTTTGGAGGGAGGATACTAAGACTCAGACCTGTGATGAAGTTGCTGTTGGTGGTGACTGTGGTGAAGTGTGTGGTTTGTTTACAGCGTGCAGGCTGAGACTCCGAGCTGTGGTTAGGTTTCTGTAGTGTTTACAGGGTGGAATATGATCTGTGAATATGAGCTGTGGTTAAGTTTTTGTAGTTAGTCCTGGTTGTAGACTAAGGCTGGGAGCTACACTAATGTGTGTAGTGTGTCTGCAGGGTGGAGGATAAGTCAGAACTCATTTTCTGTAGGTAGTGACTCAGAGCTGTGGTGAAGTGTGTGATGGGTTAACAGGGTGGAGGCTGAGACTCTGAGCTGTGGTGAAGTTTCTGTAGTTAGTAACTCACAGCTGTGGTGAAGTGTTTGCAGGATAGAGGCTGAGACTCAGAGCTGTAGTGGAGTTTCTGTAGTTAGTAACTCACAGCTGTGGTGGAGTTTCTGTAGGTAGTGACTCAGAGCTGTGGTGGAGTTTCTGTAGGTAGTGACTCAGAGCTGTGGTGGAGTTTCTATAGGTAGTGACTCAGAGCTGTGGTGGAGTTTCTGTAGGTAGTGACTCAGAGCTGTGATGAAGTGTGTGATGTGTTAACAGGGTGGAAGCTGAGACTCTGAGCTGTGGTGAAGTTTCTGTAGGTAGTAACTCAGCTGTGGTGGAGTGTGTGTTGTGCTCGCAGGGTGGAGGCTGATACTCAGAGCTGTGGTGGAGTTTCTGTAGGTAGAGACTCAGAGCTGTGGTGGAGTTTCTGTAGGCTGAGACTCAGAGCTGTGGTGGAGTTTCTGTAGGTAGAGACTCAGAGCTGTGGTGGAGTGTGTGATGTGCTGGCAGGGTGGAGGCTGAGACTCAGAGCTGTGGTGGAGTTTCTGTAGGCTGAGACTCAGAGCTGTGGTGGAGTTTCTGTAGGTAGAAACTCAGAGCTGTGGTGGAGTGTGTGATGTGCTGGCAGGGTGGAGGCTGAGACTCAGAGCTGTGGTGGAGTTTCTGTAGGCTGAGACTCAGAGCTGTGGTGGAGTTTCTGTAGGTAGAAACTCAGAGCTGTGGTGGAGTGTGTGGTGTGCTCGCAGGGTGGAAGCTGAGACTCAGAGATGTGGTGGAGTTTCTGTAGGTAGAGACTCAGAGCTGTGGTGGAGTTTCTGTAGGTAGAGACTCAGAGCTGTGGAGGAGTTTCTGTAGGTAGTGACTCACAGCTGTGGTGGAGTGTATGTTGTGTTAACAGGGTGGAGGCTGAGACTCAGAACTGTGATGGAGTTTCTATAGGTGGTAACTCGCAGCTGTGGTGGAGTGTTTGCAGGGTAGAGATGAGATTCAGAGCTGTGGTGGAGTGTGTGGCGGTGGTCTAGTGGTAGGAAGTGGTAGGAAGTGGTAGGAAGCCAGAGGCCTATGGACCTCTGGATCAAGAAGTCCCTGGTTCGAATCCCACCTCTAGCACTACCACCACTGGGTCCCTGAGCAAGACCCTTAACCCTGAGTTGCTCCAGGGGGACTGTCCTTGTAATTAGGACATGTAAGAGCGTCTGCTAAATGCCGTAAATGTAAAATGTGGAGTTTCTGTAGGTAGTAACTCACAGCTGTGGAGGAGTGTGTGATGTGTTAACAGGGTGGAGGCTGAGACTTTCTATAGGTAGAGACTCAGAGCTGTGGTGGAGTGTGTGATGTGCTCGCAGGGTGGAGGCTGAGACTCAGAGCTGTGGTGGAGTTTCTGTAGGTAGAGACTCAGAGCTGTGGTGGAGTTTCTGTAGGGTGAGACTCAGAGCTGTGGTGGAGTTTCTGTAGGTAGAGACTCAGAGCTGTGGTGGAGTGTGTGATGTGCTCGCAGGGTGGAGGCTGATACTCAGAGCTGTGGTGGAGTTTCTGTAGGCTGAGACTCAGAGCTGTGGTGGAGTGTGTGATGTGCTCGCAGGGTGGAGGCTGAGACTCAGAGCTGTGGTGGAGTGCGTGATGTGCTCGCAGGGTGGAGGCTGATACTCAGAGCTGTGGTGGTTTCTGTAGGTAGAGACTCAGAGCTGTGGTGGAGTTTCTGTAGGTAGAGACTCAGAGCTGTGGTGGTTTCTGTAGGTAGTGACTCAGAGCTGTGGTGGAGTTTCTGTAGGTAGAGACTCAGAGCTGTGGTGGAGTTTCTGTAGGTAGAGACTCAGAGCTGTGGTGGAGTTTCTGTAGGGACAGACTCAGAGCTGTGGTGGAGTTTCTGTAGGTAGAGACTCAGAGCTGTGGTGGAGTGTGTGATGTGCTCGCAGGGTGGAAGCTCTGACTCTGGATGAGCTTTTCTCCCACAGCCTCTCACACGCACCGGATGAACTTGACCGTTTGAACAGGAAAGGATTTTCTCGCTGTCGAATCGGTTTAAGCTTCCGCTGGTTAAATCTGCCCTCTGCTGTAAACAGAGCAGACATCTTAGCTCATGTGGTGATATTACTGCGCTTGATTTTTACCATCCTGGCTGTATCGTGATCGTCGGCGTGCTGCGCTCAGACATGAGTGAACCCCGCGGCAAGAGATTAAAAACCACTCTTCCCGTCTGCGGGACGCACCGCGCAGTCGGGAGTAAAGTTAAGCACAGCTTGCCGCCTGCCGTGGAGGAAGCTCTGTGTGGAGTTTCCAGCTCGATCATGGAGCTGTCTTACCGCCTGCAGGCGCTGGTAGGAGCAGACAGGAGCAGAGGGAGCTCCGCGATCTTCTTCCCCACACTGTTCCCATCCCGCCCCGTGTTACTTACTGATCCAGGAACAGTGGCTCTCTGACAGTCAGACTTTCAGTGTTAAAGCTTAACAGACTGTACAGTCAGTGAGATCAAGCCTTCCTTCACTCCTTCACATGAAGAGAAAAGAATAAAAGAAAAAAATGATAGGATTCAGGGTTTGTAGGTCAATGTGTGTGTATGTGTGTGTGCATATACTCATATATATATATACTCAAGTGATGACAGATAATTGTGTACTCATGTAATTTATGAATAACTATTCATATATATATATATATATATATATATAGAGAGAGAGAGAGAGAGAGAGAGAGATATTTTATATTCCTTCTAAAATAAGTGAAATACTAAAGATAAATCCGTTTCTTTAAAAACAAATTTTTGTAGGAGATATTAAATCTTCATCATTCAATGACTAGGACATGGGAGTTTCGTATTACTTGTAAGTCTGCTGGGCAATCATACTACTGCCCTAAATGCCAGGCTACCAAAGGACCACGTCTAAAAAGTAACCTTCAAGCCGGGGCACTGACTCATTTAAAATGTGTCAGATTAAAAGATGCTTTATTTGTGTTTTTAAAGCAGAATTAGAGTAGTGCACCTAAACCAAGACAGACAGAAACAGCTAAATCCATCATCTTGGGATGGGAGTGTTTCTCAGCTTTCCAGCAAAGGAAATGAGATGAAATGGAAGCAAAGGTTAGTTTCTAAGAAAACACTGAGAAGTGCCATTGTTGCCAAAAAAGGGACAACAGAAGGCTTTTAACTTCACATTAGAAGGACTTGATGGTTTCAAAAACAGTCGTCATTATTTAGGTTTTTTTTTTCATAAATGGGCAAATGTAAAATATGGTAGTAAAGAAGGAACGAAACGGCCCTCAGTGTGAACAGCAGCCCAACTTCTTCTGATCGATCCATTGTTCACCTTTTGGACGTCACGTTTTTCAGTTAATATTTAAGCATTCTCTGCCTTTCTCTCTATGAGCACTGGGATAAGTAGCTCAGATGAATGAATGAATGAATGAATGAATGAATGAATGAGTGGTCATTAGCCCAGATAATTATGTGGTTATATGAAAGAGGCCTTTCATTATTTCTAGGTGTAATGTGTATGTATTGCACATTTCAGGCTACAATCTTTGAGCAGGATGATATGGCTTTGCCGTGTCTGGCTTCATATTTCCATGAAGAGTCCATTAAGGAGCAGGAGCAGGCGGAGAGCATGCTACACTACCTATCAGAACGTGGAGGACAGTTCTGCAGCAAAGACATTAAGGTAACGATTGCTTATTCCATACAGGTTTACATGGCTCAGCACTACTTGTTTGCTGACGAACAGCACTGTTGCTTTGCAGCATTTTAAGTTGCATTAATTGTTTTCTTTATAAAATGCATTAATCACTCATATGAAATCCTACATCCTTCTTACACTCTTGTTCTCCCTCCTGCTAATGTTGGGAACAAAATATTTTTACAGTTTTCCAGAGTTGTTTTAGTCTCTAGAGTTATTGCCAAAATGATATCCTATCATATTACTGAGACATCCATGTCTCTCTATACCTTTAAAATTCTTATTTTTTTGGAAGAACTCTTGGCTGGAAAGGGCAGCAGTTTAGGGGGGAAGGGGTCAGAAAGAGAAAGGGCTAAACCCCTGTGGGCTTTGCGAGGATCTCTTCTCTAATGCCTGTCAGGGTATACGTTTCCCCTGAGTTCCGGAAAATTGGGGAGATTAATGTGAAAGCGGAAGGACAGTGCATTAATTGTAGTTCCAGATGTACACTATGGCACTGACTCTGCTGCCACTTTAGCCTGGGCCCTCTCTTTTTTTTCTAACCTCCTCCTCTTCCCTAGTTTTATGACTCATGTTAAATTGATCCGGAGTGAGGCTGGTGAGGGTCCATCAGCAGCAATTTGGAACACCTTGTTATCCGCTGATGCATGGAGAGACCAAGGCATGTGTGTGTTTAAAAGTAGTCAAGTGTTTTACTTAATGGTCAAACTGTACAGAACTATGCAGATAACTAAAATGTTTTAAAAGCACTAAAAGTGTCTGGTTGCTTTCTCTGAGATGGTAGTATTCAAAATCCCAAGAAGAGGATAGAATATATAGATAGGCCTTCTGGATTTGTGTGTTCTAAACAAAGTCCAGCTGGTACGTTATTATTCAGCAGCAGATTTAGCTGAAAGACACACTTACTGCTGCATTGCTTTGTAAACTGTGGTAAAGTGTAACAATATTATGAATTCAACCATGTATGTGCTATCTGCTTGTGCTTGATTGTGCAGAGACCAGGCACAGAGCAGGTGTGTGCGCTGCTGCCTGCCCTGGAGCTGCTGCTGGGCCAGTGGAAGGAGGAGATGGCCATCATGATGGAGCTGTGTCAGCTAGCGCGTGAGCATGGAGACCCCCACTCTGCCAGCGTGATCAAGAGTCGCTTCCTTCAGCCCCTCGTACCAAAGATCAAGCTTCTAGGTGACCTTTTGACCAGTGCTCGGAGAGTGGGCTGCACAAATGATGGCACTGGAGGATTCGGAGAGTACCTCATTGACCAGCTGTACAAAGAGCTAACAAGGAGTACTTGAACTTCCTCCTGATAATCCTCCTATCAATCAATGTATAAAAAAGCTCAACCAGCATTTCCTCCTATCTTCTAATCTACATAACTACATGTATAACTACAGTTTATCTATTTTTTATTGTGTTGGCTATTTTATTGTGTTGTTGGTCCAGCTTTGCATTGTCTGGAACAGAAAGTTGGCTTTCATTATCAAAAGAATGATTCTATTTTTCAAAATATTCAGTCATTGTATTTTAAAGATGTACACTAGCTAGTGGTGATAGTTGTCTGACTGAGTGATTTTTTTTTGTACTTTGGAGGTATTCTTATCCCATTCTGCATATTTTTCTTTAGCTTTGCCATTTTAATGAGGCTGTGTTCCATTTTAAACGCATCCCATCTGAGTGCATCCTGGTTTTTTTGTTTTGTTTTTTTGTGTGTTTTGTACATCATACACATCATATATAGCAAATAGAGCTTATATTTAAATGAGCGGTTGAACCGATTTGTAAATCCACATATATTGATTTTATGTGTTTCAAACCGAAGTGTTTTCTTTGTTCCTACAAGTTTTTATTTCCTTGGTGTTGTGGTATGTATTTATTTAAGCCACAGAAATAAAATCAAAAAGAAAATATTAAATGACTCTGTAGTAGTTTTACTTGGCTCACATCTAGCTCAATTTTATCCTGCTGATGTTTAGTTAGCTGTAAGCTGGATTTCTGAAGATGCTTCTTTTCTGATTAACAGAGGAGATCCTGGTGCTTGCTGGGATCCTGTTCTTAGTGGATGGTGAACCAAACTTCTCTCCTTCTGGCTGTGTTCTGCCACCTGTTGGTGAGGATGTGACACTGTGGGTGGCTATTTTTGAGGGGAAACTAAATAAAGTAGGCTTGTGCAAGTTATAAGCAGCCTCTGAACCGAATGAACTCTTGAAGAAAATGTCCCTGTTTGTAAAACTAATTTCATTATTTGTCCTTTTTGCAGTTTATTGTATTAATTCACGAATGAATGAATGAATTCATTCATTCATTCCTTCTGTCGTTCGTTCGTTCGTTCATTACTTCGTTAGTTCATTCATTCATTTATTCATTCATTGCCCACAGATCCTGTCTGATACTCTTCCTCGTGTTGCGTTGAGGAAATGTCTTCAGAAATAAAAAGTCTTAAGAAAAGGGAAAGAAAGAAAAGTAAAGAAATGATTATGCAGCATTTCCTTATTTCATTAACCCATTGTAATAAATTATAACTGTATTTTGTAATACTTGAGAAAAAAAAACAAAACTTGTTGATCACTCAGGCTGTTTGGCTACATTTTCCGCAATTTTGAGGAAACTCTTTTTTTTAATGGTTGTTGTTGTTATTCACCATTAAATCAAGTTGGTTAAACTCTACCAGTAGGTATAAATATAGGCCTGGCTACTGCACTCAAAATTGTTCAAGAGTTTAAATGTGGCAACTTGTTACAGTTATTGTTTTAGTTTTACTGTTGTTTTTTTAAGTTTACACAGGGCAAACTTTTTATTGCAGAAAAAGAAAGCTCAAAATAGAGGCAGTATAACTGAGCTAATGAGAAACCCCTGACATGTCCTTCCTTTTTCAGATTTTAATATTGATTTTGGAAAGGATTTTCTCCTTAAAAAATAAAATATGCTGGACCTTCCCGGCTGTTACTGAAAATTTAAATTGTCTCTTTCATTTCATCTCAGAAGCAAAGTTGTGATGTTGACTTCTGAACGAAATTCTCATTGCAACCTTCAATGTCGTCTTTAGTTTTCATCCGGCGCTCACAAAGCCACGCCCTACGCCTCGACGCGCCTGCTCATTGGTCGGTCGGTCAGTAGCAGGCCACGCCCCCAGGTCGCCGCAGACAGATATAAAGTGGCTTTAGAGCTCCTCAGCAACAAGTGTCCGCAGGCCACCCTGGGACAAGAGAGGTGGAGCTCACACACTCGCACACTTACACACTCATCAGGAACCCGTCCTTAAAACACACACCCAATAGACACACCGTGTGCGTGCGCTCCGGAGAAACACGAAGTCCTGGGACACCCTTCACACACACACACACGCAGGTCTGCAGGCGTCTGTTTTGCTGGTGGTAGAAGATGGAGCTGTCGGATATCCCGTTCCCCATCCCTTCTGCGGACGACTTCTACGACGACCCGTGCTTCAACACCAGCGACATGCACTTCTTCGAGGACCTTGACCCGCGGCTCGTGCACGTAAGCCTCCTGAAGCCGGACGAGCACGGGCACGCGGAGGACGAGCACGTGCGCGCGCCCAGCGGTCACCATCAGGCGGGCAGGTGTCTCCTGTGGGCGTGCAAGGCGTGCAAGAGGAAGACCACTAACGCGGACCGGCGAAAGGCGGCCACCATGCGCGAGAGGAGGCGCTTGAGCAAAGTGAACGACGCCTTCGAGACGCTGAAGCGCTGCACGTCGGCCAACCCCAACCAGCGGCTGCCCAAAGTGGAGATCCTGAGGAACGCCATCAGCTACATCGAGTCCCTGCAGGCCCTGCTGCGCACCCAGGAGGACTCCTACTACCCCGTGCTGGATCAGTACAGCGGGGACTCGGACGCGTCCAGCCCCAGGTCCAACTGCTCCGACGGCATGGTGAGGAACCCTCTGGTTCTGAGGGGACCGGTTTGCCTTTCTAGAGTTGTCTGTAGCGGGAACCCATCCATTTCCATGATCCTCGCCCATAAGGAGACAATAAATCATCTGTCTGTTTCTTTCTGTTTCTTCTCCAGATGGACTTCAACGCTCCCTCATGTCCATCCAGAAGAAGAAACAGCTATGACAGCTCCTACTTTAGCGAGAGTCAGAACGGTAAGCTCAGGCGCATGTTTCAACGAATCTGTTAAAGCAAAGGAAGACATGAACGGATGAGAGACTAATTTCATGAGTTACATTTGGTCGGATTACGGATAAAAAACCGGATGGTGTTTTTTCTCACATATTCTCGTTCATTTCAGTCACTTTAAATGTTAAATGATAAATTATGATTAGTTTTGTTGTTGTTGTTGTTAAATAGAAATATTTATTTTTATTGTTTTTTTTGTCTCTTCAGGGGACGTGCGGAGCACCAAGTCCACGGTGGTGTCTAGTCTGGACTGTCTGTCCAGTATTGTGGAGAGGATTTCCACAGAGACCCCCGCGTGTCCGCCGCTCGCAGCGCACGAGCCCTCGGACGGCAGCCCGAGCTCTCCGCAGGACCGTCCCGCGCTGAGCGAGCAGGGGCCGCGCGCTTCTTCCCCCGGGACCGGTGTACACGCTCCCGACCCAGTGTACCAGGTCCTGTAAACACACACACACACACACACACACACACACACACGGCGTGGAGGAACCTTCAGGACTGTGCTGTTGCTGCGCAGAAGGACAGAAGTGGGAGGACTGAACACCTGCATTTATTCTTTCTTTCTTTCTTTCTTTCTCTTTTCATTCATTCTTTCTTGTCATTTTTTTTTGCTATTTTTTCTTATTTCTTGTCTGTTTTTCCCTTTATATTCTTTCTTTCTTTAGAAAATTCAATTCCACTGGCTCTGCAGAGGTCAGTCTCTTAATTACTCTTATTTATGTAACTGTGTCGGCGCTGCAATATGTGACCATATCTTTCCCCCTTTTCTGTCCACTTCATCTTTTATTATTTCCTAATAATTCACGACAGAATAACCACTTCAGATATGATATGAAAAGTAGAGGACCATTTTTTTGTATATGTGTATATAAGAGTTGTTTTGTTAAAGTGGAAACGGAGAAGTGATGAAAACCTAACTGTGTATTTAATGCTGCCTGTGTGAGGAGTTTGTTGTTGTGTTCAACTTTATATTTATACATCTTCAGTGAGTGAATGTGAGATTAATAAAGATAAGACTTATTTATACACGGACACGCGCCTGTCTTTTTTGCCCCCCACGGTGTGAGTGAAGAAAGCGGAGCTGCTGCTTTCAGACTTTAGACTAAACCTCGAGATCATTTAAAAGGCATCTCAGCGCTTCCAGGACTTTATTCTTTCTATGAAAGCTAATAGCTTATTTGATTGCCACACACTGAGCCTCTGAGCACAAAAAGGTCCCATTCCGGGAAATTATTATTATTATTATTATTATTATTATTATTATTATTACTGAATAAAGAAATATTGCAGCTCTACTCACCCACACACATTTAAACGATTAAGCACAATACGTGTATTTCCTCGTTTACTAAAAGTTTTGTAATTACAGCCATCAAATGTTTTTTTCCCCTGTTCATTATATTACCATAAAGCCTAAATGTTGTTTTCTTACAATTCCCAAAATCCTGTGAAATGTTAGAGCTCTGTTATCTTCCGGCTCTGTTGTTCACTGTTCACTGATGAAACATTAGTCCATTCTACTACCAATAATAATGATATCAATGGTGAATTATTATTATTATCTCTGAAATTAATGATATGGAGAAAAGGGGGAGAGCAGGTACAAAAAGAAGCTGAAATCTATTGTAGATTTAATTTCCGTCACATCATTTTAAAAATGTGGCTGTTTAAGTAAATGTACCATAAAACATACCAGTCTTTCTTCATTACTTTTCTTAATTTCTTAATTAATTTAAAACGTAATACATTAAATAATAATAATAATAAAAATAATAACAATTAATAAAACGTAGATCCTCCGATTCCGTTAGATTATAGTAATAATAACAACAATAATAATAATTATTATTACTATTATTATTATTATTGTTGTTGTTGTTATTATTGATATTATTATTATTACACTAATAACAGCAACAACAACAATAATAATAACAATAATAGTTATTGTTGTTGTTGTTGCTGTTGCATTAGTTGAATCAGTATTAATAAAAAGAATAGGGTTTTTTCTATTATTATTGTGCTTCTTCCCTTCGTCTGTGGGAGGAGAGTGAAGAGGCAGCTGGTGGTGCCGGTGACTCCACCTGGTAGTCAACCTTCCGGTCATTTCTGTTAAACGTGCTCAAAGGTTAAAATCTCAGATTGTCTCAGATCCCGCTCCGCAGTTCTTCACACGTTACAAGAGCTGAAGATTGCTGCAGTCGAACCTCGTCCCTTGCGCTGGGCAGTGAGGAGAAAGAGCCCCAACAGAAACGCGCGGGATGCTGATCAGAGGAGCCGCGCGACTCGCTCCATTCCTCCTCAGGTGTCCTCTTCCTCGCGAGTCACTGCGAGTACAGCCGGCTGCACCCAAACTGCAGCTCATGGGTGACGGAATGTTTTCAGATCGTAATCATTTTACTTCGACACAAGCAAGACTTACTGGAGCCCTTTTGCCCTCTTCTGGCCACGCTGCCCCGACAGACAGCTGGGCCGTTAGACAGGAGCAGCAGTGCAGAGCAGCTGAACCTGCACCGAACTGAGCAGTGATTTAATTCCAGAGATGATTTAGTTACTTTTCCAGATTATTTAGTTCATTTTAGTTACGCGCTCAGGAGCAGCGGTCCGCACGGGGGGATTACTCCCGGCTGCAACCGAAAGAGTGACGCGTCCTCAAGAGAGCTCCTGATTGGCTGGGAGGGTTAATATTATTATTATTATTATTACTATTATTGTTGTTGTTGTTGTTGTTATAGTAGTTAAATCAGTATTAATTAAAAAATAGCATGTTTGTGGATTTTTGTGTTTTTTGGTGTTAATGTTATTGTTATAGTTATTGTTATTGTTATACATACAATCATATATCCGCGAGTGTGCGTGTGTATGTATATGTGTGTAACTGTGTAACTTGCAGCTAATGTTGGAATAATATTGTGGCCCTTATTTTTTTTGCTAGTTAATTAATTAGACATTTTGTTTTTCGGCTGTACTGTGTGTGTGTGTGTGTGTGTGTGTGTGTGTATAAGACCCTGTACTGAAACCCAGTTTTGGGGAGTAAACTGTGATTTGTTGGTGTGTCTTGTTTATTATACATTTGTTCACATTAGGCTTTTATTATTTTATAATAAGTTAAGCAGGAAAACTCGGAAGTCAACAGATTTCCGTTGTTAAGAGTCAGACAGCAGGCACATTATTATGTATTTGGAAAAGCAGGGTGATTAATTTGGGCTCCTTTAACCTCAGGATCGCCACGCCTGTTTATTCCGAGGGATTTTAGAGAATATATGCAGATTTAGTAGTAATGCCATAAGATCTGGGTGTACTTTATTCTACTTCATAAAACATTAAAATATACTTCCCAGAAAATAAGATTCTAAAGGAGTTTAGTGTCCAATCCATGATCTAAACTGACTTTTTACTGAAAGATGTTTTTGAGAGGTATTGCTGCACAGATGTGTCCTGGGCACCTGGCGCACAGTCCGAACCCCAGACACGATGGAAGCAGTATTCCTCACGAGCCCGCAGTGAGCTGCTCCAGTGTTCCTGTGTGTGTATTCACGCTCATCTCCTCTGGAGGACGAACTCGGAGTCAGGAAGGTGACAGCGCTGAAACACTTTATTGATGTTAATCAACAACAGAGCTACAAAGGCTTTATGGGTAACACTTTATTTACATGGAAAAAAGGAAATGAGAACCAAACAGCAGTCCAAGACGAGAAAGCGTGAGTGGGGATCTTTTCCGACGAGCAGGTACAGAGACCTGCAGAGCACTGAGCAGATCTACAGCTAGTAAACTTGGCGAAAACACCGCGGCCTGGGACTCGTCTCCGTGCCGTGCGCCATGGAGGGGGGCGCTTACTTTCTGCGGCGAGCTGCGGCTCCCTTCTTGCTACTATAATGGGACAAGAACCGGGGACAGGGATGTGAGACAGTCCGCTTCTGCCACCCCTAAACGCTTAGCCTCATACGTATATACATTATATATATATATATGTGTGTGTGTGTGTGTGTGTGTGTGTGTGTGTATCCTGTGAAAAGCTTTTTATGATGGTCCAGGTAAAACAATACAGCTTCAAACGATAATCATTCAATCACCTTTGATCAATTAATATTTAAAAATGTTTAAAATGTTTAAATACCTTTTTAAACTGAAAATGAGAGTTTATTCTCTCATAGGATGGAGATTTGGGGAAGTGTCATTTTCTGATGGGCCAACTCAAACGTGCTCACCCAAAAACAATTTTACAATTTTACACTTATCGATTTTACACTTATCGATTACCCAGTTGATCAGGTAAGATAAGTGTTAGCTGTTTAAGGTGTAAGTTTAAGCTTATAGCACCACTGCAAAACTACAAAAGTTAACTGTGGACAGCAGCAAATGTCAGCTGATGCACTGCATTTGTTTCAAAGTGAATCTTGTGCCAGTTGTTTTTCATTGAAAAGATTATTCCGTGATCTGAATAGAGTGGTTTGTAGCTGGAACATGCATACAAATGGACTGGTTTGGGGTCCCATTAAACTTCATGCTTCATGCCTAATTCAGATCACATACAGGCTTCACTTACCTTTTCAATGAAATCAGGTAATAGAAGTCTAGGGTTAGACTACTGACGCTAGGACCAGTAGAAATCTGTCTTACATCATACCAGGGCCTCTATGCACTTTGCTAATTGTGTATTTTTCATAAAACTGGTCAGAACTGTTACGCCATGCAATAAACAATAAATGATACATGATGGGTAAAGGACAGATGATTTTAAGGGTTAATGACAATCTTACCAACATTACATTTGCAAATTTTTATTTGAAATGTAACTGAATGAGATGGGATGGGATCAAACTACTGAAGAATCACAAATGCCCTTTTACTGAACTTACTGTTTCTGTAGTTCATCAATGCGGTTGCGGTAAGTGACCACCTGAAAACAACACATCGACACTTTTTTACAAACTTGTAGGCATTCAGGAGCGGGACCCGGATCTCACCTTGGTAAGTGCAGCTCTTTGTCCAAGGCCTGGTGGATTATGAGGACCAAACACTACAGTCTGATTAATTCTGGTTCGTTACACTCTGTCAGTTAATGCTGCTTACTTGGTCTAAAATCACTGAGAATGAATGAATTTGATTTCATATACACATGAAAGTTGACTATACTCTTTTCCCAAGTACGTTAAGGAGGGAGATGGAACTGATTGTTTCCTGGTACAGTGAGGATGTCAATCAAAGCCAGGGTGTCAGCAGGTTTTCACTAGAAACGAGCAGCAGCACACCTGATAAAACATGTATGATTAGGTGGTCTTGGTCTTCCTGCGTTGTTAGGAGGAAAAACTACAATCACACCAGCCCTTTGTGAAATCTTTCCCCTGTTTACCTGTTATTTACACTGTTGTTAGAATACATTGATCCTACCTTATTATTTAGTAACCTTATTACTGCACTAATGGATTCTCTAAAAAATGTCTGTAAAACTTGTTTTTTCAAATGCTCCAGTACTGTGAAAAGGTAATGGTGTCCTCTGTGTGTGTGTCACCCATTTCAGCTTTGGAACTTCTGCCCTGTGACTGTATAGACAGGCAGACACAGACCATGCACAGCAGGGAGCGCCCTGCCTCCTACTGAACCTGTAACAACTTACAATTTACTCAGCTCCTCCACTCTCTTACGCAGTGTTGTAACCTGGAGGAGAGTGAAGTGGTGTTTACATGTATTTCAGTGTCTCAAAGGTAAAGCGTCATGAAATCCAAAGGAAACCACACCTGACCCATATCTTACCTCTTCTTCTTTTTTTTGCTATATACATGTCATTTAGAAAACAGGACATGTGAAAAGCTGTTGTATGATGCTCCAGTGTGAACATGTGAACTGCTTACCTCATACTTCTGTCTCTTCAGTCTCTCCATGTGATCAAACTTCTCAGACTCCAAGGTCTTCATCCATTCAAACAATTCCTTGGCCTTTTCCCTGAGGCACAAGACACAGAACTCAAGTCAGTCAAGTCAAGGAACACTGTACCCCATTTGCTGGCTGAGACTCAAAATGGAGCGCATCTTACCTCAGCTTGTCCTCATTGAGGTGGTCAATGTTGAGTGGCTTGCGCCTCTCGGCCAGAATCTTCTTCTTCTTCTCCCTCTCTGTCTGTTTCTTGCCTCTCTTGGAGTCAGCCTGGAAAGTTACGTCCAAGAGGTTAGTCATATTTTTAGTGTATTAGTTGCTTCGTCATTGGTATGAAGAAGCATACACTTAAAGGGTTCGCACTTACCTTCTGCAGGTAGCTGCTGTATTGGGAGCCCATGCTGGAGAGGGCAGACTTTTTCTTGGCCTCCTCATCTGCCTTCTTCTTGGCATCAGCCTCTTCCCTTTTCAGCCTCTCCTCCTGTTGAAGCAACCAGAACATAGTGTCAGTGTATGGCTTAGAAAATGATGGTTTGAACTGATACAGACTTTCAGAGTGAAAAAATAAGTGTGTGTATGTGAGGGTGGAAAACGCTGGGGCACACGTACCTCACGTCTTGCATGACGCTCCTTCTCCTTCTCAGCCATGATCCTCTGCTGCTCTGCTCTCTCAGCCCTGCGCTTCTCCTGTTGGTGGACAAGCCATATACAACCATGCTTTACTGATTCTTCTTCTTCTGCCCTGCATTCTCTTCCCCACACGAGACCTAAACAACGTCATTCTACATTTACAATAACTCACAATTCTCTCCTTGAGGGCGATGAGCTCCTCCTCCTCCTTCTTCCTGTGCTCGAAGTGAGCATCGATCAAGGCCTGCAGCTCAATGAGGTCCTTGTTCTGACGCTTTTTCTGGATGTCCTGTGAGGATGGAAACACAGTCAATCAGTCTGAATATTCCAGCCAAAATTAGTTATTTTTGGTCTGCCATAAATGTCATTCATACTTACATCAAAGTCCACTTTGTCACCTTCAGGGATCCTGGGTGCACTTGGCCTTTAGTGAGAAGGTTGAAAAAACAAAAAAAATGTTAATGATATTTAACAAAATGTTTGTATTAAATTACACAAAAGTTCAAGTAGTTAACCTTTGTTCATGAAGTTGAAGAAATGAAGTTTAATGTGAAGGTGGTTACTTACTTGAATTTTGGCTTCTCCTCTGTAGATTAAGGATAAAGGGGGGGACAAGTACACATTACAGGGTTAGAAATCCACTCATGGTAGTAATGGAAAGTGGTATAACAAACCAGAATTTAAATGTTGGTAGTAAACTGACATAACAAATGAGTAAATGTTTCACAAAATGAGTGATGTGATGCTCATAAGTTAGGAAGCAAAAACAACATAAACAAAAATAGAAAATGAAACAAATGTATCTCTTAATAAAACTCTTTCAAGCTTAAGACACACATTTATACACATACATTATATAAAATGCACTGAACGTTTTGAGTTTTTCAAACAAAAATAAAATTCTGTTCTCTCTATAAAATATATTTGGATGTATATTATCCTAATGTTCGCTGATTCATAGATTATTCAGAATAAAAAAAAAACTGCAATTTGCTTTGACTATTAAATGAGCCTGGTTTTAAAGTGTTTGGCCTAATCTCCACACCAGCCAATGTGTGTCCATTTTGGATTCTTCCAAAATGATGCCCTTGCCTGGTAGCTGAGTTAGCATTTGGTCCTCCCTCTTGAACTTTTCTGGTCAGCTGTTGGTGCATGCCATGCAGAGATGAGTGGCATAGCATGGTGGGATGACTGTGCAGTGGTTAGTGGTTGTTAGCATTTAATATTCTTTCACCCTTTTCTTCAAGTAATTTTTTTTTTCATTGAACTACATGTTTACTTGTTTTGTCTTCTCTTTAGATCATGGCCAATTGTAGCAGTGCTCCTTGCTCCAAAAGAACATTTGCTTGGGAGGAACCGTAGTGCACACATTCTCCAACAGAGGGAGACTACAGACAGCAGAGACAAGGGACAACAAAGTCCTTTAGACATAAAAAGGTGGGATACTTATGTAATCAACATACCTTCCTCTTCATAGCCCTCTGCATGCAGCAAGTGATGAAGGCAAAAGCAGAACAGACAATATTAGCAACAGCAGTATAGCCGTTTGTCCATCAGGTTACATTTGAACCATAAGCTGATATAAATAGACATAGCATCCAACACAATCAAAGCTCAACAGCCTATGCTGTTTTAAAATGGCCTCAGATTTGTGAAAGAAATGTAACTTTTGAACTTTATAATGGGAGGAATTAGAAATCCTTAAATAATACTTAATAAATAGAAATTTATAGAAATACTTAATAAATTACCAATAAGATCAAAATGAAGGATAAAAGGATGCATCTTATTCATAATCTTTTTTATGATTGACTATGCAAATCCTTAAATGGAGCGTTAAAACAGCATGATAGGAAACATAATTAAATAATTTACAAACTGCAGCCCTCAGTAAATCTTTTAAATAATTCAATTGTCATCCCAAGTGAGGATGAGTGGCAGAAAAGAATATAAATTCATTATTTTATTTTAGTCCATGTGCATAATCCACAGACAGCCAGAGAGCTGTAACTCCTTTTTAATCTCATGGAGTCATTCTCACTGATGCCCTAATCATGACCACCTCCGCCAATGCATGACAAAAGCATACAGGAGCTCGAGCACAAGTAATGGTGGTGTGTATCTACCACACTAAAGCATCTCGATTTTTAGCACTTGACTATGGCAGTGAGGAAGCAGGCAGAGTCTTGTAGTTGTACTCTATACCCTGCAAGCATTAAAACTCTGAAAGTTGCTCAGAAGAATATATACACGTTTAGCTCTGGTAGCACCCTGGTAGGAAGAGGAGGTTATGAATGATTACTGGGCCCCTCCATCTTGAAAGGGGAGTTAAGGGATATTTCAATTAGTCCACCATAACTAGCAATGGGGTGGAGCGCACTGCTATTTTATAGAGAAGGATGAGAGAATATTCCATGCCACATACCTTCTACCACAGGCTCAGGTTCTGGCTCAGGCTCTGGTTCAGGTTCTGGTTCTGGGGCTA
Source organism: Hepsetus odoe (assembly GCA_017165825.1). Lineage (NCBI taxonomy): Eukaryota > Metazoa > Chordata > Actinopteri > Characiformes > Hepsetidae > Hepsetus > Hepsetus odoe. The sequence continues at coordinate 17,988,502 of CM029372.1, read as the reverse complement.
CTGGCTCAGGCTCAGGCTCTGGCTCTGGCTCTGGCACTGGTTCGGGCTCAGCTTCAGGCTCTGGTTGTGGTTCTGGGGCTGCCTCAGGCGCCACCTCTACTTCTACTACCTCCTCAACTATACGCATGCAAGGGAGCGGTATTGAGGAAAGGAGGTTTATGGTGAGAGATGTTAGTAGGTGCAGGAAAAAAGAAGGGGGATCACTGGGTTATTAGAGGAAGGGTCTAGTTAGGGGTTTACTGGCTAATGATAATGAAATTAAAGGAATTCCTGGGGTGTCAATGTCAAAAGAAACGTAATACATGGTGCAGTGGTGCTGGTTGTAAATCCAAGAAGAGCTTAAGGTTTTTAAGTAGTGGGTAATCCACACATTGGGACCTAGAAATCACTTTAATATTTTAATTATTACAGTAGATGCAACATTATTGTTAATGTTAATAAATTGTAGTAATCATGATATTGGCATAGCAATTGAATATGGATGTGTATGTCAATATAGTTATTGTAAATCTGGCACCTTCTTTAGTTAGTTTAACTGAAAGAAGGTTTGCCACAACCAAACACTTGCGTTTGCACCCAAGGATGAATGACCATGGTAAAATGAAGATCAGTACTCAAGCTGATAATATTAATGGAATATTTTAAATGATTTATGGGTCCATAAATGACAGCTAATAACAAAAGACAAAGAAGAAGTGATAAGGTTAAGAACATGCAACAACATGTTTTCTGCACCTTTAGTGGCAAAAGAAACATCACTGACTACATGGAAAAGTATTTCAGGTGAAAATGCAAAATTAGAGAATTAGTACTGATGGCAATAGGGTGCCACCCAATATGTTGTATTTTACCTTCATCGCCGACTTCATTTTTTAAATTGGAAAAAGAAAGCAGTAAGTCAGCAGAATGATCAAATATGACCAGCTGTGCCCAGAAAGGGGATCTGTGTACAGCTTTGGGTTAAGCATTATGACACACATTCCTCCATGTGGATAAATTGTCCTGTTAACTTGCATTCGGTTGATTTTACTGGAAAAAAAAAAACTTCAAATTGAATCAAATCTGCATTTGTGTGACCTTATCCACCCATGGAGAATGTAGCATTTGTATCTATACAGAGTTGCAGGGACTGAAGCAAACAGAGTCAATTTTATTTCACGTTCCGTAGTGAAATGGTTTACCTTTCAGAAGTTGTTTAGAGACACAATCAAATTTGAGCTGATTGTTATTTGTCAGATTCTGTCAGCAGCAGTACTAGCAACCATGCATAAGTAAAGAATGATCTGTTTCTCAGTCAGTTGACAGTACAGAAGCATCATTCATACAGCAAATGGTTTAAGCCAAAACAAACATTTGAAACTGTGGTAGGTGTGGTGTAGTATCCCTTTAAATTTCAACAGAAATTTGTATTTAAATATGTAGAATTGAAATGAATTGCCACTGTATAGCGATATAGATACAGAAATAAGTTTCCTGTAACTGAAAACATTTGGATATAATCAATGGCAATAACGTATAATTAAAAAACATTTACAATATTATTCAATTATGTAATTAATATTGCACTGAATGTGGATGTACTCACCCTGTTGCTCACTGAGGGAAAGAAAAAACAGAAAATTAATCAGTTACTGGAATATTTAGCCCAGTGTTACATTTATGATAGACACTTGCATGCAATTCTGGAAAAAAGTGTTTTCAAACAAATAAAGCTAGTATGATGGTATTGCAGAAAACACATGAAATAATTCTAATACACTAGTCCTAGTTAAAGAATGAAGCCAATAAATGCACAAATATATAAACAACTAATAAAAATGAATCAATTGTAAATTCCTCCAGAATGATATATGGAAATGCAGATGATTCTAAAATTATTGCATCATATCACAGTTAGCCGGAAATTGTGTTTGTGCATTTAAAAACACTAATCTGAAGGCAGATAACATTTCTAAAAACAACATAATAACAATATATTATTTTTCTATGAACAGTTGACACTTACACATCCTCTGTGTCAGACATGATGCTAGTGGACTTTGAGACTAAAAGAGAGAAAAAAAATATATAAATAAATATAAATATAATATAAAATATAAATACATACATGTATGTGTATATATATATATATATATATATATATATATATATATATATATATATTATATATATATATATATATATATATATATATATAGTTGGCAAAACCACAAATAGATCAACTAACAGCCTACTTGCAGATATTCTAGTTATATTTAGCGTTCTTGTAACAGACCTTGGAGCCGTAAAAAGTCTCCTCTTCTTACTGAATAGATGCACACCCACCCCCACCTTTAACTGTATGGTATAGAAATGTTCGCACAGAAAGCTGACATTTTGTAGCTTGTCCAGCACATTCTGGATGCTTTTCAATGAGCTCAGTGTTAACTGAGAAATAAAGTCAACCAGATTAATGCCTATATAGGTGTCCTGAAACTTGCTGTGCTGAGCTGTAAGTGAGAAGGCTCCACACATGGTTTCACAGCATGTCCTTTTTTGACTCGCTCTGACAGATTAATGAGCTTGTCAAAACGATAGTTTAGGTCACCACTGTAAAGTGTGAGTAGGTTATTTGAATTTTGAGGGAAATCTATGCACATTTGCATAATCTACTAACTTCAGAATTCCAGCCTATGAAATATTTTGGTCAAAATGACACTTATTCTTTTGAACTCTCGGAAAGTCTTCTTGGATATAAGTATTCCATCTTAAACAGCTGCAAGTGTCTTCCTAACATTTTTCAGGATCCGATTTCAAGCTTGAAGCTCTCAAGATCAAGTTCTTTGGCTGGGAATAGGATCCGTAACACTAACTTCATTGCCTTTATCTGGTCATAACATTCCATGAAACATTTCCATAGTTATCATTTCATCTGAACATTGTATCACTGTTTAAATGAAATTTTAATTAGATAGAGATTCTCTTTACACTGTGAAGTGAAGATTGATTTCTAATGTTATTGCTACTGATTCTGTTCTGATCCCTAGAAATAGCCTATTTAACCAACTGCCAAAAAGTGTTTTATCTTGTGCCTGATATCCTAAAGATATTCCATGTTATATGTCAATACCACATACTATGGATTAATACTATGTATAAACTAATAATATTTTTTTTAACCATAGTGTCTTTATTCTCTTCTGAACACAGCATTTTAATTCACATTCCATAAAGGATTTACAAAGTTATTTAACAAGTGTAACCTTAAGTTGCTTTGGAGGCCTTACTGATGTTTAACAACAACCTTAAACACATCTTAGCATGTCAGTGATGCTGGGTGTTATTATAATATGAGATGTGTAAACAGCAGAGGGCGTTCTGAAGGACAGCACACACCTTGAAAAGTCTAACAGAATCCAGCGCACCAGTGACCTGCCTGAACCAGACCAAAGTAATGCACCATTTAATCAGTCGACACCAGTGGTTGCACAACAGCTCCGATTCGCCGATTAGGCACATGCGCACTCTACATTTACTCTCTTTTAGCTCAGTGACCTTAGGCACCAGGATGTCACTCTAAGGGCACCACCTTCCCTTTTTAGCTGTATAAATCAACTACTGACAAGACTGTACATATTGGCCACCATGGATATTAGTCTTTTTACATTCGCACAACAGTGCCCTATTTAATAATACACTCTTCATCACAGCATCTTAAAAAGCATACGATATCTGGCCTTTTGCTATAATATAGGTTGCTCCCCTCACTATAGCGCATTTGCATAGTTACGCTTTTGGACATGTGGCGTTTCTAATAAACAGTAATGAGGCGATGCTCTTATTTTCTTCTCTACTCTTTTTTATGCATACATTCTCACATAATCTCTCTCTCGCTCGCTCTCTCTCTCTCTCATGCACACACATATCTCTCATATCTCATTGGGTGTTATCACTGTCTTACCTCAGAAAAGCTGAAAGAGATGAGCTCCCTGGTGGCGGAGACTGGCTGTAAAGTTCTGCAAACATCCAGGGCCGATTAAGTCCTTCTGTTATACTGACACTTGATCCGCTGAGGCCTCTCATTGGCCAAAATGGCTTACTGGGCAGGGCTAAAGAGGCCAGGTCCGGGTCCTGGCCTAGGCACTGAATAAGGAGATGGATGGATTGAGGGAATGTGGAGGAGGCACAAGTTTGGAATAGAGACAGCATCGCTATATTTGCTATTGCATTAGGCTAGCAAAATGAAGCTCACAGCTAAAAGCCAGTGGGAGGCATCAGCAGAATGGTCACACGCTTAGCACTGGGTGTTTCCTGAAGGAAAGACATTGTATTGGTACACACTGGTGTTCAAAGAGCAGCCATAACATTTATAAAGCAAGGGGTGTTGCATAATCCATCTTACCTCATTTAAATTGAGATGACTTTTCAGCAGTTTTGAATTGTACTCAAATAATAAAAGTATAATGTCCTGTCATCACTGAAGTTTTTAGGTGGCTCAAAAATAAGTTATCTAATGGAACTTAGAGGGGGAGCAGGAGGTCAACGAGCTGAAATGTAAATGCAAGTGAAATGTAAGCAACTAATAATGTACTAATTAAGATAATTAACATAATCATGTTGTGTAGAACAACATCTTCTTTTGACTGCTCCTGTTTAGGGTTCACCACAGCGGATCGTCCGTTTCCATTTCTTCCTGTCATCTGCATCTTCTGCATTCAAACCGACCACCAGCATGTCCTCTGTCACAACATCCATACATTTTCTCTTTGGTCTTCCTCTTAACCTCTTGCCAGGCAGTTCCATTTTCAACATTCTTCTCCCAAAATAATGCTCGTCTCTCCTCTGGACATGTCCAAACCAACACAATCTTGCTTCTCTAACTTTGCCTCCAAAGCATCTAACCTGAGCTGTCCCTCTAATATAATGATTTCTAATATACTCCATTTTCTTTGCACATATAATGTCATTTTAAAATGATGTCTTAAATAACAACTAAATAGTGTCATCTTTTTGTTTAAAATGTATTTAAGCAATGAGTTTTCTTTCTGGTGCTTTACTGAAAAACAATATGTGGAATAATTCTCATTTATAACATGAGACATGACGTTACTTGAGGCAAGTGTCTCTTATTGTCCACTTAGTGAGTGTGTTCAATTATATCATACCCTTCTCACACCCTATCTGTGGTGTCAGGTTCTGTTCAGATATGGCTGCAGCCCTTAAACATCCTGCAGATGGCAGTGTTCTTATAGTCACCAAGACTTGTCTGGTCTTTGGTGACTTAAGGTGAGTGAGGTTGGGGATATGGAAGGTGCTCTGGACGCCTCCTGCCTTGCTGGCGGCCCCTCTGCACCATCGCCTCTCTGCACCCACATTCTAAGTAAAGTGCGCTAGTTTTATTTTTGGACTGCTATGGAGCCTGAGCCTTCCATTTGGAGGAAATGACTAGCTGAGCTCAACATGAGCCTCTTGTTCTGACACTCCAGGCTGGGAGAAGCAGGCAGCAGCTCGTCGCCCCTAAGCCGCAGGAACACAGGTAAAACACACCCAAATCATTTTCAGCTTTTTACATCTGGAAATTATATGTCAGTGTGTTGATGTCACTGTTGGTGAGTGATCTCGGAACAGGTGTTGTGGGTGTTTGCAGCATGCTTTAAAAAGGTCTTTGGGAGATAGTGTTTTTATGGGTGTAGAATTGAACATATTATTGGAAGTAGAACTATAGATACTATGGAGAAGACTGGTGTTTGATATAGATCATAGAAATCAGATGTCATAATTGCATGGAAATATGAGTCAGAATGAATTTTCTGCTCTAAATGTATCCTTTGACTTAATTAACCCATGGCTACTTATTTAGGAAAAATATTGTGGTCGCTTGAACTTTCTGATGGAATTTATTCACTTATATTTAAAGGGGATCTGTCTCTGGAGTGAACCATCTGGCATCTATTAATATCTCTTGGTAAGTTTTTTTGTTTTTGTTTTTTAGTTTTGTGCGCAGTGCCATGTATTATAAGTAGACACAAACACCTGGTTTGTTTGCACGCTTGTTGTTACTGTTTATTGCTCAAAGGTGTTTGCCTAGAAGTGATCATTGTGCAGAGCCTGGATCTACTGCCTGGTTATTCTTACGCTTTCCTCTTTTGAACTTGAGCGTTGGAGTTATTTCAAAATGCCTAACCCTCCAGAGCCCTAAAAGGATGACCCATTCTCATGTGTCGTGCGTCAAGTGACAGCTTCGGTTTCTGTGGCAATAAGGCTCCTTTCAAACTCTTATAACTGGCCTACTTTTGAACCTAAGTTATGGGAGCATTCTGCTGGCACAGAGAATTCTTTAGAGGTTTATTTTAATAAAGAAAAAGGATGAATTGTTTGTTTAACCAATTACTTAATATGTTCAAATGTAACGTGCAGAATTTCCAGTTTGACAGAGAATCAGTAAAAACCCTTATCTTGTACAGCATACAGTCTTATGTCAAAATATTTTATTAATATTCTTGTTTTTTGCAAGCTGTAAATTTAAAATTGATCTTTGTCCTAATCCCTAACTATTCAATGCTATGAGCTGAATGCTGGGGTGTTAATTTATTACAGGGTGAAAGTAAGGCAACAAAATCAATGACAGGGAGCAGGGGATTTTGAGTTATCTTTTGTTTTTTAGCCTAAATGAATCCAAGAAGATATCCAGCAATATGGCATTATAGCCCCATGGCAAAGGGAGGTGGACGCCATAAACCTGACTCTTCCATTTGGCCCTTCTCTGTTACATTAGACAGCTGAATAATCACTATTCACATTATGCTGAAATTAAACTCAACTCAACTGGACAAATGGACCTTATTGCTAGATGAATAGACATAAAACTAGGGTGTGAAAGATGTGCAGCATTGTCCAGCAAAAATAACAGACAACATTGTGGGGTTTTAATAAAAATGTCACATTTATTAACAAAAGACAAAAAAACAAAAAGGGCTTTGATGAAAACACTCAAAATGTAACCACGTTGTGATTTCCTCTACCTTTTGTAGACCAATAGTTAAACATATGCTGTTTATTGTTTAGTGCTGTTTATTGTTTAGTGTTCACCATAAATACTATAAATGGTGAGAAATCCAGTGTCTGGTTTTAAATCTAAGAGAGCTTGTAACTCTAAAATACACTATGTTGGCTATTTTGAAGACCTCTTAGTCTAAAATTTGCTAATTTATTACAGATTCCGTTAAACTTGTTCATAGTGAACTAAAACAGCCCAATTGTGCTCTCTGGAATACAATGTCCTTAAACTGTACTGTAAACTATAGTCCAACTATAGTTTTGGGATCTCCAAAATCAAAAATATTAACATGATTTTTATTTCTGGTATTGTATTTACATTAGTATTAAGGCTTTGTTTTCTTAAGCTTTGAATAATATGACTGCAAGAACTGCATTGTATGCCTTGTATGTAATGAAAATAATAAAACAAGGAAATAAACCAAACCAACCAAACAAAAAAAATACTTTAGAATCTGATGCAGTGGTCTGAAAACTCAACTGATTTAACTTAAACATGGAAAGGGGGAAAGAATAAGGTAAACATTGTTTTATGACATACTAATACAAATATATGTGTATATAGGACAAATAAATCATTAATGTCACGCTCCTAAAACCAAAATGTGCTCTAAAAGTTGTTTGACATTTGCCTGTGGCATGTATGCATATGCATTTGATACCTGTTAATTAATCATAGAAATAAACATATGATGGTAGCATGCAACAGCCTCTTACAAGTCACTCTGGCACAGGTCTCCTGGGGAACAAAAGAAAAGATTCATTCCAGAAATGTTCATTATAATGTGTTATTATTAAGGGTTTTAACACATTCTAACATATATTTAAAGTATATTTTACGTCATTTCATTTACTTTTTCTCTACAGCTGTTTCTCCACTGAACACACAAAAACTGCTAAACCATAACACTGCACACTGCTTTATACATAGCACAGCAGATGATACTGAACATTGTACTCACAAGTTTTTATACGTATGAATGTTTGTAAATGTGTATTTACATTTGTATATGTGTATATATTTGGGTGGAGGTGGTCTAGTGGTAGGATACTTGTCTATGGATCTATGGCTCAAGAGGTCCCAGGTTTGAATCCACCCAGCACTACCTCACCACTGTCTCCTGGAGCAAGACTTTAACCTGAGTTGCTCCAGGCTGCCCTGTAATTAGGACCTGGAGTTCACTCTGGATAAGAGCATCTGCTAAATGCTGCAAATGTAAATGTATTTGTATATATGTTCAGATGTGTATATGCATATCTATATAATATATAACACTTTTCAAACACTTTACTATACATTTTACTATTTATTTATACTTACAAAATGCCTATTAGGTCTACCTGCACTGACCTTCATTCACTTGTAGTTGTCCAATGACAAAGTTTAATCTAATCAAACCTAATCTAATCTAATCATTATATGAAAAAAATCTCTCTCTCTCTCTCTCTCTCTCTCTCTCTCTCTCTATATATATATATATATATATATATATATATATATATATATATATATATATCTATGTGTGTGTGTATGCTAATATGTTATGCCTGATTGTTTAAAGGGGCTGACATTTCCATGGCTGTAAATATTGGCAAGGGTGCCCCAGCAGGCCTGCTTTCCCAGCAGTACCCACCGCCTCTACTTCCTAAACCTGGAAAAGAAAATGTGCGGCTCCAGAAACTGCTCAAGAAAACTGCCAAGAAAAAAGCAGCTTCACAAGCCTCCCAGACACCAGTCCCCTTCCGCTCAAGCCTCTCTCCTGTAAATGAGGCTAGTCCTGACCTGGAGCATAGTGACCATTCAACTCCTCCAAAGACACCAGAGGCACCTATCTATGGAGGTACTCTGCACCCGCGTTTCAACGTCAGACCAGTGTATCAGCATATATCATCCCCTTATCCTCAACAGCGGAGTATCTCCTATGGCAAACCAGCCAGATTCTCCCCACAGCCCTATGTTACTCCAGGCCCACTATCTCTCTTACACAATTCCTAATATAGTTCCTTCATTTGCAGCAACATCAGTTACTGTTGCATCTGTAGCAGCTACAACTAACACGACTGAAATATTCAGGCCTACTGACACAAAACCAGGTACAGCACAAGTTTCTTCAGCAGTTAAGCACATAAACAATGTTGTGTTACTAGAGGCCAACTCAAGTCTTACACCCACCTTAGTTACTTCTAAAGCTGCAAGTCCTCAACCAACTTCTTTAGACAGCATCAAGCCTCCAAACCTATAATGATGTCTCACAAAATAACAAATTATACGCTCAAATCTTTCAAGCATAACATTTTTATACACATCATCACCTACCCTAGAAAGGAGCAAAACACCTCTTTCTGAGATAAAGCGAGTCCCAACACCAACATTTGAGGTAAGGAGGATTGTGACACCAACATCTGAGCTAAAGAGAGAACACCCACTAGAGAAATTAGAAGGAGTGCAACACCTACATTTGAAATCAAAAGGGGTCCAACACCTACATCTGAAATCAAAAGAGGTACGACGCCTACCTCTGAAATCAAAAGAGGTACGACGCCTACCTCTGAAATCAAAAGGGGTACGACGCCTACCTCTGAAATCAAAAGGGGTACGACACCTACATCTGAAATCAAAAGGGGTACGACACCTACATCTGAAATCAAAAGGGGTACGACACCTACATCTGAAATCAAAAGGCGTACGACGCTACATCTGAAACTGCAGAGGTAATGACGCCTACCTCTGGAATCAAAGAGGTACGACACCTACATCTGAAATCGTAAGGTGTGATTACATCTGAATCAAAGTGGGTACGACGCCTACATCTGAAATCAAAAGGGGTACGACGCCTACATCTGAAATCAAAAGGGGTACGACGCCTATCTCTGAAATTAAAAGGGAAACGGCACCTACATCTGAAATTAAAAGGGGAACGATGCCTACATCTGAAACCAAAATAGACACTCCAAAACAAGAAACAGAAAGAGTGGCTACTCCAACTTTTGAAATTAAGAGAGGCGCTACACCAACATCTGACATAAAAAGTGAAACAACAGTAATGTCTGAGACAAAGAGAGGCAGAACCCCTACAAGAGCACGAACACCAACATTAGAGTTTTCAGCATCAAAAACTCTCTCTGGACGACCCAAGACACCCTCATATCATGTTTCACCCTCTAGGGCACCTGTCATAGAAATTTCAAGACCCAATCCACTTTTATTTGCTGTTTCCCCTGTGCATATGGAGGGCAGAAGATCTAAAACACCAACCTCGAGTCTACTGGGGCCAAGTGATGAAGTTTCTAAAGAAAAGGATAAACCAAAAGAAAAGGTCTTGGTGTTAAAGTTATACAAATGAGTTCACACAGCATATTTGAACAGCAAATAATTTGCCTTCTGAAAGTATCACAGAATCATCCAAGCTGAAGATTCCAAAAGAAGATGTACAAATGTTTATAGAGATCTCAGAATCCCAAAGCCCAAAGGTACCTGTACAAGACTCTAAACCTGGGTATCAGTCACCTAAAACATCAAACCATGAGTTTCCAAAACCTGTAATATCTTCACCTGGGACATCAGAAACCAAGAGTTTCCGCTTGCAGGGTCAAAGACCTAAACACCAACATCAAAATCCAGTAACTTATTATGGATTAACCCTGCTATGAGTAGCAAAGTTGCTCATGGGGGACCAAAAGTAAACCTGCATTTGCAGCATAAATCTCTGTCATCATCTACTGAGATTTCTGAAAGTCCAGTAACAGAACCTCAGGAAGCAACACAAATTGCTCAGGGTAAAGCAAACACACAATCTACTTGAAGCACCCATGCCAGGCACAACAGCCAGACACAGAGAAACTAGGAACACCTGTGGGTAATATAACACCATCTACAAATGCTGCCATTGACAAAGGATGCCAAGATGCACAGCTGTCTGAAGTCTCAGAGTCAAGAACACCCATGATGGAGAAAAAACCAATACCTGTGCAAAAAATAGCTGAGGTACATAAATCAGATGTGATATCAAAAGAAAGGAAAAGACACAGTTCCTGCACTGTGGTGCCACACCAGGGTGTGTCTAGTGCTGACACACCACCATCAGAAGCACCAAAGACAATGACCAATGTACCTGTGACACAGAAGAGTCAGGACCCAATTTATGGTCCTCCTAAACCGAAAACACCACCCCCTGATTCTGTGACTGAAACTGCCAAGCGAACTAAGCCAGAACCATCTGCAAAGGTCTGTGATCTGACCAAAATTCAGACGTAGCTAAAATCTCAACGCCAACTCTAGCAGAAGCTGCAGTTACTACAAAAATAAACAAACTGTCAAAGAAGACAGCAGCAGCCAGTATGTCTTTACTAGAGAGGATTAAAGACCAAAAACCTTCAGCAAAAATGGCTACTGAAAAAACTGTAACTGAAAAGACAAGGATGAGCCCTCTGTTAAAGTAACAGCAGAACTTGTGGAAGGAAAAGGTTAAACCTGAAAAGGGGGATTTAGCAGAAGCTAAAGAGAGTATTATACAGGTGACCATGCCTGCAGTAGAAGAAAAGGTTGCTAGCAGCTCCCTCCCAACTGCAGAGCCACTCCAAAGGTGATCTGTCTCAAAGGCACACAAAGTCCAAGCTTAGTGGCTGGTCTCGCCTCAAGAAACACATGGTGGTGGAGGCAGAGGAGCCAAAGTTCCCTGAGCCTGAGCCTGAGCCAGAGCCAGAGATGAAAAAAGAGGTGCCTGATGGCACTGCTCAGAAACAAAGGAACAGAAGAAGGAGAGTCAAAGCCAGAATTTATTAGGTAGAAAACTGTGCCAAGATGGCAAAGATAGCCCCAGGGCTGCAAAAATGTGGGATGCTGTCCTCTTTCAAATGTTTTCTACCAAAGAAAGCATCTTGGAACAGATTGAAGCCAGCAAAACAGAGGAGCAAAAGACAGAAGAGGCTAAACTGAATATACCAAAAGAAATTCCAGCATTTGCCCATCGCCTTCCCATTCTTCTTTATAGCCCTCGGTTTGATGCCAGAAAACTAAGAGAGGCAGCTTCAAGACCAGTGACAGATTTCCACAGTATTTGAAATAATCTATAGGTCGTGAAAAATAAAGACGAAGAGCCAAAGGACTTTAACAGAACCGCCAGAGGGTTCGCTGCTTTAAAAACCTGTGTAGCTGAAGAGTAGATGTTAATGGCCAAGGTTTTTTTTTTTTTTTTTTAGGAATAGTATACAGTTCTCTTTAACAAGTCAAATATCTTGAATTAAAACTACGTAGCAAAATAAAGGTTATTTGTATGAAGCACGGAGGAATTTGTATTATCATCGTTTTTTTACTACATGGCTGGTCTCTCTGACCAATTTGTTTGGCAGAGAGAAAGAATTATGACCTGCAAAACATCCTCAGTATCACATGCATTAATGCTGGTTCAAAGTTTCTTTTTTATTAAATTTTCCCTTCAGGGAAAAGCTGTAACAAAATCTCAGACCATTACTTGAGAATTACACTATAAAATAAAACACTTATTGCCTTAGACTGGAAGTTGGGGTTTTATGGCATAATTGTACAGAATATTAGTCCTCTTGGCATATTCATTGACCTGATTTAATTCTCAGTATTCAATGTGGTACTTATGAATTCAAGTGAGAATGTTATCAAGCGCTCTGTTCTTTTTTCTTTTTGTTTTTGCTGCTTTAAGATGCCAGTAAGGGTAATAGAGGGACAAGGTTCTGATATTGTGTTATGATGAACAGGTCAGCCGTATGAAAGGTAGAAGCCAGGAGATGGGTGGGATTGGGTGACTGACATAAAATTGACTTGGAAATAAGAGAAAAAATATGTATGGAAGAATCAAAGTACAGTAAGTACTTAGAGCCTCTGAATTTATCACAAACCTCCTAGAAGAACACAGAACACTGTAATGTTCTGCTGACCAGAGCATATCTGAAGCTGCTTGCCTGAAGTACTGACAGGCAACTTTCACTGAAAAGACTTTGACTAAACCCTAAATTAAAAATGAAAACCCCAGGGTTCTGTTTAACAGGGAAAAAAAATGTGTTTATATAGTTTGCGGTTCAAATTCAGAGCAGTGGAAACTGACTGTCAACTCTTGAGCATGGCTCCAAGTTTCAGTAAAGATGTTTCGGACTAAAGTTATGTTAAAATCTGAGATGAATTGTCTGTGCCATATGTTTTATGCTTTGCTTTTTGCATGTTTGTCTTTAAATGTCATAGTAGGTACATTTTCTCTGTGGAGATTAGCAGTGATGTGTCTAATGCTTCGCATCTTCAGTCGCATTGTACTAGATGTTGTTTTCTATTTATTTTTTTAATAAAAACATTTGATTTGGACAGGGGTCACACTTGTTATTCAAAATCAAATAATTTATTAAATATACAAATTCTTCACAAAAAAAAAACAGCTTGTAGAAAATGTCTTATAAATATACTGTAGTATTAAATAAGAGTTAAAAGGGAAAATTAGATATAAAAATAATATGACTGATATTCCACTATACATGCAAGATTCAAAGCATTCCAAAAGAAATGATATTTGCTGGCACTAGGACAAATGCTGATATCTAACAACCCAAAGAACAGGCAGGCCTTGCACTGCCCAGCCTGGCATGTGTGAACATTTCCAGCAGCCTTTATTTAAGGTCACTGCAGGCTGTGTGAGAATGTATAAGCATGTGTTAGAGTCCTGTCAACACCTCACAATTTTATATCCTACCAGAGCTTATGTGATTTAGTAGAGCTTTGTCTGAAATGGCTAAAGCTAATAACGCAATGAAAAAATTATTATACAAGTGCTTCTCTTTTTGAGAACTGATGTTATGTGAGTAAGGAAAGTGGCAAAACTATTGTAAGCACTGCACATTTTTCATGGTAAAACAATGTCGGTAAGGTTTAGGGCTCAAGGAGCCTATGAGATATTATAGGCAGTCTTACTTGATTTGCCATTTGGGTAGTCATTGAAGTGTTCATCATCGATGGAGATTTTCTCATATTTGCTGGTGCATAAACACAAACTTAGAAGTATCAGAGCAGGCTCCTACAATGAAAAACAATGTCACACAGCTGCAAAGAATGGTTAGATGGGATAGGTAGATGAAGAGAGATTCTCCTTTTTCCCCTCATCTTTTGTTTTAGTTATTTTTGGTGCAATAAAGAAATTATTACCTTTCCAGCTGGACCTGACCGTCCTGCTGATCCTCCTATGATTTCACATGTTCTTCTCTCTTTCTGACACATCTCTCCTGCTTTAACGTCCTGAGAAGGAGCACGAACAACAGTCTCAGAGGTCCAGAGACCTTTTGCTTTTTCATCAGCTATAAAGACTGAAATGCAGTTATGACTGCAAAACCACTAGAGGGTGGCATAAACAGGGATCGTTTGGCAGATCCTGATAAACAGATCCCTTTCAAACTTAATGGACACTACACTCTTTAAAATAAAATTGGAAAAAAGGCTAAATGAGGCAACCATGAACCCTAATTGTAATGTAGAGGTTCAGCACTAATTCAAGTTTTGTTTTCCCTAGAACGGTATGTTCAAGCCAAGGAACATTTATTTTTAAGCATCTACAAATATGATGCATGAGTCTGCCTTTCATATCAGAGAGAAAGGGTAATTGTCACTGCTTTGGCTTGGAGAAAAAAGAAAGTAGACAAAGAAGCATGACAGAAACTGAAGAAGAAGAAGAAGAAGAAGAAGAAAAAAGGTATATTTTTACTCTTGAAGGAAAATACATTCTATAATATCTATTCAGTCCTATCTTGGTAGATTTATGATGATAGATTTTAAGAAGTAAGAATACAACACTGTGCAATTGAGTGATTTCATTAGAATCTTTGTCACTTACTGATGATCGAGGAGAAACGTTTCTGTTGCTACTCTCTGGACTCCCCTTCACCCACTGAGTAATGAGGTCCGCCACACCAACTTTCAACCCATCAGTGTCCTAAAGCACACATATAACACAGAATAAGACATACAGAAGGCTAAGACAAAACTCCAAACACAGAGGGAAAATAAGGAATAGTGCAGCAGGATTTTGTTATAGAGCAAACACTTCCTTTAATGGTTCAACAAGATTTTAAGATGGCTTCAGTGTATTTTTAAAATGCTTGCAGTCTGCTGGAAGTAAAATTTCTAGGTTCACTTTAAGAAGGTTTCCTAACAAACTATAAAGGATGTCTATGAGGGGTGCCTCAAGAGTTTTGCATCCTACTGTAAATCTGCCAATTCTGTATATATCTAGAACCAAACTATTTTTTATTTTCTATGATTTTCCTAATCAAATACATCCACACCAGGAACCATCTTGAATTGTTTACTTTAGCCAGAATCTTAATTTTAAAGAATGTTCTTCTTGAACGCACAGTAAGATCACTCTCAGACCTTAGATGGGGTGCCTTTAGGTGTGTTCTGGTTCCAGGCCTCTCCTGCCTCAAACAGATTCTTTTTGGCAGCCACTGGCTCAGGAACACTAGGCATGTCTCCTGCAGCTGCTTTGGCCATCTTTGGTTCTTTTGAGGAGATCTGCAGATCGAAATAAAGATTATTCTTTTAACATCCATTAAAGCAGAGATTTTATATGGCATAAGGATTATTTATGATTCATGATAGCCAGACTTATAACCTCACCACCCTCCCATGACACACTGAATACAACATCTGCTTTTATACCTCAGAGTATTGTGTGGTTGTTTGTCTTCATATAGCACATGAGAATAATTGCTTAAGCTTTTACAAACTCTCTACCTACCTCTCACAAATACGACACAGGTAATGACACACTGCCATTAGAGAACACTAAGAGAGCTGAGGCAATCTATGATGCTGTGTTTGGCACCAAAATGGAGGTATGACGATAGACTCCATCGGATAGAGCTATACAGTCATCAATGAATCACTCTCCAGGACAGCACTGCAAGTGCATCCCATGGATCCTATTTCTTCATTAGTGTACACTCTTTCTGTCAGTATATGAAGTCTGACTCTTCTACATTCAATGCTTTAAGAGAACTAGCACCACCTCTATAGCATGAGTGTACTGCTCCAATCTGTCATCAATCTTAGACAGGAGTACTTGACATGAGTCTTCTAAAACTGTTGCTGCTTTAAAACAAAAGCACTCTGTGAGGGAGGAAAGAGTGCTTAGCACAGAAGGGACATATAAAAACTTTAAACCTTCATTTTGCCAGACGCTCAGGTGGGGATAAGAGAGATTCCCAGGTGGAATATTCTTTTTCCCCCACTGGCAGTAAAGCTTCTGACAATATCCCAAAAATGCAATGAGATATTTCAGCTACCATTCACTCATTCACTCATTATCAATTCAAAGGATGTGTGTCTGCCTGTAAGTATTGCCATTGTTGACTTTGAGTTGAAAATCAGTCACATATATCCTGCATTGGCCAAATGTGTATGTTAGGGGCGAGTTGTCGTTAGTAGAGTTTGTAAATGTCCTCAATGATAAGAATACTGGAAAATCTGTGGTATGCTTATTATTCAGCACAAATGTAATACTTTTAATCAAAACCCAGTTTCCTAATCAGGCTCAGATACAGTATTACATGACTTGCATGACTCACATGACAGAGTTACACTAAACATGCTTTTCTATGAAGAATGTAGAAGATAAATGAATGGTGAGACCTTGTTGTTGGTGAAAATTACTCCTTTGTGGAATATTTAAAAAATGAAGGTTTTAAATTAAGATGATTCTCATACTACTTGAATGAAAATCATAAGTCTTTCATGGCTTACATTCTTAATCATTGGATTCACACATACAAACTATGTTTTAATAAAATAATACCTCTTTTATTGTAGAAATAAAAAGATGTTTTAATAAATGCTTATTCTTTTCAAAACATCTTTATATTATATAGAAATATAAATGCATAAATATATGGATATCCAGGATTGCAAAATAATGTTGTTTCAAATACATCATGTATTTGTTTGTTTTACTTATTTATTTAAATCTATAAATCTATTTATATAAATCAAGCAGATTCATTTAGGTGGGTTCATATACTGGTGATGCATATTAAACACATTCATGTAAAACTACCTTATTTCTGCCTAACTAACAAACCCTTTGTGCCTACAGAATAAAAGTGAATAGTGAGTTCTAGCTGGGAAAATCTGACCTGTCCATGCGCAAGTCACACATATGCAAGATAATAAACTGTAGAGAGTTTGGGGGTGGGGAAGTGGGGGGGGAGGGGGGGGGGGGGGTGGGGGGGAGAAGACATGTGTTAGTCATTAGAGATATGGTCGGTGATTAAATAGCTCCTTTACAGATGACGCAATGCTTTTCCATGACAAATACACTCCATAAATTTCAACTTTGTCTAGCAAAGCAAAATAGACAGATATCATATGTGATGTCATTCTTCCAGCAGTCAGACTACAGTAGTTTTTTTCAATGGCTCAGCCAATCATAGTGTTCCTGACAGACAACATTGCTGACATCAACCTCATTTACTTACCTGTCAACCATTTTTGATGCCATCAAGGAAATGCTATGGCTCATGTACTCAGAAGCAATTATTACTGCTGACATCAACCACATAAATGCAGTAAACCAAAGAGCCTGTCTCCATTCTCCCTTCTGTTTCTTGTTGTAGACCAAAAGTGGGAATTTTCAACCAAGCTCCAAATCCCCCTATGACTTGAATCTTTACATTTCTGAGAACAGTGGCTGATAAGTCACTGCCTCAGACTGAATGGAGCCTCATCCACCACAATATCTCTCAAACCATCTGAGAAAAGACACACTCAATCCATATCTGGACCAAGCTAGCTTACCCATAAATCACAGCTGACAAAGGTGATGAACGTACAACATATAAAGGTGACCCAAAGTACCAATGTCAATGTTTGCTTACAGACATCAGTCATTTAGCCAGAACGCCTGCAGTTTTGGCCTAAACAGATTTGTTATTTAGAGTCAATCAATAGCATTTGTGAGAATGTGAAAATGCAGGATGACTGCGCATCGCTGTGACTGACGTAACTAAATTAACTTACCTTTTCTTTAAGGATCGATTCAAGGACTCTGTTCTCTCTGTGATCTGATGAAGAAAAAAATAATGAAAAAGGAAAGCATTAAAAAAACAATATTCCAGAATGGGTGTTCCATTACCTCATCTCTGAGGCTAAAACTTGTGTTGTGACTCATTTAGGAAGTAATTATATCATAAACCAAAGGAAGTCCTGGGAACTTGGCTGTCTAACATTGGAAGCACCTGACATCCCCATCCATGAAAGGAGGATTTAAGCCTATTGATTCCAGCCATGAGCTCTTCCAACATTACAGAATAGTGTCTCCTCAGTGAGTAAAGAACATGTCAGACTGCCCACAGGTGAAAAGTTGAGTTCATACGTGCATGAATAATAATGTCTCATGTTGGAAAATCACACTTGCCCAAGAAAGTTCTTCCTCTGCAGTTATTTCAAAGCAGGCTAACACTGGGCATGCTCATTGCCTCTCATTTCAATCCCACAAAAGTTCCCCTCGTGTGATTGTCGAGCCTGCCGGCTTTTTGATCCTTAACTCACCAAGCATGTACTTTCATCTGTCAATCCCTCCTCATGCTCTTTCTGAAATTACACATGCAAGCAGAAGGTAGCTCAGGATGACAGACACAGCCTCAGAAACACCAACCAACCACCACAACAAAAGTACACAGGAAGAATGGAAATAAAAACACTACATGCATTCTCATATGTCAGAAACTGAACACCACCAGAGACTGACTGAGGCAAATTTAAACATGAAAGACATTTGAAACTTCAAAATTAGGCCATTATATTATGATATTCTGACACATGCCATGGCCCATCTACAGCTAGAAAGTAAGAAGAGATGAAAGTCACCATCAGGTCCTTATCAGTGTTAAAATATGGGACTGATCTCATTTCTAAACCAATCTGAGGTTGAAATTTGAGATAACTTCAAATAATAGCTGCTTATAATTTTATAAAGAGAGAGAGAGGGATAGGAGAGAGAAAGGAGAGAGGTGTAAGAAAGCTTTAACCATGATGCTGCTTTAGATATATGTCCATCAGCCATTTCTGCTGTCGTTTAGTTAAACGGGGATGATTATTATTGTTCCCTAGTGGCACAAGCACATCAGGTTTTACCATCTCTTTATGCAATGGTACTGTAACCTAGAAGTCACATGTTTTTGTAATATTTATGTTGATATGTCAATATCAGACAGTTTTATCAACTAACCTGTATGTCAGTCAGGACACTAGTTGCTATCTAGTGTCCGGAACATACTGATAAAACATTTCAGGAGTAAGACACACACACATTTGCGGAAAAAAATGTTAAGCACAAGCAAGTAATGTCAATGTTAAAATGTTAAAAAAAAATTGTGTCCAAAACAAGGCAAAGTAACTAAAGATGTGAACTAGTCGGAGATTAAAGGTCATCTCATCCATGAAACAAAGGGAAGACACTGAGTGAAATGTGAGCAGTAACTTAACCATTAAATCACATATTAAAGCATAACTTCAACACCACTGATCCTCATTCTATCATGCATGCATGTTATGTGTATGCAGTAATGAGTGAAAGACACTCAGGGGTGGACAAAGAACACGTCATTCAAATGAACCACACACATGCGACTTACAAGTTTCAAAGGAACCTATCATCTGGAAAAAGTCAATTTTAATGAGTAGATGACAGAAAGAAAAATGTATTATGAGAATAACAATCAGCCATCAGCATACTTTTGGCAAGAAGGAAGTAACATTTTTTAATTGATGCATTTATGTTATGAACTTCTGAATCCTATGTGGTTTAGCCAGTTAAATTACCTTCATGTAAATAGATTAAAACAAGGTTTTCAGCATATGAACAAAATGAAATGCATTTAGTTGATTTTACCTTTGATGGGTGACTTTTTGGACTGAGAGGGTTAAATGAATCATCTCCATCTGGGCTGGAAGTGCTTATGTTCTTCATCCTCTTTTCAGCTGCCTCCATCCTCCTCTTCTCAATATCCTCCTTCATTTGCCTCCTTCCCTGCTAAGGATCATCCCACACAACATATTATCAGTAACCTCCAGCTAAATACTTAAAAAAGGTAAACATAGTTTATGGGAGAGTACATAGAGTGCATAGATCTATGTGTTTGCTTTCTATTCCAGCACCTCCTCTTTCATCAGCCGCTGCAGCTCTTCCTCTTCCCTCCTGCGCTCTTCTTCATCACGCACCCTTCGTCTCTCCTCTCTCTTCTTCTTGAGCTCTTCTAGCTCCACCTCGGCTTCAACCTGTCGCTGGCGGAGATGCTCCAGTTCCTGGCTCTCCCTCTCTTGGTGGCTGCGCCGGATCTTCTCCAGCTTCTGCTCTGTTTCCAGACTGGCCTCGGCCTGCTCCCTTGGCTCAGTGGACTGACCCATATTCCTGCTAAAATGTAGAAGAAGGGAACAATGAGCAAGATCATATAATAACCGACATAAAAGCCTATGTTGGAACTTCCCTGGCAAGAATCCATGTCTGACTGCATGACTTCATTTAGCCACATTCTTCATAGAGGGGACACTGATGTATTTCTTAGAAATGTCAAACATCTTTTAAGCATGAAACTGCTGGTTTAAGATAAAATGGGGTTTATATAAATGATCTAATGAATAATGACAGATTAGCAATGATAACAGGAGTATTTGATCAGTGGTTCAAATTTGATCCTTTTTTCTATTTTCAGATGAATAAGGCCCCCCAATTACTACATGTTCACACCCTTACGTTTTGCTGTCTTTTGAAATAACTTTAAAATTTTTCTTCACCAATTTTTCAAAATTCATAATTAAGCCTTAAGAAAGTGTGTGTAAGTGTCTTACAGTGTCTTAAGAACTTAAAGTTCTTTGAATAACACACCTTGTATTCCTTTTACTTTTCAACAGATGTGATGTCACTTCTTCTCCAGCACTGTCCTCACTGTTGACACTGGGAATTCTGTCTTGCTGCAGGAAGACTTTAGACATGTATGAGACCTTTACTTCTTGTCTCTTTTCTTTTCCCTGCGAATGTCAGAAGGTTAAGCATCATTAAAACAAACAAACCAAAAAGTGTATATGATAATGGTGCTTTTTTCCATTAAAAATATAAATTCTAGAATTGGGTTTAGAACGCAGTAATATTTCAGTTCTCACCTTTTCTTCTAAGTGTGGTCTTGGATCTGGCTCTTGTCGCTTGTTAACTCTCATCCCCTCTTCCTTCCATTCTTCTGCTTCTCTGTCCCTAAAGCCGCTTGGCCTTTCACCGAACTCCATGCGTTTCTCACTGCTCTTCCTTACTGGCCTATAGTCCTCCTCCTCCACTTCATATGTTTTATGTTGTCGAGTAAGTACAGCAGAGCTGACCTCCCTTCTTCTTGTTGCTCCATTCATGGCTCTTTCCACCTCTAGGTCCTCCTCTTTGGGACCGTTCTCCTGCCTGTCCCGTCGTCCCCTTTCTGCTCTCTGGGTCCAATCACTGAAGCCTTCATCCTCCTCTAGCACACCAGGGCTGCTAGGTTTTAGCTCACTCTCGTAGCTGCAGTTAAACACATTGGTTTCAGATGTGTTGCACAACTTGGGACCTCATATTGAGGGCCATTTTTAGCTGAGGTAAATGAAAACAGTTGAGAGTGTGATTATGCAGGTGTTAGGAAAAAAAATCTCTGATTTCACAGAGGAGATCCAGGCTCTGTCATCATGAGCCAGCTAAGCATAAGCACTGCCAACTACATTTTTGGTGCCAAGCCCAGTGTAAAAGACTATCCTGCCTCTAAGATATGAACTGATGTGCTGTGGCCACATCTTTAGATCAGACTATGATGAAAGGACTGAATAAGGTAGAGGGGTGAAAATGAGAACGAGAGACAAAAGAATAACATCAAAGCACACAAAGCACTGGTTATTAACTGAAAACAGAGCCATTTTTGTGGCGGCTGAGGGTTGGATGGTAGAGAGCAAACTGTTTTATAGTAAGACAGCAGAGTGAGGGCTGCTGTCCCAATGAGTCACTTCATTAGAACAGTGGGAAAGTTAACAACCAGCGAAGCATGAACAGACTTCATCATGGAAGGCAGCATGTGGAGGCCACACCTGTAGCAGTGAATAGCTAGAAATGCTCAGCGATAAAACTATGCACTGAAGTCATTCAGTCCATCTATTAACACCGGCTTTCAACTTCAAAAGCTGTCCACGGAAACAGATGTTTGAGGTTTCTGATTTGCTGTTGTTGTTGTTCTCTTGCCACAGGCAACCAGGTTCCAAAACCACACAAACTGTAAGGTGTGAGGCGCACCTGAAATTACTCAGTACTTAAAGTGCCAACACCTGACATGACATAATTCTAAGCATGCCAACAGCTAATAAGATGGTAACACAGAAAATATAATTAAAGTGATTCTGAGTGTCACCAGCTATTGATGCAGAGCAAGGAGATTAAAATACTGGCAAGATCATTGCCTAGAATACCTAGAAATCATAGCCTCACATCTTCAAAGCATTCAGAGCGTTAGACTGATTAAACTGGAAATCTAAGTCTTGTCACATCTGAAGTTTGGAACAAATGAAATGCTAAATAATATGCCACAATTGTTTAATTACAGTAAACTTCAGTTATTAATTGAAATATAAGACATTCTGAATATTGATTTTTTGATCATACTCATGATCTTTTCTCTGTAAAAGCTTCCTGAAGCTTCCTAGAAACACATCTTTCCAGAACATCAGTGTTGGTTAGACAGAAACACCTGTATGTTTTCCATACATCTCTGTTTTTCAGCAACAGAGGAGCATATGTTTCTTATGTCTCTCAAAGCTTTAAGTGCTGTTTATCTGCCACTTCCTTACATCTGCCACTTCCTTACACTTCCAGAGTAATTTGGGCCAGGAAATATATTAGGCCTCCTAGCACCTTTGATTTCTTACTTTCCAGTATTGAGTGTTTTTGGCTGTAGCTTGATGATGTTGTTCATCTCTTTTACTTTCTTGACTAATGCTTCTCTGATATGTCCCACAACATCTCTCCATTCACTTCATTTCTTCAGCATTTAATGGACTAGCATCATTAGCAGAAAAGCATCCTCATATCATGATGCTCCTAACATCCTTTGTGGGTATGTGATTATGATTTTTCTAACTGCATGTCATAAAACCTCTTGGACTGGAATGTTTAAGGTTTTTTGCCATTAACATTCTTCCATTTGAGTTTTGTTTAATAATATCATGATTACTGTTTGACAGTAGTAAACATTCTTGTCATTATGAGTACATGGCACAGCACACAGTGAAACACAATGAAATTACACCTCTGCATTTTACCCAAACACTCACATGCAGCAGGGGGCAGCTATTGAAAGCACCCGGGAAGCAGTGACAGCAATTTCCAACAACATCTCATTAATGAAAAGGGAGAATGTGAAGCATGTCCATCTTAACAACACAAATTGGATTTCCTGTAATTCTCTGCCTGCCCTGATATTAAAAGCTATTTCATCTGTCTGAAAGAAAGGAATGCTGAATAAATTTCAGGACATTATTAAAGCATATTTCCTTCAAATAACAATCGAATTTTATAGCTCTTTATAGTTTTATTCTGAATGCAAGTGAGTTCTTCCAATGGCTTAAAAATACTCAAGTGGCTCAAAAGAGCTCAAAGCCAAGACTCTTATGTGATCAAAACATAATTACAGAGCACTCTAAATCAACTTGTTCTCTACTCTAAACAGTTTGACTCACAGGGGCCAGATAGCTGAGCCTCTCTTGGCATGTCTGAGAGGTGTGGTCCATGACCAGACGACCCATAATTATGCTTCTCTGACACGAAGTGGAAGTTATACATACAAAATGTAAGCTTGTGAGGGCCATGCAGCCTTTTTTAAGCCATGCTGTTCTACGCATTCTTTACTTCTTAGGTAATAATGAATGGTTAGCTACAGCTCATGTAAGCCCAAAGGGTAAGGGGGGTCTTGTAATGTCTTCTAAATCTCTTTAGTAATACACTTATTAAAAATGATCCATAGTAAAGAATCAAAGTTAACTTACAGACACTCTTCAGCTGGACCAGAGCTGCCTTGAGAGGGCCCAGAAGATGCAGTGAGGCTCTTCTCCTTCTGGAGAGCCTCTCGAGCCCTGCGCCGCCGCTCCCGCTCAATCTCCTCTGCATCCTCAATACTGCGCTGGGCTGTCACTCTGTGAAGAAAGAAGCCAAATGATGTACAATCACTCTCACGATGAATAGCAGTCACAGAAAAAAAGTTTTGCCTTACAACCACAGAATAAACTCTTACAACAACAACAAGATTTAAGAACATGTTCCATTGTTAGGTTGACCAAAGGTCAAACAAATCTAACAACCAAAGCTCAGCAACTGTAAATTTAATGTAGACCATTGAGGAAGCATTGCTGTGTTGAAGTCGGCGACATGCCTACATAATGAAAGTAAGTCTGAAAGCATTTTATAAACACTACAAAATGACACATAACCTCACAAAGTAGAACATAAATGGGGTATTTTGTAAATCTTATACCGCTCTTGTTCAAAAATGGAGGATTTGGATGAAACAGTTTAGCATACAACCTAACCATTTAAATGATCAAAAATCACACTGCACTAAGAAATGCATTGTTCATGTTATTTTAATTTCATGTGAGATAGTCTTTCTTTATAACCTATAACTCACTGGATGTAGGGGATGGATAAAACCCGCACAAAATGGAGAGTGATGACACCCTATGTTTAATGGTGGGCTTAGTTAAAATGGTGTAAGAAACCCTCCGTCCATTACAGAACTGCTCACTGTGATTTACTGAGTCATCCACAGTGTCTCTAGAAGATTCTCTAAACAATGCCTTGTTAAGTCTGCAGGGTGAGTGAGAGCCAATAGCACATCTGCTCCGAAGTTCAACAATAGACATGAGTGAGCGATGACATCCCACGTGCATACACGCATACACATTTGAGATGTTGATGCATCCCAGTGTTTACCTAGGCAGCAAACACATATACATAGACATACACATTCATCCCACACACATCATCTCTAGGCATGTGCAGACACGCGTGTGTACATGTTTGTGGTTGTGGTAGAGGAAAGTCCGTTTACACTAAACTAGAAACTTTGTGTAACTTACCAGAATGTTGACTATTTTGGTAATTCTCAACATTTTTAAAGTAAAGATAAATTTGATACAGTTATAAGTCCATTTGTGGCAAAGAAAAGTATCTACTAGACCTCGGCAGGAAAGTATCCCCTAACTTTTGTGTTAATTTTGAGGGACTCCAACAGTTTCCATCTGGGTTCTTTGGTGTCATATTACAATAAACAACACTGCAGCTTCTGGACCAATTAAGGGCACACACAGGTCACTAATGGGCCCTTAATGCATTCCAGACCTGCTTACCAGTAGTGTTAAAACCTGTTCCAGTGGGTTTACTGCTTGTCCTAAGACCATGCATAAGCAGGGGAGGTGCATACATCTTCCCCATGATCACAAAAGGGGCTGACTCACTCTGCATCCTTCTATTAGCTTTTGTTGTTAAGGGACAAGCCTGCTAAAATCTTTCTTTCCCCTGCTCTCAGTGCTGAGATATGTCTAACCAAGCCAAGCCGTGTCCTCGGGCGTTCTCACAGGAAGAGAGAGTAGCATGGGAAGTGAGGAAAAAGGGGTGAAAGGGTTACAAGCCAGCTGGGCCACTTTATCTGAACCACTCACCCACTCTCACCCTGTCCCGTGCCTTTCCTTTGTCTTACTGCCTCTGCTTTCATATTTCACAAGGTCTCAATTTTATGTCAAAACAGAGAAGTAGCTTAATAGATTTGGGCGAAAGGTTATTAATTTAACAAACCACTCCAGTGCTAAAGGCGCACACAACCACAGAGTTGAAACTAACTTCAG
Source organism: Hepsetus odoe (assembly GCA_017165825.1). Taxonomy (NCBI): domain Eukaryota; kingdom Metazoa; phylum Chordata; class Actinopteri; order Characiformes; family Hepsetidae; genus Hepsetus; species Hepsetus odoe. The sequence goes on along the minus strand of CM029372.1, from coordinate 17,962,566 downwards.
AGGTTAATTGACTTAGGAATGGCATGTGATGAGACCAATCATTTGACCAAAGCTTCAATAGACTCTTATTACTTAAAGCACTTAATCAGTATGGTGGGATTATTTCATTTCTGGCACAAGCCACCTGTATGACGTCAATGGCAGAGATGAGGTCATTCATCTTGCTGTGATTAGTCTAGCAGCGACAGGCTCACAAATCGCTCTATTCTTTCATTTTTGTATGAGAACACAATCTGCCTCCATTTAACTAAATGGAAGCCATCTTTTGTCTTCACCTAGTCATTTCCAGTCTAATATTAAGTTTGCACACTCATCAAAAGACTACTGCTTATTCTCATGTAGTTCTTACTACACAAGGGAAAAGGAAAAAACAAGAATCTGGCTCATGCTCTGTATATATCACCTTTCCCAGCACTCTGTTGACTCTGCTTCCTAAGCCCAATACAGTTAAGCCTAGGGGCAGAATGGTTGGGGGTTTCGGGGGCTGAGAATTTGCTTTCGCTAAGGGAATGCTCTTGGCTATTGTTGCATTTGCTAATTCACAGCAGAGCAAGCTTGAACATGTAGCAGGATGCAGCTAGTCAGTGAGTGCAAAACTGGTCATCGGTGTGTGTATCAGGTACAGTTGGCTGAGACACACATCAATGGCCAATTTTGCACACACTTGTTGGCTAGGTGAATAGAAAATGTCATCATAACACTAACTGTTTATAGCATTCCTGCCAAACTTGCCTACTTGAAAAATACAGTCTGTGCAACTTATTTATTTGGTCAAGGTATTTTTGGTATTAGTCTGGTAAGATGTTTTTACTACAATGAATCTGTCTGGAATACTAGTTGTATTCATTACCTGACAAATATGATAATGAAACTTAAGTTAATAGTCAAGCACTAATGATTCAGAGAACAATATTCCACACAGCTACTGGACTTTGACACCAGTCTCAATTAAATGTGCAACCTCCACGCTGTTATTGTTTTTTGCTTTCTAGCTGCTGACCAATATTTTGTTGGAATTGCAATTTTAAAGTTGTCCAACTAAACATTTAAATAAAGTCTATTCAAAGTATTAGTTTTTCAGTTAACACTGATGTATTAAATATGCCTCAAGTTGTGAATTTTATACCACTTTCACAGTGGCTACAACCTGTAAATTATCTCTAGATACAGAAAACTGTCTTGCGCCAGGATCAGAAAAATAACTGACAATATGAAAGATCTGATAGCTGATTCAGAGCAGACTGGAGAGTTAGATTAAGAACCCTTTAAACACATTCTGAGGCACTTTTTGCCATGTACGTTAAACAGTGAATGCCAATTTTGTTTGATTTATAGTTCAAAGAAATACATACAAGTCTTCTTTCCTGGTAGAAGCAAAATACAAGAACATTTCTAAGAACTTTAGAGTTAATTCTGGTATTTGGTACACCAAGAAGAAAATATTTACCATACTCATCATTCACAGCACCTGGACAGCAGGACATGTCTCCACATAACACAAAAACAAATGCACCAGAATGAATGCTGCTAGTTCTGTTATCAGTATCTGCTTTTTTAATACATGTCTTAGAGCTCCAGGGGATATTAGGATTGAAAAGTTAAATGATACCCAGGATTAAGCTACACAACAACCCATTAGTCAACAACAGCCATATTTCCTGAAAAACAGGTCAGCAAAACAGAATGCTTTGGCCAAGTTAAGCCAAATTATTTTTGGCTTAATGATATAAGACTAGATGTACCATGTTCATTGTTTTTTTTCTCTTCTGCCTAGGAAACCAAAGACACACACCCTCTATGGAAAAAAAATCTTAATGCTTCATTCTCTTTAGTCTTTGTCTTCAGGGAAAAAAAAGACAAATGGTCCTTTTTTGCAAGTCAACCAGAAAGCGATCTGACTTCCTCCCTGTTCCTACATGCAAGGCCATTTGAGGTTTAGGGCATGGGGTTTGTAAGCAGCTGAGCCAGATGATGTCATTGTAACGAACCACATTTTGAGAGTAAGAGAGACTTACTGACCCAGACCAACAGCTCAAATGTCTCCCTGCTGACAGTATGCAGCACAGACTCAGCACACAAGTCTCTTAGTTTACCCAGAACAGTTCGTAGGAATTCAGAGCACCAATTAAACATATGGAAAGTCTCCCTGCAATAATTCATGTTAATTATTACAGACACAAACATGTAATTTAAACAGTGGACAAATGATGGTTTTGACAGTTAGGGTATGTCTCTCTGTAATAAGACATATGGCAGGCTTCTAAAGTTAGCTGTGTTTTTTTTTTTTTTTTCAAAACAAGCATATCTGTCTTTATTTACACATCCAACACTACCAACGAATGACTCAAACATCTTTGATGGTAATGTGGACAGTTTAGGCTGTCAAAAGGATGGCTGTGTCCTCAGTCATCAGTCACCATGTTATGTCTCAGTGCCCAGACCCCAACAGAGCATAAAGTGTGCACAGTCCATTTCCTTTGGCTGCAGTCTGTAACCCCACAGGCTCCACTTGTCTAGCTGCAGAGGGAGCCAAGGCCTGTTATTCAGTCTGTTTATTTTTTGCATAATATTTGGTATTAAATTCTCCACTGGTGTTTATTACAATGGCATAGCAAAACTACATGGTGGACACTGAAACAGTTTCGCTAGAAAGTAAGTCATTTGGAAAAGATTTAAATAATGCTTAACTAAACAAAGCCCACTACAGTGAAACCTAGGACTGTTTACTTTTCCCTGCTCTTGAAGTCAGTCAATTTTTAGAAAAGCACCCCGCTATGCGGATGGCAGAGAGTTTATTGACCCCTTTGCTCAAAAGGCTAAGCCTCCACCCCCCTACCTGAATTCCTGCTCTTATCACAGTGTTGTAAACAGAAGATCGGACAGCATAAGGCCCAGGGAGTATGCAGGTCACGGTTCACCACACACTGAGAGAACCCAGTTATGCAGATCAGTCAGTGGTAAGGGAGGAAATCTTTTGATGCTGATCAGTCAGCAGGAAAAGATGTTCCACATACATATTTCAATCCAAGAATGGATCTAAAACCAGTAAAGGGAATTTTACTTTACAAAAAAAAAAAAAGAGATACAGCAGCACTATGCTTCCTCAGACTTTGTCTATCCTTAGATATTTCAGCTGAAAACACAGACATAAGCATTTATTTATGGATCTACAGTCACTTTCTTTCTCTATTAAAATCCATTGCTATCACAATAATGGTACCAGACAACTTCTGCAAACACAATACAAGACAAACATTGATCAGAGCTTGCACCTGCGTGCCTCATGCCTGAGATCACTCTGTGATCAAAGCTGGTGCAGACAGGGGAGACTTTTAACTAGGCTGATTCAATCCAGATCACTGTGATACATCATATGCCCCCTCTGGCAAACACACAAGCCGCTTATTTCTTGATGGGCCTTGAGCTCACAAAGACTCTTTATCTGCCTTTTAGCCTCAATTTTGCCCTTTTTCTTCCTTATCTGGTGTATTTTATGACACACTTCCTCAGATCCACTGTTGCGAGTGTAATAAACATGACAGAGGCCACAAATTTTAATACTGTTTGGAAGAGTTTTCCTAACAGCTGCATTTGTTTTGCTTTAAGAAAGAGGAATTCCTTCATATGAGTGTGAAGGACTCCAAAGCAATCCATCTCTCTTACACTCAGTGGTGCCAGCTGATAAGTAAACAGCATGGCCATTTTTTCTGCATTGTAACAGAATCCAGATCACCTAAGTGTCTGTAGCCTTCCACACATACAAGAGAAAGGCTGAAACATACACAACAGCAGCCAGACACTGACTGGCTGTATGAGACATGTGCAGATTAATGTCCTTTTTGACAGTATCAAAGAGAACCCCCTATAATCCATAGTATTTTCAGTCCATCACTTTAGGTTTCGTATTACTTATACAGAATGGGAATGTCAGGTCATCAAAAAGTTAAAATGTGTTTATTACATAAGAAGAGCATTGTTTATATGTAATGATTAGTAATGTGTGTGGTGCAGCAATCATAAAGCCGACTGCAATTTTTGCAATTTGACTGCAAAGTAACATTGTCGAACGTGAGAAGACTGTTTGGGCAGATCTGAAAAGCCCTGACAAATGATTCCCCATTTTACAATGCAACCTGTGTGTAGCTTCTTGACATAGTAAATTCGATCAACCTGAAGTCTCGCGTCTATGAATATGAATATGTTAGTCAGAGGACTGACTAACTCAAAGCATGATGTTCTCTCACAGGCTTCAGTCTTAGTGCAATGTACAATATGGCTTTTTCCTTTATAGCATGTTGACTTACAAGAAACCTTCAAAGAACCCTTTGAATGAAACTTGTAAAGTTTAAAGAATGCCTATGTTAAGATCCTAAACAAAGTAAATCCATTCCCTACAATTTTATGCTCAAGCCAACATTAGGTCAACTTTCCTTTTAAACGTGTCTGCTGGACTATGCATATGTGACTCTAAGCTACTAAGCATCCATAGAATAAAGAAAACATACCGTTCGACTAAGGATAAAAAAGTGAAGAACTATTCTTTCTTCCTGTTTTTTTAGGACAAACTTCAAGCCAGCTCCACAACTCCAGGTTACCCCTTTGTAAAGAGTCAGTCTGACTACCCATCATCTTCTCAGACAAAAGTCACAGGTTCACCTCTCCCAAATCTTAATTAGGGGTTCTGGTCCATCCAACACTCACTTTACCCACAACACTCTAAACAACCCTTTGGTATCTCCTGAAGAAACACTAAGCTTTCTCAGCAAACCACCAGAAGCAGGAGCATGGATACTAAGATTGGATCAGCAAATATTGTATTTTAAGAATTGAACAGGGACAAGCTAAAACAGTTGTGAAGGTATAATTCAAGCATGGTGACAACTCTGTGTTGGTTACCATGTCAACTGCGAGAATGTATTTTCTCAAAAGACAAACTGGGTGACAGCACAATGTCTGTAAATGAAAGCATCTGAGCACTGAGTCAAAAGTACTGAGTCTGTATGAAAATGTATGAAACATTTAGTAGCTACAAGCATATCATTCTACTTAATTGATCTTAAATGTCAGGCTTATTCTCTAGTCATTATCTTAATTGGACCCTGCCTCTGCAATAAAGACTAATTAAGAGGCAATGCAATTTAGCACACAATGTCTCTAAATCTCAGCTCATCTCTTTAAACATGAATTCCTACTGTGAGATTAAACAACATCACAATTACATCAAAGACCATTTTCTCACCTTAGTAGGTTCTTCAAGCCTTCCTTGCTGGAGTTCCGTCTCAGGATTGCACTTGACATGTCTCTTTTCTTGCTTCTCTCCCGGAATTGTAATAATGGATTCTGCCCAACAGCACTGTCTCTTTACTGGACTTTAATAGGTGACAGATTTATTCTTAGAAAAGCTCTGCTTTCCGAACAGTCTTGCTGGAATCCACACATACACACCCTAGCACCCTTGATATGAGTACACAGGCGCTTCCTCTCAGCTCCTCTCCTCTGTCCTGCCTGGTGAAAATATCAACCGAGATCCACAGGCACACACTCCTCATTGAGGCAGGCTTTAGTCACAACCCTCCACCTCCTCCTCCTCCTCCTCCTCCTCCTCTCTTCCCTCCCTCTCACCACCCCCTATTCCTGCATGTGGTTCTCATTGTGAGAGCTCAGGCCGTAGTTCAACATCCTTTTCCCCTCCCTTTCTTTCTCTGTGAGGTCATGTGGCCATCCCAGAGGGAAATGTAAGATGATACCCTCCACCCCATGCCACTAATCCACCCCCTGAGCCCCAAGCCCCCTCAGCTGAGCTCAATCTCACTCAATCTCTCACTCTTTCACTCTTTTGTTACAAAGGATTGGAAACAACATAACCTATTGAAAACACTGAAAAATAGAGCCTCAGAAAGATAGAGAATATATATATATATATATATATATATATATATATATATATATATATATGTGTGTGTGTGTGTGTGTGTGTGTGTGTGTGTGTGTGTGTGTGTGTGTGTGTGTGTGTGTGTGTGTGTGCATGATGAAAACTTTACAAATTATTGTGGTTTGCAAATGATAAGCTAAACTTGGAAGTATCAATTCTCCTTTTATGATTGGCATTTGGGAGTAAGTCAAAGGAGCAGAAGAAGCCTGTGCAGTTATCTTGCTGCTACTCTATTGTCTCACAACTCATTGTGCAATAAGATACTACTCCATTGTGAACGGTTTAAAATGGAGGAGTGTTGTTTGTGTAATTCTGGAATTTTCACAAGATGATAAAAAGCTGCCACCAGGCAGACTCCATTAAACTTCTTTGCATGCTGCATTCACGCTCATCAAAATTACAATTAGGAACCGTCTTTAAACAATATGAAAAAGCAATGTTTAAAGGCTTACATGAAAACAATCTTTCGCTAAAATGTACAACATCTATTTGCCAAGCTTTTTATTGGTATGCCTAGACTCGCCCTGTTGCTGAGTGGTTTTACACTGTAGGTTTATGATGGTGGGTTTGTAATCCAAAATGTAACAAAAATGTAGCAAAACTTTTTTTTTTACTTTGAATTCAGTTCAGTTTGCATTATGTTGGTACATTGTTTTGTTGGACGCCAACCTGAGCATATTTCAGTGACTTGCCTCTTTTTTCTCTGTGCTTCAGCCAGTGATCAAAGCGTACTCTCGCCCTTTATATGTAATGTCCCCCATTGTGCCATGTTTCATACTAAAACACACTCACATACACACACATTGCCCCTTCAATTGGTCAGACCAACAACATTATTAATGCTGTTGCTATGGCCAAGAGCACATCATTCAAGCCTGGGTTGTTTTTAAGGTCTTGCTAATGATGTAGTTGGATTGTAAAAAGTGAAAGTCATTGTGAAAGTCACAACACCCCTTGTCATTGTGAAACGCAACACATCACAACAAAACGAAATTCAACATCTGCATTTCACCCATACACACACGTGCAGCAGAGGGCAGCTACTGAAAGTGCCCAGAGAGCAGTGACAGGGACAGTACCCTGCTCAAGGGTACCTTAGGGCAACCTACTGGTAAGAGAATCTATCCGGGGTGAACTCCTTTGCCACTAGCCCACCACTGCCTCGCTTCTACCCTGTAGAAATAATTTGCCAGAACTAGGGAGAACTCAGGCCTCAAATGCTAAAGTTTCAGCTTTCAAGGCCATATCATTAAACATGGATCGGGAGTTCAGATGATAGTCAGATGGCATGATGAAGCAGCCACATGTTGATGTGAAATTGAGAAGGGGACTTCGGATCAAAGTCTTTCCTAATGGAGGAGATCATTATGAAAGTAAGTAATGGTGTCACTTTTGGTGAGAGTATAAAATGGAGAATAGAGTCTGAGCTGAAACTACATTTTCCTGCCACAGAGACAAATACAGAGAATCCAGTAAGCATGCATTCTTCTGGCACTCAATCCAGGGCATGGCAGGGTGCCTAGTGTAAGGGCAGCATTAAGACGCGGGAGGAGGATTATCAGACACTGCTTTGTGTGAATGTGTGTGAGCAAAAGAGAGTGAGTGAATGTGAGAGAGAGAGAGAGAGAGAGAGAGAGAGAGAGAGAGAGAGAGACAGAGAGAGATATGGAGGTTACAAAGAGGGAGTCAAAGAAGAGTAAAACATTTGGTAAGAGCAAGGGTAGATTTACACTTTTTTATGTAGGAACATTGTATTAACTCACCCAGTCTTGGCAAAGCTGCATGAACATGAACAGGAAGAGTTAGCAGACCTTTCCAACAAATATGAGAAGTTAGCACAATTTAAGGAAAATGCTATCAATTTCTGTATACCATCAAAAGTGCTGAAGGGATATTTACTGCTTTTTAGAAACTGTGGCAAACCATCGCAAGAGTTCTGAACCAAGGACTTTATCTCTTAGAAGCTTTATTTCATTCAGCTATTTCTCAATATCTCTCAGAATTATGAAATGAATCATCTCATTCTGTCTCTCTCATCTCTAATTCTTTCACACTCAATCAAGTATGTGCACTTTTTCTCATTATTATCTGACTATAGGAAGCCAACTCATGAACAAATCAGGACACAAATTGTCCTGACTCACTGTCCAGTATTACAGCAATGAAAAAGTACAGCAGTGGCCCTGCTTAACTGCATAAACAGTTATGCTGTTTGTTTCCTTTCCTCTGGCTTCATCAGATTACCAGAGAGTTTAACTCTCTGTACCATTCTAGATGATCTTCTTTGATAATATATTTCTAACAATGGTTTGACCTATTGCTGCAGTTAGCATTTTTTTAGTTTCAGTTGCATTCTGTTATTCTGCAATTGCCTTCCACTCACTGTCCACATTCATATTTCTCCTTTGCATACAAGATAATAACATATCATGTATTCTGTGGCTTTTATTTTTTAGGGAAATGTTCAGAGAATAGTTTGAAATTGAAATTACTATGCAGCATTGGTTAGCAACTTTGGTTATGGTCGTCTACCTTCTTGCTGATTCTAGTTCCAAAGACAACCTGCTACACGTGTTCCAGCTAATGAACTCGGCTAGGCTGGATTAGAAACATTTGTTTTATGTAACTGTGAGTTTTATGTAACTGTGTCAGATGCTTTTTGGGGTTTTTTAATGCTCCTTGTTAGCTCAAAGATGGAAATAGTGTTCTTGTTTTATTACTCTGAATGCAAATGTGCACTGAAAGCTTAAAATGAACAAGCAGGAACTGGAAATCACCACACTTGCCACTCTGGTCATAACTTGAAGGTAAGCAGGAAAGTTTTGACTTTTTTAAATTCAGGTCAGGAAACCATGGAAAGGGGAAAGGGGGGTTGGCTGATCAGCCATATTGTCATGTGTATTTGTCAGATTTCTGAGGAAATTAAGATGGTAATATGTAATTATTTGCTTCTTTTCATATATATGTATTTTTATACCTCTCTGTGTGGACAGGCTAGAATAAACTGAATGACCTATCCTATCATGTCTTCCACAAGCTGCAACTATTTTTGTCTAGCATCCCTGTTACCAAACTTGCATCATTAAATTGACCAGGAAGCACGTTTAACATCTGCTAGTGGGAATCTACTGGTCCTTCTGGTAATACAGTAGCTTCTGCTCAGCCCTCTAAAGCATACCATTTGGGTCAAGTGATATCTCCAACATTAGAATGTCTTTATGGCAAAGCTACTGCTAATGACTCCAAATTTTTTTCCACATCATATTTAATCCAAGCTATAGTACGCTCTCCATATTGATGTAGCACAATCTAAAAGACAAAGTAATTCGTCCTTTGATATGGAGCATCTGAGACATATCTTAACTGACATTTAATAACTGTAATATTTATTAGATGTCCCAGAGGTCTAAAACCTTTAACATGCGGGATCTGTGCTCAAAGACATATGCTAAGCTGCCCAATATGTGACTGTGTGTGTGAGACATGTTTGATATTGTCTGGAGTCCCTGGGAAACTTGCTATATCATAGTAGTGCTAGCTGTGCCGAGATTATCTTAATCTGTAACTTCAGCCTTCTAGCATTCAAAGAAATAACCTATTTATGAAGGAAAGTCTGGTTCCCTGCAGTGTTTTACTTGTACAAACATATTGGCAGTTCTAAGGTATCACCTTGATGCAAGACAGAGTGTCAGTGAGGCCCCATCACTGTGGGTGACAGGATAAATGTATAATTTAACATTTGGTTCTGGCAGTTTTGGATTTTAAACAGAGACTGTAGTGCAATGCATCTATCCAAGGAGCCAGCAAATATTGCATGGGTGTCCAATCTAAGCACAGATATAATTTAAGAATTTGAATTATTTATTTAACATTTACAGTACTGTGCAAAAGTAGAAAAAATGCTGTAAACAAAGAATGCTTTTCATTCGATTGTTTATTTTTATCAATTCACAAAATGCAAAGTGGGCGAACAAAAGAAAAATCTAAATCAAATCAATATTTGGTATTACTACCTTTTGCCTTCAAACCAGCATCAGTTCTTCTAGGTACACTTGCACAAAGTCAGGGATTCTGTAGGATTATAGTCAGTGTATGATCAACCAGTTTTACCAAACAGGTGCTGATGATCATCAGTGTCACACAGAGGTTGAAACAGGGTCAAGTTTGGAACAACGTACCAGCCGAGTTCCTTCAAAATCTGTGTGAAGTGTACCTAGAAGAACTGATGCTGTTTTGAAAGCAAAGGGTGGTCATACCAAATATTGATTTGATTTAGATTTCTCTTTTGTTCATTCACTGCATTTTGTTGATTGATGAAAATAAATGATTAACACTTCCATTTCTGAAAGCATTCTTTGTTTACAGCATTTTTTCACACCTGCCTAAAACCTTTGCACAGTACTGTATATTCACTGAATTTTCTTTCTGCTGAAAGTGGAGGACAGGCAGACACTTCTTTCTTCAACACACAGCTAAGTTGTCTAAGACAAATCTAACACTTCCTCATGGCCTCCTTTCATCTGTGGCCTGCTTTCCAGCTTCCATCTGGGTGGCTCATTCCTTGTTCACCTAAGCTTATAGACAATGATGACAGCTGTTTCAGCAGTCATTCTCTTGAGTAAACTGAAGTTCTGGCAGATGTGGCTGCATGGTTTACAAATTGCAATTCAGAGAAACACAGCCCCTGTGATGATGGTTAGGTACTGCAGCCCTAGTAAAGACTAAAGCATTTTCTTCCCACTGGTATGCACTAAGGAATGATCTTATGCAGGCAGATGAGGTGCAGTTTGAGTAATTAGTGTAATTAGTGAGTAATTGTGGAGATCAGTGGATTTACAGATCATAAATGAGCTGGTGTTAGAGGCTGTTCAAGTGTTGGTGTCAAAACTGTTTCTGGTTTGTTATATATTTTGTTGTTTTACATTTTTCATGTGAAAACATGCAAAATCATATCCAGTCAAGGAAGTAGCTCACAGCAAGCAGTTAAACAGGTATTTTGAGACAGATATAATGTGATTTCTTTGATTCAGCTCTCTGATTTTCTGTATAGACCTTGGATTTCAGTGAAGCACCTTTAACTGACAATTAACTGGGAGTAAACATACAGGAGATGTATTTGCACTGTCAGCAAAGTCTGAAATGCTGATGTTTGCATTGCTCGTGAAGCATAACTTATGTGCAAAAGCCTTGAACAAAACTCGTCTCTCTCACAAAAAATAAAAGTCGGAATATATTTCTGCTAGACATGCATAGTTTGAGAGATATTTAATTGCAATATTAAATCCCCCTCAGGTTGAAGTTGAAGTTACTGGCTGATTCGAAGAGCAAGTGAGAATAAAGGCAAAACTGATAACTCTTCCTAGTAGTTTCTCTCTCTCTCTCTCTGCATATATATATATACACAGTACTGTGCAAAGAGCAGGTGTGAAAAAATCCTATAAACAAAGAATGCTTTCAGAAATGGAAGTTAATCATTTATTTTCAATTTGCCTACGTAGGTATCCTCTGTATCCAAGCTGGAGCTACATCAGTATTTTTATGTGCAAGTCCTTCTGATTGGTCAGGAAACAGAATGCTACTATCATATGAAATGATATTTTAGATGCCGTCATCTGGAAATCAGAAGAGTTTATATTTGCTGTGGCCAGTTTGGAGGCTACTTTTGGGGTATCACATAAAAACCATTTCTTTATACCATAATTTGAGAAAAGTATTTATTGTAATAGCACATTTTGCATTTTATCCAGAGAGTGCTTTTTATTCTACCTGGGGAAGATTTTCAGTGCTTCTATGTTATGTCCGTATAGTTCAAACACATAAATCATGCTATTATGACTGACTGGTTTCACCCATGAATCTCAATAGAAATATACTGCAATTTTTGTGCTGCTTCTGAATGGATATTTTTGCTCAAAGGGATAATTTATTACGAAAAGGCAATTGGTAACGAATTTTGTCATTTCTCTCAGTTGTCAGTCATGTCCAACTTTAAATTAGTGCAAAAATAATTTGCTTAAAGGAATACTTGTTATAATACAATCCCTTGCTGAATCTGGATTTTGGATATGTAGCAAATTTTACCCTGCTCCAAATCCAGAAGCGTCTATGTAGAGTCTTTGTAAACTGTTTGTTCCATTGAAAATTCCTTTCAACCAGACGCACCATTAACATTTAGATGCTTAAGTAGCTCAGAAATGTCTTGATGTAACAAATGGGAGATTAATTTCTCCTTGTTTGGATAATGTTTAGATAAAAATGAGACATTCGCAGCTACTTTCCTATCAAATCCACTTCACATTCTCCCCATATTTTTTTCCCTTCCCAACCCTTGGCCCTACCTCATGATTTGTGGTGTGGTTACAGCAAGGCAGTGGCACACTGACATAAATAAACTCTTACATTTCCATCTTTCTTGCATTCCCACCTCTCATGCTGGCATGCTGGGGGGTGTCATCACCTTCAGGCCGTTCTTCCTTGCTCCACTTTCTGCAGGGGGGTGATGGGATGGGGGTGGGGATCAGGGAGGTCCAGTTCAGAGCAAGAAGCCTGTCTCTGGGGGAGATCTGCACTCACCAGAGGCACCCAGAGAGGCCTGTTTTCTTTTACAAAGATCCAGCATGATGTTAGATGCTCTGTTTGAAATCTCTATACTAAACCTTTTTGGTTTGTGGGTTGTCTGGAATACACTGAATTAAAATGTGATGAGTAATGACAGTTAGGATATCAGTTATGTTTACAGCCGTGTTTATATTTGCTGGCATTTTCTTAATGCCTTCTGAATATCACTGTGTTAAATTCATATATTTAATGTCAGAACAAAACTTTGAATTCTCCTTCTGTTATTTCACACAACTTTAAATATCTTTCTAAAGATTAAAATAATGACATCATTAAGCTCCTTCCTTTATAATACACTTGCTTGACATGGATGGGCACTTTCTTCTGTGGACATAAATGTAACCTCTGACCTTGCATTTTTTCTTTTCTTCCTCCTCTTTTCTTTTGTTTCAGTTCAGAGATTAAAGAGAAACTACTGCTGATCACAAGAAAAAAAGTGTTGACCCATGACTCAATATGAGGAATTTACAGTCCTGCACTCCCTCAGAAAATACAAGAAAGACAGGAAGTTAGATGTGTAAGTTGTGACCTCAGCAAGAGTGAGAGATTATATACAAAATCAATGAAAATAAAGTTTTGGGAAGTTGGTTAATAATTGTTAGTTAATGCAAAAAGATGGCATATGGAGATATGAATTTTGCTGAAAAAAAGCTGCATCCTCATAATATAATGTGTCAAAAACTCATTTAGCTTTTAATTTAAGAAAAAAGACAACACAATTGTGTAACACACCCAGAACTCTTCAACACAATCTCTTGCTGTCTCACAATCTCTTGCTGTCTTGATGCCTCTGAATGGCTTTAGTGATTTTTATCGGTTTTCCACAACAAAACAGCACATTATTTGTTAAATTGTTATGCAACTACCACAAAATCATATATGAAAATAATGTATATAAATGTGGCATATGTCTACAAGTCAGGCTTTTATGCCACATTCCACACACTCTCACTTTTTCCATTTATTTTAGGCTGTGCAGGACTGGTCTCACTGCTCATTTATAGCCCAGGCACCTCAGAGAACAGCTGAAAGCATGTCTTCAGCTATGACACTGGAGTCATCAAATGCTTCACAGCCTCATATCAACTCATTTTTATGATACAAAGGCTCTGTATAGAGCAATGAAATATAAAATGTCACATATTGAATGATGGATATTTAAAATATATCATTACATTTGACTCACAGAGCTCATGTTTTTATCTATGTTGCATGTTGTAATAAAACTACTAACAATGAAGGATTTCTAAGAAACAAACCAAAGATGCATCCTGGAGTAAGATGAGTTTATATGTAAAATATGCCTAATGGCCCCTAGATTTTTCTTTTGTTCGCTCACTTTGCATTTCATAAATTGATCAAAATAAAAAATCATTATTTATATTTCTGAAAGCATTCTGTTTACAGCATTTTTTCCCCACACCTGCCTAAAACTTTTGCACAGCACTGTAAAGAACTTGTTTCCTACAGGACTCTAAGCTCTGACAGAACTGAACATGTTTCTTCTGTTAAACTCCAGAATTCCAGTACACAGAGACATGATTGCTGTTGCACTGACTGGAGTAAGAACGCAGCGATGCAAGATTTGGCCACTTTTACTCTGCCATCTAACCTAATGAACATAACTAGTAGCAGTGATTTCCTCATGGCTGCTTAGCATCTGCTTAGCCTGTCCAGTTGTCTCATTTATTTATTTTTTGTTTTGACATTGTTAAGCTTGGTTTTATTGCCCCCACCTAAAGCTTTACAGCATGTAAGCAATGCTTCACCCTCTGCCAAAGTATTGCCTTTTTAATCAGTCCCAAACACCAGCCTCTAGAGGTCTTTAACCCTGCCAGGGTCTGGGAACAGAAACAGTGTGCAGACACATTCCGACAGGCTGAGATAACAGCACAGAGGTGATACTGATTTCTAATAGGATAATCACTCTCCATGTGACTCGCCTCCTGCGTTCTGGTGTGTTGGTGCAAATAGAGCTGACGTCAGTGGAAGTTTACAACAAGTCTTCATCTGTTTGCTCCTCCACACCAAGACCAAATGGTACATGTAGTAAAATAAATGTATTACTACATGTGATGAGATTTATGGGTTTTGCCTGTATATTCTACAATCACTGAAGATTAAGCTTACCTACTCATATGTTAATCACTCTCAGATCTTGTTCATTGATAAGAAGCATACATGTGTATAGTGCCGGCAACACTGACATAAAAACTGATTACGGCGTAAATAGAGAGAAAATGAAAGAAGTTAATAGAAACAGTCGAATTATGATTGAAAATCTTCTCAACAGCACAGCAAACCACGGAAGAAAAACTGGCCTGTTGTTTTATGGGATACCGACAGTAACCAACAGTCTGGCCACAATATGACATGTTGTAGATAAAGATCATTTCTCTGTAATCTTCTTCCTTACTCTGTAGGAGAAGCACTTGTTAAGGGAGTATCAACAAGCCAATCACACTGCACCTGGAAAGTGGTCTGCGTGTTCTAGACAGAACAACCTGCGGACCTCTAGCCAACAGATCAAACAACAAACAGTTTGAATTTTTGCAATGCCAGGTCAACCTCTTCAAAGAAAATAGGGGATTATTCACATGCAAACAGACCTCCAGAGAGAACAAGAATTCACTTCAGTCTCAATGTGCGACCCTTCTCAAAGCCTTTTGAAAATTCTCTCCAACATTTATTTTTCTTTAATGCCCCTTCATAAACCTCAAAACATATTTATAGGCTTAGTTATTTGCTGTAAGGTGCCAGATGGCGTCTTCCTTCTTCTAGAGATACATTTTTGTGGGTGCCTATCTGAAATTTAGAAAATCTCTTTTAACTGTATATGCCCATAGAGGGGAGGCATGAATGGAAAATATGTTCTCCCTACCAGTGATATGCCAGATGTGAGATTTAAATTTGCCATCTTGGTGCATAAGGCATAAAGTATTTATGCTCTGGATTAAAGAAAAGCAGACAAAACTAATTCTATGCAGCAGTTTAAGCATAAATGTGCACCTTTTTGAAAATATTGCATGATTCCCTACAATTGGGTTGTTCTTCTGTTTAGCACAGTTTTGATCATGTCATCAATACCGGTTAGACACACTCCAAGTCTGGAGTGTGTTTCACCTGACCAGATGACCTGGGCAATACACCCTCTAGTGGCTATATGAAGACACTCAGTGAAGAGTGTTAATGAATGAACTGTCACTGTTATTATCAAAAATGTCTTTGAAAATAAATAAATAAAATAAGAACCTACACAGACACATGCACAGATGTTCCCTTTCTGCCCGTTTCATATAATCTCTGTCTGTGGGAAAACATTGTAGTATCAAGCCCCCAAGAACAGCAAAGTCTAAATCCACAAACTGATGTTAACAGAAGCCGACCTTCTCAGGACCCAGACAATAGCATACACACACACAGAGACACAGACAAAGTCTAAACTTGGTGACTTGGCTGAAATAAGCCAGAGGCACATTGAGACTACTGGCAAATGATCTCATGCAGTCTGGGAAATGGCAGGTGTATTTAATGCAGGTTATTTCCACATATCCTGTATATCCTGCTCTATCGTTGGTGATAGCATCAGAGCACATGCTAAAACAAGCATTCAAGAAAGGCCTGCTGTCCCTTTAGTGAACTGCACATGATGTTGAAGAAATGATCATATCTTATAACCATATACAACAATGGCAGTATCATCTGGGGTGGAAAATACTGAAATCACTGAAATCAAGATAATTTGCCTAAATAGTTTTGAAAGAAACTGAGATAATCATTATGTCCTCCCCCTGTCCACAGACACAAAGGTTAGGTAAACTGGACATGCTAAATTGGCCCTAAGCATAAATGTGTGTGTATCTGTGTGCCTGGCAAGCAAAGGAGTTTGTCTGCTTTTGCCCGATGAGTGCTCTGGGTGACCCTGGTCAGGACAAGTGATGGATGTTGCTTTGTTGCTTGTGTATTGCTAAGACTGAAACATACTTTTCACTTCTGCACCCTTATATTTACGTTAGAATATTCACAATTCATTCAGACATGTTAGACTGTGTTACATAGAGAATGATCATAACAATCATAAATCCAATGTTAAATAAAAGAAAGTTCCCTGCAGATTAATACAACTCACTTCACAAACACAAAGCTTAGTTCAATTAAATTTCATTATAAATAACATATTTCAGGCTCAATATTTTTGCTTAAGTAAGCAAAGTAAACCCCTGAATGGTAATGCAATGTTAAGCTTTTCATGCTCCCCAGAAAAAACATCTTTTTGTTTTGTCTGACTTTTGTAGTACAAAAAAAATCAGACACATAAAACTGGGATTATCATTTAGTTTCAGAGGAACCACAGTCTAATGAGTTAGATACTGATATAATAAGTTACATACTGATTTCAGATCATTAGTTAATAATGAATTTCAGAAACTCTGTCCATTTAGCAGATGGATTGATGATCCCTGATGAATACTCATGAATACTGTTTGGGGAACCTAATGATTTTCTATTTTATAATTAAATATTTAACAGTCTGTTTTGCGTAGCGTCAAGTAGATTCTAATAACAACTCTGTACAATTACTTTTTTGCTACTGCGCTGTTAGCATTTGTGATGGTGTGTTGATGACATACTGAGTCACATGATACATTCTTCATCTGCTATGTATGACCAGATGGTGGTAGGACTGACCTGCTCAGTGAATCAGGGGGTATTTATTCGTCCAGAGAGGCCACCCTTTAAAAATCCTGAGTCAACACAACTAGTACAGCCAGCTACAAACACATCTTTCATCACACTACTGCTCTTTTCCTTTATAAAAGAATCACCCATGCTATCGGGACAATATCTGAAGTGTTTATGTTTAATATATTGGAAGACTTTAACATGACTCACTGTTACAACACCTCATAAAGGCTGCTTTGGGCTTTCTGAAGTGCATGAGCTATGTGGGTCTTGCTGCTCTGTGTCTATGTGCGCAAGGGTGTGAATGTCTGTAACAAGTGGGAGCAGCTGTTTCTTTTTTTTATGCAGTTTTTTTTCTCACACATTCAGACGTCTGAAAGAAGCCAGAGATTGCAGTGGGCTATGACATCATTGGCCTAAAAATGTGATAGATTTCAGCAGGGCTGCCAAGCTATAAGAGCTGATTTATTATAATTCTTTATTCTTGAAAATGTTGTGCACAACATTTCATTATGTGACAACTGATGCAAATGCATCTTAATTAATTTATGCAAATTGACATTTTGTGTAAAAAGGTTAAAAAATCTGTGTACTACTACTAATAATATAATTAACATTTTTCTATACCATTACTACTACCTTTTTAAACTCTGTTATTCATGTTTTGTTACTAAGTGTTATCATAGTTATAACTATAAAAATAAAACATTAGTCTTGGCCTTCAGACGGGCTATAATGATTTCTGGGAGCTAAAAATTTAGCAGATGGTCTTATGCAGAATGACTTCCATTACCTAATTATGTGGACAGGCTCCCTCAAGCCACTTGGGTTAAGGGTCTTAATCAGGTGGTGCTGGAGGTACGATTCGATCCTGTGGTCCATAGGCGAGTATCCTATCACTAGACCACCACCACCAGCATTGGACCTCTGAAGGTGTGCTGTGGTATCTGGCATCGAGATGATTGCAGCAGATTTTTCACGTTCTGTACATTCTTCATCTGCAAGTCGTGAGTTGAGGCCTCGATAATTGGAATATTTTTTCAGTGTTTAGATTGATGGTTTGTGTCAAGGTATAATCCACACAAATGCAGCTAAGCTACAGTCACTGAAAAACAAGCCCTTGAAGCAAGTTCATCTAAGAAAGTCATGCCATATTAATCTTTGAATGTCCATAAATGTCATATTTTTTTCAGCGTACCTGAGCACAAATCTGAAGACAATGTTCAAATCAAACTATATAAGCAAATTTGTCACTTTATTTATTGTATTAATTTGATTAACAATATAATTTTTCTTTATAAAAAAAATGTATATATATATATATATATATATATATATATATATATTTATATATATATAATAAAAATGGTATTAATTTATTATAGATTATATAATAAAAATTGCATTTTTATTATATAATATATAATAAAAATGGAATTTCACTTATAACCATGTTTTAAACTTTAAGGCGACTCAGTACAAGTCTTGTGCTCCTAACATAGTTTGGTATCTTCTTGCATTCAGTGTTACAGGGTCAGGAGATATACTTAGCAGTTCAACTCATCTTGGTCCTACATTTGAGCTTCTAGAGGAAACCCAAGAGCTAGAGACACTGAACAAGTGGGCAGAGAGCGGAGGCCATTAACTTTAAGCAGGCCTCACCATACATGGAGGCACTAAGTGTCTGAGTCCAGTCGAGGGGAATCTGACTGCAGTGACAGGGCTTGAGAAGAAGGGATGGTTATCTGGGATGGTTTACTGTAGACTTTCCACAGTGAGAGGGCTGGGTGTTTCTGGGAGCCGGTTCAAGCTGCTCATCTGCAAAGTGAACGATCATTTTCAGTAGAGCAGAGAAAGTGTTCATAAGTTTGTGCAGAAATATTTTTAAATGACCTGCACTGTAAGAGAATTAAAATAATGAAAGCTCTCTTTTTCTGGACAGCTACTGAACAAATGACATGATCACAATATTCTTTTGTGCTACGCTTCCATTACCATTACAAAAAATACAAACCTAGAGTGAGGATATAGAAACATTTACTGTAAAAAGATCTGTTAATTTAGGAGCAGAACTGAAATACCCATGACAAACTGTTAAAAACTTTCTTTACAAAGTCAGTCTGCATAATGAGAACCTACCTATCATAAAAACCAGTATCTCAAAAAGGATAAACTGAAGGACTCAGAAATGATTCTAACTTATTGGACAGACTGCTTACACTGCAGTGCAAGAACAAGAAAACTGACAGACCATCCCACAGAGCTACTTGCTTCTATTATTGTATTGCTAACCGAATCTACCCCAGGCAAAAATTAAGTTCAAGTTCAAGTTCAAGTGCCGATCACTATTTGTGTTATTAGATGCAGGTTACGCCACAGCAGCACAGTTAAAAACGTCTTCTTTTGCCTGCTACTGTTAGGGATTGCTATAGTGGATCATCTGTTTCCATTTCTTCCTGTGCTTTGCATCTTACTCTTTTATACTGACCACCTATCCTCTCTCACCACATCCATAAACCTCATCATTGGTCTTCCTCTTCTCCTCTTGCATGGCAGCTCCATCGTCAACATTGTTCTCCTGATGTATTCCTCGTCTATCCTCTGCACATGAACAAAGCAACACAGTCTCTTTTCTTTGACTTTGTCTCCATATTTTCCAGCCTGAGCTGTCCCTCTAATATACTTATTCTTAATCCTGTCCATCCCCATCACTATCAACTCAGATCTTAGCATCCTTAACTCCGTCACCTCCAGCACCAGCATCTCCAACCCATATAACTAGCAGGTGCAAACAATGAGGAAAAATACTCAGTTTTTCTAAGACTTTAAAGTATAAAGCATAATGTATTTGTGTGGCTGTTTATTTATTTGTCCCCCTCATGATGCCAAAGCAACTCTGACCCTTTAAGACATAAAGACCTCTTACACAAGGCCTCTGACGGTGTGCTGTAGTAACTGGCAAGCCCAAGAGAAAATGTGTCAAAGTAACAGCCATATGAATGCCAGGACCCAAGGTTTCCCAGCAGAGCTTACCTACTTGCAGCTTATTGCCAGCTTTTCCCCCAGAGTAAGCAACTGTTCACTTGTTGCCTAATACACATAATGACTTGTACCACTATAATAAGATCATCAGTGTGCAATATATAAATATATGAAAATAGAGAGTGAGAGAGGGAGCAAGTGACAGCATATGAATGTGAAGAATGCAGCTTAAAAAGAATATGTCAGGGTGCTATGTGGCCAACTGTATTCTTTAATAAATTAAGCAATTAAATTGCATGATTCTTTAAACAATGAACACATATGTTTATCATGCTTTTATGCTTTTTTTCTCATCAGTTTTCACATATTCACAAAGATATTTGAGAAAAATAAGTTATGACTATACCAGAAGTTGAAACATGAGGCTCACTGAAGGGATCTCTTTTCTGAAATTGTATATTCAAAACCTTTGGTGATCTTCATGTTGTACTTTCTCTTTGATGCTTGTGACATAACAGCTTTGCAATTTTCTGAATGTGTTTGTAAGAAATGTGTTCACTTGAACCTTTGTTTAAATTACCATGGGCAAAACAATTAAGTCACATATATTGTGTACAATATGCCATGACACTGAAGTTTGAAAAATGTCCAGAAAACCACCTTTATTGGAGTGAGTGTGTGGGGGTTTACAGAACTACTGTCAGAGAAAAATGAAGACCTATGAGAAAACAACCACTATCTTAAGCCTCGGACTCAAACATCTTCTTTCTGCCATCCATGCCAGCCTTGTCCTCAATGTTCTTGCGCCAGTCACCAACTTGTTCTGCAGCCTGTGGTAAAAAAAAATGTCACAAATGGAAAATTGCAAATGTCTGACCAGAATATACATGTTCTGTATACAAGTATAAAGGGCAAAATTTGGTGAACATGCAATGCATTGAAGCTTGATGTTATACAAACCTCTTCCTTGACCTCCTTCTTCACTTGTTTGAGGTTGGCTCTCAGGTCCAGAGACACTTTGTGCTTGGAGCCCAGCAGAGCCTGAAGCATTTGATCAGCAGACATACGCACTTTCCTCAGCACAGGCTTCTTGAACTTGCCCTTCAGGTCCTGAACTTTAATCCTCAGGTCTTCAATCTGTTGGAAAAATTTGACACAGAAACCACAGATGTAGTAAAATGTAAATTGGTTTAAGACCGTTTACTGTGCATGGCAATTTATGATTTTTACCTCCTTGTTTGACTTTAAAACCTTTGCCTCCAGGTCGTACCTTTCCTCATCAATTTTGTCAATGTTCTGATTAAGCTTCTTGAGGTATTCCTATAGAAAGAGTAGGCATCATGATAAAACAACAAAACACAAGCTACTTGCACAAACTAAATATATAATTGAACTTTAATATTGGAATGTAATTGTTTAGATGTATTTTTTTTATATAAATCCAAATGTCCAACATCATCTTTATTACAATAGAAAGGTCTATGTAATCAATGTTTGTCTACAATATTCACCACTTAATGATGACTACAAGCTCTATGTATTTCTTAGAGCGATCGCTTGGGATTTTACAATGTCTGGTACAGATTTATCTTTATGTCAACAGCCAGCTGTAAAAGAAACAATAGCATGCACATCATGCTTTGGTCAATGTTACTTTATACATAGGCCAAATTCTAACAAGGGCCCTGTGTTGTGTTTTTTCCAGGATTGTGGATAGGTAGGCCAGAGATGGACACAGCTTGGTTTGTGTCATGGTAAAGGGTTGAAATGTAATGCCATCAAACCTGCAACTCTTGTGTAGATCCTGGCAGATCCTGGGATGGGCAGTGTTCGTTCATGTAATTTTCTTTATCAGTCACAAGCTGCTTGGCTTCAGCCTCCAGCAAGCCGGCAGCAATGGAGAGCAGCAAGCTCTGAGGAAGCAAAACGAGATAGCTAAGCATGGAATACACTAGAAGAAAAAAAAGCATTACATTTGATCTGTGTTGCTGTGCTTTTACCTTCAAGTTATACCGACGGGTGGATGTCATCTTTTTCCTGTTAATAAAGAAATAATAAGTCATATGACTTTTATTAAACTATCTATAATATAAATCATTCTGTCATGAAGTGTAAAGCTTAGAGGTATTTGTGTTCTTGAATGAGCCTCCATACAAATGTGTAGAAATCATTTTTTAGCTGCTTCACTGGCTAAATAATGATCATTGCAAACTGAGAGCAGTTAGAGCACTTACTCCGACATCTTGGCGGTTTATTGTGTTCACACCCTGAAGGAAGAAAAGCAGCCATTAATATCAGTTTAATTTCCTACACTTCCTTAGCTTCACACATCACATGTTAAAGAGGTCCATTTTTCAGACTAATCATAGAAACTCTTTCTCTCTGGGGTTATACTTTATAAATTCCTTTTGATCTTCCAGCATAAGCTTGTGCTGCACACTCCTTAACATATGTCTTATAAAGCTTAATTTAGCCAAGACGTGTCAGATATCAATTTCAGCGAACATGCAGCCTTTTCGAAGGTCAACAACGTCTGAAACCATTAATCAATGTATCACTGAATATATTGTAAACAGGTTTTACAAAGGAAAAAACTGATCGTTAATCCAATCTGCTCTGTGCAAAGTTCCTCTAAGAATTAAAGCAGGTTGTTGAGAATGTGACATTTATCACTACTTCAGAGGCTTAGGTTAAACCATAAATTAGTTTCAGCACTACTGTTGGCTAAGATTAACATCAAGTTGAAACTGAAATTGTCTTTGAATTAAAAGGTCAAGGAAATTATTTGCATACTAATGGGCAATTTTATGTGCATGCAAATTTTATTCTAATCACTCAGGAATCAACGCAAAACAACCAATAACACCTATAGACTGGTACCCAAAAATTGCAATGAGACATGAATGAATTAAGCCCTTAATTGATCCAGTTTGTAGACTGGCTATCCCAGTGAAGGACAATAATAAGCAGCAATTCAAATAAGATTAGGCAGTAATCTAAATCTCCCTATCACTCTGTTAAAATGGTTTTGGCATACTCCATGCAATGCTACAAGTAACAGGAAGGACACTTACCATAGGTGCAATATTGTTTTATTGATATAATTTATTTCTACATACCTTTGCATTGATCCTTAAGTCTGAAACACTTGCAGTAATGATGTAAAGTGCTATTTAAATATTCTTGTCTTTATCTGATAAATCCTACAAGAAAGATGCTCACCTATGCACGAGAAACGAGGGTAGAACACACTTGGCAAATGGACAGGAAAGACTGGCAAGCCCCAGTGAGAGGAAAATTAAATAGGATATATATGGGTTCCTCTGATGGCTCAGCACATCTCAGGAGTCCTCTTTATGGAAATGGATTCCTCCCCAGACCAATAGGCCAGCGAGCTCCTGAAATAATCCCAGCCCAACCTCAACCGCTGTAAATTTCCTTTTCTTGAGAAGGAGCTGGAAACTAATTAAGTCAATCCTCAGTTTATTTGCATATTTTAAAACAATCAATAAGGGAAAAGGAAAGTCTATCGTTAAATATATTGTGTTTCCTTTTGTGGGAATAAAAATGCCAAAAAATTGTAAAAGTTCAATTTCAAGTAACCAAATTCAGCTAAATTAAAACAGATTTGGATCACTGGGATTTTCGTATATCAGATATCAAACCCAGTGGCCATCTTTCTCTGCTCATAATTCTCAAACATTTTCCAACAGGACTAAATCAGTTAAATGACAACTGCAAAAACAAACAAACAAGGATGCATAATAAAATCATAAATAATGAGAGACACAAGTGGAAAAGAAAAAGAAGAAATGTCTAGGATGGTTTGGTGGGATATGACCTCTAGAGGGCGTGAGAGTGTTAATAAGTATACAAGCTGTTCATTGAAATACAAGCATTAAAGTACAACCAAAAAATAAAACAAAACAGCATAATTATTTTCAATAAAAGAATTCATTTAATGGTAGTGACTCTGCAACAACATAAACATCTCCTTCACAATATATTTATACTGCTTGAAACATATGCAACTATCAGGCATTGGCACCAGCATACACGATGAAACTATTGCAAAAAGGAGAGACACTACACAGCCCTGGAGATGCTCCAGAGTAAGTAAATAAAAATGTCCAGAAATTTAGGACTCGCCACCTTCAAACATCTTCTTCCTGCCATCCATGCCAGCCTTGTCCTCAATGTTCTTACGCCAGTCACCTACATCTGCAACCTGTGGAGAAAGAAACAGAAATAGAAACAGACAAGAATGGTTAAAGAAAGATTACCTGAATTTCTTATCCCAACCAGTTTGTGCTGGTGGCTATCCCTCCCAAAAAGCACAGAATTAGCCTGAGCGGGTCATCAGCCCATCCCAATCCATTAATCATTAATGCACTTAGCTAATAGATGCAACTGTAAGTGCAGTTTTCCTGTAACAAGCTTTACAGTTTAACTTTTGCCCATTATGTATTGTTCCTGTGACCCACCTCCTCCTTGACCTCCTTCTTCACTTGTTTGAGGTTGGCTCTCAGATCCAGAGAAACCTTGTGCTTGGAGCCCAGCAGAGCCTGAAGCATTTGATCAGCAGACATACGCACTTTTCTCAAAGCGGGCTTCTTGAACTTGCCTTTAAGATCAATCACCTTAATCTTCAGATCCTCAATCTGCAGACAAACAGAACTGTGGTCCAACAAGGTCTGGGATCATACCTAACCAGGTTAAACAAGGTAAGCTAAATATAAATTAAAATAAAAAATACCTCTTTGTCTGCCTTGTGCACTTTGGCCTCCATGTCATATCTCTCCTCATCAACCTTGTCAATGCTCTGATGCATCTTTTTGCACAGATCCTAATAACATGAGATTAGATACAACAATTTGTCAGTCAGTCATTTTCTGCCGCTTGTCCCAAGTGGGGTCACGGGGGAGTGCTGGAGTCCATCCCAGCTCACACAGGGCGAAGGACGGGACACACCCTGGACAGGTCGCCAGCCCATCGCAGAGAGGAGCATGGCACCTTGCTCAAGGGTACCTCAGGGTAGTACCCTGATAGTAATGATAAATTCTATGGTTCTCATGTTGTGCTGTGCATTTTTTAAATGTAGAAAGTCTCAAAAAGCACATACCTTTTAGGAATTATTTAGAAACACAAATGACAAAGTACTTAACCCAATCTATGCTGAAAAGGAAAAGCAATCATAATTTAGCAGCTTATGGGAGATAAGGAGATAGCAGTGCTTAAAACAGATCATTATTGATCTCTTGCCTTAGAGGAACCTTTTCAGTTTTGGGGATTTTTTTGTTAATGGATGTAATTGAAATGCATTATGAGCCTACAGACAGTGTGACAGTGTTTCCTACCTGCAGCTCCTGCAGTGAGTTGGGCAGGGAGAGGTCAGGGCAGTGCTCTGCCATGTGAGCAGCCTTGTCAGCCTTAACCTGAACAGCCTCCTTCTCAAGCAAAGACTTAGCTATGCCCAGCATCAAACTCTGTGTTCAAGAAACACATTATTCTGGCATGTATAGATATAGATATAGATATTTATAGATAGATAGATAGATAGATAGATAGATAGATAGATAGATAGATAGATAGATAGATAGACAGATAGAAATAAATGGGAATAATTGAGTGTGTGTCTGTGTGTGTCTGTGTGTTTGTGTGTTTCTGTGTGTGTCTCTTTTCTTACCTTGAGATGATGCCTCCGACTCGATGTCATCTTTTTTCTACAGAAAAAAAAAAACAGTTACAAACAAAACCCAGAGATTAGCAACTAACTATGTGATTATTTATTCTGAGAATCAGTTCAGCATTTCATAAATAATATATACATACTCCGACATCTTGCTGTTTGGTTTTAAGCACCCCCTGTATACAACAAGAAAGAAATACATTTTATTCACTTCATATATTAATACAGTGCTCAGTATACAGACAAGCAACATAATTCGATTTTTTATGATGAAAACATTTATTAAATTAGGGATGAAATATAATTATTTTTTTGTTGCTGTATGATTGATTGCTGTAAATGAAGTCTTATTTACTTATTTTAAGTAAACAAGACCTAAAAGGTTTTTCTGAACTAGTAGTAATATAATTAGATCAGAAATGCACAAGTTTGTTTGTGCTGGCAATGCTTTACCTGAAATCACCTCTAACAAGCTCAGTCCCACACACTTACCCACCTCCCCTCCCATTTCTGGAACACTGTTTGGAGGTGGGCACAACAGTGAAAGTGCGACATCCCAACCCCCACCCCCATTTCCACCACTATCACCAGCGGGCTAAATTACAACCTATAAATCAAAGCAGTGTATATCACATTGCCACCAGCTTAACTGGAACTTTCATACTTAATATATAACAAATATATAAAAAGATGGCTCTGAATGCTATTGTTAGTTGCGTTAATGAGCCAATATAAGCTAATGAAGTTCAAAACGTTTGTTGATAGAATATGATGAAATTTACTCACATTTTTTAAATGTTTTTGTCGTTTGACAAGCATAAATATATCTAAAGTTCATAACCAAAGAGAAAACTAGTAAACCACTGGGGTGCCTTGCAAAAAGCACCTGACAAAAGGCACCTTTTAAAAAATGCACTTTGTGTCCTGTCTCAACTTCGTTATGCATCTTCAATCATTTAGCAATGGCTATGGCCACTTTTTGAGAGCAAACCAGTGCAAAAAATGAGCAACTCTTATTCTTACCTGTGAAAAGCTGTGGCAGTGGAACTGGCTTGATGAAGGAATGGTTCAGGGAAGCGAGCCACTGGCACCGAAATACTGGCCTCTAACAGTTATATGGCTGGCATGGACCAGCAAAAGAGACTACCTCCACCCCTGTTTATGGTCATGGTACCAAACACATTAGTCTGCCAGGCCCCTGAAATATCTACTGCATTCAATCTCTTGCAATTACTTTGCTTTAAATAGATAAGACAGGGATGACCAAATTTCCAGATGTCTGAAAAAATTAAGATAATGGGGGGTGGGGGGCAGAAAGCATTTGCAGAGAATGGACTCCCACTAACCTGGTGTGGAACAAAGAAAGAATATACATATATTTCCCTAAAATATATATGTAAAACAACTCATAAATCACTTTGGCCTGATTACCAATACACCTGTCATCTGTATACTTTAGCCAAATGCCGCGGCCGGTTTATTCCATGACCGCATTTTGACTTATTGGTGCTTACTGTACTTCTTAAAATTACATCTACATTTACATTTATGGCATTTAGCAGACACTCTTATCCAGAGCATTACGTTTCTTAACTGCAGGGACAATTCTCCCTGGAGCAACTTGGGGTCAGCAACCCAGTGATGGTAGTGCTGGAGGTGGGATTCGAACCTGTGACCTCTTGGACTGTAGGCGAGTATCTTACCACCAGCCCTATAACATTACATTTGGTCTGTCATTCCAACATACACTTCTAATTCACTGCGTGGAATAATAAATAAATCATCCTGAATGGTAATTAAAAATAGGTTTAAATAGGTTTAGCGTTGCTAAAGTCAGGGAGATTTGATCTCAGTACAAAGCTGCAAAAAACAAACAGCAAATGGACTGACAAATGATGAATGGACAGGCAGGTGGGAGGACGCATGGATGGATGGAAGAAAGGAAGGGGAGGGAAAAACTGCATTTAGTCATCTAATTAATAATGAGTATAAATCCTAACTCTAATGTCTGATCACATTAGGAATATAGACTACATTAGAATCAAATAAAGACAAGGCTGGGTCAAAGGGCCACTCCTTCATTGGAGCGTATTTGCTGTAATTATGGTATTAGACAATAACACCCAGGGAGCATTCAGTGAAAGCACTAAACTGCCTATACAGGGAACTTAGGCTCTGTTTCAGCAGTTCACACCAGGGCTTGATTATGGGAAGTATGCAAGGGAATACCAACCTAATCCTTAAAAATTAAGTAAATAAATAAATGTATATTTTGTTTATATAATACGTCGCTATTAATTAAAGTAATTGTGCTAAAAAAACACCTACCCTTTTGTACTATGTCATGTTACATCACTAATAAAGAAAAGCTATAAAAGGAAAGCGAGACCGAATTGATATTATAGATTTTTATTGATTTGTCTTATTTGCTGTTCCCTCTTGATAGTTAGAGAGGTGTAACAGATGATGGTTAAATATATATATATATATATATATATATATATATATATATATATATATATACTGGCTGCACTTTCTCTGTCTGCTGTGGTGCTTTTCCTTGGTCTGAAGAAAGCCATCCTCATGTGAAATACTGCCCTCCAAGGGTGAGTAAACCAGTACATGGTAACCAAGAGTCAGAATGGGCAGGATGGTGGCTGTCATGTTTCACGAGTCATGTGTAAGTTGGGCTAAAAAAAAATGCAAGCCCTGACAAAACTCCTAGGAAACTTCCACACTTTTTAAACAGCTATTTTATCTCACAGCAAATAAACACATAACAAATATGACACAAAACAGTTTTTAAGGGCTAAAGATTAATTTGGGAATTGCTCAATGTGAAGTAAATCATGAATGAATTACTTTGAAATTTACATTTCAAAAACAAATACTGGCACTAGCTAAAAAATGCTAATTGGCCTACAATTAAAAGAGCGTGTTTGAAGATCTTAACGAGCTGTTGGGCTTGGCTAACTGAAAGCAAGCCTATCTCTAAGGACAGCAGTCACCAGAAACAATGGAGAGGTTTTGTAGAACCCCTTGAAGAAGGTGATCCATTAATGGATGGACCTCCTGATCCATCTGCACTTGCCAGTAACCATAAATTTTACCGATCCTGTCTGAATGAAAAAGACATACTGAATTTAAATTTTGCTGGTTGGTCAGTAGAAGCCAGGATGGTTATTCATACCTGTAGGTCCAGTGTTGGCCAATAGATGTCAGTGGTTTTCTGATTATATTTGATCCTGCAAGAGCTCCATCATCATATCCTTCCCAGATGCTTTCCATAGTTTCTGTGAAAGACAGTAGAGAAACAATGTAGTCACAAGAATTTATTTTAGGAAGAATACATTTTTATTTTAGGACCAAATCTCACATGCCATCAGAGAAGAATGTGTAACACAAACACTTGGTATAATGTGTAGAATTGAAGGGGGGGGTAGGGGGGGAGGGGGGGGGTTGGGTAACACTAGTTACTAGAAACACCCTGACAACTATAACAGCCTCTCAATGTTACTCCTCATTGTGATGGTCACCTTGTTTGATCCAGCCTCTTCAGTTCTTGAATCCTTTGCATACAAACAGATGGCAATGAATATTACTATTAACATAGCACTAATTCTCAGTAGTGGATAAAATAACAGTTTTGGTTCAATGAGAAATGTTCAGGTAAAAGATTTTTTTAGGGAGCCATTTTAGGAAGATGTGTGAACATAAAGACTTGAAAGATTACATATGAAGTACTTGAAACTGGTCTGAAGAACCTGATCATGTAAACGTCCATTAATTGTTGCAGAGCCTTAAGTGAAGGTTTTTTAAACCATTAAAATACACTAAACACACACGTCTTTTTTTTAAACATGGTTCTTCAGGGAGCCAGCTGTAATTCCTTTATAGCTTTGTTGAAGCTTCAGTGGCTTTTCTGTTTTTATGATATTATATTGCACATTATTTGACCTCATTTTGGGGCACACTACCAAGTCTAATCTCTCCTCATCTACTCTGTGCATCTTTAATGCTGCTTTTTGTGCAGATCCTAAAATATATGATTCATAAAATTTGAGAGGAACATTGATGTCCCAAAAAACTTTCATTTTATATTGTAGTTGAAAGTTTGTGAGATTTGACAAGAGCCAAGAGAAAACAGTCTTTCTCATTGCAATAACAAACATTTTAATGAGGACTATTTCTTTGCTGGCAGGTCTCCCATATGGTCTTGTTCAGAATAGATTTCTCCATATAAATGTTATTTCCAACCTTGGTTGTATTTGCCTCAGTCTGCAAGTTGTTTAACCTTTAGATGATGCTTCCAACTTGAGGGCATACTGTTTCATATAGGATCATATAAAATGAAAAAAGATATCGTAAAAGCATCAGTAAGAGTGCAGTCAGAAGCATGACTGCTGGCAAAAGAGTGGAATTATCCGGCTAGAATCTATAGTGGGGTGGGTGAGTGGATTGATGGCTGGACAGATTGACGGACGGACAGACGGAAGGAAAGAAGGAAGGAAGGAAGAAAGAAAGAACACACTTTCAGTAATGCCTCCCATAGGAAGCATGTATGATGACAGAAAAGTGCCACAATGTCTGTAAATAAAGTGTAAATAAATTTTTTTTTTTTTTTTTTTTTTGTCTGTCAGCAGGCCTCTTGAAAAGGTGCAAAATTATGTTGTCCTTGTTTTTATTCAAACCACTACTGGGCTGTATTCCACTGTTCTGTAGCGGAATAAAAAATAAAGTGAAGTTCTACATCATTTCCATAAACAGGTCTGTCTGAGTTTAGTCTGTTTGTCTAAAAGGTACCAATGAGGCACAAGTGAACAACTGTTAAGTGAACAACTTAAATGAACAACTGTTGGTTTTCTAGGGAAGATGATACACAGTACTAGAAAAGTCTTCTTCTAGAAACAGAAGGGAAATTACTTCTAAGTTAAGCTTGGCAGTATGTGTTTGGGGCCAGCTGTCCACTTGAGCTCTTTCTTATGGGTATTTGCTTGTCTTCAAGGACACATTACAACACAACACTTTGGCTTGCAGAGCCGACCATCTGAGTTTCATCAGCCTATTTCAGATTGCCAAAAGAGGTAAGCCTGAGGCCACAACCAAACCCAAGCAGATTGTAGGGAGAAAGATAGCTATCTAATGCATTTTCTAAATTGCCATGGGAGGACAGCATTGCAAGGTGTTCGGTTTTTTATATGTAGTTCATACTCAGACTAGTGGTGTAACTTTATACTGTGCATTTCAATATGAAGACATTATGCTGCCACGATGTTCCTGATGTTCCTGTGCACTCTGATTCAAATGTACTAAATGCTAAGATGAAATGTGAAAAAGTGTAGCAAAGGAACCATGTAATAAAATCTACCACCAAGCTGTTCAAACTGGAATAAACTTTCAGAACATCTCATCATCTCTTAATAAATCAAAGAGCACAGTGTCCTAAAAGTTGGCTACATAGCAACATGCATGACAGGAACAAGATTGTATCAGTCATGAGGCTAAAACTTCATCTACTTTTAAGAGAATTAATACAGAGGTGTTTACCAGATTTAAAAGACCCTTACATACATATTCTTCTTCTTTCTTTTAAAAAATTATAACAAGTTAGATTCACAGGAGACAGGTGGGTGGTTTTAACTTAGGAAGGGAAGCACTGAGCAGGACTCAGACTTGAGACTCTTATTAGCAACTGAATTGTATGTAAATTTTAATAATGGTGACTCAGCAAAACACTTAATTTCATTTTATGGAACCAGTGTGCCAACAGGCCACAGGCCAACAGATCAACATACATGGGAAAAAGCTGTCCTCAGTTCCAGTCCTCACAGTCTCAGTCAATGAAAAAGTCCAAGGGCAAATTCCTCTTCAGGTTGTGTATTGCACTAAATATACTTATACTAAAACTGGGACTGAACCAAGTTAAATTCACTGTGCAAATTAAATGAGCAGAAAAATATAAAATATACATTAGCACCACGTTACATTGGGCTAAACTGTGCTGCATGGCAGATGCCAATAACCATCAGTGGAGACACCCAGGTGTCACCATATACTGATGCATGATGGGCTAAATGTTACTCACCTCTGGTGTTCTCTTAACATTTTCTGTGCAGGAAGTAGTGAGATGTCTGTATCTGTACAAGGTTTAAAAAAACACATGTAAACAGTTATTGTACTTTAACCTAAATTTATAAATGAATATAGAGATGTTGTATAATGATGATGTTAATTTTGTCACTTACCTTTCTTACCAAAGACAACCAGCAGCAAGAGAATGAAAGTTTACTAAGAAATGCTGAATAATTGTTCTCCTTTTGCATGTACGGTGCGATCAGTAAAATCACTCATTTAGATTTTCTTCAGTATCACAGAAGAGTACATTTATTTTGGCAAGGAATTTCATTTCTTGAATCATTTTTGGCTCATAATAAGTGCTGTGAACAGAAGCACTGTGTTCAGTTATCTGCTAGATCATGTAATAAACATCTGGCAAAATGGAAACAATTCATGGCGTAGTTAACCTGTGAACAGTATAATGATAGGGAATCAACAGTGTAACCAAGGAAACACAAAAGCTCTGGTCCATCCCTTTATGACTCTGATTCAAACATCTTCTTCCTTCCACCCATGCCAGCTTTGTCCTCGATGCTCTTACGCCAGTCACCAACATCGCGCAGTTCCTTATCCTGTAAAAGTAAAGAAAACTAGGAGATTATTTTGGACAAGGCACAACCCATGAGACACACAGAAAAAAAGGAAACCCATGTCTAAAAGCCAGATGAACTAGCCAGACAAGTGTGAATGGAGGAGATTTAAAACAGTATCTGGTTTGGGGGGGTGGACTCTAGGACCACATAAATAAAAGTGACTTAAGGGCATTTACGAGACAGTTTAATAAATCTTTTTCAAGACTCAGAGTACTCATCAGAATGCAACCTAATATTTCAGCTAACATTTACGACAGAGCTGGAGAGAAATACGAACCTCCTCTTTGACTTCTTTCTTCACTTGTTTCAGATTGGCTCTCAGGTCCAGGTTCACCTTGTGCTTGGAACCCAGAAGAGCTTGAAGCATAGCATCAGCTGACATGCGCACTTTCTTAAGAGGAGGTTTCTTGAACTTGCCCTTGAGGTCGACAATCTTTATATTCAAGTCCTTGACCTGAACACAGAAAGAAAACACAGTAAGCAAGAGAACAACAACAGTGTAGTGTATATTATTAAGCAATATGAATGTAAAAAGAAAGAAAAAGCTTACCTCCTCAACAACCATGTTGGCTTTGTGCTCAAGGTTGTATCTCTCCTCATCAATAACAATAATCTTTTCATGTAGTTCTCTGCAGAGTGCCTAATGAAATGAAACAGGTACGCCATGATATTTAGTGCACATTTAAAACATTACATATCATCTATGGTGAATCTCAGACCTGATAGCAATACATACACTTCTTTGTCTAACTTCTCTTTTTAAAGGCACATTTCCAGAGATTCTGTGTCCAAAAGTACTGCTTATCCAGCATTTGTTTCTGAAATCTAGGGTAAAATTAAGGACATTTTTGCTTTGTCATTGTTATATTCATTGTTAAAGCTTTTATTTCTGTGGAGCAGCTTTTAGTTTAACAGCAGCATTATTGGGGTCTGGTACTGTTGAATCATTAGTTCTGAATCAGAAACCGCACTGTAACTCATCCCTGATTGACTGAGTTCCATTTCTTTAGAGAACACGGTTCTAGTGCTCCTCAGAGTACTGCTGGGGAACATACCACTCTAGCCAAAATGTTGACCTTATGCTCATGTGCACCTTTTATAATCCATTCTAATGAAGAATATACAAAGTAAACTGTGTCAGCACTGGGTCTAACTTAAAGTAGCTGAATTCGCTCATTACAGCTACAAACCTGTGGCTTTGCAGTGTATCAGGAGAATAATCTCCTGTGTAAATGTGTGTAAATGATCATTCTTTGTAATTTACCTCTAAGTCATCTTTGCTGTTGGGTAAAGAAAGAGGAGGGCAGTGCTCCTCCATGTATGTCTTCCTCTCCTGGACTTTCTCTACTCCTTCAGCCTCTAGCAGGTCTTTTGCTACCTGGAGCATTAAGCTCTGAGGGAAAATATAGGTAGACACATTTTGTTAATCATCATCAGTGAAATAGCTGTGTTTTATAAAATATGCATTGCTAGATGATCAGATATTGTTTGTCTTAGGAGTTTGTTTAAATTTTCACTGAAAATATGATATTACCTTCAGGTTGTGTTTTCGACTCATCGACATCCTCTTGTTTCTAAGATTAAAAAAACACATCATTATTTGTTTTGTTTGTTTAGATACACCAGTAACAGGATTTTGAAAAAGTAGTTCTAGATACATAATCATAAAATCTTGATATGTTAGTCATTGACCACGTTCTACTTACTCAGACATGTTGAGTTTGTCTTTATTTCCTGGTGACAAAAACAGAAATAAAGCATAGATTCTACATTACTCCATATTGTTGTGAGAAAACAATTATTTTTTTATGAAGGTATTGCATAATAACAAGGAATTCGGGAATTCGTCTGCAAATTGAAAACTGAACAGTGAATAGAAAAGTCTCATTCTCAAACCAAGCTGATAATCAACAACATTTCTCATGTTCATAACACATTATTTCAAATGGTCTGTACTAGGGAAATAATAAAAAGTCTCCAGTTTATTCAAGCCTAAGAAACCTAGACCAAAATAATTCACAACAGTTTGACAGTTAGTTTGTCACATGCAAATACCCAGAGCAGTGATTCTAAATCTGAGAAGACCTTGTGCGCCCAAATCCCTACTTGACCTCATATCACTGATATCATAGGCTTTTCTCAGAGGGGTCATTGCAATATGATATCACAACTGGACAAGCCCAAGAGACAAGCCAGCCTTATGGAACATCCCAAAGATGGCCAAGACGTTAGAGCACAGTTCTGAAATAACTCCTTGTCCTTTATTCCCTCCACAGCTGAGTCCATTAGCAGTCTTTCTTTATCCAGCTTTGAGTAATGCAACAGACAGACTGGCTAACTGATGACCGAGTTACTAATTAACTGCTTGAGTGCCCTCAAATGGTTGCCTCATTCTTTAACTACATGCTTAGAAAGCTGCGAAGACAGTTGTGGGGACAAGTAAAACCTTCCAGTCCTTACCAAGAAGAAACAGATGCTATTCTTAGAAATCAACAGTAGGCTGGCAAACAGTAAGAAATCAGAAAAGAAAAAAAGTAAAGTTATCTAAACTGTTCACATTTCAAAACTATCAGTCACAAGGCTTAAATAAATTCACATTTCCTGCATTTCACAGGTCTCTTTCCTGTGACATTATCTTTCTGTTTTATGTGGAAGAATGGTTTTTGGATGCTGTTGGTACACTGTTGTAAACTGGAAATTACACATGATTGAATGTAGGTGTTGACAAGAAGAACAACATTGGAGTGTCACTTTCAAATTTTGTTGCTGGAGAAGGTATTGGCTTTCAAAGGACCACATCATCGGTTCATATGTCAAGCAAATGTCCTGGCTGGCCCTCCCTGAAAACCATTCACTAAAGTAATAAATAATAATAAATAATCTCTTTATGGCTTTTTCATTTTACAAGGATGAGGTTTAAATAACAAACAACTAAAAAAACAGTTCTGGCTAGTAAATATGTACTATCTTTAAATCAGTTATTGCAAGCAGTCCTGACTGTATGTGCTTATAATTGTTTTTTAAGCAACTTTTTAAAATCTCAATACAGTCATTTTAAGCCTCTTAGTATTATTTACCACTGTACACAACTTTGCTGAGACCAAGAAACATAAAATGATAAATCTTTACAAAGCATAATTGTGTTTGATGATGAAAGCAAGACACGATAAAGGGAAAAATCTCTCACCTCACAAACAGAAGGAGGAACAAGGCTTGCTTGTGAAGATGGGCAACTCTCAGACAGAGACACAGCTGAAGAGTAAAGAAGGTATATATTGCATTCTCTGATCGCTCTGCAAATCCTGCCTTTCTCTTTATGGAAATGGATTACTCAACAAACCAATGAGCTGACAAGGTCATGAAATACAGCACTATGGCTTCCTTCCCTGCTTCTCCAATATAAATAACCCATCCTTTAAAATTGTTGTTCTGGCTTTCTTATCTTTTATTTAGCAGACAATTTGGTCCTGCTTGAGGGGAAATAAATCTGCAAATAAACATCATTGCAGTGGAGATACTCTTAAAAATGGCTTATTTCTACTGAAAAATCACAAATGATGATATCTCTTACCTCATCCTGAAGAAAGTGAATAAAATAGCCAGCATGATGAGTTTTCTTGTGAGAAAATAGAAATGAGTTAAAACAAAATCATTACCACAGTGATTTAACTTTGCCTGGCTTCAATGAATATAAGTTACCTACCTTTTATTAAGATTAAGAAGGACTATCAGATCGTTAACTAATCAAAAAGTGCATAAAACATGAGAAAACATCAGTTTGCTCATACTTTTACTTTTAACTCATCTTATAAGTGGTTGTTAAAATTATGAGACCAATCATTTCTTACAATGCCTATGGTTTTTAACACGATATGAACTTAAGTGTAAATTAAGACACAAGGAACCAAAGTACTTTAAATCATTTATTCACGCATTGGAAAAATGTTATTACCTTAGATAAATTTCATCAGACAAAATATGACTGAAGGCTTAGAATACTAAACCTTTTACAAAAATTAATTACAGTTGTGCTTGTACCTTTCCTACATTTCTTGTCAATGATTATGTCCATGCGTTAATTAAACTGATGTTTTCATTCTGAGTAACAGGGAGCAGACTACAATACTCAGTTCACAGAAGTACTGAAGAGTAGGCTAAATATAAACATTTAAGCCTCGGATTCAAACATTTTCTTCCTGCCATCCATGCCAGCCTTGTCTTCAATGTTCTTGCGCCAGTCACCAACATCACGCAGTTCCTTATCCTGTGCCACAGAGAAAAATCTTTTTATGAAGCTGATTGAGCACATATGTGTTAAGCTTATTAAATCTGTGACTGCCAATTTTTGAAAACTGGTAAAGCGTGATTAAGGTTTAAGCATCACAACAGCAGTGCTACTGAAACAAAGAAATACGGGGGCCTACAAAAGGACACGCTCCAAAGAAATTAAGTAAAGTAGCGAATATTGAGAATTTGACACCCACCTCCTCTTTGACCTCTTTCTTCACTTGTTTGAGGTTGGCTCTCAAGTCCAGAGACACTTTGTGCTTGGAGCCAAGAAGAGCTTGAAGCATTTGATCGGCAGAGAGGCGTACTTTCCTTAAAGCTGGTTTCTTGAACTTGCCCTTCAGATCCTGAACTTTAATCTTCAAGTCCTCAATCTAGGATGCCAGAAGAACAATCTAATAAAGAATAAAGCCAGTAATGCATATTATGCTTTAAGATTAGCTCACAGGTTTGTGAGGGTGAGCGGACTTGGCTGTACCTCCTTTGTACTTTTGCTGACTTTACTCTCCAAATCATATCTCTCTTCGTCGATCGTGTCAATTTTATGATGGAGTTCTCTGCACAATTCCTGCGGACAAACATGAACAATTTCATGTGCTACATTTGTGGCATTCTAGAGTTTAGACTTTTCTGTTTTTCATATGAAAGTAAAAAAAAGTTAAACTATATGTGGTATGACTAAACTGAATCCATATAACAATTAGTCTGAAATTTGCAGTGAAAATGTAAAGCACATTGTTTAGCACAATTATCTGTATCCTTTTTCTATTGAGGTCTTATATTTGTGCATGTTTCCATCATTACCTGTAGCGCCTGCATGCTTCCTGGCAGGGATAATGGAGGACATGCTTCAGCCATGTACCTTTTCCTCTCCTCCTCTTTCTCCTTTGTTTCTACTTCCAGTAAACCTTTAGCAATGGAGAGCATCAAGCTCTGCAGAGCAAACAGAAAGAATTTGCTGATAAACATTTCATCCTTGTGATACTGTTTCACAAAATACAGTAATCATTGCAATTTGTTATATTTTGTTAGAGGATCACCTTCTTAGGGTAAAAATACTATTTTATGCCTCAGAGGTCTCATTTGTATATATGTACATATATAAATACTAATTGGTAGAGACAGAAAGAACAAATAAATGTACCTTCAGATGATGCTTGCGACTCGATGACATCTTTTTCCTTAAGAATTTGGATTGAGGTTATGAGATTTTCCAAAAACGGTCAAGCAAATGATTTATACGGCTACAACACACAGTCTGTGCTATAGTATAATACATTTTCACTCTCGCACACATGCACACAGAAGGTCATGAAAACTACTGCAGATTGGCTGTGTGAGATCTTATCATGAATATACTGCCATCAGTTATTAAACTGAGAGAACTGAAAAGTAAACTGCATAGTAGGAAAGAAAAGGAAAAGTACTTACTCCGACATCTTGGCTCAATTTTTTTTTCACACCCTGTAGTTTAAAAAGACATGCAGTGAGTTCCACAATATCTCACACACAAAAAAAAATTGTTACAATTGTGATTTTAAAGTCTGCAAAGCCTTTTACTAAATCTATATTGTTTTGAGTCAACTTCTTTGAG
Organism: Hepsetus odoe; assembly: GCA_017165825.1. Lineage (NCBI taxonomy): Eukaryota > Metazoa > Chordata > Actinopteri > Characiformes > Hepsetidae > Hepsetus > Hepsetus odoe. Next base: position 17,924,071 of record CM029372.1, on the reverse strand, counting down.
TCAACTTCTCACAAGCAGAAACAGGACGACCCAATCACTCAGAATTCTCATATTATTACAGTGTAAGCAAGTGGTGGTTATGTCTTGGCATGCTTAGGGTCTAGGGCCAAGAGGTGGGACTGAAGGTTGAGGAGTAATGGGGAATGGGGTGAGGGATTCAAATCAGCCCAAGAGATTCAGTGGCTATATTTGGATTGGGGGTCTTCAGGTTTGCTATGGTAAGTTCGTCACTGGATGATTATTAAAAAACCTGACACCTCCTTAGTTCATGCCCACACTTCTAGAACTGTCCCGAGATGGCTAACACATTAGGATGCATACCTCAGAAAGTGTCTAAAATCTACATACATATGATAAGCAGCCATATGGCTGTCTACTCACTGTAGAATAATATGATTAAACAAAATTGCATTTGATTTTTTTTGTGGTCATGGCTAAAATCCAGTAAAATGGCCCCGATGTCAAAGCACAAAACCAAATTTGAAACAAAAAGTATCAAAAGTTAACTAAGTAACATAGTCCTTATGCCAAAGGAAAGGAAAGGAAAGGAAAAATGATTAAACAACAAAAAAAAATCTCCACCTAATCCAAATTTGCAGAGCAAAAATCATCACTTCTCTCACAATGTCCAAGGGGAAAGGATCTTGGCACCACAATGCACATGACAATGCCATGTCATAAGTGTCTCCTGGAATGAGTGTGGTGATAATGTGGGATAATCTTATTTTTCATGCTCACAAAGTCCCCGGCATACACCACTGCCCCAACTATGGCTCTGATATCTTCACCACACCTGTCACATTCCTTACAGATCAGAAATCCCACCACAACTCCATTATTTACATTTCAAAAACGTTACAACTATACAAACACTGACACATTACTTTTCAAAGCAATGCACCACAAGGAATTTAGTTTCAGTAGGTCAGCTCAGCACACAATCTATCACCTGGCAGATGTGGCCTGTTACCCTCACTAAAGAGATTTGGCTGTGGATATGAGCATATTTACAAATAAAAAATAACATTTTATATATATATATATATATATATATATATATATATATATATATATATGCATATGCATTCTCTCTCTCTCTCTCTCTCTCTCTCTCCTTTACACACACACACACACACACACAGTAATCCATGGAGCTGTGGTGTACCGGCCGCTTTATTTCCTCACCCGTGATCCGTTGGATTTCTGGGCCGAGGTCCGGGGCAGCAGAACCAGCGCGGAAAAGCCCAAAACCCCCCCGAGCAGGACATGATGGACAAGCATGGCTCCTTCAGTGCGCTCGCTCTCGCGCACGGGCACAGCTGTCAGAAGGTCCAAAATAAAGTTGCAGGAAAGAAGAAAATCCCAAACTGCGCTCTCTTGTCCAGAACCGTTCCTCAGTGTCCCCTCTTTTCTGTATGTGTGTGTGTGTGTGTGTGTGTGTGTGTTTGTGTGTGTGTGTGTGTGCGTGTGTGTGATGGTGGATGTTCACATAGTGTCAGGAGCTGCTCACACCCTGCTGATGTTCATCTTTATCCCTGCAGAGCGCGCTCAGCCGGGCCACAGCTACAGGTTAAATACTGCACTTTCCATTGGGACCCATTTAAAAGACCGGGAGGTGGGACTTCGCAACATGATTGACACTGGAAACGTCCAATAAAACGCCTCTATGATCTGTAGATTGGAGAACTGGAGAAGTTGGAAAAGACACATGGCGCCCTCACATTTATCTACTGCTTGAATAGGCAGGTACATAAAGTCTGGTTCAAACTAGTGTTTATACATGTGGTTTTATATATATATATATATATATATATATATATGCATATGCATATATTTCCAAGTAAGATGCACTCTTAACAAAAGCAGCAGGAAGCCAGTAGTGCCACAGAGAGCACTTATTTACTGCAAAGGACAACCAAGAAAATTCTCGCCATATTTGCATCCACCTCCTCTGCACAACAGACCAGACACAATTAGATCAAGCAGGGCATTCTTCACTGCCAAGGTGTTAATCCAAAAGGTCAAACATAGCACAGGGGCTCAGAAGACAGCAACAACAGAGAGATAGATGGAAGCTCTCACCTAGGAGTGGAAGGAGGTGTAGTGGAGCGCACAGCCAAAAGAATAGGGAACAGACTGGGAGCGCTGCAGGCAGCTGGCCTTATTTGAAGGTATATATTGCATTCCCCAATGGCCAAGGAAATCCCATCTTTCTGTTTATGGAAGTAGTTTCACTCCAAGACCAATGGGCTAGCAAGCACCTGAAACATTATATCTTTGCCTCAACTCCTCCCTTCACCCCATCAATATAAATAACCCTTCCTTCAAGATTGTGATTCTTATTTTTAATAATTACACAAACTGCACACCTGTTATGCAGGGGGTGGGGATGCATTGGGACCTACCCAACTTGGGCTGGTAGAATTTGTTTCCTCACTGCAAGAACAGTATTCTAGTTGGTTCTGACAGAAGAGAAGGTGAGCAGCAGCAGTTAAGTTGGTTGCACTCAAGACACTTCTAAAGCAAACAGTACCAGTAGGTGTAGGGGGTGTCGCTGATGTGAAGAAGTACCATGGACTTAGCCGACCACCAGGAAGGGATCCAGCTGAAGAAATCAGAGCTGCACAGAGGACGAATGTGGATGCAATGGAATGAAAACTAAGAGCCTGAAAGCATGCAGTAAAGAAAACAAGCCAATGAGCTGCTTCAGCACAGCCCACCACAATGAAGATCTGCAGAAAAAGCATGCAGCAAATGTAAAATTCCAACAATGGTTGTGCCTTTTGGTAGGTCTTGGGTGGTCTAGTTTGCCATATAGGCAAAGTTTTACCACATTATTCCATCTGTCCTAAATGACTAGCAAAAAGCAGATCTGGTATTGGTTAGCTGGAGCACTAAGTGGCAGAAGAGAAGAGAAGAGAGGTATTCTCAGCAAGAATTTCAAAGCACATTAAGGGAAGGAAGCCTGAGAGTTTTTATAACCAATACAGATAAAAGTGCGCACACATGCAGAGTGTACGTAATGGAGATGGGAAACACTTTGGTTGGATCAGTCAGAGGTCTGATCTGTTGAATGACGACTCTCAACAGGGACACATTAGCTGTTTCCTTAAAGAGAGCTGAGCAGTCATGAATAAATAATGAGGTGCTGATATACAGTCTACACATTGCTTTTGAGCCAAATGAACATAAAGCCTTGAGAACCTGGGAGTGATTTATTACATGTTAACCTGGCTTCCTGTAATTAGTGTTTTAATTGCTGTTTAAGTAGTAGAGCTAAAAATAAATATATAAATAAATAAATAAATAACAAACATGGAATGGACCAATCCAAAGCAGATCAGAAAGAAAAGGTGAGGGAAACAAGTCTTTATGTAACAGAGTTTCAACACTGTCAGTAGTAGTTCACTGCAACAGACAATGCTTTGGGTCAAGAAGTGAATCATCTTTTTCTTTAATATCTATATTTACAAATGCATAAGACTTTAAAAACCATGATACAGAAAATACATTGTCACATTATTCTGGTATCTAACTTTAACAGAGAGCGTTATAGTCTAGGCCAATAAAGTTCACCTGAGATCAAGTTAGACCTTAGAAATATCAACCATTCATAATTCACAGAAACAGAAATCACGCTAATTATGCCAAATATACTTCAGAATATTGATAACGACTTCAGCGAACAGCAGACCTGCAGGAATTAAGGGATGATCACTCAGAATGAGATGCACTAACCAGCACCACTATGATTGAAGATACTTTCACTGTGCACAGAATGACCACTGCAACAAAATCTCCACATAACTGAAGAAAACCGTGCTCTGCCATACTTCACGATGAACAGCAGAAAAAAAAAAAAGATTACGGCTTATATAGAACACTTCAGAGCATAAAACATCATTTGTCAGGGCCTGACAGCTGCATACATGTTGTGTGAATGTCACAGTACAATCACACGAAACAGGTTCAAACAAAGGCACCAAAAAATGAAAAAATAAATAAAATTCAGGAGCTTCTCCCTTCATCACACTGCTCACTAAATATCAATGTATAATAAGCTCTGCGGACAAATATAAGCAATAGAATGTAGTTGTGAAGGGTTTGTTAGATTTTTCTAAATTGCCACGGTAAATAAAAATCAGAATATGGATCCATTTGTTCCATATTTATCCAAAAATAATAAAAGCCCATTGGTGCTGAGAATCAAGGTACTAAAAAAAAGAAGAAGAAAAAAAAAAAAAAAAGTGGTGGGGGTGGGGTCAGCTAATGAAAAAAAAAAAGCTAATTCCACTGATGCAGTTTCTTTACAACTTAATTAGTGCAATGAAGGTCTTTGCAGTCAAGCACTGCTTCACGATTCAGTCAGGTTCACAATATTAACACTGATGTTCCTACAAAAGATATAGACCGATTAGTTCCAGTTTTACTCCCCCCCCCCCCAATAATCAAAGCTCATTTTCTTCCAAAGACAGTTGACAGTAGGTAAGTGATTGGATTCCTCACGGAGGAGAACTGTTACTGTTTACTACAATGTCCAGAGAATCCTGAAACTTCAGAGATTTCCAATACACTGCAGACTTTCGAACCCTCCAATCCCCAGACTGACATTTAATGAGTCAATAATTATTCACATGTAGTCCAGTTTGAGAAATTTAACACATCTGTGGTGAAGTCTTGCCCATCTCTGGTCCCGAGAGCTACCATGTGTACGTTTGACATCTGTAAGTTCTCCTGAGATTTCTTGTCAAATTCCCCTGAAACATAAAACAATAGCAGAACGCTATGGTTGCAGCTCCTCCCTCACACAAACACACACACGACTTTAGCACCAAACCAGGTCTAATCATACACCAAAGGAGACATGTTCTCAAAAAGCCCCAACCTTGTTAAGCAGCTAAACAGTACATAAAAACATCTTGTTTATTCCCTCTTTAGTATGGAAGAGAAGAGTTAAATTCTCCAGCTTTTTGAAATGGCAAGTGCACTGACCAAAAACTAAGATCTTTTCACAATCTGTAGTTTCCTCCAACCCTTTAGGTGAGAGTGAAAGCCACAAAGCTGCCTTCTGCCAATCAAAGAAGGGAGCAAAATGTGTGATAAAAGCCAGTTTAAACATGTATTGGTGATGCGGTTAGGTCCAGGCCACTTTGCGCGAGATTGCCTGTTTAAAGCACTCAGGGTCTGTGTTTCCCCCAGGCCGCAGTGCTCTTTCTAGGTTCACCAGTACATTCTGGTGGCACTCACGGATGTTGACTGGATGCTTGGCTCTCAGCAACTCATAGGCAGCAATCAGCCTCATGTTCTGCTTAATCATGAGGTACTGGATGATGCATGTGGGAGCAAGCGAGAAACCATCCCGGCAGTGCACCAGCACACGCTTCCTTTTCTCTGTAGAGGCATCAATGCATTCATTGATGTCTTCAAAGCAACGCTGGCGCATGACCAGGCCATCCCGAGCTGTGTCTGGGGGTTCACTTATGTCAACCTTGAGGCGGGACCAACTATGCTTGGCCCCCCGTGAGCAGGTGCAGGGGATAAGGCTTAAACAAGTCTCCCCTGGCAAGCTGCTCATGTCAATGATGCTATCGATGTTGTTGCGGCAGAGTGTACGGCCGCTGTAGGCTGCATTCAGGTTCCCCACGTAGATGTAGTCCGTCACCTTGGAGATGACAGGCTCAGAGTACTTGAAGTGCTCCGGGCCACTGTGCTTGGGCTCTGGGGTCTCGGGGCCTGTCTTGACCCCACAGGGTCCTGTCCTACGGCTGTAGTTGCGAAGTTTCTTTGAGCCAGAGCGGGACGGAGGGTTAGAGTCAGACTCTGAGCTACTGTTCCATGGTGGGGAGAAGAGAGAGAAACGGCTGGATGACTTGCTCTTGGTGAGTAGCTCTACAGGGCTGGAGAGGCCTGAACTGGAGGTTGTGGTGGAGCCAGAAGCACAGAATAGAGAGGCTCTCTCCAAAGAACCTGTGCTACTGGCAGCTCCAGCACTGTGGGCCTGTTCCATCTGCAGAGCAAAAACATAGCTTATTAAACTCAGTCCTCAGTGCACCTCAGATTATGTGTGATCAATCCCTAGTACACTGAAAAAATGTAAAGGAGATATAAAATGTTACAAACCTAAGCTCTGCAGAATCCCTTTCTAACACCTTTTATGGTTTTCTTTTACTCAGCCACTTCAACCAAGTAAAGGCTTGTTAAAAAGTTGAATGGTTACATTAGGTTTGTTAGGAGCAAAGGAAACAGTACAAAATGCAAAGTCTGGCCCCCAGAAACAAAGTTTGGAACACTATTAAAGGCAACAGCCTGTTCAGTGGCAGGATGAACCCCACTGTACTAACCTGAGCTTTGAGATTGTTTTTCCATTCCTGAGTCTCCAGGGCTTTGAAGCGGCCATTGCTGTCTGAGGACACTGACAGGCAGAGGGGCCGGTGGGTTCTGGGGGGCAGCTGCGGAGTCAGTGCCATGGGAACTGGCCGTGAGTCAGGCTGCTCACTCCTACTCATGATCAGATCAGGACAGGATCCTGACACAGAAGAGACAGGAACGTAAAGAAGATAAGCAGCAGATCACACATTATCCGTGTCTCTGTCCAACAGTTGCTCACACATCTCTTTCCATCAAAAAAGTGGCTGATAAATTATGCAGCAAAATATATGCACAGGTTATAACCATAAGCCATCAAGTGTACCAATATTTTGTCACTGGTAAAAAGGTTCAGTTGCAGTTTCTGGCAAAGAGTGATTGTGAATGGCTGTATAATCTAGATAAACTAGGGGTGATTTTTTTTTTTTTTTTTAAATTGGGTTCACCATTTTCATTCAGTATAAAGGACCTGAAGAATGCTGCATAACAGAGGTGCTTTAGTCCAGCAACTGCTTTCTGTTTGTGCATGCGTGTGTGAGCCACCTGTCTCAGAGCACTTGTGGAAGCCCTGTCTGTTGGACTGATTCTAGGAGGACACTCAATAAGCGAGCTGAAGGGTCTTTTTGATCCACAGCAACACAACGCAGGCATTAATACTCCCACATATCTCACTTCAGACTGCTGCTCAAATGCTTTATTGTTCAGCTGATTGACAACAAGCGCATGTGATAACAGAGAGCAATTTCAAACGGCAATCATAGCACAATGCACTTGGTGTCTGTGTGCTCTTCCTGTACACCAGCATGTGCTGTGTATGGAAGTAAATCGGACAGCTGTCCATACATCTTCAAGGAAAAACAAGCTACAAGAGTTCACTAGGGACAGATTAAAATCACAAAGTCAACACAACCGTTCAAACATTTAGGACTGAAACAAATTTTTTTTGGCTGATATTACGTTTCGCTCAAGGACGGGCATAAATAACAAATATAGGAAAGCAGGAAAAGGTGTTTTTGCAGTCTGCATCAATTCATGAAGAAGACTAAAGTTCAGAAAGCGCAATGTCAAGGCCTTTTACCAAACCTTGCAGGGAACCCAGCAGCACATTTCCTATCGACTATGAGAAACACTATCAAGACAGCTCTGCCGTTTCCTATTCCTTACCAGTAGCACATGCTGAACGAGAAATGGGCTGGAGCTGCAAATGGTTGGGGATCTTGAGAGCGTTGACAAGCTTCTTGGCAATCATGCCTAGAAGTCAAAAAGGCAGAATAACGTACTGAAGTTATTCAGATGTTAGCGGTGTTCGGTCCTTCTCCCAGTGTCAGTTCTTTAATGTGTTGCCTGTGTTCAACAAAACTGAAACATTTGCAGACTTACAGATTTGCATAGAATAAAGGAGGCAGGAATAAAGACATCATCAACTTTTCATCATTTCTCATCAGGCATCGAGGACATGATGGCTAAAACCTTATTTATTCGTCATACTGACCCTGCTTTGAACAGATAATGGGCCTGATGATGAGGGTTTAGGGAAACACAACTATCTTACCATTTTGTTTAGAGTGGGTTTTCTTATCCAGCTGGTTAAGTGCAATACAGTCGTGGCTCCATTTTCTCACGCTTTCCATCTTCTGCCTCCTGTTGATGACACACGAATCAGAAATAGGATCTTGTATTTAAGCGTATACCTGCATGGAATTGCGTGGCTAAGGAGGAACCCGTCTTTCTGCGTACACTACAAGTAACTTGCTGATGAAGGGAGGAGGGGGCATCCTGCAATGTTGCATTCCATGACTTAGTGTCTGGCTGGGAAACATCAGAGGGAGCAGAATTCACGTTAAACAACATCTGCATCGTCCTACTTCGCGACCATTACCACTAATCCTTATGTAACCACCGTCGCAGCCTGATCTCGGGTGCAATCCTATGGAGCTCATTAACAGAAAGAGAGAGAGAGAGAGAGAGAGAGAGAGAGAGAGAGAGAGAGAGAGAGAGAGAATGAGTGAGAGCACCTTGATCAACTGGCTGCTTTCTGGCAGGCAGGCTGGCTGATGCAGCTGCCGCTTTTTCTTGAGCCATGCATGTAAAATACTCCCAGAAACACAGCGAGAGGATCGCACAGGAGCACAGGAAGAGCACGCCGAGCATGCTGCGATTCACCGGCGCCTACAAATGTCACTAAAGTAAAAAGTTTGAAGGACAATCCCGAGCCATTCACTCGCTCTTTCACAGCGCTCAGCTGAATGGAGGTCACGTGGGAAGCGTGACGTCACACAAGCGACGACAAAGCACAATGGGAAATGTAGTTCTAGCTGCTGGGCGCCGCCTGCTCTACCTTCCAGGCCATCCTTAATGAAACGCAGCGCTAATGTTAAAACCACTTTTTATTCAAGAGTAGCCCAAACTAAACTTAGTTTTAAAAACCTATAGAAACAAAAAGATGGTGATGTGTCTTGTGTCTTGAGATGCGCAATATCTCAGTATATTACTCAGTCCACCTGTGCTTTCATCATTTAAGAGTTATTTATAAAAACTCTTGGCCTTCTTTAAAGGATCATGAAGAACAAAACGATTTTCTTTTACAAAGCTTCACCAGTTTGAAAATGCTCACTTACCTGGTGATGTTTGTTTCTTGCTGAGTGCTGGGGACCAGGCTGTCAGGTGGTGGAGAGAGCTTGGTGCAGCTTGTTATCAGTGCTGGGGACAATCAGTCAGTGTAATCCCTTCTGAGGCCCTCTGCCCTCTATCACTGTTTAATTGGGCCGCTTCAGAGCTCTCTGGGTTTCCAGGAAACCCTGCCTGACAATGATGTCACTCTCTGCTTTGTGGTGACTCTGCCACTGCAATAACTTGCTCTAAGCTCCTACAGTCCAGTCTGACTTATTTACTCATGAAGCAGTCATAGGATGCATGGAGGCACAGCATGAAGGGTCCATATACAGCATTTTTTCTATTTTAGAAGACTGGTTAATAATGTTCAACCTCATTAACCAAAATGGAGCTGCTTTTATTCTTAATAATGAATTAAAATAGGACTTCATTCATTTATCAAAATAAGATGGGTTAAAATGAATTGATGTAAATTAAATCTTTTAATTTGTTAAAGTGCTAAAAATGGTAGCTCGTATGTGATGTAAGGAGACATGTTATGAACGGACCCGTAAAAGTGAATCATAAAGATGAAGACATGGATAACACTGGTGGGCTGTATGATTTACATTTCAAAGTGCTAGCTCTTGATGCCCTGCATTCATCTTCAGACAAGATGTGAATCTCTTAAGAACATTGCTCTCATAGGCTGAACACAATGAAGACAGTAGAAACACACACACACACACACACACACAAAGTTTTCTGAACAGACAAGTGTGATCATCATGTAAATAAGATTTTCTGCATAAAAGAGTGTGGGTGCTGATTATAAGAAACTCCTCACTCTACACGCTCCTTCCATTCATGGTCATGGTAAAACAATGATGCATCAAAGGACTTAAGAATATATTACAGAAATATTACATAACCAGTATAGTTTACTATTTCAGGAGATGAACAAAGCCCACAGGTAAACCTTTATGAATGGGTTTGTGCTCTCCTTTCTCTGATGAAATAGAAGTCCATGATCCTGAAGGGCAGAAGGCATTTGGGAAGAATATATGGTTCTCTGTCATCTAAGTCTTGGTTGATCGCTAGTCAGTGTGGCAGTCTCATCTGAAAAGGGCTGCTGTAGTTGATAGTTTTCACTCCAAACAAATGCTTGATCTTGAGTTGATCATGCGTGGTCCTGCTTTGTTGGAATAATAACCTGCAACCACGTCAGCCTCTTGCAGAAATGGTAGGACGACCATACCCTATTGGCAGCTAACTTTGACTTTTGTCAGTCTGCCTGAAGCTCATGTAGGTGACCACTTATCAGTGCTATCCCTCTGTGAAGATCACAGCTCTGTGGTGTTCACTGCAGGGATAAGAAAAGGCCTAAAGGTCATGCCTGCTGGATGGCTCTGATGCTTCACGGTGCACTTTGCTGTGCTGCTGAGAATGTTTCCTGTGGTTTATACTATTCACTGAAAATGCTTTAAAACCCAAGACAAGTTTTAGTGTAAGGCTTATTTTTCAAGTGAAATACACCTTGCATGAGGCCCTAACAGGAAACAAGTAGTTCATGATGGATGTCTCAATGTATTGTTCAAATTCACAGACCTTAGGTTATGAATACATCAACCTTATAGACATGTTTGGCCACAGAGGGACTGAAATCTCATTAAAGGCAGATGTGTGCTGACACTATGCATACACACCCTTATCTATTATTGCCACCAGGGAAATAATTTTGTGTGTGTGTGTGTGTGTGTGCTGCCACCAGAGAAATCAGCATGTACAGTGTTTTGAACATGAAAGTGACTATTTGTCGTTGTGAAACACAGCACACCACACCACACAGTGAAACACGCCGAAATGCGGCAGGGGGCCACCGTGTCCAGTATCTGGGGAGCAGTGAAGGGGGCAGTACTTTGTTCAAAGGTATTTCAGGGCAACATACTGGTATGAAATTCAAACCCACAACCTTCTGGTCCTGGGACCTAGTCCCTGACCACTAGGCCATCACTGCCCCAATGTTAACAGTCTTTTCAGTAGAATCCACTAGTTGGTTATAAGAAGGCTGAAAAATTTGTGAGCAGGAATTAGTCATTCAGCAGTGCTACAGATTTATTACTTACAAATAAAGACAACCAGTCACATGCATGTTCTTGCCAGTCATTTATAGTGTACAATTTCATTAAAAGTTGAAAATATTCATCTTTGTGTCAGTGTTTTCTCTCTGAGAGTGTAAAAATGAGGCTTTTAGGTTAACTGAAAAATTTCGAATATATTCTACAGTGATCCATTTTAAATCAAATTAAATATTTCATTTTTTAAATTATACTGAAATGATGTACCCTACACTAGTTATAACTAGTCAACACAAGTGTTCCTCTGCAGAGTGTGTCTACAGACAAATTGCACATTGGTAATAAAACAAAAAATTCTATGGCAACAAATCTCCAGACAGCAAAGTAAAGAAATGCAGGTTTGTAATGCAGCACTTGTCAGAACACCTTGTTGGTAAATGGAATTCTCAGTGTGTGTTTTAAAGCTAGTGTTGAGTCCACCTGATCAGCTGAGAGTAGTGTGTGCCACTGGGCGACTGGTCTGCGTGGGTTCGATAGCATGTCTGCCCAGTGCCGCAGCTGATTACCGGTTGCGTCGCAGCCCAAGAAAATTTTACCAATGGCATCATTCCTGCTCATTTTGTCATGGTCCCACACAGAGATTACAAGCTGTACTTTCTGTGCACACAAGGAAGATGTGGAAGACAGCCATGGTTAATTGCATGGATATGGCTAACTGTGTAGGTCTTGTGTCCTGTAAAACTGCATGTTTTTAAATATAGAAATTTCTGGAAAAATGAATATAAGATTAACAAAAAGAAAAAACGTGATTAACTCAGTTCTTTCGGAGTGACAAACACAACAAGCACATGACTCACCTGAATTTGTTCAAATGACACCTCAAATGTAAATGACTCATTGAAGTAAGGATTCAGTGTTTGCTTCTTCACTGAAGTCTTATTTTTCTTCCACTTCCTCTTATCCAGAATCAACTGGACTTTAACATATGGATCTACAATATCATTAGAAAACAGAATGAAAAATCAAAGACATGAATGCATTCATAATTTTTATGTTATCATTAAATTAAAACATAGCTCAGGTTTATTCTCAAATGCAGCTTAATATAACTCACCTGAAGATCCTCCATGGTCCATTTTTTTCAAATTCTTGGCCTCCAGAATCACCACAGTGAGCTTACTTGCAGTGGGAACATACCGCAGGGAGAAGCAGATCTCTCCCAGGTGCTCTTGCTATCAGAAAACAATTAGGATTATTTGAAATACTTGACTTGTTCATTATTTATAGGTAAGAATGGTTGTATTTTTATTACAAACATTTTAATAATTTAAATAATTAAGAAAATGAAAAGAGAATTGTACATTTTTCACTATAACATAAATAACTAGCTCTAGTTTCTGTGATATTTGACTTTAAGAGTCCATTATAATGTAGTGAATCTACTATTACTCTGAACACCATATGGAAGTTCAGATATTTATAAGATCCTAATGACATTCCAAATAAATCTATGCAATGGCAGGAAAATTCCTGACCCTGATGAACTGAATTTACCTCATTTTTTGAGGGTTCACTCAGGTCTTTCCACTCCTCAATAACATGATTCCAGTCCACAGCAGAAAGCTGAAGCCTCAGCTCACCAATGACATCATGCTTGGAGAATCTGTTGAAGTCGTATACCTGCATCACAAGGGTGGACTCACCAAGCTCCTTCTGACTGATCTAAAGAGAGAACCAACAGCCATGAAAAACAGAGACTTTAAGAACAATCTTTAGAAAAATAAAAACCATGATAAAAATCATGAATAATCACACCACAAATCTAAATGAATCAAGGGTCATTATTTAGCCAATAAATACTGCATAAGGATATCCAAATGTTAATGGCTTAGTTTTTTTTTACCTGATATTTAAAGTGCTCATTGAACACTGGGTTTAGGGTTTTCCTGAAAACTTTGGTCTCAAAGGTTTTGGATTTGTAGGGAAGGATGTAAACTTTTACATAAGGGTCGGATGTTCCACCATGATCCATAGCCTTTAACTCTGCAGCCTCCTTTATTCCAACACTCATCTGAAAGAACACACAGACATGGATCTCAAATGTAAGCAAGGAAATGAATCCCTGGAAACCTATTAAAATGTATTGCACATGGAACAACAGACTGTTGTATCTAAATACGAATGAATGAGTGAGCGAATTGCAGTCAGTGTGCAATAAATAAAAGGTAATTCCAGGTCCTACATTTTGCAGCTCCTGTTTGAAATTACACACACAAGTTATTAAGTGGTCCATGTGCACCTCTGAGCGTGCTGCATTGTACTCTAGGGAGTAGAGTAGTTTCCCTCTTCTCTCATCTACTGATCCATACTCAGCATCCTCCGTCTCGGGTTGCACCTGTTAATTGCAATAGTTTCCAATCAATAGATGACCACAACTCTAAACCTCTAAAAGAGAATCTACACACAGCCACAAACCCATTATCTCACCAATGCTGTTGTTGTACTTCCATTAAGACCTTTCAGGTTGATCTTCTGATCTGTCTTTTTCTTCTTCTTCTTTTTCCCTTTGCAGCAGCACTTTACACAGCAGCACAGTACACAGATTAAAATCACCAGAAGGATGAGGGCAATAATAGCATAGATGGCCCATCTTGGCACTGTGAGGGGATTTAAAAAAGAGAAGTTTGTCTCTTAGACTGTAGAAGCAGAGCAACAAGGTTGGTGTAGCTGTGGCCAGCACTATGGCACACATCTAAAGCACTAGGCAAGAGCACAGCCAGCAGGATTAAAGTGAGATAAACTTGTAGCAAGTGAAAAGTGAGAGTTAAGGAATGTGCACTGGAAGTGCAATTAGATATGCTGCATGGAACAGGTGCTTCAGCAATACTCCATCCTGGAGCAGGAGGTGAGCAGATCAGGTGCGCGGCGGAGAGCCAAATGCCCAAGGGCTAGAGACACTTACATGGGATCTTGTCTAGCAGAGAAGGCCAAAAGCCAGGGGCTGCAGTGGTGGAGTTGGAAAGGCTGGTAGTAACTTTAGTGACGCTAAAAGTAGTTGAAGTTATGGTGACTGAAGTGTTAGTGGTTGTCTGGTTGAGTGTAGAATTGGATGCCATGGAGTTGAGATGATCAGAGGCTCACTGCGAATATTTTCAGGAAATAAGCAGTCCTGTCTTCAGCTGGTGGAGGAAATGGTACTCAATATCATGCTCTGTTGGTTAGAATGATAATTACACTTCTAACTGGGACAAAATTCCTCAGGTTTATTTTTTTAGGAGTTACAATCGCTAAAAACGATAAGTTAATACCATATAGCGAACATTCAATACAATTTCCTTAAAGTTTAAACAAAAATTACTCTTTGGATTTATTACATCAGGTATAGAGAAAAACTTTGGGAAAAATGGCTGTTCTGACAAAGAGCTGATTTAAGCCACCACCATAGTCAAACAACTGCAAAGAACGTTGACATGTGCTGTAACAGTCCATTAAACAGGGTGTGCTTCTGTGGTGATAACATTCTTTTTCTATGAAGCACAGCCCTATTAAATGGAGCACTGGGGCTGTGGAGCTGGAATAAAAACACAGAAATCACTACACAGACTTGAGGGGAACTTCCAGTTGTGTGCATTGTCGAGAAGCGATATATGCTCGACTTGTCGTTGCACATTAATCCCCAGATTTAAAAAGAACAAAATATGAGAACTGGCTGTCAATGTGTCTAAAAAGCTTTCGGTTTGTAAAAATGTTTATAAGGTTTACAGTTACAGCAAAACCACCAGAAATCAGTGAAGCATACAATCATAAAAATACTAATCCATGTTTGTATGTGTCAAATGTAAGACTGTAGAACATAATAAGAACACTCACTGATGCAGAATTGTAGCACCTTTAGTTGAGGTCTTTAGTTGTGGTCCTGGTTTACACACTGTGCTGTTATTAGTGTGCTCCACAGAATTTACACACCAGTACAGCTAATGGAGAGGGGAAGGAAGTTACTTCCCATGGCAAAGGCAGCTTAAATCAACTCATAGACCAAACAATGGCTTTTAGCCTGTAAGATGGTATCGTTTAAAAAAAATTTATTTTACTTTTCTTATTTAGGTTTTGTAAGGTGATTTAACATGGAGCAGAATTTTGCCGAGAAGTGTAGTCATGTTTTTATCCCAGTTCATATTTCATTCATTAAACATCTATTTACTAATTAGCTGTATATTAATCAGCTATTTATTGTTTATTCAAGTCTAATTAAATAAAGTACAAGTATCATAATGGTTGTTATAGGTCATTAATAGGAAAAATAAGATAAAATCATACCTTTAAACACTGGTTCAATTAGGCCTTTAATTCCTTCTACATTTGGTAAATTCCATCAAGTTTTCTTTGCTTTTTTGTAGGTTTCGGTTTAAGCCACTTTGAACACTCTAAAGAAAGTGAAGAAGAGTAAACAGGCCATGGAGGCAGCTTTCCTTAGAGGGCACCTAATGCTCACACAGAGTTACCTGCCACACCTCATCTTCACACACAGTGTGTGCTCAAAGAACAGGAACAGTTTGAGGTATGTGAGGTGGAACCGTTCTGGAAAAAAGGCACTACAGATAAAGTGATACACACAGGTCTAAGAAGAAATCTTCTCCCTGCCGATGTAGGCAGAAGTTTGACGTGATCTTCACTTTAACAGCACACCAGGGTGTTGACACTGAAAAGCTTCTACATGCATTTGCATTTGAGATGGACGTACAGAAACCAGTTCTGTGTAAATACTGTGTGCAAGTATTCTGACTCAGACATCAACGGTTACTTAAATATAAGAAACGGAACTTTTTGCCAGCACATAGACGATCAATTTTTTTTTTAATTTAAGCTTGGTGACAGGAATAAATGCATGTTTGCATGCATAAACCCTTTTACCACACTTTACGTGCTCACAAGCTGTTTGGATTCACGGTTTGTTATCTTGTGGAAGTATATTAATAATAAAATTTATATTTAAAAAAAACACTCAAAATGAAAAAGGAAAATGCACATGAATACGAAAGCATATTTCTGCTGAAGATCTAATACAAGCAAATATCCCTTCCCTTATAAAGCCATTTTCCATCAGGCACTTGTGAGGAATAACACATTAGAGACAGCCTGAAGTCTGTAGTTTGAGGAAAGCTGTGGTTTGACTGGATGTCTCTACATTAGCAGCGTTCCACACTGACTGCCTTTAGGAATAGTGCTTCAATCCCATGTTTGCCATGCCACTAAGTAAAATGAAACCCCAGTCAATCAATTATTTATTTAGCACCTCTGGTGGAAACATTTGTAACTGTTCTGTGCAGTCTGACACAGCTTTAAAACAGAAACACATGCAAAAAAAAACAAAAAAAAAAAACCAACACAGGCATTATTACTGTTTACACAGAAGATACAATAAATCATGTTTTTTGATCTGTCACACTGCCGTGGAGCTGGGGGTACATAATACAGACAGGGTGCACCAAAAGAAAATGGTAGAATCAGTAAAATACTAGAAACCAGTTGTAATTCTTGTGTTGCGCCGTGTCATCTCAGCCCAGTTTCACAAGAACTCTGCATCTGTACGGTGCTTGGGTTTGGCTTTATATCTGCTCATTGTTGGGAGTTCCCCCACAGCATCACTTGCAGGGAAGAGATGCATCTTCAGCCGAGACAAATTCTGTTGTCTGCAATAAAAAAGCATAAGAAAATGTGGGTAAAAAAACTATTTAACTGAATCTATTGAACTTTCATTCATCGCAATTCATGATGTGCAATACTAAAATAAATAAGTAAATGAAACCATAAGGAGCCAATTAACATACAAGAAAAAAAATTACTTTTTCAGTATTTCTGATTTTACAGATTTAGCACTATGTGGGCATTTAAAAATTCATATTTTGAGATAATTTAGTCAAGTATTACCACAGGGCAGCGGTGTCCTAGTGGTTAGGGTGGTGGCCACATGATTGGAGGATTGGGGGTTTGAACCCCTTCCCGATAGGTTGCCCTGAGGTACCCTTGAGCAAGGTACCGTCCCTGTCACTGCTCCCCGGGTGCTTTCAATAGCTGCCCACCGCTGCACGGTGTTTGAGTGTGCATGGGTTAAATGCAGAGGTCCAATTTCATTGTGGTTCATTGTATGCTGTGCTTTGACCTTGCAATGACAAGGGTTTTCACTTTCATTTAATTGCATATTCCAAATAAAAACACTGATCAAAAAAATATTCAAACGTTTAAATGGGAAAAAAAAATAATACAAAGGTTAGAAAATGCAAAGTGCCGTGTCTGGTCGAGTTGCGCTGGGCCGTGCTGGAGGACGAGGTAATGGGTTGATTGGTTCTTGGTGTTTCATTGGTGGAGGATTTCACTCGGATGCCCTACCAACCCTCAGGGAATATATCTCTGTATCTCTCTATATTCTGTACTCCTACCCAGTATAACTTTTTTAAATAACCCAACAGAAAGAATGCCAACAGGACAGGGATATGTTGCCTGGGTCTCCACCTTGTGTGACTGCCCTCCTTGCTGTCTGACATTTTCATTATAAAAGGCTTCATTTGTTCTTTTCTTTGGGCAAAAAGGCAGTTGTAGAGTCACAACCCAACTGTCCATCATTCACAAAGACAAACAAGCAATTAGATGACTTTCCCTAAAATGAAAGGTACATCTTGGTCATCTTGGAATGGTCCCATTCCAAGATGACCAAGATGAGGAGAGCACAACGTGATTGGCCATTCCGTTTCCATCTTTGGTAGGAGTGCTAAAAAGGAATGCTAAAAACCAACCACAAAAATATGATTCCACCACTAAATTCTTCCTTTTCACCTTCTGAATGTTCACTTGTTCTGCTTTACAGGAGCCTTCATCCCAAATCTTTACACAATGACTGACAGACCTCAGATCCCAGGATTTCAGGGATAAAACTCTGGTCATCAGGGAACACTACAGTACATAACAGTTGTTGAGATCCCTTAGACCCCAGTCAGTCAGGACTGGAAGCAGCACCTCCAACACAGGGGCCCCTCGGGGCTGTGTGCTCGGCCCACTGCTGTTCACACTGATGACCCACGACTGTGCAGCCAAGCACAGCTCCAACCACATCAGATTTGCTGATGACACGACTGTGGTGGTTCTGATCAGCAGTGGCGACGAGGCGGTGTAAAGAGAGGAGACGCGACAGCTGACGGACTGGTGCAGAACCGAAAACCTCTCTCTGAGTGTCGACAAGACTAAGAAGATGGTTGTTGACTTCAGGAGACCACATTGGGACCATTCTCCATTGATCATCAACAGCTCATCCCTGGAGATGGTCCAGAGCACCAAGTTTCTTGGTGTTCACATAACAGACAACCTGACTCCAGCACAAAGAAAGCCTGACAGCATCGTTACTGATGTCTCTAGACTGAGGAGAGCCCATCTTCCTTCACCCATCATCACCATGTTCTACAGAGAAACCAATGAGAGCATCCTGAGCCGCTGCATCACAGCCTGGTATGACAACTGCAACGTCTCCGTCCGCAAGTCTCAACAACGGGTAGTGAGGACAGCTAAGAACATCATCTGCGTCCCTCTGCCTTCTGTTCGGGACATTTTCACCACTTGCTGCATCCGCAAAGCCACCAGCATTGTGGATGATCACCCATCCCACACACTCTTCTCCCTCCTGCCATCCAGGAAAAGGTTCCGCAGCATACAGGCCTCCACCACCAGGTTGGGAAAGTCTCTTCCCCCTGGCCATCAGACTCTTGAACTGTAAACGATACTTCAGTGACCTGCTCCTTCCATAAATCCTTCTGTCTACCTCTTCCTGGTTATGCAGTCATGTTGTTATTATTATTTACTATTTAATTTGCACTCCACACTTCACCAGTGCTGCTCTGTTCCGTCCACAGTCATGCTCATGCTGTCTGTCTCTTGTTGGAAGAATGTCCTGTCCTGCAGTTCTTTGTAATCGTGTCTCCACTTGTCTTGTCCTCTATGCGATGTTAGATGTTGTCTTGTGTGTGGCAGCAGGGTCCTGGGGGAACGTTGTTTCGTTTCACTGTGTGCTGTGTTTATGGCTGTAATGACAATTAAAACCAACCTGACTTCACCTGGCAGGCTGAGCATCATCAGGGGCTCGAAGTGCCAGCGTTAATCTGATGCTGTGCCCTGTCTGCTTTCTTCTTTTTCACCTTCCAGTCTGTGAGCACAGCTGATCTTCTCGCTCTCCAGCTCCTCGAGCCGGGCGAGCTAGCTCGGTGTTCCTGGTCCGTGATTTGCTGCATGAAGCGCGAGCGGAGGTCGGGAGTCTGTCCGTCTGTCCCACGTGGGTTCAACATTCACTCAGTAACGATGCAGGAGTCCCCGCTCTTAGGGATGAGCGACGGCCCTGTTGAGAAGACAAAAGGCACATTTTACTACACTAACAAACTCGGAGGCAGTCTGGTAAGAGGCGGCTAATCTCTCTTGCCCCAGTAGCTTCGGAGTGCTAAACGTCGCCACGTGCTGCTCGAGCCGTGCTAGCTAGCTCGGTGCTCATGCTCGGTGATTTAACCGCATGGGTTCAGGCGCGGGTTCAGGTCGGCAGCGCCGGTCGGGAGTCACGTGCATTCGGCGAGATTTGAGAAAGCTCGGAGGAGGTGAAGCGGGAAGAAGCCGCCAGCTGTCCGGGCGGCTAGCGTCGCTAACCCGCCGCCGCAGAGCGCTCGCGCTACAGACACCGCCGGATTAACAGTTCACACAAGGGCAAAAAACCTGTTCCGACACCATGAATAAACGGCTCATGAAAAAGTACCGTCTGTAGCGCTGAAGTGCGGGGTGAAGTGAAGGTGTTGATAGAGCGCAATGACGCGGCAGCTGAAACGCAGGGCCAGTGGCGCAATGGATAACGCGTCTGACTACGGATCAGAAGATTCTAGGTTCGACTCCTGGCTGGCTCGAGTGCTTTTTACACTTTGATCCAGGCTTAGTTCTCGCTTTGATCTAGTGTGATCCACCTATATGATTCTAAATTCTTTCTTTCATATATATATATATATATATAAATGCAGTGAATGAACAAAAGAGAATCTAAATCAATATTTGGTGTGACCACCCTTTGCCCTCAAAACAGCATCAGTTCTTCTAGGTACACTTGCACACAGTTTTTGAAGGAACTCGGCTGGTAGGTTGTTTCAAACCTCTTGGAGAACTGAGCACAGATCTTCTGTGGATGTAGGCTTCCTCACATCCTTCTGTTTCTTCATGTAATCCAGACACACTGGATGATGTAGAGATCAGGGCTCTGTGGGGGCCAGAAGAACTGATGCTGGTTTGAAGGCAAAAGGGAGTAGCACCAAGTATTGATTTGATTTAGATTTTTCTTTTGTTCGCTCACTTTGCATTTTGTAAATTGATAAAAATAAACAATCATTATTTATATTTCTGAAAGCATTCTTTGTTTACAGCATTTTTTCCACACCTGCCTAAAACTTTTGCACAGTACTGTATGTATGTGTATATATATATATATTTGAGAGAGAGAGGGAATTACAATAATCCATCAATCAATGTACACACACACACCCATATATATTTGCATGTGTGTGTACATTGATTGATGGATTATTGTCATTCCCTCTTCATTGGTCTATTTAAATTAATCTTCCTAAATCTGTCTCAAAGCTACATTCACAACTTTACTGCCAGAGTCGTCTTCTTCACCAAACATCCGTTTATATCAACCATACTTTTTACACAGGCTCCGTCTTTCCTCCCCGTTCAATTTAAAATCTAATTTCTCGGGACACTCAGACTCTGGGCTTTTTAGATGAGAAATTAGATTTTAAATTGAATGGGGAGGAAAGACGGAGCCTGTGTAAAAAGTATGGTTGATATAAACGGGATGTTTGGTTTGTTTGAGAAGTCCCCTCTGAAGTTGGCTCGTCCTCCAGCTGGATGCTCTCTGTCCTCCTGCCAGGACGTCCTTCCCTGCTGTTGACCCTAAACTCTCTCCCTCAGGACTGCATTCACCAACTCAGGAGTTAGCCAGATAACATAAGCCTGAAGCTGAGATTTGTCCAATAGCAATGCCCCTCAGCTCTTGTCCTGGGAAATCTGAGACATCTGTGGAACACCTCCCTCAGTCTCTGCGACTGAACCTTTTTCTGTAGCTTTAAAACTGATGTTCTCTTCAATGCATATTTCACTCCTTCGTTTTCAGTTTCGGTCAAAGCAATTAAAAAAAACACTGTGCACTCCAACATTAAACATTTTGTATTTCCAAGACTGTGCTTTGTGTGTTCCTGTAACAGGACCTGGTTCCTGGGATATCTGAGTCTCGGAGCCAGTGCGCTCTGTGTGAAGGGGTCCTCGCTCATGTTGTGCAGATCTACTGCCCCCTCGCGGCTTCTCCATATCACCGCACCATTAATGTGCTTGCCTGCACTAATCCCTCCTGTTGCAGTCAGGCGAAGAGGTAAAGGGTTTCACTGACGCCATTCAGTTCATATTGGTCACACCATGTCACCATATTCACACCTCGGTATTCTCTTGTGTCTAGCTGGAAGGCCCTGCGTTCACAGTTCTTGGAGTCGGAGGCGAAACAACCAGAGAAAGATGTGCCTGGAAAACAAGCTGCGGTTTCCACCACGGACTGGTGTGATGAGGCCGATGACTGGGGCATGGAGGATGAGGACAGTGAGCATGGGAGCAGTTCAAAGACTTTTGCAGCCACTGCTCAGCCAGTGGTGGACAGCCTCACAGCTGGACTGGATGTCAGCAGTAGGCTTCAAGGCCTTTGTTTAAGTGGGCCAGGGGACAGCGGAAAGGCTCCTCCTCCAACACCCGTGCCCACTTTTCAGCCCTTTTATATCAGTGTGGTGTCAGAGACAGACCTTGTGGCCCACAATGACCTGGAACATGCAAAGCAGCTGTTGAGAGAGTATGAGGAGAGAGAGGGAGTGACCATAGGAGAAATAGGAAGGTGAGTTTCATTCCTTTTAACTGTTAATTTCACTGGAGAACAAGCTGTTGATTGAGGATGAACCTTAATAGAAGAAGTTTGGATATTTGGGATTAGTGACTGCACATTCACAAGTAAACATGGCCGTGCCGGTTGGCTGTTCTCTCACACGATTGCCTGTCCAGGGTAAAAGGGAAACGCTAATAAAGAAAGCTCTAAAAGCGTTCCCAGAGCCGATGTCTGCCACTTGAAAAAGTCATTTGGAGCAGGTAAAAATAAACGCCAGCCAGTCTTAATTTGAGTCATAAGGTTAATCATCAGTAAAGATTGTTTAAACTGATAATACATCCACTAACGTTTAAGCTGTACTTATTGAAAAGGTCTGTTAAGCTCCTTTAACATGGCAGCAAACTAAGCATTAATCTTTTTTTTCATTACAGAGCAAAGCACATACAGTGGGGGAAACATAATTGTACCATAGGAGGATATACTGACAAAGAATGTGTAGATACTAAGCAAATAATTCAATTGTGCCAAATACATGTGCTGCTGAAAGTCACTTTCACTTCACTTTCACTTCAAATGCTTGTCTGTGAATCAGCAAGAACTGATGAAGCAAAGGGGCGTTCATAAGGACAGAAATAGTGGCATATTAAACTGGTTGCTTTGGTGAAACAAATTAAATATACTAATCGCAATATGTGTTTGTGTGTGTTTTTCCAGTGAGTGTTATGTTGTGTTATACTCTTTTTTGCAGAGAGCAAAAAAAAAAATGTCTTTGCATATTGTTTGTTTAATTTAATGGTTTTCTTGTTCAGCTGTGAAGGTGAAGGAGGGGAAGAGAAATATGAAAAGGCAGAAGCCAAACATGGAGATGCTGTCTTCTCCAGTTTCATGAAAAGAATTTCTCTCTGTCCAGAACAAGTTCTCCGGTAAGTGGCCTGCACAGGAAAAAGAAACCTGTTAGACTAACAAAGATAAAAGCTTGGCTGTGACCTCTTTTGTGCTATTGGTTCAATACTTTCCACTTTATGGATTAAAAATCGTTAAAGCTTTATGTGAAGAGCTGTCAGGATGTATCTGGATGGTCCTGAAGCTTAAGAATATAATTAATAGTAGAGAATTTGAAACCATTAACAACGTTGTTGACGGCGATGCACAATCACTGTTAAAACATTATGATATTAGTGTTAGTGATGACCCTGATGAGCCACTCTGTCATCAGACTCTAATTCCTACATTCATGTTGAATATGTTTTTAGATTTTTTTTAAGAAAGTTGCAATATTCTGTGGTCAGAGAAATCATTAATATGAAGAATATACAGTGCCTTGCAAAAGTATTCACCCCTTGGCATTTTTCATGTTTTGTTGCCTCACAACCTGGAATTAAAATGGATAGTTTGAGAGTTTGCACCATTTCATTTACAGAACATGCCTACAACTTTGAAGCAAACAACAAATAGTACAAAATAACAGAAAACATGCATAACTATTCACCCCCCCAAAGTCAGTACTTTGTAGAGCCACCTTTGCGGCAGCTGCAAGTTGCTTTGGATAAGTCTCTATGAGCTTGCCACATCTTGCCACTGGGATTTTTTTTTTTTGTCCATTCCTCAGGGCAAAATTGCTCCAGCTCCTTCATATTAGATGGTCATATTAATTATGGATTGAGGACTTTGACTAGGCCATTCCAACAAATTTAAATGTTTGCCCTTAAACCACTCAAGCGTTGCTTTAGCAGTATGCTTCAGGTCTTTGTCCTGCTAGAAGGTGAACCTCAGTCCCAGTCTCAAAGCACAGGTGGACTGACACAGGTTTTGCTCAAGAATATTCCTTTATATAGCACCATCCATCTTTCCCTTGACTCGGACCAGTTTCCCAGTCCTTGCTGCTGAAAAACATTTCCACAGCATTGTGCTGCCACCACCATGTTTCACTGTGGCGATGGCGTTCTTGGGGTGATGGGATGTGTTGGGTTTGCGCCAGACATAGCATTTTCCTTGGTGGCTGAAAAGTTCAATCTGACCAGAGCGCCTTCCTCCATACATTTGGGGAGTCGTCTACATGCCTTTTGGCAAACTCAAAACGTGCCTTCTTATTTTAAATGTTAAGTAATGGCCACTCTTCCATAAAGCCCAGCTCTATGGAGTGTACGGCTTATTGTGGTCCTATGGACAGATACTCCAGTCTCTGCTGTGGAACTCGGTTTTGGTGTGTTTATACTGACAGATCATGTGACACTTAGATTGCACACAGGTGTACTTCTTTTCACTTATGTGACTTTTGAAGGTAACTGGCTGCACGAGGAATTTTTAGGGGCTTCATGGCAAAGGGTGAATACATATGCACATATGCATATATATATATATGACACAATATATTTTATATATAAAATGGTTATATATTCTGTTCTTGTACTTTACAGATACAATTGGGATGGATCACCATTATTTTTAACTTCACCGCCATCAAACATAAATCAGGTGGTGCCCCCCTGTAAACGCTGCGGCAGTCCAAGAGTTTTTGAATTTCAGCTCATGCCTGCCCTGGTCAGCTTGCTCCGCAGTGCAGATTTAAAATCAGGTTGGTTAAACACTTTTGGGGATGATTATACTGCTTTTTAGATTGCAGTATTTGTTTGACCGTGATCCATGACCGTGACACATTGATCTCTTTGTATACTCACACTGTATTCTCTTATTTAAGAAACAAAGTTTTTGGTACCTTGACTTTTTTTTTTTTTTTTTTTTACTGAAATGGTTTGTCATTTTGTAAGTCATAAGCAAGTAATATGGGCTATAATACATTTATGGCATTTAGCAGACGCTCTCATCCAGAGCGACTTCCAGTTCCTGATTACAGGGACGGTCCCCCAGGAGCAAATTGCGGTTAAGTGTTTTGCTCAGGAAACCAGTGGTGGTAGTGCTGGAGGTGGGATTTGAACCTGTGACTTCTAAGTCCATAATAGAATTTTCTGTCTTCTTTTCAGAACAGTTAGAAATTCACATTCACATTTAAGACTTTTAGTAGTGCCTCTTCTCCAGAGTGATGTTCATTGCATAATGACAGGGAAGGTCTCCTTGTTACTTAGGGTTAAGGGCTGACAAAGAGGCATAAGTGGTGCTGGAGAGAAGACAAAGCCAGGCTCAAGCACACAACTTCTTAGTCTTGGTCAACTTTAACACCACCATAGTGATACAAAGCTGATTGATCCTCTACATATATTAAAAAGTCACATGTGCTGTTTAGAATCTGGTGTTGAACTTCTTTCTGTACATTTTCAGATTTTGTTTTGGAGTTTGGGACAGTTTTGGTCTACACTTGCAGAGACAGCTGCTGGACGCCTGGATCAAATATTCCAGTTGAGGAATTCCTCTTTGTACAAGCTGACCCGGATCAAAAGCTGTTTAAATGACAGGAGTAACTCAAACAATAAAGAGCAAACCATAATACCATGTTTCTCTCTTTTTTTTTTTTTTTTTTTCTTTCCCCCTCTTCACTGTTGCCAAGAGCTCTTAGCAGTGCCTAGCAGTAGTCAGTCAAGACTACTAGACTTGACATACAACCTTGGAGATGTCTTGGCACCCATCTGAAGGGATTCATTTCTGATTAAGGGCCTATTCTCATTTGACCTAACTCTCAGCTGAGTGTCATCGCTGATGAAGCCTCTTGGATGAGCAGCAAAATGTCCTCAATGTTATACTGTTGGTGCTACTACATAATTCAGTTACTTAGATGATTGGAAACATTTCTGTGCAGAGCACAGATGTTTCTCCATCCATTTCCAGCCTGCTATATTATCAAAGGCTGTTTGAACCAGAAGGATCCTTCAAAAGCAGCCAAGATATGCAGCGCATATGGTCTTCCTTTACTCATGAACTTTTTTATGCTCGTCTGACCCCTAGAACAGTCTAGAGAAATGCTGGCGAAAAAAAACAAGCTTATGCCTTGAAACAGACACACACAGTGTCACCAAAGGGGGCAAAGGTATCACTTACAATAAAAAATACAGTACAATATCGCATTAGTTGTTTTCCTGTTTAAAAGGTGGAACGAATGCAGGCGGTGACATGAACTTGCTTTAAGTGAGCTGATCAGTTTTTATCATGCTGTCTAACATTTATAACTAAGAACAGTCCTGTCATCGTTTATCATTCACATGATGGTGTTTAGCTTTGCCAGCTAAAATTTCAATGGATTTTCTCCATTTCACTGCATTCATACTCCTGTGTGTTCAACAAATGAACATATGGCAGTGCAACCAATAAATATTTCACCAAAAAAATCTAATTTCTACTGTTTTCCTTATGGCAGATGGAGTCGATCTGTCGTTAGGCTTGGTGTCTAAAGTTTGCTCAGTTCAGTGACATAAGTGTCAATAAAATTATTCATATAATGCAGAGCAAAGAAACAGATCTGTTTACAGTGCTGCTGGTAGAAATGAGGGGCTGATCAGGCACTAATGATGATAAGAAAAAAAGTCAAAGTCTCCCAGTCTTCTAATGTCTGGAGGATGTTTTTCTCTGTAATGCCCTGCATGGATCTTCCCTCAATCATCCTAACTGCTTATCCTGCTAATCCTAATTACATGCTTATACCCGGTACAGACCAGGCCTTACAGGACACACGGATACAATAACATGCTCACATCTAGGGAGGCAATTTAGCATCTTTAATTTAACAGACATCTTTTTCATAATTCAGCCTACATAATTCACTGTAGGCCTTCTTCTTTCGGCTGCTCCCGTTAGGGCTCACCATAGTGGAACAACCATCTAAATTTCGTTCTGTCCTCTGTATCTTCCTCCTTCAAACCAGCTTTCTGCATGTCCTTTCTCACAACATCCACAAACCTCATTTTTGGCCTTCCTCTTCTCCTCTTTCCTGGCGACTCCATCCTCAGCATCCTTTTCACAATATAATCCTCCTCTGGACGTGTCCAAACATGCTGTCACCGCGTTTCGTTCACATTCATGTATTCTGTTTTTGTCCTACTCACTTTCATTCTTCTCCTGTCTAGAGCATATCTCCATCTCTCCAAGTTGCTCCCTACACTCACTACAGATCACAATATCATCAGCAAACATCGTCTAAGGGAACTTGTCCGTCAACCTGTCCATTACCATTGCACGCAAGAATGGGCTCAGCGCTGATCCTTGAAACCACCTCTACTTTAAATGCATCTGTCACTCCTGCTGCAGACCTCACTGCTGTCACACTGCCCTCATACATTTCCTGTACCACTCTGACATACCAACATATCTGCATCTTTAACTCCCACCTCCAGTCTTTTCGTCAGCACCGCCGTCTCCAAACCCGTAGCTGTAACAGCATAGAACAGTGCCGTAAAATATCATTATTTGCAATTTGGGATAACCTACTGGGCAGAGACAGTTTTCTGATCAAGGGGCCCAGTCCCTGATGGCCAGACCTCCACTTCCCTTAATGAAGCCACCATGAATGTTGTTGTGTTTACATCCTATCCGTGGGATTCCTGCAGAAATGGGTCGAAATTCCTTTTCAGCAGCTGCACAGGCTGGTCCTGAGAGTGAGCTCTAGAGTGTGCGAGCGGGTGAGGCTGCGGTACTCCGCTTCTCCTGGGCGACAGGGTGGCGCAGCTGAGCAGCGAGCAGAGACTCGGTCGGTGCGAAGGCTTCATCTCTCGCGAGGAAGGACGCCATTATCGGAGCCCTACAAACAACACGAGAACTCGCCCCTCTCACGGTAATATAACTCGCTCTGGCGCCGCGTCTCGGCCGTTCGCTTCCTAAACGCTCCCCCGGTGGAAAAACACGCCCTTCTCCCGCTTTCTTTCCCCCGTTTTCGCGTTGTGCTGATCAGTGGGGCAGTAGCCGAGGCCCGGGGTCGTTTCCGAGCGCTCTTTCGACGTTGTTGTGTTTCGCTGCAAGTTAGCCGGCGCCTAGTAACGGTTTGTTAGCGCGATTAGCCTGCAGCGCTGGATTTGGTACTGCAGCTGCAAAACAACGCCTCACCTGATCACCGTTTATTGCAGACACACACACACCGCTGTCGTGGGGAATGAAACACACGGGGCCAGGGCTTAAAAGATGGACAGTTAGCTGGTCGCTAGTAAACTGATCGCTAGTTAGCTTAGCTTTATCGTTAGCTCAGGAAGCCAAGCAGCGTGTGCGCGAGCTGCAGCACATCTCAGACGCTTGTAAATAAAGTCAAGCTGCGTGTCTGCAGTGCAGGGCGTCTTTCCCGCCGTGCGGTTGTTATTTACACTGAAACAGCGCTGGACTTTGTAGCCGGGCTGAGTGAATAAAGTCTCACACACGCATCAAATGGGATAAAAGTACCAAACAAGCAAAAGCTGCGGATATCTGCTTAGCTGGATCTAGGGAGCTTCAGACGAGCCTAAAACCTCGAGAGCGGCACACCATCAGTACTAGTCTAATAAACTGCATCGTTTCACTTACAAAGCTGTCCCTTTTTCGCGGAACACTTATAGTTAATCACCTTTTGCCATGCCATGTTGAATAAAATATGGAAAAATATATCTTGGTGTCTGGTTTATATTGAAATCTACTATCAAAGTGGTGATTCATTTGATTCAGTTCTGGAGAAGGAGATCTTGTGCTGAATATTTAGTTATGCCAGAAAACACTTCTGTCTACGGTCAGGTCATTTCACCTGTAAAGAAAAATGATCCCTCTGGGAGAATATTGGAGAATCTTAAATCAAGTGATGTATTTGCAGCGGTGGTCTAGTGGTTAGGGAGTTGCCCCTGCATCGGAAGATTGTGGGTTTGATTCCCTCACCAGTAGGTTGCCCTGAGGTACCCTTGAGCAAGGTACTGTCCCCGTCACTGCTCCCCGGGCGCTTACAATAGCTGCCCACTGCTGCACGGTGTTTGCATGGGTTAAATGCAGAGGTCCAATTTCGTTGTGGTTCACTGTGTGCTGTGCTGTGACCTCGCAATGACAAGGGTTGTCACTTTCACTTTTTCATATTTGCCTATGGGCAAGATGGTGGAGTGGGTGGTGCTGCCATTTCACAGCAGGAAGGTCCTGGGTTCGATTCCCAGATGGGGCAGGCTGGGTCCCTGCCGTGGTGAATGTCTTCCTCTCATCGGCATGGGTTTCCTCCTTCAGTCCAAAGACCTGCGTGTCATGTCAACTGGAGAGGCTAAATTGCCCCCTTAGGTGTGACTGTGTGTGTGTCTGTCTGCCGTGTGATGGACTGGCATGCTGTCAAGCGTGTTTCTCTTCAGTCCCGTGTGGGCTAAGATAGGCACCATCACCACCCATGACCCATGTCAGGATAAGCTGTTGAGATAAGGAATAAATTTGCCTTTCTCAGTGGGCCCGGGGGCAGCGGTGGCCTAGCATTTAGGGAGTTGGTCCCAGGATCAGAAAGTCATGGGTTTTGAATCCGAGGCCAGTAGGCTGCCCTGAGGTACCCTTGAACAAGGTACCGTCCCCATTACTGCTCCCAAGGCGCCCCCGGCTGCACGGAGTGTTATTGATAAAAGCAGAAGTTGAATTTCGTTGTGTCTCACTGTGTGCAATGACAAGAATAGTCACTTTCACTTTGGTGATGAAATTTTGATGAAAAATCACCCAAATCAGCTGTCTGTGATCAAAGGCATGACACGTACCTCTTAGGGCTTGAAATATGTATCATGGTCTTTGGCTTACGTATATTTATCAGCACAGGTTATGACTACGTTTTCAACCAATCTGCTGAATTCCTCCCCTTGTTCTTTGGTTGGTGGCTTCCACAACATTGTAGCCTTACTTGTGAATAATAAAGTAAACAAAAACACAAAAAACAACAGATTAATGTAGAGTTATCCACAGCTCAGTCCGCTGCAGATATAATTTATCAGTAATAAATTATCATGTTGATATGAGACATGCAAAGCTGTTAATAGTTGAAGAAAACGTCTTTCCATTTTCCTACTCCTCAGGCTTGAATGATGTCAGAGCAGGATCTGGTTGAGATAGTCCAGATTGCCGTGGCAGACTTAAATCATGAGGAACATGATACAGGTAAGATTTAAACTGTCCATGATATGTAATATTTACAATTACATGGAAAACTGCTGGTTTTAGCCCGCAAGCATAGGTTCATTAGTATGAAGCTGACAGTTATTGCCTTGATTACTGCTGCTGGAAGCCTGTGATCAGCCAGGTTTCTGTCCACTTTGACATGATCTTGCAATATTATTAACTATTAAAGAAAATAGCTTGGCATATCCTTTATTTTGTTTTTGTTTGTTTTTTTGGACATCCTATCAATTGATTTTGCAATTATACCTTCATCAATTTAATTTCCTCTTTTCATTAACTTTCTTTTTCATGTAATAAACCATCTATGATTTCTTCTTTGGTATATCATTTTGAAAGATTAACGTGTGTTTTGTCTGTTTGTGTGTGTTTGTGACACTTGTTCTACATTTTCGGCTGTTGGGATTGGTTTAGACGTGCTGGAGAACCATGAGGAGCCTGATAAGCCTGAGCGGAAGCGACCGAGGACAGAAAGCAGTAACCAAGACGCAACTCTCAAGGTGAGAACAGCAGTGGGGTTTCACTACTGATAAATGCAGTTATTATGTACCTCCTTAAATTACAGGTAAATGAAAGTTTGAAAAAAGAGAAACCTGGCCCTTAGTAAGATCGTTCGATTTTTAAAAACTTATTTCACGGTTATTTTAGTAATCTTCCGAATACTTTCTACCCTTAGACAATGCTAGTGTCCATCAGCCAGGCCATCTGCCAGAGACTGGACAGTATGGAGACCAAACTTCAGGTTCTGGAGGCTACTTGTCGGGCCCTTGAAGAAAAGCTAGACACAGTGATGGGAAAAAGCCAGGGGCCTATCCAAGTCCCTATGGTGGCTGGATCTCCTTTTGGAGCAACACAAACCTGTGATAAAGTTCGCTGGTAAGTGGAACATGGACTGGGCTTGTAAAATAGACACATATGCTATGTCTCTTTTTTGTTTTTCATTAATATTTTCTTCTGCTCTGCTGACACATGTCATTAATGGACTCTGAATTGTGTGTTCTCAGTATGGTGCCACAGACTAGTGTGGTAGTAAGTAGTGAACGCTCTAAAGCAGCAAGCCAGGAAGAGACACTTCCACGCACCACAGACTCTTTGGAGAACCTACTCAGCAAGTGAGTGTTTCATTTGTCTCACTTCAGACTAACAGAAATCTCCTCCCGTTAATCTATCAGCAGTTATTTAAGGGTTAATGGACATTTGTAGTTTTTTCACCTTTAATTGTAGTTGAACAAAGTCTTCCAGATTCTGTTTAGAAAACAAGAAAAAGCATTTGAATTAATTTGGCATATACTGTTTTTCTACTAGTTTTGTTTTTTGTTTTTAACAACTGTAATGTGTATTTTTGATTGTACCCAGAACTCTTGGCTTACGCAGAATTCAACCTCTTGAATCTGAAGCCAATAGGTCCTATACTAGTGACTTTGAGGCATTAACAGTTGACTGTTTGGCTGGCAGTACGGTGGGCAGAGGAAGACAAAAAACAATTGTGCTGAAGGTCCCAGCTGCGGAAGAGAGCCAGGAAGAACAGGAGAGTGGCCCAGAGGCCAGCGATTCTGTGTCCAACAGCAGCCAAACCTCAGTTCAAAACACCAACAACGTTACTCTCATCACTCTTAACTCAGAAGGTGAGAGAAGAAACAAGTGCTTTAAACATGAGAAGCACATTAACCAATTACAGAATTTCACAAAGTCAGGAATCAGGAAAATGTAAGGGGTGGGCTTGATGAGTGTTCTCTATGCATGCATAATTGAAGGCTGCTTGGGATGGCGCAGGAATGAAAAGATTCCTTGAAAATAGAAGACAGTCTTTGCTTTTGCCTTGCCTGTTTTTAGTTATTGTTCTCAACCTCCTGCACTTCAGTGCCCTTTCTTCTAAATATATTGACATACTTGGAGCTGTAAATTCTGAGCTGTGAATTTCAGAGTTTGTTTTAGTCAGCATGTTGCTACAGGGCAGCATGTGATTTTTAAAACCTTTTGTTTTTCTGCACATGTCTTTCGTTCTCTCCACTTTTGTCATTTTGAATCTTGTCTTTTCCTTCTGCATTTTGACTGAGAAATTTTTTCCATCCAGCGCTCTGTCAACTTGTTGTGGAGCACATTTCTCAGCATCAAACCAGTAATTTCAATATTTCTGTCTGTTTTTTTTCCCCCCAAACTTTCCTATCATATAAAAAAAAAAAGCCAAACTATATAACAAGCATAGCCCTTGAGTACATTGAATCCATTTGAAGTTTAATCTAATCTAGCCTCAGCATGTTTAAATATAAAATTCACAAGATTCATAACTTGTTTTTTCTATTAAATGCAGTTTGTGGTCATCATCTGGTTTGTGGAAAGAAAGAAATGTTTTTGCCCTTTTGTTCCCTTTTTACTTATTTCACTGACCACCAGGGGTCAGTTTTGTATAAAGTCACTTTGCTGAGATAAAATAAGAGTGATCACGGGATCTATTTCCTGTCCTTGCATTTGCAGACACACTTACTTATCAGTTTGCAGATTTTATTTAGACCTATAGACTTCTGCTGTCTCTTTAAACATTGCAGTGTTATTTCAATTGTTTTTAGTCACATTTGTTGCTGCAAGATGCATACTCAGCCCTTTACTTTAAGTGCCTGCCTGCACTCTGCTTTTTAATATGATTTTATTTTTCACCTAATTTGGCAGAGATCTTCAAAAACTTGAAGGGAGAAACAAAGTAAATAGAACTAGTGCTTTTATAAAACTGAAAGAATTATACATCCAAAAGTTAGAAAATGATGGTCAGATGCATTGTTGAATAAACCTTTCTTCTAACTCTTCCCTCTCACATTTCCCTCTATAGAAGACTACCCAGCAGGAACGTGGCTGGGTGATGAGAATAACCCAGAAATGCGTGTGCGCTGCCCCGTGTCTCCTGCAGACATGCTACACATCAGCAGCAACTGTCGGACGCCAGAAAAGATGGCCCTCACGCTGCTGGACTACCTGTTCCACCGTGAAGTTCAGGCTGTCTCTAACCTGTCTGGCCAGGGCAAACACGGCAAGAAACAGCTGGACCCGCTTATGATCTACGGCATCCGCTGTGAGTCAGTCACCCAGTACTCCACCCAGCATTGTGGGCTTTTACACGCAATGCACAAATAATGCACAGTCTCCAGAAGCCTGAAGGAGGCCAATTCCATTTTAGTTTAACCATACAAGAACGTGAACTTTACCAGAAAAAGGTAATATACGGACACAGCTATGCCATGAGTTAATCAGTGAAATGCAGAAAAACGTGAACTGATAGCAGTAAAGAGAGTAGTGAGCTTGTGCGAGAGACTGCAGAAAAAAAACCAAAAACAAAAAAAACACCACCTATTTACTCCTTTTAAAAGTCGCATTGCATGATCTGGTGTGCTTTGGCATCTTTCACCTCTAGCACTCTGTCTGCTTTAATAGAAAAGGCAAACGCCAGCGGTTGGCGTTTAACATGGGAGATGACCCATCCTATGTAAGAATTATGCAGAATTTGAGAGGAAATGTCTGTCTTTTTTCTTAGGGCAGGTTTAAACAAGCTGAAGTCTTTCTTCATTACTTATTTTCCACAGTGATATGGAACAGACCGAATACCAATGGAAATCTTAAATGACACGCACATAGGTCATTCAGTTCACCTATCATGCTATAACTAATGCACTAATGATTTTGCATGGGTGACTGCAATGATTGACGAGAGCATTATTAAACCTTCGCTTTCAGCCATGACCTTTGAACCATTATGCTTCAGTGTAGTGCTGTTCATTCAAGTGCAGAGTGCTTTTTCATATCTGTGTTCACCATGTGTGTATGAGGTAGACTTCAGGTATGGAATGTGAATGCTGGAAATCTAAAGCTGGAAAAAGAGCACCTGTTGTACCTGCCTCTACTTGAACCCATGCACACATACGAACGAGGCACGTGTTAGAGATAGCAGCAATGGCCACTTCTATCCCAATTGCTCTATTAAATCTGTATTGCATTTCCACACCCAGTGTCTCCTGCCCTCTGTCCACACTACCACTCACACACTTGCACTGTTAGTGTGACCTGCTCAACAGGACTTTCCTTTATTACCTCACTTAACCTCACTTAATAAATTTGTCTCCTCACTTAATAAAATTGACATGCTCCCTTACAGTTCACATGGTACACGATAATTATTTACTCTTCATAGGTTGACCGGTGTAGTTAAGATCCTGATTGCAGCAAACCATTTTAAGCCTGGAACAATGTCAGTTTTTTTGTTTTGCACACGAGCCAAAGGGCGAATAGAATTCCACCAAAAAGGCTGATATAGCTACACAAACGTGGCTACATTATCATGCAGTTCACACAGACAATGTAAACAAAGTTGTTAAAGCATCTTTCTAAATGATCTTACTGTAGACGTTAGTACATTTACATTAGGTTTTGATCACAGTATGGCATTATATGTAACAATAAACAAAAGTGTAAAATTCAGACTTATACTCTTTGTAGCTATTTTCTGATTTTTACCATTTTTAGGAATAGCTCATATGTCATAATATTCATAACAAAAGCAAGTTTATTTAAGATCACTCAACAATTGATTAACTGTGCAGTAATTTATCGTTGTAAGAGCTGCATGTCTAAATGTTGGCTGTAAGCTTCTGTTAACATGTTAATTACATTAGCCTCATAGCTTCAAACACCAGACGGCAAAGGAGAAATTAGCACAAAAAAAAAAAAGCAGAAAAACAATTTAATATAATACTCGTTCTGGGTTGTTTATAGGTCATCTGTTTCACAAGTTCGGGATCACAGAGTCAGACTGGTACCGCATCAAACAGAGCATTGATTCCAAGTGCCGCACTGCATGGAGGCGGAAACAGCGAGGACAGAGCCTGGCCGTAAAGAGCTTTTCTCGCAGAGCGCCTGCTGCCCGCACGAGTGAAGGTAACCATGACGACAGTCATGTCCAGTATCCGTCACTGAGTCAACCTGTGGTCTCCTGTTGGTTGTTAATGCTGTGAATGGAGCTTAGCTGCTCTAAATAGGGATTCTCACTTTTAACTAGCTGCCCGATAAAGAGTATGTGGAAAACAGAGATTTTTGCCTGGTACACCAGGATCCAGCAGATGGTTGTAATCGCTGAAGAACGCCTCCTGTCCTATTCCTTCCTCTTTGAGATCTGTGGGCCACAACCTCTGACCTGCTGGCACGCACCCAGATATCTTGTATAAGCCCACCACAGTGTCCTATAAACACAAACGCATTAGAGTGCCGTGACATGCACACACCCTACAGCACTGCAGCGAACACACACACACCCTGTGGGGCTTTCTTTCTCTGTTCTTGCGGTCCAGCGGAAACAGCGCTCCCTGGCCATTAGTTTAAACTGTTATTTCGTAATGATGCAGGGCAAGGCTAAGTGCTTGCCTCTGTAAGCCACCTGGCACAAATAAAGAGCGCTGTAGAGAGTGGTGAAGCAAGTGACAATTTTTGCTAAGCATGGCGTTGTATGGGGAACCATAAAATACTTTTGATTCTTGCTACTGGTTTATTAAAGAGGACATTAAGTAATGTTTTCTTGCCTAAATTAGTAATGTCCTCCTAATACAAGAACCTCTGTGTGTTGTGTAAATGTTCTGCAAATGCATCATGTTTTATGTTTGTGGACTGGAAGTCAGGATCGCGTGTGTGTTTGGTGGTGGCCATTCAGTGCTGCACATCACCCCTACTGGGTGTGACAGCCACAGTGATGATAGTGAGTGTTTAGACTGTGAGCCTGCGTTTACTTTTGGCTGCAGGGGTACGGGTGTGTTTGGACTGTTCACTGGAGTGTCCGTGTTGTGTTTTTGGAGATTGTATATACTGTATAAATAAGCCATAATCTGGACATTATCCAAGTGCAGAATGGATTATTCCTCTTGGTTGAAGTGTGTATGCATGTTTGCTGTAATGGACATCTGTAGTATGTGCAGTCTATATGTATGTATACATGATTGCTAATGTCTTTATGCAGTAGAGAGGCTACTCTTAAGTATGAGTAAGCAAACTATGAGTAAGTGTTTGCAAGAGAACAAACATACGGCTTATATTCAGATAGTGCTGTATAATAACTTGTCTTTCCTGTCTTGGATGCTGATGCTTGTAATCTTTCTACCTGTTTTTCTTCCGCTGCCTCCCTCATATTGAATCATCCAGTTGACACACACATCCATTTTGACCTTCAGAGCATTTGTGTTTCAAGTGTGCCAAGATTAGGTGTGATTTGGGGTGTGTGTGTGTGTGTGTGTGCGTGTGTGTATTGTGCAGAAGACGGCTCTGTAACAGAAACGGCATCCATAGACACTTCTACCCAGCAGGCTTTGCAGTATGCTCTGGCTGGTGCTGCCCAGCAGGTTCAGATCCATCGCATTGGAGAGGATGGACAGGTGCAAGTGGTGAGTACAAACATATCATTTAGAGGCTTTTGAACCATATCTAAACATGCCCCGTTCATTGTCCTCGTTCTCAAACAGTCAAGCACGTGTTTGAACATTTCCACAAGAGAGAGAGAGTGTATGTGTGTGTGTGTGTGTATGTGTGTATGTGTGTATGTGTGTGTGTGTGTGTGTCTTTAATCAAGCTGAGCTTTGTCAGCTGACAGCTTCCTCTGTGCCCACTCCTATAGACTCCCTTATGAGAGCTTCTATTTGACCCCTGAACTGTGCAGCTGCATCTGGTCAGCTCCACCCACACACAGACACACATGTAGAACACTTTTGTAGCAATTATATAGATTTATATAGTTTATATAGTTAGCTCTTATTTTTTGCTGTTCTCAGTTTCATCACTTTATTTGTAGCCTGACATGGAAAGTTGTGATGTGCATAATTTTTCATAAGCATGCATTTCATTAAAAAAGAAATAATACTGTGAGAATAAATATTACAGCATCCCTGAAAGTTTCGATCCATAATCATATACTATTACCCTGCAATATTATCCATACCAGTTTTGTTGTAGAATGATGATATTACTTGTTAAGGTATATTATTAATAGCTGTGAACACTACTATACCGAGTGCAAGCTGTATTTGGAGCTTTTCTGTTGTAATACCAGCAGGTGGAGGAGAGGTAAAAATTAGAGAGGGAGAAATTGAATGAGAAGCCAAAGCCTACTGTTCGACAGTTATTACACTCCTGATATTATACAGGGGATTAGTGGGAGCAGCTGAGCCTGAAGTTTACAAGCACTGTTAATGCACTTGAGGAAATGTAAAGTGCACGTACTGGCAGGGCAAGACCTCGGGGAAGCCACACGAGTGCTGGCTCTACAGAACATCAGAGAAGCAAGAACTCATTTAGCCCAGAAGCATAGTTGCCAGCCCACACACACATACACACACAAACACATAAACATAAAAACAGTGTTCTCTTTTTCTCTTTCCAGATTCCCCAGGGACACCTCCACATAGCTCAGGTGCCACAGGGAGAGCAGGTGCAGATCACACAGGACAGTGAGGTAAGCGTCCAGTTATTTTTTTCCCCTCAGTGCTTTTTCCCCAGTTATTCTTCTTTTGCCTCCTTCCCTATATGTATGTGTGTATATATACATTTGTAAAAAGTGCATGTGTATATATATATCTCTCTCTACTTTCGGCTGCTCCCGTTTAGGGGTCGCCACAGCGAATCAACCGTCTCCATTTCTGCCTGTCCTCTGCATCTTCCTGCTACAACCCATGTCCATAAACCTCCTCTTTGGTCTTCCTCTTTTCCTCTTTCCTGGCAGCTCCGTCTTCAACATCCTCCTCCCAACATACCAGTAGACATGTTCAAACCAACGCAACCTTGTTTCTCTAGCCTTGTCTCCAAGACATCTAACCTGAGCTGTTCCTCTAATATACTCATTTCTAATCCTGTCCATCCTCGTCACACCCAACAAAAGCTGAGCATCTTTAACTCTGACACCTCCAGCTCCGCCTCCTGCCTTTTCATCAGTGCCACCGCCTCCAACCCATACAACATAGCTGGTTTCACTACTGTCCTGTAAACCTTCCCTTTCACTCCACCCATTCCAACCTGTCTGCACTCTCTTCTTCACCTCTCTTCCACACTCGCTGTTACACTGAGCTGTTGATCCCAAGTATTTATATATATATATATATATATGTATATGTATAAGTGTGTGTGTATGTATGTATACACATCTTTCTTTCACTCCTACTCTGTCTCTCCATCTCCTCCAGACTCTAGATGTTGATGATATCAGAAAAATTCTAAATGTGGCACACCCAGTGCATTTTACGCTAAGCCAACTTTTTAAAGGTTCCAAGTTTATTTCTCAACTCCCAGTTTTAAACAATGGCACCCTGTTCTTCTTGGCCAGTTTAGGATGTTGAGAAATTTGAGTGCTTTTTCTCATTTTAGTGTCAATTCTGTCAAGATACACTATGTGACAGATTCATAATTGCTGTTTGTTCATAGTAATGCGTTCCAAAACACCTGAGGCTAATTAACATGCAGTTATGAATCATTGCTTTTTTTTTTGCCTTCTGGAAGAATAATTATTATTCAACAAGGATGACTGGGCCTTTCAGTGCAGAGTCTTCTCTTTCTTGAAGCGCTGTAATTACAGTAATAGTTGTGTACATTGCTTCATATCCTTCTGGAGTGGAAATGTCTGTGTCAGATATGTTTTGGCTCTCAGCATTGCCAGTTGTGCATGACCGTGTTAAGATGAAGTCTGAGTAAAAGGAGTCAGTCGAAAAGGTTTTCAGTGCGCTTGATTGCTATGATTGGACAAAGGTAGGACTGCAGTCAAGCACTCACTTATATAAGATTTGCTTATTTCTTTCACATCTCTTTCATCATCAACCCATCCCTGCCCCCTTTCTCAATATCTTTCTTCCTCCTCAGTTTTCTCATCTCAGCTTCAAACCACCCTTTCCTCACATTTTTCCTTCATTTGCTTTACATTTTTTCTTGTCCTTTCCTCGCTGCATTACAATGCCCAGTATAAGTGAATTTGTCTGTTAAACCAGCAGACCGGAATTAGAGTGCACTCACACCAATCTGTTGGATGTAATCCATCTGCGCTGCACTAGTCTTGCAAGCCTTTGCTAGTTAGTTTTTTTTAAATATTGTGTAAAAGGATATGAATGTGATAAAGTGTTCTTTTTTTGCTACACAAAATTTGCTAACCAGGTTTGTCTATGGGAAATCAAATTTTTTCAGTTGAATGAGCCCCACGTTATTACTTACTTGAAACCCGGAGTAAAAATGTTACAGCTCAGTGTGTGACATGTCAAACTGAAAGGCTAATTTAATGTTAAATGTATTTTCCCCTGCTTCGTATATTATAGGCCCTGTCTGAAGTCTTGTTATTGGACAGTCCCTGAAAAAATGCCAATGGCTGGCTTCCTGAAAAAATATAGGTTTTCATGGTCTTTCAGAAATGTGTTTGTTTCCTTTCAGTAGTCGGATAGTTCTTTTCTGGCTGAACAGAAAAGCAGTTTACATAAAAATTGGG
Source organism: Hepsetus odoe (assembly GCA_017165825.1). Taxonomy (NCBI): domain Eukaryota; kingdom Metazoa; phylum Chordata; class Actinopteri; order Characiformes; family Hepsetidae; genus Hepsetus; species Hepsetus odoe. Next base: position 17,884,590 of record CM029372.1, on the reverse strand, counting down.
CTCACTTTAGAGATGGAAGTCAAAAATGCATACCATATCTGCTAATAGTTTTAACATCAGTAGTGAAGATTTACAGAGGAAGTTCTTCTGTGTAACAGTGAGCCTTGGTGTTGATTGCGCAAGCTGAAATGGAGTTGACATTTTCCTTGTGCTGGTGTCTGTTAAAAAAGGCATTTGCTGGATTGTTAGAAGGCTCATATGGATTTAAACAGATGATCTAGAGTGCTCGGGTAATTATGGGACTTATGTGACTTGTGCTTATTGACCAAATTAGTGGTGGTGTATACATCAAACTCTGTGATGTAAAAGTAAACATCAAAGAGTTGAAAAGCTTTCATATACACGCGTAAAAAGATATGGGACCCATTCAAGCCCTTCTAGGAACTGTGCAAATGTAAACATAAATGCCATTAATGCAGCTTCAGTAACAAAGCAAAAAAAAATGAGAGGAAATCTGCTCTTCCCAGATACTTGAAGGATGCCAGAAAAAGCCTTTTTTCCCCCCTCTTTTAACTTCAGTGATATTGTTTGTTGTTGGAGTTCAAAGCTTAGCAACAAAATCCTACTTCTTCCAACTGCCATTCACAAAGAGTGTTTTCATTAGAAACTGGGCTTGTCTCATCAAAGCCATTTGTTTAAGAGAATCTGGACATGAGCCATGTTGAGGTTATTCCCCACTGCCCACATCTCCACTGTGTGTTTGAGAGGATGTGTGTGTGTGTGTGTGTGTGAGAGAGAGATTAAGTATTCAGATTGTGTGCTCTTGCTCCATACCTGCCAGGAGTTCACTGAAGAAATATATGGGATCACTCAGCTCCCAATCCTAACAACTGGCCAATTAATTAGTTTTCAACTCAGTTGAAAACTGACTCCAGTTTTCACTTGTGAGCGCATCTCAGTTATCCAAATGTAGTGAAAAACAACACAATGTTGATGTCTATACAGGAGAAGCATATTCATACATGCAAGGTAGCCCTGTAGCCTAATCCACAACTGCAAAGGTGCATAACGGCTACTGCTATTACTGATATTAAAACACGTCCTTCAAAAGTGATCTCTGCCAAGAATTTAGGGGAAACTCTAAAGAAGCTGATACAGCTATTAAGATGTCATAGAACTGGCTTGTGGTTTATATTACATGTATGCAATTTATCTTTTTCTGACACTGACACCCATTTTTGAGTATTAGCAGATGTCCATATTAGTCTGATTATTTTTTATCACACAATTTGAAAATGAATTATTAAATAAAACACTAAAGAAATGTGCGTTCGTCATCCTGTGTCCTGGGTCAGTCTAATATACTAGTGTGAACTCTGGTTCGAATTCTAATATTATGGATTTATGTGCTCCACAGGGCAATCTACAAATTCACCAGGTTCATGTTGGGCAGGATGGACAGGTAAGACCTTTTCTTTCTTTTCTTTCTTTATTTCTTTCTTTTCTTTCTTTCTTTCTCTTTCTTTCTTTTCTCTATATCTCTATATCTCTCTCCCTCCCTCCCTCCCTTTACCAACATATAATCTAATCCAGCTCTGCATAATCTGTATATCATACCTGTCAATTTAGAAATTGATTTGTTTGCTTCAGAGTAAAATTACAGGTACCCGTGTGTTTTTCTACACTTGGTCTCCTGAAATGGGTCTCTCTGTGTGTAAATATTTTTCACTTTATCGTTTTATAATATTTGTGAAGCCTTGGACCAGACATTCTTTCTTTCTCATAACAAAGTAAGGAAAACACATAGATGTGAGTTCGTCCTGCAGTCTCTGTATATTATATGTCAGAGTTTGTGTTTGGGTCATGAGCCGCATGCAGGCATATCTGTAAGTAAAAATTCACTCAACCAGTACCAGGAATTTCCAGTGATAGTCCATTAGAGCACCTTCAGAAGGGTCATCATTTTCCCTGAACCTTCTTAATGATTCTTGCTGTAAGAAACTGAACTCTGGTTTAATTTGTTTTGACTCTGTTCTCTGTAAATTGTGATTGGATGGAAACGGAACAACGACTATAATTTTAAAGTGCAGAATGACAAACTTAAGTTGAGGGTATTTACTATTGTATCATTGTTGGTCCAGCTTTAAAGGAATCACAGTCCTTTTTACACTTAGCCACGATACATCATTGAACACTTGGCTTTTCAGATGCTTCCTGGCGGTTGTGTGGATGTTCATGATTAATAAATGTTCAAATGAGTTTAAAAAATTGAACTGAATGTAGAGTTTACGAATGGAACCTATTGTTATATGGGGTAGGGATGTAACGGGAGACAAAATTTTGAATTTCATAATGCAGTGGTGTCTTGACAAAATTGTGACTCAATAGAAAATATATATTTTTTAATACAGGAAAAATAAGTACCTGAATTTGTTGCATACATTTATACTTTCTGCATGCACATATGTAATCAAGATACATCAGAATTGGGATTGGATTTTAATAACATGTAAGATAAAATGTTATGTTCTTATTCAGGCTTCCATCTGTGCTTTTTCAGTGCCTGCTCTCCCACCCCAACCAAAACCTAGTGGTTAGGGACAAGGCCACAGGTTCAGAAGGTTGTATAGGTTGTTAATAGGTTGCCCTGAGGTACCCATGAGCAAGGTACTGTCCCCATCACTGCTCCCCAGGCAGCTTTCAGTAGCTGCCCCCTGCTGCATGTGTATATGGGTGCAATGCAGAGGAAACCTTTCATGTGTCTCACCATGTGCTGTGCAGTTTCACAATGACAAGTAGTCACTTTCACTTCGCTATAAATCTCTCAGTGTATTAAATATGAATTTCTGCTCTTTAACCTCATAGCTTTTCGGCTGTTGTATTCCAGCTCCAGTGTTAGCATATGTCTGCTTCAGTATTGAGCCAATATCAGAAAAACTGTGCCACCGTCCAATAACCTCCACAGAAACTGAAGTGTATTTTGGTTGTTTCTATGAAAAGATACAGTATGACGTTTGGAGCAACACACTTATTTCTCTAACTTGTTCCACATCTGGCAGCATGCAGACAGACAGACAGATACACACACACACACACACACACACACACACACACACACACACACACACACACACACACACACACTCTAGAAGGCCATTTCTTCCTTCTTCTGATTGCCATTGGGAGAAATGCATTATTCTTCTGCAGAATCAGATAGTTTGGGCAAAGTGAGGTTGTAAAACAGGAAACAGGACAAGAGACCGCAAAGCAGTCTATGTTTTTTGCCTCGTGCATGTGTGTGTGTGTGCTGGAGGGAGAAAGAGCTGGGTTGTTAGCTCTGATTTTGAATGTGGTTTATTTCCCTGGATTGCTTCCACAGCTTGCTCTACGTCAGGTCTCTTTGTCCTGCCCAAGGATTTCTCCAGATTTCTCCATGCCCCTTCTTCATTCTCATCTGTCCGTTTCATCTGTTTTACTTCTTCTCCAGGATTTTCTGAAGTACAATCATGGAAAGCCTTAGCATAAACAGATTTAAAAATAAGTAGACAGCCCCATTACAATGCAGTGGTCTAATGGAGAGTGTTGCACAGAGCAAATGGCAGGGTAGTTCACCATTGTAATGTAAGCTGTGGTGTCAAAAGGGTAAACAATAGCTGGCTGTAAAGGTCAGTGTCTAAGCCAGGCATATGTGAATATTTATATTAATCTTGAGTTAGAAATTCATTCACACATGGTCAAGGTCATGGTAAGGCCTAGTTAGAGGTTAGTTGCAAAGTTAGAGGTTAAATAGAGCACAAGGTCACAGACAAGTTTGGTTTAAATCAAAGGATTGTATTTAGCAATTTTGCAATTGAATTAGGTAGGCTTTAGGACTTTAGTTGTTTGTGATGAAGGGATAATTTCAATTAGTAGAGATTCATCCACCTTCTACTTCCTGTCTGCCTATTTTACTATAGTTGAAGGATCGAAATTTACAGCATGTCAGCCTGTAGTAGTGCTCAGCATTACTCTGTCTTCTGCTTAGTTTTGACAATCAACACAGAACGACAGTCACCTCTCATAAGAGCTTTCTGCTGTTGTTGAAAGAGACTAAATGTTCTTTGCCCTTTGTGACCTCTCCAAGCTCTCTTATCTGATGTTTTCAGCGTCTGCTCTCTGATCCCACTGCTGCAGAGCCAGCGGATATGTCCGCACAAAGAGATAAGAGCGAAAGACTGATGAGGAGGCAGAGAGGAGATGGGTGGGAAGGAACAAATGTGTCCCTACAGTTGTTTAGCTAACTGGGGCTGATGGAGCTGACTGAAAGGCTTCTCAAAAGTTTCTCTCTTTCCTGTGCACTCAACATAAGGCTCTAGAGATGCACTTTGTTATGGACTATATCTCATCACTCTCTCCTAACTGCAGCCACCGGTGGTGACCTTGTATTTGGCAGGTCAATGCTATAATTGTTGGCCCAGAGGTTCAAATACAGTGGTGGGAGAGTGGCTTAACAGTCCGCCAGAGGCTGTTCTTGCACCTATGTTTTGTCCAGACTGCTTCACCTCCTAGAACATGCAGCGGAATGAGCACCCGTTCCCCACAAATCTCTTCTGTTGGCAGGCTAGGTCTATTTTCTCGTCCTGCACGCTGTTTGGACAGAGAGTGAGATGTTCAGTGTTTTCTCTTCGTCAGAGCACAAGGCCTGATTTACTTGTGTTCCTGCTGGGGCAAACGTGCTGAGGAGCGTGATGCTGAAGACAAGTACTTTACTGACACTTATTACTCCCTTCAGAGCTGGCTGGGAAAAGGAGAGAGGAAAGGAGAAGTGAATGGAAGGAAAGTGAGGGAAAGCAGAAGAGGAAAAGAGAGGGAGTATTGGACAACACCTCCATAATGAACCAGGTGCAGTGCTGGAAAGATCTGAGTTCTCTTGGGCCAAGAGCTGTCTAGATTCTTTGTTTGTCCCAAACCGGATGCAGACGTTGCCTTTAAGATAAGGTCTCCAAAGACCACAGAATCTTGGATCTTGTGTTGATTCAGTGTGTCTGAGAGTATAGTATTAGTTTTGGTGGATAAGTTGTGCCAAAGGAGTCTCCATAATAAGAGATTTCATTTTCCAGTTTTTGGTTAATTGTCCCAAATTAACCTGACCCGTTATGGACAGGATGTCAGTATTACATTCTGTATCAACTGAAACCTGATGCATGGTCATGTTTCTTTAAAATTTTAGTTTTTATGTACCTTGATGTTGATTCCAACTAGACTGGACTGGACTGCAGCTCTATAAAAACTATGAACATTTATACGGTACTGCCAAGTCAATGTAGAAAGTTTTCATTTCAAGTCATTTTAATATTTATATTAAATTTAAAAAAAAGAACTTTTAGACAATGTAAAAGCCAGCTTGTATTTTAGATTTATATTTATATATAAATAATTTTTAAATGTATGTTTGCTACCAGTGCAGTGTTTTCATATGACCTGATATGTTTGTGCTTATGAGCCAGAAAAGGCCTTGGAGCTTTTCATTCAGTCTGGATCGATTTGTTTTCATGGTTTGTGTGGTCTGTTATTTATTTATTTATTTATTTATTTTAATTGGATGAGACTGTATTCACCCACAGTTCATGCTGAACCTGTTAAATAGCCTTTTAAAAAATATGGTCTTGTGTGTTCTATGGTGTGAGCCCACTTCCAATTGCAATGATGTCACTTTTCATGGTTGTGTTTAAATGCATAATGTGTGTGTGTGTGTGTGTGTGTGTATGGGGGAGTCAGAGCTTCAGGTTTCCTTAATGTTAACATTAAAAACAGATGGATTCAACCTTAGTAGCTGCTTAAGTACCTGCTTAAGAACTTAAGGTCTCCAGGATTTATCTTGTGATCTAGTGATTGCCATGACTGAACCTCTGGAGCTTTAACTTTTAGATCCTCAAATAATTTGCACATCTTCCCAAAGGTGCAATGAGAGAAAGAGTTGGAGTGCTATTTGTTTCCTGACTTAAGGAAAAATAAAGCTGATGACAGGTGAGTTCATGTTACAGTTTAAAGTGTGTGATGTTTATCTTCTAATGGAGCAGCTTGTGTTGCAGACCTGCTGGGGATCCAGGAGGCTGATGGGATTAGAAGCCTCGTCCAGGCACGCTCTTAGACTCAAAAGAACTTAAGGGAGTCTGTGTCTGTGCAGTGGAATTTATCAGGGTTTATGTGTAGTATGTGTTGAAAAGCGATGGGCTGATAATTAATTAGTTAATACATATCAGCAGAATGGTTGGATCTTGAGAATTTTTGAGTGGTGCTATATGTGTAAATTCAGTTAAACTTTTTGCATGGTGGAAACAGGGAAGTGAAGAAACCTGATGCCCCGGCTGGAGTGCAGTGCTTTGGACAGGCGATTGGAGTCTGGCTCCAAGGGCTTGTGGGTAAGGGACTCCAGATGTCTCTGGTAGCGTTTCTGTGTGTTTCTGCTCCAGAGGGCCAATCAGCCAGTTGGCCCTTTAGTTGCACACTAGTGGGAGCCAAGAAGACACACACACACACACACTTCTTTCTCTCTTTGCTTCATTAACAACACCACGGACTGGCTGTCTCTGCCTGTTGACGTGATTAGAGAGAGAGATGATGGAGGCAGTGCTCGTCAAGCAGCTCATCTTTTGTTATGCTTCCATTTAGTGGGAGCAATAAAAATAGAGGAACAAGAGGCTGTGAAATCATCAGCTCTTACAAAAATGACAAAGGCACTTATTATTTACTTGCATTGCCAATGTAAAATTAGCGCTGTGCAGGGAGGTGAAGTACTTTCTCAGCTTAAATTATCTGAATGGAAGTGTACATCTTTAAAGATTTTTTTGGTGAAGCACAGATATTACAGGTTACCAACATCTACTGATGTTTAATGACTGGGGTATCACTATGAACATGTGTCTAAATCCATCAGATAACAAGAAACCTGACAAATTATCATTATGCATGAAAATAAGAAAATTAAAAATTAAAAATACAAACAAATTAGCCTGCAGTAGGATCTCCCACATCAGCCAGCAAATGGGGACAGTGTTTGATACATTGTCTTTGTCAAAAACAAAACTAGGCTTGACTGTTTTGGTTCTGAGAACATGCATGCCTGCTTGCCTTATTTGTTAACTTTGTAGTAAATATAGTCATTTTTGAGATGTTTGCATGACCTTGATTGGCTTTTCAAGGTCAGGCAAAGTTTCACTTATGTGGGTTGACTTGAGTGTGTTTAATATCTGGATCAACAAGGGACATCAGATCAGTTGATGTCCCATATTTGATATATCCAAGGTGACTTTGGGACAGGCCCCAGACAGATGGTCACCGAAGGGAAGCTGATCAAGCTATATGTTTTTGTATTGTGAGCAGCATTCAGCAGTCAGTTTCCTCGTATCACAATGGTTGAACAGTTTGGCCACATGCATTCTTATGTACTGATTTTCCTTTTCTTACATTAGACTGTCTTGGAGTGCTGACCGTCAGTGAATTTTCATGTATCTGAATTCCCAGTCATTCTTTTTAAAAGAAATTTCCCATTGGTTACGGTTGTTTTGTTAAGCTTTTGGAGCTAAGAATGATGAAAGAATGGAAAAGCCATAGATATGGTTAAAATTTTCTTTTAGCTACAAACTTTATTCACCATTGTTGCTGTCTGCAGCACGGAGCTTCTAGCTCGGCAGATCAGACGTTTTTGATGGTGAGACTCCAAACCTTACAATTCTTTCAGTTTTAACTCCAGGTGCAGTCCAGAGTTTCCTATTATTCCTAATTATTAGTTAGCTAACTTCCTCTAGATTGTTTCTGTTTCTCAGAATAATAGAGACCATGCTGGCCTGCTGCTTTCTGAGAAATATATTCAGCCACCGTGGAGTGAATTTAACTCAAGTTGTGATATATAAAATGTTTATAGAAGCTTAATTCCTCTGTCAGTACCCTTTCAGTTCTTACCATGCACATCTCTCAGGCACTCTAGCCACTCAGGTTTATAATAGTAATTACAAATGTACTAAGTTACACATGGCCTTTTCATTTCAGGATTAAAGCAAATGGGGCCTTGAGCTTTTCTTTTTCAGTTCCTATTTAGATATTTGAGATGAGTAGATGAGTAGTATATAGAGCAATTGGGTTGTTGTGTTAATGATTTGATTGTTTTACAACTTGGATTAATAGTGAATTTTGGAGATACAGCTTTAAGTTGCAATTGCCGATCTAGCTTGCAAGTGTCAGAAATGGTCTTCAGGTCAGGAGAACAGTGTAAAGAGAGCTTTCTCACTCAACCTCTGTTTGGCCTACATAGCAAGGCATGCTTTCAGACGTGCTTTAGGGCTTATCATCTATGCACCAAACGCTTCAAGTTCTCAGATTTGAAAGTTTTCCTTTTAGCTCTACATCCTCCTGGTCTTTTGTTGTTCTCTTTCTTTCTAATCTTTCTTTTGTGCCTTTTGTCTGTGTGTTATTAATTTGGCTGCTCTGTAATTTTATCTTTGTCTCTCCCCTTTCTCTCTCTCTCTCTCTCTCTCTCTCTCTCTCTCTCTCTCTCTCTCCCCCCGTCCCTTTCCTTTTCCCTCTCCTTTTCCCCCTCCTTCTGTCTCTCTGTTTCTGAACCTCTCAGCCTCTCCCCCATATGTTCTGGCTCTTGTCTGCTTTGCTGCAGATGTTGTTGACTGTTGATGGCTGTAGAAACAGGGAGGAAGCTCTTTTTTTGTAACTTTATAAACTTGTGGTGCTGGAGGGAGCTGTAAACGATGATTGGGACGTAGCCCTTTCCTTTGCTTGAACCATGCATTTTAAAAGAAAAAAACAAGACAACTTGTGATGTGTTGCACTGCATGTACTTCACTCACTTGTATACTCTACATAATTTCCAGATGAATAAAATGTCAACACAATCGGCAGCATATTTTTGGCAGTAATTGTATTGTATCTAATTTTATCTATTAAAATGGAAACATCAGATCTATCTCTTAACTGAAGTACTTCTATGTACTCGCACTATAGCCTAATGCCAAAGGTCAGCTGGCAAGGTTTATAACTTGATGAAGCCTTAAAATTCACAACTTCACTGGGTTTACCACAGTCTAGTGTGGGGTGTATCAGATGCTTTTATTTATCTTTCCTAACTGCATTTAGTGAGATTCATGTGTGTGGAAGACATTGGAACACAGATAAAGAGAAAAGAAGCTTGGGAAGAGGCTTGTTTGCACAGTTGGTTATTGTGTTTCGATGCAAGGCCTTAGCTGAATGTTTTTTGCATTAAGCTGCTGTTGTTTTATTCTCCGTCATCTTTGTTCCAGTTGCTCGATGCATTTGGTGTCCTGTGTTACTGCTGAAAGCATTACTTCATAACCGAAAGATTTATTCAGACCTCTTTCTCTCTTGTTTGTTTTTGGTCTTAGCAACCAGCTAACTCTGTGTGTGGGTCTCGGCTCACTTTAATATTTAACGTACTTGACTCATCCTGCACCCAGTGTCTGGACTGAATAGATAAAGCAGACTTGATGACTTAACTTGGTCTCTGCTTGAGACTATTTGATTGATCACAGCAACTTTTGGCTTTGTCCTTTCTGCAGTCTTTCCTGTTGGGCAAAATAGTGACAGTGTGGAATAATGCAGCAGGATGAGAATGAGGATACCAGCCATATGGATTTTCAGAAATATATAATCTGGATCAGAAGTATTTTAATTTTCTAGATCAGTGGTTGTGAATCAGACAAGAAAGAGTGTCACATCCCTGTTTCTGTTCCATCTGTTTCTGGGCAGAAACAACATTGGGGCAGTGGCGGATTGGGACTAGGTCTGTAAGCGGAAGGTTGTGGGTTTGAGTCCCGGACCAGTAGGTTGCCATGAGTTACCCTTGAGAAATGGACCACCCCCAATGCAGCTCCTCAGGATGTGGCTGTCCTTTGCTACACTATATGCATGGGTTAACTGTAGAGAATGCATTTCGTTGTGGTTCATTGTGTACTGTGTTGTGTCTTCGCAATAGCAAATTAAAAATCCCTTACATTTTCCCCACGTCATCTTTTTTTTAGCATTTTTTTAGTTATATTTTTTTTAATCCCGTTTCCGTATAACATTATTCTCTTCCCCTAACATTGTCTCTGGTGTGCTCTTATATGGTGGTCATTGCATTTAATCTGGACCAGTAATACCTTAAACAAATAAACGTAGGTTTGCTGCGTTAGTTGGATGACAAAGCGAGCATGAGTGCATCGCTGTCGGATGTATGTTTTGAATTAGCCTGTCTCTCTTTTAAAGTGTGGGAACTTTGTCCTCATGATCTCTAGGCTGGAGTTAGGGGGTGAGTAAGGAACATTGAGCCTACTTGGGAACAGTCTTGGGACCGGAACTCACTCAACGAGAGTGTCTTTCAATGCTCAGGAATCAGAAACATGCTTTCAAGGCTCATAAAACTCTCATTGTGCTGAGCCTTTGCAGCTGAACATGCAACTAGGTCCCAATCATGGGTTTATAGTTCCTGCTGGTTTTAGCATGCTTGCTTAGAGAACTGTTTGTCAACTGTGAAGACTCCATAACACTCACGCAAATATGCGCACGCACACACACACACACACAGGAGCAGATGCACCTATTTAAGTTTTCCCACATTTTGTCCTGTTTTAGAATCATCTCAGATGCAAATGGATACAATTAATTTTTCCCCTCATCAATCTACACACATTGCTCCCCAGTGAGAAAGCAAAAAATGTGTTTTATATTAATTAAAAATTAAAGCTTCAATTATCCTATTTGTATTTGTTCACACTTGCGTTTGAGCTCTGATGCATCTTACTTAAGTCATATTTAAGAAGCATATCAAAGAAGGTATATCCACCTGTGTGTGTATATAAGGCCTCACATTTGATGATTGTCCATTAACCTGGAAGACCGGATTGTTTCAAGACACAGATCTTGGAAAGGATACAAGAAAATTTCTGCAGCATTAAAACTGCTCAAGAGCGTGATAGCGCTGCACAGAACCTGAACCACATATGCCTTTATGATAGAGTAGCCAAATAGAAGCCATTCCTCAGTAAGCATGATGAACCCACTGGGAACTTTCCAAAAAGCACCTGAATGACTCTGGTCATGTGAAGCAAAATCCTCTGGCCTGATGATGAAGATTGATCTATTCAACAATTTCATACAACTTAGAACTACATGGTGTAGAAAACCCTAACGTGAACATCATCTAATTAATACCAACCTACATTATATATATACTGTATATACAGTAAATACCATGTATACCTACAGTAAAACATGACACTGGCAGCATCATGCTGTTCTGGACTGGGGAAACTAGAAAGGGGTAGAGGTAAAGATGGATGCAGATTGCTCTTCCTCAAGTGTGTTTGGGGATTTTAAGCTTGGATGATGGGAAGATTTCAACACGAATGTGCCCCAATTGTAAAGTACTTTGAATAAAAGTATCTGCTAAATGAGTAATTGTAAAAGTAAGCGTAAAAGGTCATGTAAATCACAGATAATCAAGAGTCCAGACCTTAACACAACACTGCATCTCTGAAGTTAAAAGTGGCTGTGCACCACTGCCCCCCAATCCAACCTGATGGAATGGTTCTCCCAGGAGGAAATGGAGAAGAATGTCCAAAAGCTTCCATGATCATTTCCAAGAGGCCTTGAATTTGCCATTGGTAGCAAAGGTGCTTTAACAAAGTACTAAATATAGGGCCTGAATGCTTAATTAAATGGAATACTTGAAAGGGCCAGTGAATTGTCAATCTGCACTTTAGTTGATGACACACACACATTTCAACAACAGTCTGTGTATGTATGCAAGAAACAGAGAGTTCTAGGTCTGGGTCTTTAATAGGGTTGCCCAGGGTGTGTGTGAGTGACTGTGTGAGTTTCTCATTGTTATTGTTTTTCAGGCGTTGCCTCATTGAAACCCTGAGGACCAGATTAGTGGTGGAATTCAAAATGGGAAATGTAAAAACAAATCTGTCAGGCTGTGTGTGTGTGTGTGTGTGTGTGTGTGTGTGTGTATATGTATGTGTGTGTGTGTGTGTGTGTGTGTGTGTGTGTGTGTGTGTATATGTGTATGTATCTGCATGCGCATATGTTTTCATTTGTGATCTCTCTTGAACTGGTCAGAGACCTGGCTATTCTCCCACCTTCTATCTGAATCAGCTCCTCATTAGAGTGACCTGAAATCAAAACTGGTTAAAATTAATCCTGTGGAAACATATTTAGACCAGATTTTCTGACCTAAAAAGATTACTAGACATGAGCTAGATTTCTAAAATGATTAAGCTTAGCTTAAAAAGAACAATCATTGGTGGGATAATTATAATAAGGAGTTCACTGGTGTGAAAATTATGAATGCTCCAAGCCAGTCTAAGGAAATAAAATGAAAATCAGCAAATAAACATATTTGCTTAAAGCCAAAATAAAACAAAATGCATTACATTGAATTTTTTCCTTCTTCTTCTTTTTCTTTCGGCTGCTCACGTTTAGGGGTCGCCACAGCAGATCAACTGTCTCTATTTCATCCGGTCCTCTGCGTCTTCCTGCTTCAAACCAACCACCTGCATGTCCTCTCTCACCACATCCATAAACCTCCTCTTTGGTCTTCCTCTTCTCCTCTTTCCTGGCAGCTCCATCTTCAACATCCTCATTCCAATATAATCCTCATCTCTCCTCTTGACATGTCCAAACCAACGCAACCTTGCTTCTCTAACTTTGTCTCCAAAAGGTCTAACCTGAGCTGTCCCTCGAATATACTAATTTCCAATTCTGTCCATCCTCATCACACCCAATGAAAATCTCAGCATCTTTAACTCTGACACCTCCAGCTCCGCCTCCTGTCTTTTTGTCAGTGCTACCAACCCATACAACATAGCTGGTCTCACTACTGTCCTGTAAACCTTCCCTTTTACTCTAGCTGGTACCCGTCTGTCACAAATCACTCCAGCTATTCCAACCTGCCTGCACTCTCTTCTTCACCTCTCTTCCACGCTCGCCATTACACTGAACCATTGATTCCAAGTATTTAAACTCCTCCACCTTTTTAACCTCTACTCCCTGCATCCTAACCTTTCCACTTTCCTCCCCTTCATTCACACTCATGTATTCTGTCTTTACCCTACTCACTTTAATTCCTCTCCTCTCTAGAGCACATCTCCATCTCTCCAGGTTCTCCTCAAGCTGCTCCCTACTCTTACTGCAGATAACGGTATCATCAGCAAACATCATCGTCTACGGAGACTCCTGTCTAACCTCGTCCGTCAACCTGTCCATTACTATTGCAGATAAGAATGGGCTCAGCGCTGATCCTTGATGCAATCCAACCTCTATCTTTAATGCATCCGTCACTCCCACTACAGATCTCACCACTGTTACACTGCCATCATACATATCCTGAACTACTTTCACATACTTCTCTGTAACACCAGACTTCCTCATACAAAACCACAACTCCTCTCTAGGCACCCTGTCATATGCTTTCTCCAAGTCCACAAAGGCACAGTGCAGCTCCTTCTGACCTTCTCTGTATTTCTCCATTAACGCCCTCAGAGCAAACATTGTATCTGTAGTGCTCTTTCTTGGCATAAAACCATACTGCTGTTCACTAATCGTCACCTCTTTTCTTAACCTAGCTTCCACTACTCTTTCCCATAACTTCATGGTGTGGCTGATCAACTTTATCCCTCTATAGTTACTACAGCTCTGTGCATCACCCTTATTCTTGAAAATCGGTACAAGTACACTTCGTCTCCACTCCTCAGGCATCCTCTCACTTTCCAAGATTCTGTTAAACAATCTGGTCAGAAACTCAACTGCCATCTCCCCTAAACACCTCCATGCTTCCACTTGTATTTCATCCGTTCCAATAGCCTTTCCATTCTTTATCCTCTTCATCGCTACCCTTACTTCTTCTTCTTCTTTTTCTTTCGGCTGCTCCCGTTTAGGGGTCGCCACAGCGGATCAACTGTCTCCATTTCTTCCTGTCTTTTGCATCTTCCTGCTTCAACCCGACCACCTGCATGTCCTCTCTCACCATGTCCATAAACCTCCTCTTTGGTCTTCCTCTTCTCCTCTTTCCTGGCAGCTCCATCCTCAACATCCTCTTTCCAATATAATCATCGTCTCTCCTCTGCACATGGCCAAACCAACGCAACCTTGCTTCTCTAACCTTGTCTCCAAGACGTCTAACCTGAGCTGTCCCTCTAATATACTCATTTCTAATCCTGTCCAACCTTGTCACACCCAACGAAAATCTCAGCATCTTTAACTCTGACACCTCCAGCTCCGCCTCCTGCCTTTTCGTCAGTGCCACCGTCTCCAACCCATACAACATAGCTGGTCTCACTACTGTCCTGTAAACCTTCCCTTTTACTCTAGCTGGTACGCGTCTGTCATAAATCACTCCAGCCACTCTTCTCCACCCATTCCAACCAGCCTGCACTCTCTTCTTCACCTCTCTTCCACACTCGCCGTTACACTGAACTGTTGATCCCAAGTATTTAAACTCCTCCACCTTTGTTACCTCCACTCCCTGCATCCTAACCACTCCACTTTCCTCCCTTTCATTCACACTCATGTATTCTGTCTTTGCCCTACTCACTTTCATTCCTCTCCTCTCCAGAGCATATCTCCATTTCTCCAGGTTCTCCTCAAGCTGCTCCCTACTCTCACTACAGATCACAATATCATCAGCAAACATCATCGTCCACGGAGACTCCTGTCTAACCTCGTCCGTCAACCTGTCCATTACTACTGCAAACAAGAATGGGCTCAGTGCTGATCCTTGATGTAATCCAACCTCTACTTTAAATGCATCCGTCACTCCCACTGCAGATCTTACCACTGTTACACTGCCCTCATACATATCCTGAACTACTCTCACATACTTCTCTGTAACACCAGACTTCCTCATACAAAACCACAACTCCTCTCTAGGCACCCTGTCATATGCTTTCTCCAAATCCACAAAGGCACAATGCAGCTCCTTCTGACCTTCTCTGTACTTCTCCATCAACACCCTCAGAGCAAACATTGCATCTGTGGTGCTCTTTCTCGGCATAAAACCATACTGCTGTTCACTAATCGTCACCTCTTTTCTTAACCTAGCTTCTACTACTCTTTCCCATAACTTCATGGTGTGGCTGATCAACTTTATCCCTCTATAGTTACTACAGCTCTGTGCATCACCCTTATTCTTGAAGATCGGTACCAGTACACTTCGTCTCCACTCCTCAGGCATCTTCTCACTTGCCAAGATTGTGTTAAACAATCTGGTCAGAAACTCAACTGCCATCTCCCCTAAACATCTCCATGCTTCCACTGGTATGTCATCCGGTCCAACAGCCTTTCCATTCTTCATCCTCTTCATCGCTGCCCTTACTTCCATCTTGTTTATTTGCTGCACTTCCTGGTTAACTCTTCTCACATCATCCAGTCTTCTCTCTCTCACATTTTCTTCATTCATCAGCTCCTCAAAGTATTCCTTCCATCTGCTCAACACGCTCTGTTCACCTGTGAGTACGTTACCATTTCTATCTTTAATCGTCCTGACCTGTAGCACATCTTTCCCAGATCTGTCTCTCTGTCTAGCCAATCGGTAAAGGTCCTTTTCTCCCTCTTTACTGTCCAACCTCTCATACAATTCACCAAACACCTCATCTTTGGCCTTCACCACTGCTTTCTTCGCCCTGCGGTTCATCTCCTTGTACACCTGTCTACTTCCTTCATCTCTCTGTATGTCCCATGTCTTCTTTGCCTCCCTCTTCTTTTGAATACACTCCTGGACTTCTTGGTTCCACCACCAGGTCTCCTTATCCTCTTTCTTCCTTCCGGATGTCACACCAAGTACATTTTTAGCCGTCTGCCTGATCACTTCTGCAGTAGTTTCCCAGCAATCCGGTAGCTCTTCGACACCTCCCAGTGCCCGTGTTAACTCCTGCCTGAATTCCACCTTGCGGTCCTGCTCCTTCAGCTTCCACCACTTGATCCTCGACTCTGCCCTCACTTTCCTCCTCTTCTTGACCTCCAAGGTCATCCTACAGACCACCATCCTATGCTGTTTAGCTACACTCTCCCCTGTCACTACTTTGCAGTCTCTGATCTCTTTCAAACTGACCCTCCTGCAAAGAATATAATCCACCTGTGAGCATCTTCCTCCACTCTTATACGTCACCCTGTGCTCCTCCCTCTTCTTAAAATAAGTATTAACTACAGCCATTTCCATCCTTTTTGCAAAATCAACAACCATCTGACCTTCAGCATTCCTCTCCTTGACACCATGCCTACCCATCACCTCCTCATCACCTCTGTTCCCTTCACCAACATGACCATTAAAATCTGCACCAATCACCACTCTCTCTCCCCTGGGTACACTCTCTATCACTTCATCTAACTCACTCCAGAATTTTTCCTTCACTTTCATCTTACAACCAACTTGTGGAGCATAAGCACTAACAACATTCATTATCACACCTTCAACTTCCAGCTTCAAACTCATCACCCTCCCTGACACCCTCTTCACTTCCAAAACACTCTCCACATACTCTTCCTTCAGGATAACACCTACTCCATTCCTCCTTCTATCCACACCATGGTAGAACAGTTTAAACCCCCCTCCAATACACCTGGCCTTACTACCCTTCCATCTAGTCTCTTGCACACACAAAATGTCAACCTTCCTTCTCTCCATCATATCAGCTAATTCTCTACCTTTACCAGTCATGCTGCCAACATTCAACGTCCCTACCCTCACTTCCACTCTCCTCTCCTTCTTTCTCTCCTTTCCCTCTGGACATGCCTTCCTCCTCTTCTTCTTCTTCTTTGGCCAACAGTAGTCCAATTTCCACCAGCACCCTGTAGGCTAACAGCACTGATGGCGGTCGTTGTTAATCCGGGCCTCGACCGATCTGGTATGGAATTCTGTATCGTTGTCCGCATATTGATTTGGCAAAGTTTTACACCGGATGCCCTTCCTGACGTAACCCTCCCCATTTACCCGGGCTTGGGACCGGCACGAAGAAATACACTGGCTTGTGCATCCCTAGTGGCTGGGTTCATCGCTACCCTTACTTCCATCTTGCTTATTTGCTGCACTTCCTGGTTTACCGTCCTCACATCCAATCTTCTCTCTCTCATTTTCTTCATTCATCAGCTCCTCAAAGTACTCCTTCCATCTGCTCAACACACTCTGTTCACCTGTGAGTACATTTCCGTTTCTATCTTTAATCGCCCTGACCTGCTGCACATCTTTCCCAGCTCTGTCTCTCTGTCTAGCAAATCAGTAAAGGTCCTTTTCTCCCTCTTTACTATCCAACCTCTCATACAACTGCTTTCTTCACCCTGCGGTTCAACTCCTTGTACACCTGTCTACTTTCTTCATCTCTCTGTATGTCCCATGTCTTCTTTGCTTCCCTCTTCTTCTGTATACTCTCCTGTACTTCTTGGTTCCACCAACAGGTTTCCTTATCCTCTTTCTTCCTTCCAGATGTCACACCAAGTACTTTTCTAGCCGTCTGCCTTATCACTTCTGCAGTAATTTCCCAGCAATCCGGTAGCTCTTCAACACCTTCCAGGGCCCGTGTTAATTCCTGCCTGAATTCCACCTTGCAGTCCTCCTCCTTCAGCTTCTACCACTTGATCCTCGACTCTTTCCTCACTTTCCTCCTCTTCTTGACCTCCAAGGTCATCCTTACAGACCACCATTTTATGCTGTTTAGCTACACTCTCCCCTGTCACTACTTTGCTGTCTTCAATCTCCTTCAGACTAACTCTCCTGCAAAGGATGTGATCCACCCATGTGCATCTTCCTCCACTCTTATACAGTACTGTACAAAAGTTTTAGGCAGGTGTGGAAAAAATGCTGTAAACAAAGAATGCTTTCTAAAATGCAAGTATTAATCATTTATTTTCATTAATCAATAAAATGCAATGAATGAACAAAAGAGAAATCTAAATCAAATCAATATTTGGTGTGACCACCCTTTGCCTTCAAAACAGCATCAATTCTTCTAGGTACACTTGCACACAATTTTTGAAGTAACTCGGCTGGTAGGTTGTTCCAAACATGACTGTGTTTCAACCTACGTGTGACATTGATGAACATCAGCACCTGTTTGGTAAAATTGTTTGATCATACACTGACTATAATCCTGCAAAATCCCTGACTGTGCAAGTGTACCTAGAAGAACTGATGCTGGTTTGAAGGCACAAGCTAGTAACACCATTGTTAAAACATATTGTTTTGATTTAGATTTTTCTTTTGTTCGCTCACTTTGCATTTTGTAAACTGATAAAAATAAACAATCATTATTTATATTTCTGAAAGCATTCTTTGTTTACAGCATTTTTCCACACCTGCCTAAAACTTTTGCACAGTACTATACGTCACCCTGTGCTCCTCCCTCTGCTTAAAATAAGTATTAACTACAGCCATTTCCATCCTTTTTGCAAAATCTACAACCATCTGACCTTCAGCATTCCTCTCCTTGATACCATATCTACCATCACCTCCTAATCACCTTTGTTCCCTTCACCAATATGACCATTAAAATCTGCACCAATCACCACTCTCTCTCCCCTGGGTACACTCTCTATCACTTCATCTAACTCACTCCAGAATTCCTCTTTCTCTTCCACCTCACAACAAACTTGTGGGGCATAAGCACTAACAACATTCATTATCACACCTTCAACTTCTAACTTCAAACTCATCACCCTCCCTGACACCCTCTTCAGCTCCAAAACACTCTTCACATACTCTTCCTTCAGGATAACACCTCCCCCATTCCTCCTTCCATCCACACCATGGTAAAATAGTTTAAACCCTCCTCCAATACACCTTGCCTTACTACCCTTCCATCTAGTCTCTTGCACACACAAAATTTCAACCTTCCTTCTCTCCATCATATCAGCTAATTCTCTACCTTTACCAGTCATGCTGCCAACATTCAAAGTCCCTACCCTCACTTCCACTCCCCTCCCCATCTTTCTCTCCTCCTCCATCTGGATATGCCTTCCTCCTCCTCCTCTTCTTCTTCTCCTTTGGCAAACAGTAGTCCAATTTCCACCAGCAACCTGTAGGCTAACAGCGCTGGTGGCGGTCGTTGTTAACCCGGGCCTCGACCGATCCAATATGGAAGTCTGTTTCGTTGTCTGCATATGGATTTGGCACAAGTTTTACACCGGATGCCCTTCCTGATGTAACACTCCCCATTTATCCGGGCTTGGGACCGGCACGAAGAAATACACTGGCTTGTGCACCCCTAGTGGCTGGGTTTTACATTGTGAAAGTGAAAAGTGAAAGTGACAACCCTTGTCATTGCGAGGTCGCAGCACAGCAAGCGTGAACCACAACGAAATTGGACCTCTGCTTTTAACCCATGCACACAAACACCGTGCAGCAGTGGGCAGCTATTGAAAGCGCCCGGGGAGCAGTGACGGGGACGGTACCTTGCTCAGGGGTACCTCAGGGCAACCTACTTGTGAGGGAATCGAACCCACAATCTTCCAATGCGGGGCCAACTCCCTAACCACTAGGCCACCAATGCCCCTGTATATTGTATTTCTTATTTTAAAAATCCATTGAATTGGTTGCTTTCTTTCAAAGTATAATATTGTGTATGGCACATATCGTCTTCATATTTGGCAGTGATTGAGGTGGCAATCTCCAGCCATTTCACTAGATAAACCAAGTTAAAATATTTTGTTAAAAAAACAAAAAATATTGAAGTTAACGCTTCCTTTTTGGTTTTTGTTATTTTTATTTTCCATTAAACAAGAAAAAACAACTGACAAATTTTTGGGTTAATGGAATTGACAAAAAACACTTTATCCAATAGCATTCCTGCCCTTTGCAAATTTCATGCTTTTATTGACAAATACATTAAGTTTACAAAGAGTAAAAGAGTCTTTTGAAAGAATATTTGCAATGTAAGCTCTTCTGCCCTTCACCCTGGCATACTGTCAATCAACCTCTGGGTCAAATCCTGACTGATGGAGCCCATTATTGCATTATCAATGTTTGGAGTTTGTCAGAAATTGTGGGTTTTAGTTTGTCCACTCATCTCTTGAGGGGATTAAGGTCTGGGGAGTTTCCTGGCAATGGAGTCACAATTTCCATGTTTAATTAACCGAGCCACACAGTTATCACTTTTGCCTGATGGCACGGTGCTCCATGATGCTGGAAAAGGCATCGTTCTTCACCAAACTATTCTTGGATGTTTGGGAGAAGTTGCACGCGGATAATGTTGTAGTGCCATTCTTTATTCATTGCCGTGTTGTTCAGCAAAATTGTGAGTGAGCCACTCCCTTGGCTGAGGAGCAACCTCACACATGAACAGTCTCCGAGCAATCTTTATTCCAGATGCCCAGAACAATCGGGAAGGGGATTCATCAGAGAAAATGACTTCACCCCAGTCCTTAGCAGTCTAATCCCTGTACCTTTCATCCATCCTTCCCATCACTGTGCGTGGAGATGCACTCACATCTGCCTGCTACCATTCCTGAGCTTACTCTGCACTGGTGGTACCCCGTTAATCATGGTTATCAGAAGAATAACAATGATTTCAAGCACCACCATTCTTTTAAAACATTCAGTCTGCTATTCTAACTCAATCAGCATGACAGAGTGATTTCCAGTTTTGTCCTCCTCAACACTCTCACCTGTGTTAACAAGAGGATCCCTGAAATGATGTCAGCAGGTCTTTTTGTGGTAGGGCTGAAATGCAGTGGAAATGTTTTTCTGGGATTAAGTTCATGGCAAAGAGGGAATTGCAAATAATTCAATTAATCTGATCACTCTTCATAACATTCTGGAGTGTAAAAAAAGCCACCTTACATGAGGACTTTAAGAGGCATTTTAAAACTTATGGAACCCTTGCCTTTTTGCTTTTTTATGACTGACTCTCATGTTTGTTTTCAGAATTTGTTGATGTTAAGTAGGATCCATCCTTCCATCTGCGTGTGCCATGTTTTCCATGCCGCTAACTGCCACACACCCTGAAATCATTATTAGATCACCACACATTAGATACCCTCTATGCTTAAAAGTTGACATGTTCCTTTCATCAAATACTGATTTTTCTTTTTTTCGTGATCCTTGGAGATTGTCACCAAAGAGCTATATTTTCACGGTTTCTGTTTCTGGATAACATTCAATCAATTCTGTTGAGTGTTCTTGGATTTTTGGTTTTGGGATTGGAAGCACTTGTTAACCTATTGATATTTCAGACAGTAGAAACTGTGAGCTTCAAGCACTTTGATATTTTGTAGCCTTATCCCGCTTTGTAGGTATCTGTTAACTTCATTTTCAGATCTACTGATAGCTGCTTTTAGGAGCTCATGATTGTTGAGCGTTAGTACTATGTTTGAAGAGTGAATTCCTTACGCTCTGAAATTATCAGTTGACAGTTCCTAATCAAAGTTGTTGACATGCCTACAGTTTTTTAAGGACCCATTGAGGCCTAGTCTCCACAAGGTGCTTTGTGGAGTCTGGTACCAAGATGTTAGCAGCAGACCATTTAAGTTGTTGTCAGGTAAGGCCTCCTTAGATCAGACTGCTTTGCCAAGCACATCCTACAGATTGGATCTGTCTGAGATCTAGGGAATTTGGAGGCTAAGTTAATGTGATGAGATTATTTGCTGGAACATTATACTGCTGAAAGAAGCCTCTGCCATTAGAGAATATATTTTAGATCTTTTAAAGTTGCCATTGTAAAGAGATAATCAGTGGGATTTGCTTTATCTGGTAGTGATTTTAATGTTGTGGCTGATCAGTCTATTCCCCTGCCCGGATCATTCTGTGCTTTTTTGTGTTTGCATTTTTGTATTTTAATTCAGTTGGCATGGTTAGCTTGCCCTAATTGTTACCATAGGGGTTTAACTGGTCATGCCGTGGTTTGGTTAAGAAACAGGAGACACTGTGGTAAAGCTGGCAGCTTTTCTCCGTACCATTGGTGAGACATTGGGTACTGCAAGGGTTCGACACAGCCTCGAAACATGCCAGTGACTCACAGCTTCAAAGCCAAGGTTTGGGGTGGGGGGCTTAGGGAGGGGGAGCCTGGGGCTGTACTGCATCTTTAATTGAGGTTAGTGTGGGATTTTGTGCTGAGAGACAGATTCTGCCTCCTTCTAATTGGGAATGAATGGCAGTTCCCTGCCCAGCTGGTGAGACTGGCATCACATGCTAGTTTGAGAGAATTTCTGCATGATGTCATCAAAAAAACACAGAGAAATGTGAGAAGGAACTGCAGGAGGTGTATGATAATGAGAGCCTCATCATGCTTCATTTAATGACTTCCCAGACCATTAGCCATTATTAGTCAACTTGTTTTCTTACCTCAAACATCCTTTGGACAAAAGAGCAGTCTTGCAGTGTTCCTACTTGTCAGTTACAAGACACAGAGAGACAGACAGCCATGCCATTGTCTTTGGAATAATGAATTGAAATTTTCATGTGTGTGTGCGCGAACTTTTTGTCTAGAAATAAGAACAGAGAATGATATTTTAAAAATATGACATTGTCTATGAACAGTATGACAGGTCATGTGTTTCCTATTTCATTACAGAGTGTCAGGTATGCATTAGTTTATTGTTTTGGGGTTTTTTGCAGAAAAAAAAACACATTTAGTTAGGAATTCAGCATTGTGAAATTTTAATAATATAAAATAATAAAAAAAAAACGCATTTAGTAAAAGGCATTCAATTTTGCATAATTTACTGTATGTTAAGAAGCTTAAGAACTCCTGTTTGTTTTGGGTTTTTTTTTTACTGTTGCTGTTGGTAACAGAAGATAGATTAGATTAAGAATATACCTTTCAAACCTTGGTTGTAATTGGATATTCTTTTTACATGTTCTTAAAAACCCAGATGTGAACATTTTTTACATTTTTTTTTGTGTTGAACTATCTAATCTCCCAAATCAAGTGCTTAGAACAAAGTAGACTTTATGTGAGGCCCTAGTAAAATAGTTAGGTAAAAAGCATGTATGCCAAAACAGTAATTTAAAGCACTGAAAAATAGCAAAGCATTATGTTGATCTGGGATGTTTGTTTTCTTGCCAGAAGAAAAATCACTGTCATAATTTATTGAGTTAAGGCTAATGCACCCTGTCAACAGCTTATGCTAATGCAAGCCATACTTACAAATGGACTGTAATCATGTTTTGTTTTTTGAAGGGGGGGGGTTGTGTGTGTGTGTGTGTGTGTGTGTGTGTGTGTGTGTGTGTGTGTGTGTGTGTGTGTGTGTGCGTGTGCGTGCGCGTGTGTGTGCGAGTGAGAGTGTGAGTGGAGAATAAGTGTGGGTGAAAGAAGCAAAAGATCCACCTGTGTACTTTAATACTTTATGTATTTTTTTGTAAATAAGTAAAGAAATCAGCTGTTTCCTTTTTGTTTATGTGTACCAGTCATAATATTAAAAATATTAATAGATGAAATAAACAGAGAGGGTCTTGGTACAGTAGGACCTGTCATAGTGTAGTATATAGTGTAGTATATAGTGTAGTATATAGTGTAGTATATAGTGTAGTATATAGTGTCCTCCAAAATGATTGAAACGGCAAAGTCAGTTCATTTGTTATTGATATGCATTGATGGTATAAAGGTTGGAGATCAAAAGATAATTATGAGCATTTGTTTCCTGGTATGTACATCTAGGTATGTTAAACTGCATAAATCATAGCACCTTCTTAACATGGCCACCCAGGTTTTCAAGTGAGCACTAGTATTGGAGCACTAGTATTTACAGTAAATAAAAGAAATTAAACTTAATATTATTGCATATCTCTTGCTTGCAAAATGACATCTCTTGCGCCCAATGACGTCACCATATTGTTGGTTTCTTGTCTGTTAAAGTTTTCCAGACTTTTTACACAACATCCATGGCAATCCCACCTTAAAATTCAGAGTTGTTGTGGTCGTAGTAATTATTTAAAGCAGCAGCACTTATTATAAGTCACATTCCATCTACCGTCAGCTATGTATTGCTCTATCTACTTCTTCCACTGTATTATTCTCTCTCTTTGTCTATTTCTCTATCGTTCTTTTTCGGTTCTTGACCTGTGTATTTTCTATATTTATTTTCTGTTCCTCTAGGTTTTGAGAGGGCCTCAGCTCATTGCAGTGGCGTCGGCTGATGGAACAGGAGCGGTGGAGGCATCTCCTCTGCAAGGCAATGACATCCAGGTTCAGTACGTCCAGCTGGGACCTGTCACTGACCACACAGGGACTGTCCAGGTGGGGTAGTGCAAACATACTCGCCGACTCTTCACCCCAGTGACCTCTTACAGAAAGCACCACTGCTTACACTCGGACTTGTGTAGTTTTTATTAATTTTAGTGCAGTGTTAATTAAGTAAATGTTTTGCATCGTGACACTGCTGGCTGCAGTTGCTAGATGTCAGAAAAAATATTTTAACATATAAGCAACATGATACTATATTTTTCCCGCCATAAGTCCTCAGAAAGAGTTTAAAATTTGCATTGGATTTGCTAGAGTTACATGTGGATGGTCTGGACTTTATACTTCTTGTAAAGCCTGCAGTCCTGGCTGCCTCCTTGCCATGTGGGTTCCAGCGCTGCGAGGTGAACCGCTCCTGCACTCAACTTTGCTAATCAGCACATCACATCAGTTTGTTTTTGCAAGGAATAATAAATAGCCTCCAGTTTCCTCTCTCTTGCTCTCTCTACACATACCCTCCCTCTATATCTGTAAGGACTCTAATCATTTCCTCATGATGCCATTATCATGTTTCAAAGATGCTAAGGCCATGGTTACACACACACACACACACACACACACACACACACTCACACACTCAAACTCAAGCATAGTTTAATGATTGTTACAAGGTGAATTCAGAGGTAAGTGTTTGCAAAGCATGGGGTGATGTGACTTGGACAGGAACAGAAATATTTTTCTCCATTTTCAAAAACAGATACAGTGAAAGACAATCCAATTCAAATCATGGCCTTTCTCATTTTGTAAGAATTAACAATAGTCTACAAACATGCCAAATTTGGAATGGAAGACGAAGGCAAAGCAGCAGTAAGTAGTACATGAGCTTCAAAATCCCTTTGGTATGGTGGCAAAGCAGAGGGTAATGCAGGCAGGGACAGCAGAGAGGGGCAGACTACTCCTTCTTTGCTGCAGCCTTTAAGGTGAATATGCTTGCAAAAGCCAAAAAACTAGACCTTAGTCTTAAGACTTAGACCTTGGGGTTGCACTACTGTTTGAATGGTCCTTCATGTCATTTTATTGTTAATCTTTCTCTGGAAGTATGCATCCCCCATTCCCCGTGTTGGAATCATGGTGCATTCTTGTAAAGCAATGGCATTATAAAACTAAATAAACAGCCTTTCTCCCTGATGATTCACAGTAATGATTAAGTGACAGGACATAACCTAGGAATATTTTAATTATGCATGCTCTCTCAGAGACTCCTCTTTAATCAACTTTAGTCCATTTCTTTCATTACATGTGTCTGTCCTCATATAAATACCTTTTTAATTTTACCAGTATGTTCCTTCTTCCTCCTCTCTCTCTTTTTCTTTAGTGCAGTGTAGCAGTTCTTCTTTATATAATGGTTTCTTTTTATGTCTTTCACATACATCCCTTGTAAATGAACATGGAGAAACTGATGTACAATAGATGTGTGTTCTTAATGGGTTATTGCCCAAGTACTAAACCTGGACATTTAACTGGTCCAAAGAATTTTACATTTCTCCTCAAAATATCTCTTACGCCCTTTTCCTTAATACACACACGCTTTGGCTGGCTTTCAGCATACACAGCCTCTTTCTTTAGTGCAATGTGCTCAGTCTAGAGAGCTAGTGTGTGTGACTCCACAATTGGCCTTGCTCCCCTGCAGAGATCCCCAGACCAGACACCACCTATGACCCGGGTTTTAGTCATTGCCCTCCTGGAAAAGATGCTTCTGAAGCTCTGTGCACTTAGGCTAAGTTGTGTATTTGTGCCTTGGCCACATTTGGAGAGACTCGTATAGAGTGTTTTATGATGGCATGGGTACAAGGGTGCTGGTGGACTAGTGGTAGGGTACTTGCCTACGGAGCTATGGCTCAAGAGGTCCCAGGTTCAAATCCCACCACTAGCACTACCACCACTGGGTCCCTGAGCAAGACCCTTAACCCTGAGTTGCTCCAGGGGGACTGGAGGACTGGAAGTCGCTCTGGATAAGAGCGTCTGCAAAATGCCGTAAATGTTAATGTACACTGGAGAGTGTGTATGCTTTTTCCTCATGCATTGAAATATGCTGAATTTGATTGCCTGGCTTCATTAAAGTTGGTTCTAAAATCATATTTGTTTATACTTTTAGGCTCTGAAATTTTATTTAATGGTTGAGGTTTATCAAAACCTGTTAATCATTAAACAGATTTTTGAACACAGAACATTTGACAGAAATCAGCAAGGCAGAGGTTGAATATGAAGTTGCATATCATGTACCTCACAAAGAGTAGAAGAGATATAACAGGCTACTTTGGACAGATGGCTCGCTATATCCAAAATCATGGCAGAGTGGTTCCTTGACGAACTTCAGTGATGAGGTTTGAGTTAACTCAACAGGAACTTGTCTTTTTCTTTCCTGACTTGTAGAACCGTTATAAATGAGCGTTTGCCATACTTTTGTCTCAAGGAGCCCTTGAGAAAGCCATGTATTGAGAGAGAAGGCCATCATTTTGTAGTAGTGTTGCAGAACAGACATATAAAACTCCTATAAATGGGTTCACCTTTCTTCATCTCAACCTTTTGGGTTTTAAATCATACAAAGTATTGAGAACCTTTGGATCATTTTAGGGTTATGGGATCCCTGTGAGTTGATATTTGCCCTTAGGAACCACAGTTGGCGGAGTTCATCTGAAATGGAGAGCACTTTATCTATTCCCTCACTGGCTCCTTCGCCTGAGGTCAGAAGGTCAGTGTGTGGCCACGCAGCTCTCTCCAGTGTATGAGGTGTGGAACTATGAGAATCACTTTCATCTGTCTCAAGAACCATATGGTAGCGTTTACATGAGAACTTGAAAAATGACTTGATTCTTCTTTATTTATTTACTCCGACATTTTTTGCCTTTCTTTATTTGTTTCCATAACACAAACTAGATCACAAAAGAACAAAATGGATACTTGTAAAGTCACATTTCTGGGCAGGAAGCACTGTTCCCTGTACAGCTTAGATGAATCTTGACAGCCTGAATGCTGTTGAAAACTCCCGCACTGTCCTGATGCTAGGTCAGCAGTGGATCATGTTCCAACACTGGACAGCACAGCTGGCTGGAGACTTACTGGAGCTAAATCAAGAGTGAGTCAGTGTGCCAGACTAGAAACAAGGTCTGATTGTCACTCATTGGTATTGAGGAGTGCTTGAGACATGCTTTTTGTTAAATTCCAGATGTCATTGCAGTTACTGCAGAACCAATTTATCAATTTATGGTTGGATTTCTTTTCTGAGACCATGACCACATAGTTATATGAATATTCATTTTATATCTAATGTAGTAACAGAGGTTGCCGTGACCGCCCTCTTGTGGAATACGCAGAACTCAGAATAAAGGATCTGAGGACTTGGCATAGAATACAGAGCACACAAATCACACCCAGTGCATGTATTATGTCAAAACATCCAGGTTTTAAGACTATAGCACTTCAGGGACTAATATAGTGTAGGCTGTGCTGAAGTAGACCAGTGTTAGTCACAGCTGTGTGTGTGTGTGCACGTGTGTGTGCGCACATGCATGTGTGCGTGCCTGTGTGTGTGTGTGTGAGTGAGAGAGAGGGAGACTTTAGTAGGACACTGTGCCTTGGCCATGTCCTCGAATGCAAACTCCTGCTCTATGCTGTGCAGGTGTGCAGTTGAGTCCTCTGGCGAATGTATGAGGAAGGAATGACTCACTCAACACACTCCGCTCTGAGATGTGACTCATCCTCGTCCCTCTTGCTTTACCTCACACACTCTGTTTTTATTGGGCTGACAGAGATAAAGCATAGCCTTAATCCAACCTCTCTTCAGTTCATTTCAGTTCAGTGGAGCTTTACCAGTGTGACTCTTAAACAATACAATATTGATAAAGAGTTCAGTTCAGTTGAGTTCAAAATGATGGTGATTAGCATGAATGAACATTGTGCTCATACACTGCAAACAGTAGTACTAAGTTAAAACAATATGGGTTGGCAGTATCTGTATAAACCAGATGTATAAGTGCCATTCCGCTTGTAGTTGTTTCATTTGGTCTTCTATTCTCTTACTCATTTTGCCTTGCTTCACTTTTTTTTATTTTCACCTCCTCGCTACCTGTCATCTGTTCCTGTCTAGTTTTATTACAGTATTCATTCATCTTCTCTGTTTCTTTCTCCCTGTCTTTCTGTCTCTCAGGGAGAGGCACTTGGTCCAGCACTGCAAGCAGAGATGGAGGTAAAGGAGGCCATTCAGATCCAGCAGAGTGAGAACGGAGAAGTGGTCCAGATCCAGATGCCCGTCAACACAGTGGGCACCTGAGACACCAACCCACAAGCTCTCTTTTACACGCCACATCACGCACATACACATACACACACGCATTATTCTGCTGCAGAATCGCCAGTGAGCGAGAGAACTGAGGGGTGTGTTAACTAAAATAAAATCCATGACTCCGACCTTGAGCTAAACACAGGCAAAGAAAAAAAAAATACTGCACAAACTTCTTTTATGTCAACCTGTCTACTGGCAATCTCTTGACAATCAGTGCCTGTTAAAACACCTTAGCCGTGTTGGTTTTTCCCGCAGGCCGCTACAAGTTTCAGGCCTACGAGTGGACAGGAGAAAGGAGCTCCCCTTGCATTTGTGGTCTATTATTTTAGCTCAACTGCCCTGCAAGGTGGATTTATTTAAATAGAACTTGAAGAGCATGCCTAGCTAATAGGCTTTAAACAGTTTACTAAGTCTCCTTCCAGTTAGTACAAAGACTTATTTAATAGAGGTTTGATTATTGATCAGAATGGACCTTTTGCACCAATGTGGCACAAGAATACTGAATGTGCTTTATTTCATGAAATAAGTTAAATTTTACTATTTTCCATTATTTTGTTGTTTTTTTTTCTCTCTCTCTGTCTCTCCTGTGAGGATCCACCCTCCATCTGGCCTTGTTTTCATGATGGTTATCCCATAGGGATTTGTTTATCTCTGAAACAAACAAATATATTTGCGGTGGCCCTCTTTTAAGCAGTAGAATGATGAATAGTGTACATAGGAAATATGATAAAGATGTATTTGGCAGTGACAGTGATTGTCCATGTACATAGAGTATGAAAGGTTTTTTCTTTTATGTTTATGTTTATATATATATATATATATATATAAAGATATATATATATATATATATATACATATATATATATATATAATGTTTGTGTGTGTATGAACAAATAAATCACTGTTGTTCCCATGTATTGGTGCTGTGGTTGTCTTGTCTTGTGTGGTGGTGAGCAGCACAGTAGCTGCCAGACCAGTTTCAATAGAAAAAAGCACACAATCAGAAAAAATATCGTCTTTCTACATGAGTGTGTTAGGAGTTGAATTATGAGAAAGTAGCACTGTATATGAAGGAAATTCTGAGTTTAGTGCCAGTGCTGTCATTGGGTGTTTAGGAATATTAAAGCACATGATATATTGTGCATCTCCGAGAGCTGTGGCCTGCTGAGTTGGAGTGTTTGTGGCTATGTGTGTGCTGTTAAATGGGCTGTCTGTTTTTTGTTAATTTTATTTTCCAGGGGACTGGGTGCGCTGAACCAAAATGGTTTGGGATGGATCAAGAACTTCCGCAAGGTCACCATTGCATTTTCTCAGCTTAGCTCAAGACACTGTGACCGGACTAATCACTTAGGAATCCACCCTAGAAAGCAATACATTCTCTGTATGTGTTTGTGTGAGAGTGTAGAACAGCTGAAGGAGTGGGTCTCTGGTGATGGGTATCAGAATGACTGGGGGAGAAAAAGATAAAGAGTCTTTTTGGAGCTTCAGCGAGAGTTCCCACGCACTCTGTGATGTAATGGTGTATTTTGGAATGCTCACAAGAAACAGTTCGTATGAAGGTTGATAAAACCATCTCCTCTGTATTTCCCTTTGTTTTCACTTAGTCTCTGTGTGTCTTTTTACCACTGTGCTTGGCTTTCTCCCTTTATCTTTCCAGGTCCTTCACAGAACCTCTCTTTTGCGCTCAGATTTCTGTCCGCACTCTTTCTTCTCATCCGTTCTGTCTGTCTGTGTCTCCCTCTCTTCCTCATACCTCACCACTTTTTTATCAGGGGCAGTCTTGGCAGAGCTCAAGCTCCTGTCTCCCCATTGCCCCATTCTGTTTTTTCCTAAGTCTCCTGTATGAGACTTGGCTGCTCTCCTTTATATTAAGAAAAATCCCAGAGTGGAGCAGCCAACGGGTTTCTTTAGCTTTTTCAACCTAAACCCATAGGTAGTATTAACTGATATAAAAGCCTGGGTCTTAAAAATTGCTGGGGGGGTGTTTGTGATGGGAAAACGGGACAAAAGTGGTGAGAGTGGATGGTTGGACAGATGCAGGAGAAGAAGTAGAATGGTGGATCATCGCCCCCACATCCACTTGGACCCCTCTTATTTCAGCAGCAGTTTATCTTCAGCACAGAGCCCACATCTCCCTTGCTGGCTCTCAATTTACAGCTGAAGTGTTTGTCCATCCCTCTCCCTCTTCTAACTTTATGAGCTTGGAAGGAATATCTAGGCGCATGTTAAGTAGAGGGGAAACATTTTTGAAATTGGAATAAAAAAAATTATCAAAACATCCAAATAAGAAAAACACTTTAAAAATATCCAAGTGGTATGTTTCCAAAAATTATAAATCATTTCTTGTTTATCTTGTGAAAATAAGTGGCTGGGCAGAGAAAGCAGTCTGAGTCTGGATCAAGAAAAGAACAGGACGAGAGTATTTATGATGCCACTGTTTCTCACATTTAATGCTCATCCTCTCTATAATGGTAGGTGCAGCTACCAGAGCAATGCGAATGGACATCATGTGGCCTTACTCGGTCAAAGCCACTACAGACCGACGACGCAATAGCCTGGTTAGTTTTAAAGAAAACAAGCTAATGAAAGCGAGGTTGAGATGAAATTAAGTTCAGTGGTTTATAAAAACATGACAGACTTTGAATTTATAACGGCACATTACATCATTTACTTCTTGTAACTAACTCCCATAGGTCTGCCTCCCTACTACACCCTCATAACAAAGCCAATGCCTAATGGACCTTTTATCGCTTAGTAATTCATAAACACAAGAAACAAGTCTCTGGTGATAATGGTGGGAAAGGATAGATGAAACATCAAGAGAAGATGAGGAGTTTAGAAGCCAAGAGAAAATTTTCCTCAAAGCTAACTTGTATGCATCTTGTCTCAGTATTTCAATGTAGTTTTCTCTTCAGTCCTTTTGAAAGATCTGTGCTGACTCATCGTTTTAAATAAAAAATGTTCAGTCTGTTATAAGGATAGTGTCACAAATTCTGCACTGGAGACTTGTTTTACCACTCCTTGATTAGAAGAAACACTGTTCATTATTTATTTTTATTTTTTGGCAAATTTATTCTGCAGAGTTAATTCAAAGCCCAAGGGAGATATGATTATGGATGTTGTTTCAGGTGAAGTGGCAGAAGTAGCTGTATGATCGTTCGAGTCGCTAGCCATCAATGGCAGTCTGTTCAAACACACCTAATATATCTGGTGTTATGAGGTTTTTTGAGGGTTTTTTTTGTTTCTTGCAGAACTTATTTGATAGTGTTTATATGGGTTTGGTGGTCTAGAGGTAGGTCACTCGCATATGGACCAAAAGATTGTAGGCTAGAATCCTACCTCCACCACCATCTATTGGTTTTCTGAGCAAATCCCTTAACCCCAAGCTGCTCCAGGGGGCCTGTCCAAGTTGCTCTGGATAAGAGTGTCTGCTAAAAGCCAAAAATCTGTTGCGTGCACAAACACTGGGGATAAAGAGAAAGACACCTGAGCAGGATTGAAGGACTGCTTTGTCTGCCTACAGCTGAGAGAAACACAGCTCAGACAGACCAGGAATATGAACAAGAATAAATCTGTATTCAACACACAAACCCCAAAGACTTGAATGCTACTCACACACATCTCACACACTAGGGAAAAGGAGTAGAAAAGAGTAGAGGAAGGAGCAGGGAACCATAACCCGGGCACTAACATTAACTCACAGTCGTGCTGTAGACTACCATTAGAAAACTGATCCATGTAGGAAGCTCAATCTCTAAAGTAAACACCAAGGTGGATCTTCACCAACAGCGAGACAGGGGATAATGCCAGGACTGGGATGCAGGGAAGGAAGCCAAAATGAGACCAGAACAAGATCACTGGAGGTCTACCAGGGCCAACTGGAACCCTACAATTTAACAAAGAGGATTAGTGCAGAGGCTAATGCTAATTGCTAACTGCTAGAACACAAAACAGGGAATGTTTTAGGGCTTTCAGGTGCATTGGCTCACAACAGGAGCCCCCCCTCCTACTGCCGACACCTGGCAACCTAAGAGCGGAGGGATGAAGCTGGTGAAAATCAGTGACCAAGGAGCGGTCTGCGATTGCCCCCAAAGGAACCCAAGACCACTCCTCGGGCATGTACCCTTCCCAATCCACAAGGTACTACCAGCCCCTACACCGACGATGAACATCCAGCAGCCAGGAAACCGTATAGTGCACTTGACCATCAATGGCCCTGGGGGAGGAGGGGGAGGCGGCTGAGGGTGCAGGGGAGAAGTGACGAATGGCTTGAGGAGGGAAATGTGGAAGACCAGATGAATCCTCATAGATGGCGGCAGGAACAAACGGTAAATATGGGGAAGTAGTTGTCCCGTTTTCTTACCAGCTTGATTCTTACTCGCACGCAGATATTCCAAGCCTGAACGTACTCCCTTGTGTCATTTCGCATGCACAACCACCAATACTTCTTAGAAAGCAGTTCCAGGTGCTCAGCTCAGTTGCGGTGGTCAGTCCATATTAGGAAAGGCTGTTAAGCTCCCTCCAGCCAATGCCTCCAGTGTTCCAATGCCCGCTTAATGGCCAACAACTCCTGATCCCTGAAGTCATAGTTCCTCTCAGCAGAAGAAAACTTCTTAGAAAGAAGTTGGACCAGGGTTGGACCTGACTATCAGGGGCTCGCTGAGAGAGAACCGCCCCCGCCCCAATGCTGGATGCATCCACTTCAACGACAGACTGGCACTGGGGTTTCGGATGCACAAGAATGGGGCCAGAGGTGAAATGGTGCTTAAGAGAGTCGAAGACTTCCTCAGCTTGCTGGGTCCAGTGAAAAGGGGAATTGCATTGTTTCATTAGGTCATTAAGGGGACAAGCCAATTTGGCATAGTCACAGATGAACCGCTGATAAAAGTTTGTGAAACCCAGGAACTGTTGAAGCTGCTTGAGGGTCTTAAGGCGTGGCCAATCTAGTACAGCTTGTACTTTGTCCAGGTTCATACTAACACCTCACGGCCCAATGATGTGCCCTAAGAAAGTCACACTGGACATGTGGAATTCGCATTTCTCCAGCTTGATGAACAGCCCATTTGGCAGGGCCTGCTGAACCTGGGGTACGTGCTCCTTGAGAGAGCTAGAGAAAACCAAGATGTCATCTAAGCAGACGAAGACAAATTGCCCCATGAACTGCCTCAACACGTCTTTGACCAACCTTTGGAAAACTGCCGGGGCATTGGCCAGTCCAAAAGGCATAACCAGGCACTCAAAAAGGCCCCTGGGTGTCAGAAAAGCCGCCTTCCATTCATCCCCCTGACGGACATTGAGTGATCCGTAGGGACACAGGCAGAAGGAACTGGGTGAGATAGTAGTGACACCTCTCAAAGCTCCCTGGGAGAGGCGTTCAGGTTTTCCCAGTCTGAGAGGACAGCTAGACCGGTTGTGAACACCACAGACTTGAATGCTACTACACTATCTCACACTAGGGAAAAGGAGTAGAAGAGAGTAGAGGAAGGAGCAGGGAACCATAACCCGGGCACTAACATTAACCCACAGTTGTGCCGTAGACTAATATTAGAGCGCTGATCCATATAGGAAGCTCAAACTCTAAAGCAAACACCAAGATGGGTCTTCACCAACAGTGAGACAGGGGAAAACACCAGGACTGGGATGCAGGGAAGGAAGCCAACATGAGTCCAGAACAAGATCACTGGAGGTCTACCAGGGCCAACTGGAACCCTAATATTTAACAAAGAGGATTAGTGCAGAGGCTAATGCTAACCACTAACACACACAGCAGGGAAGGTTTTAACAAACACATAGACAAGGTGAATCATCATAACTGAGTTTCACAGGAGAGCAGACAAAAACAGAAGGCTCATCTTAGTTCGGTAGCAGATTCAGTTGAAAATCCATGGTGCTATAGCGAGTAGGGGGAGCTCCATGAAGCACTGCATGGGGGAACCAAAATGCCAACGCACCTATAAAGCATTGTAGCGCCCAGTTCATCCCTACCTGAAACCAAAGTTCCACCAATGGCTCCACTTTGCTAATATTTATGGCAGGGGGGCTTTCAGGTGCGTTGGCTCACAACAAAATGTAAATGTTATATGATCATGTGATCATTTCTTATCAAGTCAGGTTACTGGAGGTAGTTCATCAGTTAGTTTGCCAATTATACTCACCTCATCCTGAGAACTGCTTGCTCTGATCAGTTTCAGCTGCACTATGGCTGCTGGCAATAAAAAAAGGTTCATTATGGCCTGGAATATTTCAGATTTCCGGACGGAGAGAAAACGGGCTAGTTAGCTGGATGAAAAGGTTGATTGAAGTTTGTAAGTAAGGGTAGCATCACTTTTTGACAGAAGTTAAAGGTGGTTAGAAAGTGCAAGTGTATAGAAAGTAATATAGACAGTGTAGAGTATGTATAGAGTATATATAGACAGTGTAGTGTGAATAGTGTATAGACAGTGTAGAGTGTGTATAGAGTATATATATACAGTGTAGTGTGTATAGACAGTGTAGAGTGTGTATAGAGTATATATATACAGTGTAGTGTGTATAGACAGTGTAGAGTGTGTATAGAGTATATATACAGTAGTGTATAGTGTATAGATATAGAGTGTGTATAGAGTATATATAGACAGTAGAGGCATAGAGTATATATAGACAGTGTAGAGTGTAGATAGAGTCTATATAGACAGTGTAGAGTGTGTATAGAGTATATATAGAGAGTGTAGAGTGTGTATAGAGTATATATAGAGAGTTGTGAGAGTACAGAGCATATATAGACAGTGCAGAGTGTGTATAGAGTATATATAGACAGTGTAGAGTGTGTATAGAGTATATATAGACAGTGTAGAGTGTGTACAGAGTATATAGACAAAGAGAGTGTGGATATATTATATAGACAGTGTAGAGTGTGTATAGAGTATATATAGACAGTGTAGAGTGTGTATAGAGTATATATATACAGTGTAGAGTGTGTATAGAGTATATGTAGAGAGTGCAGAGTGTGTATAGAGTATATATAGACAGTGTAGAGTGTGTATAGAGTATATATAGACAGTGTAGAGTGTGTAGAGTATATAGATAGTGTGAGTGGTGGATAGAGTATATATGGACAGGTAGGAGGTGGTGATGATATATAGATGGAAAGAGGTGTACAGAGTACAAGTATAGACAGTGTAGAGTGTACAGAGTATATATAGACAGTGTAGAGTGTGTAGAGAGCATACAGTGTAGAGGAGGTATAGCATATACAGTGTAGTCTGTGATAGTGTATAGACAGGTGTAGAGTGTGTACAGAGTATATATAGACAGTGTAGAGTGTGTATAGAGTATATATAGACAGTGTAGAGTGTGTACAGATTATATATAGAGAGTGCAGAGTGTGTACAGAGTATATATAGACAGTGTAGTGTGAATAGTGTATAGACAGTATGTAGGAGTGTGTATAGAGAGACAGTGTAGAGGTGTGGTTAGAGTATATATAGAGAGTGGCAGAGTGTGTATAGAGACATAGCAGAGAGTGCAGAGGGTATAGAGTATATATAGAGAGTGCAGAGTGTAGTACAGAGGTATATAGACAGTGCAGAGGTAGAGCAGAGTATATACAGAGAGTGCAGAGTGTGTACAGAGTATATATAGAGAGGAGGAGAGTATATATGATAGTAGAGTGTGTATAGAGTATATATAGACAGTGTAGAGTGTGTATAGAGTATATATAGACAGTGTAGAGTGTGTATAGAGTATATATAGAGAGTGCAGGAGTGTGTACAGAGTATACAGACAGTGTAGAGTGTGTATAGAGAGTAATATAGACAGTGTAGAGTGTGTACAGAGTATATATAGAGAGTGCAGAGTGTGTATAGAGTATATATATACAGTGTAGTCTGTATAGTGTATAGACAGTGTAGAGTGTGTATAGAGTATATATAGACAGTGTAGAGTGTGTATAGAGTATATATAGACAGTGTAGAGTGTGTACAGAGATATATAGAGTGCAGATGTGTACAGAGTATATAGACAGTGTAGTGTGAATAGTGTATAGAGTACAGTGTGTATAGAGTATAGACAGTACAGTGTGTATAGAGTACAGTGTGTATAGAGTAGTGTGTAGAGGTAGTAGAGTGCATAGCAGACAGAGTAAGTAGAGTATAGAGAGTGCAGAGTGTGTATAGAGTATATACAGAGAGTGCAGAGTGTGTATAGAGTATATATAGAGAGTGCAGAGTGTGTACAGAGTGTATATAGACAGTGTAGAGTGTGTATAGAGTATATATAGACAGTGTAGAGGTGTACAGAGTATATATAGGAGAGTGCAGAGGTGTATAGAGTATAAAATAGACAGTGGAGTGTGTATAGAGTATATAGATGAGTGTAGAGTGTACAGAGTATTATATATAGACAAAGAGAGTGTGTATAGAGAGTAATATAGACAGTGTAGAGTGTGTACAGAGTATATATAGAGAGTGCAGAGTGTGTATAGAGTATATACAGACAGTGTAGAGTGTGTATAGAGTACATAGACAGCAGAGAGTGTTTATATATATAGACAGTGTAGAGTGTGTATAGAGTATATATAGACAGTGTAGAGTGTGTACAGAGTATATATAGACAGTGCAGAGTGTGTATAGAGTATATATAGACAGTGTAGAGTGTAGATAGAGTCTATATAGAGAGTGTAGAGTGGTGTATAGAGTATATAGAGAGTGAAGAGTGTGTATAGAGTATATAGAGAGGCAGAGTATGTGTAGAGAGTATATATAGACAGTGTAGAGTGTGTACAGAGTATATATAGAGAGTGCAGAGTGTATACAGAGTATATATAGACAGTGCAGAGTGTGTACAGAGTGTGTACAGACAGTGTGTACAGAGTATATATAGACAGTGCAGAGTGTGGATAGAGTATATATAGACAGTGTAGAGTGTGTATAGAGTATATATAGACAGTGTAGAGTGTGTATAGAATATATATAGACAGTGTAGAGTGTGTATAGAGAGTAATATAGACAGTGTAGAGTGTGTACAGAGTATATATAGAGAGTGCAGAGTGTGTATAGAGTATATACAGAGTGCAGAGTGTGTATAGAGTATATATAGAGAGTGCAGAGGTACAGAGGCATATAGACAGTAGAGTGTGTACAGAGTATATATAGACAGTGTAGAGTGTGTACAGAGTATATATAGAGAGTGCAGAGTGTGTATAGAGTATATATAGACAGTGTAGAGTGTGTATAGAGTATATATAGACAGTGTAGAGTGTGTACAGAGTATATATAGACAGTGTAGAGTGTGTATAGAGAGTAATATAGACAGTGTAGAGTGTGTACAGAGTATATATAGAGAGTGCAGAGTGTGTATAGAGTATGAAAGTATAGACAGTGTGCAGAGTGTGTAGAGTACATATAGACAGTAGAGTGTGTACAGAGTATACATAGACAGTGCAGAGTGTGATAGAGTATATAGACAGTAGAGTGTATAGAGTATATAGACAGTGTAGAGTGTGTACAGAGTATATATAGACAGTGCAGAGTGTGGATAGAGTATATATAGACAGTGTAGAGTGTGTATAGCGTATATATAGACAGTGTAGAGTGTGTACAGAGTATATATAGACAGTGCAGAGTGTGGATAGAATATATATAGACAGGCAGAGTGTAGATGAGAGTATATACAGACAGTGAGGAGTGTGTAGAGAGAGACAGAGGAGGGTAAAGCAGTATATATAGACAGTGTAGAGTGTGTACAGAGTATATATAGAGAGTGCAGAGTGTGTACAGAGTATATATAGACAGTGCAGAGTGTGTATAGAGTATATGTATAGAGTACAGTGTGTATAGAGTACAGTGTGTATAGAGTAGAGTGTGTAAGAGTAGTGTGTATAGAGTGGCAGAGGAGGCACAGAGGAGCATATAGACAGTGCAGAGGTGTATAGAGTATATATAGACAGTGTAGAGTGTGTATAGAGTATATATAGACAGTGTAGAGTGTGTACAGAGTATATATAGACAGTGCAGAGTGTGGATAGAGTATATATAGACAGTGTAGAGTGTGTATTAGAGTATATATAGACAGTAGAGGAGTGAGTGTGTATAGAGTATAGTGTGTATAGAGTAGTATATAGAGAGTGTAGAGTGTGTATAGAGTATATATAGAGAGTGCAGAGTGTGTACAGAGTATATATAGACAGTGCAGAGTGTGTATAGAGTACATATAGATGTGAGAGGTGGAGAGCATATATAGACATGTAGAGTGTGCAAGGAAAGTATTATAGACAGTGCAGGAGTGGATAGAGTATGACATAGACAGTGTAGAGTGTGTATAGAGTATATATAGACAGTGTAGAGGAGTGAGCATATATACAGTGAGAGTGTGTATAGAGTATATGTAGAGAGTAGAGTGTGTGTATAGAGTATATATAGACAGTGAGAGTGTGTGTATAGAGTATATATGAGATGTAGTAGATATGTAGAGTATATATAGACAGTGCAGAGTGTGGATATATATATAGACAGTGGGAGAGTGTGTATAGAGTATATATAGACAGTGTAGAGGTACAGAGTATATATAGACAGTGTAGAGTGTGTACAGAGTATATATAGACAGTGTAGAGTGTGTAGAGAATATATACAGTGTAGAGTGAGTATAGAGTATATATATACAGTGTAGTCTGTATAGTGTATAGACAGTGTAGAGTGTGTATAGAGTATATATAGACAGTGTAGAGTGTGTATAGAGTATATATAGACAGTGTAGAGTGTGTACAGATTATATATAGAGAGTGCAGAGTGTGTACAGAGTATATATAGACAGTGTAGTGTGAATAGTGTATAGACAGTGTAGAGTGTGTATAGAGTATAGACAGTGTAGAGTGTGTATAGAGTATATATAGAGAGTGCAGAGTGTGTATAGAGTATATACAGAGAGTGCAGAGTGTGTATAGAGTATATATAGAGAGGCAGAGTGTACAGAGGTATATAGACAGTGTAGAGTGTGTATAGATATATACAGAAGAGTGCAGGAGGTAAGAAAGAGTATATATAGAGTGTAGAGTGTGTATAGAGTATATATAGACAGTGTAGAGTGTGTATAGAGTATATATAGACAGTGCAGAGTGTGTATAGAGTATATATAGACAGTGTAGAGTGTGTAGTAGAGTATACAGAGAGGCAGAGGTGTACAGAGCATATATAGACAGTGTAGAGTGGCAAGTAGAGAGCACATAGACAGTGTAGAGTGTGTAGAGAGTATATATACAGTGTAGAGTGAGTATAGAGTATATATATACAGTGTAGTCTGTATAGTGTGAGCAGACAGTGTAGAGTGTGTGAAGAGTATATATAGACAGTGCAGAGGTGTATAGAGTATATATAGACAGTGTAGAGTGTGTACAGAGTATATATAGAGAGTGCAGAGTGTGTACAGAGTATATATAGACAGTGTAGTGTGAATAGTGTATAGACAGTGTAGAGTGTGTATAGAGTATAGACAGTGTAGAGTGTGAGAGCATATATAGACAGTGTAGAGGTGGTATAGAGTATATATAGACAGTGTAGAGGTGTATAGAGTATATATAGAGAGTGTAGAGTGTGTATAGAGTATATACAGAGAGTGCAGAGTGTGTATAGAGTATATATAGAGAGTGCAGAGTGTGTACAGAGTGTATATAGACAGTGTAGAGTGTGTATAGAGTATATATAGACAGTGTAGAGTGTGTACAGAGTATATATAGAGAGTGCAGAGTGTGTATAGAGTATAAATAGACAGTGTAGAGTGTAAGAGAGTATATATAGACAGAGTGTGTACAGAGTATATATAGACAGAGAGTGTGTATAGAGAGCAATATACAGTGCAGAGTGTGTACAGAGTATATATAGAGAGTGCAGAGGTGTATAGAGTATATACAGACAGTGAGTGTGTATAGAGTATATAGACAGTAGGAGTGTGTTTAGAGTATATATAGACAGTGTAGAGTGCATAGAGAGAGACAGACAGTGTAGAGTGTGTACAGAGTATATAGACAGCAGAGGTAAGAACAGAGTATATATAGACAGGAGTGTAGATAGAGTCTGAGCATAGAGAGTGTAGAGTGTGTATAGAGTATATATAGAGAGGCAGAGGTGAGTAGAGTATATATAGAGAGGCAGATGTAAAAAGCAGAGTATATATAGATAGTGTAGAGGTGTAAGCAGAGTGAGAGCAGAGAGTGCAGAGTGTGTATAGAGTATATATAGACAGTGTAGAGTGTGTATAGAGTATATATAGACAGTGTAGAGTGTGTACAGAGTATATATAGACAGTGCAGAGTGTGGATAGAGTATATATAGACAGTGTAGAGTGTGTATAGAGTATATATAGACAGTGTAGAGTGTGTACAGAGTATATATAGACAGTGTAGAGTGTGTATAGAGAGTAATATAGACAGCGAGAGTAAAAGCAGAGTATATATAGAGAGCAGAGGCAGAGAGTATATACAGAGTGCAGAGGGAGTAGAGTATATATAGAGAGCAGAGTATGTACAGAGGTATATAGACAGTGTAGAGGTGTATAGAGTATATAGACAGTGTATATGTGTACAGAGTATATATAGAGAGTGCAGAGTGTGTATAGAGTATATATAGACAGTGTAGAGTGTGTATAGAGTATATATAGACAGTGTAGAGTGTGTTTAGAGTATATATAGACAGTGTAGAGTGTGTAGAGAGTAA
This sequence comes from Hepsetus odoe, assembly GCA_017165825.1. Lineage (NCBI taxonomy): Eukaryota > Metazoa > Chordata > Actinopteri > Characiformes > Hepsetidae > Hepsetus > Hepsetus odoe. The sequence continues at coordinate 17,843,473 of CM029372.1, read as the reverse complement.
TATAGACAGTAGAGTGTGTACAGAGTATATATAGAGAGTAGAGTGTGTATAGAGTATATATAGACAGTGTGTAGGAGTGTGTATAGAGTACATATAGACAGCAGAGTAAAAGAGAGTATATATAGACAGTGCAGAGTGTGGATAGAGTATATATAGACAGTGTAGATGTGTATAGAGTATATATAGACAGTGTAGAGGTACAGAGTAGACATATAGACAGTGCAGAGTGTGGACAGAGTATATATAGACAGTGTAGAGTGTGTAGAAGGAGATGTATATGTAGAGGTGTACAGAGTATATAGACAGTGCAGAGTGTGATAGAATACATATAGACAGTGTAGAGTGTGTAGTTAGAAAGATATATAGACAGTGTAGAGTGTGGTATAGAGATATATAGACAGTGGTAGAGTGTGTGTACAAAGAGGATATATAGACAGTGCAGAGTGTGTGGATAGAGTATATATAGACAGTGTAGAGTGTGTATAGAGTATATATAGACAGTGTAGAGTGATAGAGTATATATAGACAGTGTAGAGTGTGTATAGAGAGTAATATAGACAGTGTAGAGTGTGTATAGAGTATATATATGAATGTATATGTATAGTGTATAGACAAATGATGTGTATAGAGTATATATAGACAGTGTAGAGGTGTATAGAGAGTAATATAGACAGTGTAGAGTGTGTATAGAGTATATATAGACAGTGTAGAGTGTGTATAGAGAGTAATATAGACAGTGTAGAGTGTGGAGAGAGTATATATAGACAGTGTAGAGTGTGTATAGAGTATATATAGACAGTGTAGAGTGTGTATAGAGTATATATAGACAGTGCAGAGTGTGGATAGAGTATATATAGAGAGTGCAGAGTGTGTATAGAGTATATAGACAGTGTAGAGTGTGTATAGAGTATATATAGAGTACAGTGTGTATAGAGTACATATAGACAGTGTAGAGTGTGGATAGAGTACAGAGTGTATAGAGTATATATAGACAGTGTAGAGTGTATAGAGTATATATAGACATAGAGTGTATAGAGTATATATAGACAGTAGAGTGTGTATAGAGTATATATAGAGAAAAGAGAGTGTGGATAGAGTATATATAGAGAGTGCAGAGTGTGTATAGAGTATATATAGACAGTGTAGAGTGTGTATACGTATATATAGACAGTGTAGAGTGTGGATAGAGTATATATAGACAGTGTAGAGTGTGTATAGAGTATATATAGACAGTGTAGAGTGTGTATAGAGTATATATAGACAGCAGAGGTGGAGTATATATAGAGAGGCAGAGTGTATAGAGTATATATAGACAGTGTAGAGTGTGTATAGAGTACATATAGACAGTGTAGAGTGTGTACAGAGTATATATAGACAGTGTAGAGTGTGGATAGAGTATAGACAGTGTAGAGTGTGGATAGAGTATATATAGACAGTGTAGTGTGTAGAGTATAGACAGTGTAGAGTGTGTATAGAGTATATAGACAGCAGAGTGTGGATAGAGTATATATAGACAGTGTAGAGTGTGTATAGAGTATATATAGACAGTGTAGAGTGTGGATAGAGTATATATAGACAGTGTAGAGTGTGTATAGGAAAGGTACATAGACAGTGTAGAGGTGTATAGAGGTATATATAGACAGTGTAGAGTGTGGATAGAGTATATATAGACAGTGTAGAGTGTGTATAGAGCACATATAGACAGTGTAGAGTGTGTATAGAGTATATATAGACAGGGGCAGAGCGTGGATAGAGAGAGAGAGTAGAGTGTGTATAGAGTATATATAGACAGTGTAGAGTGTGGATAGAGTATATATAGACAGGGATGTATAAGAGTATATATAGACAGTGTAGAGTGTGTACAGAGTATATATAGACAGTGCAGAGTGTGGATAGGGAGTGTAGATGGAGAAAAAGAGTGTATAGATATATAGACAGTGTAGAGTGTGTGATAGAGTATATATAGACAGTGTAGAGTGTGTATAGAGTATATAGACAGTGCAGAGGATAGAGATATATAGACACAGTGTAGAGGTATAGAGTATATATAGACAGTGTAGAGTGTGGATAGAGTATATATAGACAGTGTAGAGTGTGTATAGAGTATATATAGATAGTGTAGAGGTGTATAGAGTATATATAGACAGTGTAGAGGTGGATAGAGTATATATAGACAGTGTAGAGTGTGTATAGAGTACATATAGACAGTGTAGAGTGTGTATAGAGTATATATAGACAGTGTAGAGTGTGTATAGAGTATATATAGACAGTGTAGAGTGTGTATAGAGTATATACAGAGAGTGTGGACAGAGATATATAGACAGTGTAGAGTGTGTATAGAGTATGAGCATAGACAGTGTAGAGGTGTATAGAGTATATATAGACAGTGCAGAGTGTGGATAGAGTATATATAGAGAGTGCAGAGTGTGTATAGAGTATATATAGACAGTGTAGAGTGTGTATAGAGTATATATAGACAGTGTAGAGTGTGTATAGAGTATATATAGACAGTGTAGAGTGTGGATAGAGTATATATAGACAGTGTAGAGTGTGTATAGAGTATATATAGACAGTGTAGGAGTGTATAGAGTATATATAGACAGTGTAGAGGTGTATAGTAGAGTATATATAGACAGTGTAGAGTGTGGATAGGAGTATATATAGACAGTGCAGAGTGTGGATAGAGTACATAGAGAGTGCAGAGGTATAGAGACATATAGACAGTGTAGAGGTGTATAATGATATGATGACAGTGTAGAGGTGGATAGAGTATATATAGACAGTGAGAGGTAAGTAGAGTATATATAGACAGTGTAGAGTGTGTATAGAGTATATATAGACAGTGCAGAGTGTGGATAGAGTATATATAGAGAGTGCAGAGTGTGTATAGAGTATATATAGACATAGTAGAGGTAGATAGAGTATATAGACAGTGTAGAGGTATAGGGTGGTTAGAAAGTGCAAGTGTATAGAAAGTAATATAGACAGTGTAGAGTATGTATAGAGTATATATAGACAGTGTAGTGTGAATAGTGTATAGACAGTGTAGAGTGTGTATAGAGTATATATATACAGTGTAGTGTGTATAGACAGTGTAGAGTGTGTATAGAGTATATATATACAGTGTAGTGTGTATAGACAGTGTAGAGTGTGTATAGAGTATGTATATACAGTGTAGTGTGTATAGACAGTGTAGAGTGTGTATAGAGTATATATATACAGTGTAGTGTGTATAGTGTATAGACAGTGTAGAGTGTGTATAGAGTATATATAGACAGTGTAGAGTGTGTATAGAGTATATATAGACAGTGTAGAGTGTGTATAGAGTATATATAGACAGTGCAGAGTGTGGATAGAGTATATATAGAGAGTGCAGAGTGTGTATAGAGTATATATAGACAGTGTAGAGTGTGTATAGCGTATATATAGACAGTGTAGAGTGTGTATAGAGTATATATAGAGAGTGTAGAGTGTGTACAGAGTATATATAGACAGTGCAGAGTGTGGATAGGGAGTGTAGATGGAGAGTGTCTCTGAGAGTACGGCCAGTGAGTGTGGTTCTGCTGGAGTGATGTGGAAGGCGCGCGCAGTCAGACTCATTTTAAATTCAAAATGTAACGGAAATCTAAGCGGCGCAGCGGGTCACTTTCAACGGCTCCACTGCTCGTCTGAGGTTCGCCAGGTTAGGAAACCGCATTAGCCGTTGTTTCCTAACACATCACTGCATTTTCATCTCTTTAGTAAGATTTATTTTCCCCTCAGGCTCATTTTTGGCGATTCATTAACGTTTAAGCCACCTGGCAGGCCGAACTGTCCTGAAACGATCCTGCTAGCCCAGCAGAGCGCAAACAGTCAGTACAGACTCTCTCACCAGCAGAACTCAGAGAAGACCGTTATAATACTCCCCACCCAGTTATAAACAGAACTAAACCTGACTAGGAATTAAAGTTGCCATTTCATATTTTTCCTCCCTAAGATCGTGTTATTGTCTTGAAGGGCTCCGGGGTGGTGGCGGTGCTGTGAGGTGAGGTGAGGCTGAGCTGGTGTCAGTGTGTTGTTGGGAAACCAGAGGTTAACTTCCCGCCGGTGGGAGGGAGGGGGGCTCGCGGACTGGGAGCTCGCGCAGCGGCCATGGAGGAGCTTTTCCGCTGCGCTTTTCTTCAGCGGCTGCCCGGTTTCCCGGAGCCCGCCTCGCCGCGGTGGAGCAGCAGGGTGAGTGCAGCGCACTGCTCCGCGCGGAGTCTGCAGAGCCGAGCGGGCGACTTCACACGAGGAGCCGCGCGCGTCCTTGCCGTGAACTCGGGAGGCGATGACGTGAGAATTTACCAACTTTGACAGGTTCAGTCGACCGGTGTTCATTTAGCATCATCAGTCGGCCTTTGCTTTTAATAACGCTGCCCGAGCGCGCCGTGGCACAGAGCTGGCAGATTAGTCCTGAAGTCGAATAAAGCAACAGTAACCTTCGCTGCTTTAATGAGGCGAAGCCCCCGTGTTAGCTTATTCTACCTCCTCGCGTGAGGATGTTGGAAAATCCGGACATCGGGCGAGCTCTTTGTGCAACCGTAAAACTTAATTTGCCCACTGAACAGGGTTTGAACTCTTTTCTTTACTGGCGTCCAAATTCGCAAACACAGAAAGAAAGCACACCAGACACATTAACAGGTCACTTCAGCTGCAGCAGCGGAGCCCCTTTCCCTTCCCTTCACACAATCCCGTCCGCAGGAAGCCAGCGCCTGTGTAACGTTCTAATCAGACGTTAAGCTCGTGGACTGAGAGTTGGATGCGAGAGACTGGGGGTGGTTGGCTCTCAGAGTTTGAGAACCTTCAGCTGCACCTTGCACACTGAGAAACAGCTTGGGCTTGTGGGGTTCAGTCAGTATTACTGTCAAGGGCAGCACACACCGCTACATCCTTCTTGTATCTATTTGTCTGTTATATAAACAGCTGTTACCAGGCCTGTCAGCATTCTGGTTGGATGCTCTTTCACATTGTTCATACTGAACCTCTTTGGCGAGGCTTCATCACTGAAGCCGGGCGGAGAGAAAACGGGCTAGTTATCTGGATGGAAAGGTCGATTGGAGTTTGTAAGTAAGGGTAGCATCACTTTTTGACAGAAGTTAAAGGTGGTTCGAGAGTGCAAGGAAAAAGATGATGCAGTTTTGGCCAAAAAACAAATTTGTGTGAAAACAAACATTTGTGTGAAAAAAGTATGACCACTTAGTCATTTTTCAACATTAATTGCTGATTTTTAGATTGCTTACTTTTGCCTTTTTCATCATGTTCATAACCATTATCGGTTTGGCATGCATGTGAAAGATGCCTTGACGCTGTGGCTTCACTCACTCTCACCTTGCTCATACTGTTGAATGAGTTTGGCGTCTTTTCTTTAAATAAACAATACTTTGGTTAAGAGCAATGTTGGACTCCTATCTTGCACAAAGATTTCCCATCTACAGATTTGATTTCAAATCCAAATATCTGGAGTTTTGATCAGATATTTGTCCAGTGAACTATAAATATTGTGTGTGAGCAGATAATGATGTTTTCTTGGAGTTCCGTGGCTTGTACACGTCTGTAAGTATTTGGCATAAATCTAAACTAGAGAGAGACAGTGGTCATGTCCAAGCAAGGAAAGAGACCACTCCAAGCCAAATATGTTCACTTTGTTTTTGTTTTTTTACAAATGAGGCAGATAATAATGATTGCAGACTTAACTGTACAGTATAAGTAGGTTCACACATAGTTCTGTCAAGGAATGTGTTAACCAAACTATCATTATAAAGTCAAACAAAAGCTAACAGTGACCATTTTGGCAGGGATGTGGTTGTCATTTTTGCATGGTAATGATTCATACCACTTTCAGTTTATTTTGTATTGAAAGCATATTGTTGTTTTTGGATGGCCTTTTCACTCCTGGTTATTTAAGAGGTCAATGGATATTTAAGAGGTAAATACACAATAGAACATATATAAGCTTCAGATAGAGTACAGGCCTGTGCACAGTTGTTCATAACTAGTAATTCTTTCAAAGTATTGCTTAAAATAATTACTGCCAAAATTAAATGTTTTGTAAGTACCCTTAAACTGTATTTCAGTATTTGATTTTAGTAAGAGGGAAGAGTGAATCTTCTTCTTCTTCTTTCAGCTGCTCCGTTTAGGGATCGCCATATCGGCTCATCTGTTTCCATTTCTTCCGGTCCTCTGCATCTTCCTCCTGCAAGCTGACCACCTGCATGTCCTCTCTCACCACATCCAATAAGATCCTCTTTGGTCTTCCTCTTCTCCTCTTTCCTGGCAGCTCCATCTTCAACATTCTCCTCCCAATATAATCCTTGTCTCTCCTCTGGACATGTCCAAACCAACGCAACCTGTCCTGTCAGCTTTCCCTTTTACTCTAGCTGGTACCCGTCTGTCACAAATCACTCCAGCCACTCTTCTCCACCCATTCCAACCTGCCTGCACTCTCTTCTTCACCTCTCTTCCACACTCGCTGTTACTCTGGACTGTTAACACCAAGTATTTAAATTCCTCCACCTTTGTCACCTCTACTCCTTGCATGCTAACCACTCCACTGTCCTCCCTTTTGTTCACAGGAGCATAGAGCGAATCATTTTATTAAATGTGACAAATGCTGAGTAGTCTTTAGTGTTATGACTGAGACTAGACCCAGAGTGCACAATCTTATTCCATGGGAGAAAGAGCTCTTGTTTGTTAATGCAAGAAAGCTCTCACGTGATGAAAGTGAATCTATTTTTTTCTCTCCCAATGCAAAGTCTGAATTGCCTGGGAAAGGCTGCCTTTGATTTTCCTCTTTATATATGTTTTCATGGATGAAAATATGATCATGCTAGACGGAGCCCTCATGTCGTGCCTCAGTTGCAGCCAAAAATGTTTGATAATTGTGGGCTCTTTAAATTGTAAGTGCCAGGTCACAGCAGGAAAGCAAGCATTTAGGAAACAATTTTGCTGTATTATGGCCTTAAGTATTTCTGTATTTATAACGTGCAGGAATTTGTATTACACGAATGTCTGATAGTGATTGTGATTTTGTGTATATGGATACAATGTTGACTTTTAAGCAGAAAGCCTAAACTGTGCTCACACGCTGTCTCAGCACACCATGTTCCAGACAGGCGCATTAGGTCATGCCCTGTGAGTAAGTTTAAAGTCCCAAACTAAATTGCTGACAACTCCCCCACCCCACACCCCAGCTCTACCCTAGTCAAGCCTCCCTCAGCTTTCCCTTGATAGGTCTCAATGTGTGAGGGCTAATTAGAAGGTAGGAAGTGTGGCATTTGTTAAATTGTTGTGTAATTTCCATTTTGTGTTCTTGTCTGGACTATGGCTGATGATGCCTGGGTAATAGACTCAAAGCAGAAATCTCTGAAATAAAAAGAACATGAAAAGAAAAAAAAGTTGGCAAAATAATTAATGGGAACTTACTTCAAGGCAACGATGTTGGCATGTCTCTTCATGCTCTAGTTATGAGATGTAAAGCTTAAGATCAACTCAGTAAATTTTCAGCTATGACTTAAGTGATTAGTTCTGGTAAAGAGTCGAAAAAATATTTAGTGAGTGCTTGGTATTTTATGGCTACACTGAGCCAAAAAGATGTCCCATTTTGGATTCCTGACCTTCAGACTGTGTTTCTGATGTGGAGTTACTACAAACAGTCTCATATCTACCATAATGTGTGAGAGCTTCTCTCTCAGTGAACCATGTTCCTAATCTCTACAATAACATTTTACTATCGCAGACAACTGTAAATTTCATTAAAAGGCTTCACTGAAAACAAAGATGGGGCATCTCTTTGTTGCTGAAAAGGATTTATGAGATTTTAACCACAGATTTTCGATTGTTTTATTGAAGATTTTACTAGGATTTAATAGAGAGCTTTTATTTCAGTTTATTTCAGCTTTTTATATCAGTTGATTATAAGCATGCTTTTCTTTAGTATCCCTGCGTAATCACTGCATACCAGTAGTCAAACGTAATGGACATAATCATTAGTCGTTCAGTCATAAAAAATATATAAATTGTGGTTGCAGTCCAACTTGGGTGCAAAAGAAGTTCAGTCCAATAGTTTTCAAAGATCTGAGGCTGCCAAGATTGGCAGTACTTCAGATTATCAGAACACAGGTATCCTGTACCCAAATTTCAATGGTGACCCACAGCATCACCAGTCAAGTGAAAAACACACAGGGAAGTGTTTCCTGTCTTTCATAATAAGACTGTTTAAAATTTTTGCATGTTTATATATAAGACTTTGTTTATAGCGTGTTTTGTCCTGCATTATACAGTTGCAAATAAAATCATTTCAGAATAAAATGAGCTGAAATGAAATTGTCAAGGTGATTCTGGAGAAAAATGAATTGTTTAGACTATTCAAATAAGCTGTAAAATAGTCAATAGATTAATCAACAGAAAAATCGTCATTAGATGCAGCCCTAGTTCAGGTCTCTGAAAATGATCTATAAACATTTACTGCAGTCTATGTCATCTGAGGGCTAGTGAATGAGCTCACATGTGCCCCGGAGTTATAGAACAAAGCAATTCACTTAATCTCTACAAAAGCACAACAGCCTATCAGGGCCTGTCATTGTCTTCATCTCTCCATAATGCTCTCCAGAGTATGTGGCAAAGAGAAACAGAAGAAAATGAAAAGCAGAAGGTCTGTTAAATATTGCTCACCAAAATAAATCACATCCAATACTTTAAATACACTGTGTGGTTGCTTACAGTTGAAGCAGTCTTTCTGGCTAAATTAGCTGTAGGCCCAGTCTGGTCCACTCAGCACACTTTGATTTTGAATGAGAAGGCAGGTTAACCCTAAACTAGAGTTCTGCCATGACAATAATGAACATACTGGCTTTACCTTATTTGGAGATTCTGATTATACACCTAGCAATTGGTGGTGAACAAAGCTTTTGTTGTCTGTGTTGTCACTTCTAGGAAGGAAAAGTGCTCAGAGATGTTCAATGTTTTTGCCAAAGTGTGCATATTTGATCCAGTCTGAAAGTGCTTTGATTAGTGTGTGCATAAAAGCAAGGGTAGAATTTCTTTCTAATTAGGCTGTAGTGTGGAGGTGTTAAACTGTTATTAAGAGTAAAACAAGGAAGTTGATACTCCAAATGTTTTGTGTGTTCATGAGAGACAGTTTGAGTGTAAAAGGTGTTTGCTGTGAGACATCTGGTGCTCTTCTATTAGTGGTTGGAAGATTAGTGGGGGTGTACCAAAAGAGAATAGTTCTGCTCTTACACCCATACATGCAAACAAACAATACTCCAGAGCTGCAGTCATTGTATTTGCTGTTACTGACTTTGATTAGTTTGCGGTGTACTTTTCTGAACTGAAAGAGAGCCAAACCTGTTTTAGCCCAATCTCTTCATTAGCATTGTATACAGAGATGGCAACTTACTATCACTGGGGAGGAATGGCCTAAGTAACATTTAGCCTTTGAATAGGCTTTTAATCAAAGTATCCACTGTTTACATGTGTATGCACCCAGTTTTAGAAAGATGTCAAGGCAAATATAAAGTTATTCAGTTTGTTGATATTCTGTGATGCTGGCTGTTCTTTTTGCTTAGATAATGTAGACTAAGTAAAATGTTTGTTTAATGAATTTGTCTTTTAGGTGATTTACCAAAATAAAGGTCAAATCCCTATTTCATTACCAGCTTACTGCTGCAGTTTGATTGTGAACATCTAGTATTAAAAAAGTAAAAAAAAAAAAAAAGTCCAGAACATAATGTTGCATCATTTAAGCATTTACATCTGAATGTAAATTATGGTTCAATTTTAGACAAAATCAGAAATAAGGTGCCAGCTTTAGCTTCATAAAGATTGTGCAGTAGCTTAGCTTTAGCAGGTTAGTGACTGCTAATTATTTCAATATTGTGCTGCATTATAAGATATTTAGAATTTTTTTTTCTTTTTGAGGGGCTGTTGCTCAGAGGTTACATAATTCACACAGTGGTGTAAATACTTTTATTTAGGTTAAAATATACAGTGCATATCAAGCCCTTATTTTATGTTTCAGGCATATCTTAAAACTGATTAATTATTTCTTTTTAGCCCACATGCAATGTTCCACAATGACGTAGTGAAAAGTTTTAGAGTGTTCTCTTTTTCACTCTAATAAACTTGCTTCCCAATGCAAATCTCAGCATTTTGTAACACTGGCACCCACAGGCCCACTGCCTGTCTTTTTGTCTGCGACACCATCTCCGACCTGTGTAACATAGCTGGTCTCACTACTGTTCTGTTAACCTTTCTTTTCACTCTTGCTGATATCAGTCTGTCTGTCTCAGATGCCACTCTTCTCTATCCATTCCAGCTTGTACTTTCTTCTTCACCTCTCTTCCACACCCCGTTACTCTGAACTGTTAACTTAAAGTATTTAAACTCTTCCACCATTACCACTTCTTTTCCCTGCATCCTAACCATTTCGCCGCCCAGTTTTCATTCATACTCATTAAATCTGTCTTAGTCATACTGACTTTCATTCCACTCCTTTCCAGAGAATATGTTCACAGCTCCAGGGTCTCCTCAAGCTGCTCCTAATTCTTGCTACAGATCACGTTTATATGCATGAACCATTAGTGCTTGGCCAAGAAATGCCAGACTATAGTTTTTTTTTGGAAATGATCATATGAAATTTTTCCCATTCTTCATAGGAGAATTGCTCAAGCTCAACCAGTTTGATGAGAACTGGTGCAAAGACATATTTTCCTTGTTTCTGTATTGCGTTTAGATCCTTACATGGCTTTGGCCACTGTAATTCTTGTGTTTACTCGATGATATGCTTTAGGTCTGTTGGTTTGCTAAAATAAACACCTTCCTTAAACCTGAGATCCTGAGCACTCTGGAAAAGGATTACACTCAGAATTGCTCAATATTTCTCTTTCCTGGCTGGTCTACCAGTCTTTGTCACAATAAAATATCCCCACATCATTGTGCTTCCACCAGCATGTGCTGTCACCACCCACTAACTTTTGGGAATTGTGACCAAATGCTTCAATATTGATTTCAACAGACCAGTGGATTTTGCTTTTCTTGGTCCAGAGTTGTTCAGATGCTTTTCAGCAAACTCTCAGTGGGCTATCATGTGCCTTAGTATCCATAGTCCACAATTGGCAGGTTTTACTTTATTCTAAGCTTCATTAATCTAAAAAAGAAGTTCATTAAATGGTTCATATATTTTTGTTGTTAAATACTGATGTGTGTAAAGTTGTTCAATTTGACCTCTGAAATATCTTTATCAGTGTGGCTCACAACATCTAGATGTCAGATTTTGAGCACCATGTGGATTTTCTGGATGCTAAACATGAGAAATGGTGAGTATAGAATGACTAGTGAAAACCCATGACATTTGTATTTGCTGGTGGGAAGAACATGGAAAGTAGTCACAGTACACTGCCGTGCATTTTGTTCTCAAACCAACATTATGGTGATGCATTTCAGATGCTCTAAATAGAAGCATTCTGTGTGATACCTGATATACACACACAGACTGTAGAGAGGTAGTTGACATGAACATGTTCCAATGGTGATAGGAAACCCACAGTGTCACAGATCAAGACTGGGCTCAGTGGAAGTTGAACATGTGGGCAGTGTCACGGATCAAGACTGGGCTCAGTGGAAGTTGAACATGTGGGCTGACTCAAAGAGCATTGGTGGAAGAAGTCATGAGACAATTGCATATGAGGGCTGTAATGTAAAATATTAATATTTCTAATATTGAAATTATAAAATTTGCAGAACATAATCTTTGATATAACATTCTTTAAAAGAAACCCTCTATAAGAACAAGGGTAGGATTGAACACATAAGTCTTATTCCTGAGATTTTAATAAGAGCCTTAGACAAATGCTCAAACTTTCAGATTTAGGCCTAAACCTTTAAATGGCTTTGTCAGCACTGAAGCAATCATTTTCTCATGCTTGAGCGAGCCAGTGCTTAACATCAAATCAAAGAAAAAAAAAGAGCCTGCAGTTAAATAAGGGTGCCAGGATTTCATAATGCCAGAACCAAACCACCAAATCCTCCTTCAGAACAGATGACCCAAAATACAGACTGCTATCAATTAGACCTCAGACTTTATATGGCACTGGATGCATCTGCCACACTATTGAAATGTCCACAAATGGTGCATCTTCTCAGTACTTTGACACAAATCAAAAGCAGCCACAGGCATACTATGAAAATAACACTGGCATTTTGGTAAACAAAATAATTCCATGCAGAACGAGCACATTTGCCTAAGTTGTCTAGGTAGAATTTTTTGATTGTCTTACAAGTTGACTTAGAGTTACAGTAAGATAGTAAGTTAGATAAATGAGGTTTGCAAACATTTTATTATGTCTTGTGTGCCAGCAATATTTAGCCATTAAACAATAACCTAGGCATATCTTTCTTTTGGACAACATTTAAACACTGTTTTGGGGCGGGGCAATGGTGTCCTAGTGGTTATTGACTAGTTCCCTGAATCGGAAGGTCCTGGGTTCAAATCCCAGACCAGTAGGGTTTCTCTGAGGTACACTTGTGCAAGACGTGGTTCCCATCACTGCCCTCTAGGTAGTGGACATAGCTACCCCATGCTGCACGGTGTGTGTATGGGTTAAATGCAGATTTTAAACGTCTAATGTTTCCTAAATGTTCAAATGTGGCCCATAGTACCCTTTCAGTGCCATCCCTACCTTCTCATGTGTCTGAGCTCTGTGTGCTCCTGAATTCTGTATAATGTGTGCATAATGCTTGTGTAACTAATCCATAACTGTGCTGTTCACAGCATATTCACCATATATTAGCTCCCATTCCCTATGATTCCACTATATTAAAAAGGCTGCACAGCCTGCACACCAAACTCACATGCCACCTAGCATAAAGAAGAAAAATGAATGTAGGTACAAGAGTGAAAACAAAAAAATTATACATATTCTACATCCATTTGATATCTGACAGCCAGTAGCTGTAGTAAAGTAACCATCATCATCAACATGCTGCTGTGTGGTTTTGTCTGCCACTATAGACATCCATTACTTTTTATGAACATTTTTACTGCTGCTGACAACAAAAAATTTATATAACGTAGGAATTGGGTGGCACTTTTCTAAAACCTGAGGTCAATAAAAATACAAAAACAACAGTAGAAAAACAGACATTTTTTATTCAGTAAGCAGTAAGATTTTATTTTTTGAAAGTTGTTCAAACAGGATGAACTGTATTTAAGTGCCAATGATTTACTTGTTGCTCCAGTATAGTCTGTGATTGTGAAGCCCTGTTTTATGAAGTATCTTAGTATGGTGTTGAGCATATTCTGTTAGAACAGAACAACAAACACCAGTCAGTCTGGCATCATCTGACCAAAACCTCCCAAAGGTGTTTAAAAGGGTTGAAATCTAGTGACAGTTACAGTCATAGCATATGACTAACATCATTTTCCTGTTCATCAAATAATTTAGTGACCTCATATGCCTTGTGCATGGAAAAATTGCCATTTTTGGAGAAACCAACATTATTTCCACATTTCTGTAGACCAGTGGTGTTTTTTCACCACTGTACTTTTAATTTTGACTTTGGAATGAAGGGTTTATTCACTGGAGCACTAGAACCCCTGTCAATGTGGTTGTGACAAAGTCTGAAACAGCCTGATCATGTTATGCATTGACATTCTCAGCTTTTTGTCTTGCCATTTTGATCTGTTTATATATTCCTGTTTGTAAGTATGGAGTTTCTAAGTTAGACATTTTAAACAGTATTCTATGAGCATTACTAAGCATTTATTGGGCATTTCCTGTAGGTTTTCCTAATAATGCTTGGTTATTGGTTTGTGTTCAGTTTCCTGGTACGACACCCAACCTGGAAATGAGGCTTCTCTCCTGCAGCACTACAGCAAATAAATGAGGCACTGAAGCCATTGATGCATTTAGGTAATTGATGTGTGTTTTTTGACAGGTGCTGTGACTGACTCCAGAGCTGGAGGGACACCTACACAGAGCAACACTTCTCTCTTTCTCTGTTGCAGAGGTATGTGAGATGCCTTCAATGTTTCACTTAATTCTTTAGGAATATTAGGAGGAAAGCAGAAATCTTGCATGACAGGAGAGGAGTTAGAATATCAGTTTGTCTGATTAAGGCATAGATATCCAAAGTTTCCCAGATGTTTAAATAATAGCAAACATATTTTGGCACTTCTTGTGAAGTGATTTGCTTAATGAGTCACTTTGCAGATTACAGATGTCAGTAGCCAATCAGAATGTACAACTTCCCGTATTCATTTCATTGAGGAATCAATTGAATCAGGTCTGAGGGATCAATTGAATTTCTAAATAAAAAAATGCGTAGGAGCTCTAACTGTGATGGAGTAGTTAACCACTGTCATTTAAACAATGTTATTTGAAAAATTCATGAATGGACTACAATCCCTGTCATTGGGATAAAATTATTATATTTTAGATCCTATCTGCACTACTGATTTACAAATAATGTTTGTGGTGAATTTCTGGATGATTGAGATGCTTTTTCTGAGATCTAGTTTATTTCCTTATGAACCACAGTGTTCAAGTTTGTGCCAGAGCTAGCTAAAAAGGCACCCCATCACTGTCTTATATATTAATTATTTTTTGAGAATCTAAATAAGCCTACAGCATAGTAGAAAAATACAAATTTCTCTGCATGAGCAACCTTGGGTATTAAAGTAAGCAACAGTGCAAAAAAAAAAAAATGAATGGAGAACTGGTGAGCAAAACAAACCATTGCTTGTTCCCACTTGTTGACATGGAGCATAAATTCCCAGAGTTTTAGTGGTGAGAAGAGCAACTATCTTATGCCTTGTTCATATGTCTCCACTGTTTCGGGTGGATTCCAGGTTTAAAACATGAGCCACCTTCATGCCTTTATCACTGGGTTTGTACCAAAAACATAACAAAAAAATGTAAAGATGTTTCAGGGGATTAAAATTTGCTCTTGTAAGCATGGTAGCTTTGAGATCCAAGGACTGTTGCTCTTTGATGTCGCATTGTTACAGTGTACTCTTTACATTCAGAAAGTTGAGATAACAGTTAGTACTGTTGAGGAGCTTATCTTACACAAGCACATCCATAAGCACAGGAGAATTTATTCAATATAACAGGTTTGTTGGTTCTGCTTCATTTTATAAAAAGTTTTACCAAAATAGAATAGTGGATTAGCAAGAAAACTCAAATCTGGCTGCAAAGCTGCTGAAAGTAATCATGCCACATATGTGTTATTATTATGGCAGATAGACATTGACCTATAATAGCTTACTGGGTGTCTAATGTATCACACACAGTTTAGAGAACTACAATAGTACAGAAAATCTTACATGGCAAATGCTATACAGATAATAGACACTGGAGTGTTGGTGTGCACACATGATAACACAACACATATAAATCTCCATGCCTGCATGGAGATTTATATGTGAGTCTAACAGGACTGAATGTGCATAGGATCCTTGGAAGATTTCTACAAGTGCAAATATGTGATTTTGTTTTTCTGCCTCTTAACTCATGAAAATTACAACCTGGATCACCTACTATTTTCCACCAAACTCGGTAATGCTCTGTGGTCATCTTTGTGTTTTCTCAATTCAGTAATTTCCAGGCTGATTAAAAAAAGCTTTGTTAAAATTGCTTCTCATGGTTTTAGATTTGTTCGGATGCTTCATTCAAACTCTGGCCTGGCCACTCTACCAAAAGGCCTGATTGGGGAAGTGTCTAATTAAGTCTCATTAATAAAGTTGGATTGTTGGTGACCTGTATGGCTAAGGCCCTTCATCTAAATTCAATCATCCCTGTTTATCTGTTTATTCAATGTAGAAAGACTTTCAGTGATTTGAAATCTACTTAATTTCAGAATGATGGAGGTTGCTGTACTCTTGACACTCAAATAACTGAAAAGGAGTGCTTAACAAGTTGTATCAACCTTTCAACGTGTGCCAACCTTTTTTTTTCATCAGACTATTAATACTATACATCAGACTATTAATTTCCAGAGGGTTCCAGAACTGGGGCTCCAAAATACAGAATACAGTTATTAAAACAAAAGAAAATGTAAGCTGAAATTGAGATGTCACATTGATCTCTTCACCTAAAGATTAAAACACAGAGGCAGGGTTTATACATCATTAAATCTTGTAAATCTTGTTATCAGAGCGTGAACTTTGTTACATTTTCTCATAATTTAATGGCCCTGAAACTTTAGGAAACTGATGTGAATATGACTGAATCAGAAATAGAATAATATTCATTATTAATAGTAATATTGCCACAAACAGTCTTAATCAGGAACTTCTTATGGGACAGGGGTGACCCTATCAAAGGACTATAGAAGGCTGTGTGTGTGTGTGTGTGTGTGTGTGCTGCTTAATATGAGATGGCTTCTCTACACTTCAGACCAGATTATTCCCCCATGCTTATTATAGTTTATATTTAGCCAAAATCTATGACTTGCCATATGGGGTCTGCTTCCATCTATTGAAAATGACCACAAAGTGATGTTGTTCTTGTAAAGTTGTCCAGAGTGAAGACTGCTTTAAATTCAAGTAATTATTCACTTTTGAGAGCCTGAGGTCCTGTGAAAAAACAAATTGTAGCTCCATCCACTTAGACTCACCTCATTTAACATCTTTCTGATTAAGAACTCCACAGATTGCCACTACTGAGAGTTGGGGGTAATTATGTTAGTGACACAGCACTCTGACAGCAGCTATAGCTATTAGGACTGAATCTCTGCCTTTGAGCAGATCATGAAAAGACCTCACTGTGCTAAGTGCTGTTTCATGTATCCTCCTCAATGCATCATTACCTAAAACACACAATGATTAATGAGGTGCATTACCAAGGCTGGGAGCAAAAACAGTTCACCCTCACACATACACATGGTCGCACACCCTCTCACCCTATTAGCTGAGAGACTGTTTGGGCTATGTTGTGATTTGTTGTTACTGCTGTGTGGCTCATTTTTGTGGATACATTTCACTGATTCCTGTCTTGAGTTTTGGCCACCTGTCTTGACCTATTATGAAATAAAGAACTACTGACTTTAGAGCTTTAGGGCTTTTGTGTGACAGGATTAAAAAAGGATGGTATAACAAAATGTCTGAAATGCAGACAAGCGTCAACAGTTGATGTGGTTTGAGGGTCTTGCGACATTTCGGCACCAGTAAATGCTGCAAACTTTATGAATGGCCCTGAATGGCAGCTGAACTGAGCATGAACCCAGTTTAGCCTTGTCCTCTCTTTCTGGCTACCACTTGTTTGCCTTAGATGCTCTGCTTTTAGGTCGCTCTCAGCTGCAACCTGCTTATCTTGGGTGGAGCAGTGCATTCCTTCAGCCTGGACAGGTCTGCTTTCTACCAGAGCCATGTGGCCCTGTGCCAGCATCAGGCCTAAGGCACACACACACATGCATGTACCTGCGCACGCACACACACACACACACACACACACACACACACACACACACACACACACACATCTTGGGTTTATGTTATTCCAATTGTGTGAGATTATGTTTGTTTTGCCATGTATATTCTGGATCAGTGAAGTGTGTTCATAACCTGTATAACTGCTATTATTTGAGTTTTTTAAGGATTTATAAGCTTGTTTGTGCTTGCATTAGTTCATTCATGAGTGGGCCAGAACATCTGTGCTGTCTGCAAGCTGTTGGGTATGTTTGTGTGTTTATTTGTTTGTTTTGCTTACACACCCTTGTAAGAGAAGTATCTGTTGGATTTGAGCTTTTCTTTTTTTAAATAGTTTAGAGCTTTCAAAATCTTTGGGTCCCACTGTTCTGAAGATCTGTTTATTGTGCACATAGGAGTTTGAAATGGACTCTTCTCCGTGTTTGGATTTCTGTGTGCATGTGTGCATTTTTGTGTGTGTGTGTGTGTGTGTGTGTTTACTTGTTAATGTGTCGACCACCCAGTGGCTTGAGTTCATAACAAAAACACTTGTACTTCCTCTCTCTGATACCATTCTGGCTATGGATGAAAGATCCTACACAGGTCAGACCCTAGTCGACATCAGAGAAATAGCTTTTTCTGTTTGGAATTGACTAGTCAGACCTACCCACTGTGATATCCCCCTTTCTGTCATGATCTAAACACTCTAATCCTGCAGGCCCACAATATATCTACTTTTCTTTTTCATGTAAATACTAAAAGATTATGCTAACCCCCCCCCCTGTTTTACAACTGAATATCAAATTGTTCATAATTTAAAGTAAATATATATGCATTGTAATGTGAAACAATCCTGTTTTTTGTCATCTGTCAAATAAGTGTTATTTTTAACACTTTGTCATGTCATCTACCATGCGTTTTTGAGTGTTTATAGACTGAATGGAAAACAGAAATGAAACGGAAAATTGAAAATTATTAGAACACAAAAACAAACAAAAAAAGACTCAAGGAATATCTGGCAATGGGCTGCATTAAATCTCTTAACATGTTTGTTAGGGTGGTGTCTATGAGTGATTTATGATGCTAATTGATAGTTGTGTGTTCATATGTGGTTAACCAGGCAGAGATAGTGCTGTGTTTTACACTCTCAATGCCTCTGGTGGGTAATTCAGCCCTCTTCAGTCTAGACTGCATACATTTCAGCTAAGTGCATGTGTTGACTGACTCTGACTCTCTAGCATGTTTAGAGAGCACATTTGACTAGATATTTTAATTTGTTTTGCACCTTTATGAATGGGCTGCCATTGCTGGAAGAAATTTGCTTTGGAGCACGCTGTAGTGAATGTTTGTGAACCCTTTAAAATGTTCTGTAATTCTGCATAAATATGACCTTAATCATCATCAGATTTGTATATAAATCAGAAAGGTAGAAAAACAGAACCAAATTAAGAAATGATACAAAAATTATACTTGATCATTTATATATTGAAGAAAATGCCTGTTTTATCTATGAGTGGCAAATGTATGACATGAAAAATGGACAAATGGCTAGGTAAGAAAAACTTTGCTGCCCGACTTCATATGAGGAAGCTTTAAGTGAGCAACAGTTTGGTTGCGGTTATCGTCGCTTTTGTCACTCACAGATATGTAATAATGGTCCTCAAATAAATGGCAAGCTAAAATATTTTTGTTGCATTGGTTTAATTGTATTTTTTTATCATAATGTTTTAATATAATGTTATGTAGTGTTTCCATTAGTGCCCCATTAGTTCCTAGATCTCTGTGCATGAATTATGATGTTCTCTTATTTTATAATGGGACAGACAGGGGTTGGAATTGAACTGTCAAGGTGTTACTGTACAGTATCCAGAAGTCAAAATTTAGGTATTTAGGTTATTTTCATCAGAAATATAAATTCCTTGCAACCTTTAAACCCCACTTTTTTTCATAAAATATTCTAATCAATTTTGTTGGTCTGATGACCTTTTCATTTGTCTTGTGAATCACTCTTATTGAAAGTGATGCAGTGTTCTTGAAGACAATTCTTGCGAAGAGGCAAGCAGACTTAACACTCAGAAAAATCTAAATCAAATCAATATTTGGTGTTACTACCTTTTGCCTTCAAACCAGCATCAGTTCTTCTAGGTACACTTGCACAAAGTCAGGGATTTTGTAGGATTATAGTCGGTGTATGACAACCAATTTTACCAAACAGGTGCTGATGATCATCAATGTCACACGTAGGTTGAAACACAGCCATGTTTGGAACAAGCTACCAGCCGAGTTCCTTCAAAAACTGTGTGCAAGTGTACCTAGAAGAACTGATGCTGTTTTGAAGGCAAAGGGTGGTCACACCAGATATTGATTTGATTTAGATTTCTCTTTTGTTTCTTTCACCACATTTTGTTGATTGATGAAAATAATAATTTTGTTAATCAATAAATGATTAACACTTCCATTTTTGAAAACATTCTTTGTTTACAGCATTTTTTCACACCTGCCTAAAACTTTGGCACAGCACTGTATGTATAAATGCTTGTTATGCCCTGCAACTCAAAACAGTACCTTTTTATTTAAAAGCATTTCAGCCAATTTGGTGCAGTATGAGGCCTCCTTATTGCTATGACATTTTGAATAATTTATTCCTTGTGGTGACCTAAAGTCAGTTTTGAGGTTTCTTTTAACGTTTAAGGTTAGGATTTTGGTAGCTATGCCTTGAACAGCATATAAGAGAATTTTTTTATGTCTCTGTACCACAATACCATCTGGGTGCCAAAGTATGATATTTATTACAAGAGACTCTTGGATGTGGATGGAATCCATATCTGTGTCATTCAAACAAACGCTTGTCATGCTAGTGCTTCTGGTTATGAACTAATGGATTTCAGCAGAAACTAATAGACTGCATTCATTTTGCTCCATGAAAACACAGTTGTATGATGATGAATCATCATGGGAGAGCGGAGAATACAACAAAAGCCTCCTCTAAGCTTTGCTGTTCTGTTTTCATTTGTTCCAAAATGCATCCAGATTGAAAGTCACTGCATTCCATGGCTTTGGATGTGTGTGAATGCTTGTGTGTATGTGTTCATGCATGCGTGTGTGTACTGTGCCGAATCCTATATGTTGGACATCAAGACAGATAGTGTGCTGACTACTCTTATCTTCATTATTGACATTATTACCATTGTAAGTGTTTTTTTTTTTTTTTTTTTGGTTCATTAGACTTAACAAATATAAGACAGCGTTCTGGCTTTGAGGCGCCATCTGAAAACCTCATCAAAAGAAGAATGAATCTGAATGACAGTCACGTTGTTGTTTTGCTTACCCAACACACATACACACACATTTTCTCTTGCTCTGTCTTAGACATGAACCCTTGTGCATAAACAATTTGTCACTTGTACAAATGTTCAATCACTTCCTTATGGTTGGATGAAATGAGGATGCTTTTCTGTTCCTTTTCTTTCTTCACATAGTTCTGTCCAAACGTCTTGAAAGAAGGGGTTTCTCTAGTTAGAAGGAAAAGGCTTAGTTTGTAGTTAGCTGTGACAGGTGTTGTTCTGTTTTCTAATCCATACTGTAAGCTTTAATTTTTTCTTCCTTCCTTAGCATTGTGCAATTCTGAATTTTCTATCACGGAAGTGGTGAATGTGCCAGTTAAAATTAAGTTGCACTCTTTGTAGTTATGATATTTTTTGTCTTTAGTATTGTATCTGACTTAACATGTTACTGGTATTATAGAAACTTTAATGGCGTCCACATTTACTCATTAAAATCTCCAGGGTATTGGGTGCATATTTAGATTTAGATATGCATATATCATGTGCATATTTAGATTTTGTGTAGTAAGCAGATATATAAGAAAGCATTGTAATCTTACTGTTGAAAGCACTGCAATACTTTCTGAGCAAGCATACTTTCAAAAATGGAATCTGGCATATTATACATTTTTTTATTTTTTATTTTTTTAAGGTCACCATTGTAAAATTATATATTCCTATGAAAGTATGCTTTTTTACTTGTCATTGCTAGATTATGTTCTTTATGTCACTTGATGTTTGACAGCTTTTTAGGTAGGTAAAAGTGTATCAGTGAAACCCCTGGTACCGATGTGCATCAGTGAGACTTGCACATATGAAACTCTCAGCGTTCCAAACGCTCTAGCCCAGTCAACTGGCATTTCAATATGGCCCTTGTTGAAGTTGCACAG
This sequence comes from Hepsetus odoe, assembly GCA_017165825.1. NCBI lineage: Eukaryota > Metazoa > Chordata > Actinopteri > Characiformes > Hepsetidae > Hepsetus > Hepsetus odoe. Next base: position 17,821,832 of record CM029372.1, on the reverse strand, counting down.
AATTTTACCCTTGCTTATAATCACATTATTACAAGTTCTACTTTATAATACAAGTTTGTTATCATAATAGTTTAATAGAAATTAATAACTTTTCTGATAATTCGTCTAAAACTAAGCCTTGGAAATGGTTTAACTTTTGAGCAGTTTTGTACAAGTTCTCAAGAATGCCTCTTGGGCTGTCCCTCTGAGTGAATGCAGGAAGTGCAGAGCATGCCAGTGAGCCTTTATGAAGGGACCCACTTGTCAGATGACCTGCGACCTCATCAGCAGAGCACCCATGCCACCTGCAGCAGTTCCGGCATTGCAATAACATCACCCCTCTCATCACCACTGTGCCTCTTATCACTTCATCATTGAGCCTCTAAATCCCCTTAGACACAGGGCAATCACTGTGTGCACAGCTATCACGGTTCAGCATCAGTTTCCAGGAGAAATACAACCAACCCCTTCAATGTAAAAGCCCATGTCAAATACAAGTGACCACATACTGGCATGCTCATGTTGATGACTTCATTTGGAGTAAATCATTCAGTTAATTGTAATCTTTATGTAATTTAATTATATGCTCTCAGTTAGACAAATCTTATAGATGCAAGCAACTTTTGTACATCTTTTTTAAATGTGCATACTGCCTGTGAACTAAAATACATCATACATCATTTTCAGTTATTATCTAATGTAAGTAAACTGAAATCATTGTAATTAAATATTAAACATTTAAAGAGTTTATCATTTCATTAAAGCAGCAAGGTTTATTCATGTGGAAATACACATTTGTATCAGGCAATATTTTTTCCAGCCTTCCCAGATAAAGCAAAATATGCTGGCTAGGGTGAGCTGTCTGATAACGATGTTTCATTTGGAAAGATACTGTGCCTCCTGAACATGTTCCAGAACCAAAACCTTGGCAACCTTAGCTTTGAGGCTTGGGTAAATTGTTGGAGGTGTGGATGTGGACAAATTCAGTTGTGAAGATTCTGAATGATGTGCCCAAAGGTGGGAGAGTATTAAAAAGGAGTGTTAAGGTATGTTGTGTACATGACTACAAATGATCACAGGTCTATCATTGTGCACATCTTTATTGCAATGATTTTTTATGGCACCTTGAGCAGCAGGTTGCTTTTTTCTGGTTGCATCATATTTAGCCACTAGAGGGAGGCCCTAAGCATATTTGGAGAATATAAAAAAAAGTATTTTATGGGTTGTGTTATTAATTCACTGCAATCAAGCTCCTGATGTTTACTGTTGGTCTAGTATGGTTTTATCATTTTAAATACCACATGAATTAGGTGTACTTTACACATTCGTCTCCAGGTACTGTCAGACTTTTTAAAGTGCTTTTTAAAAGAGAGAGAGCAAGCTTCTCTGCACAGGTATTAGGGCCGATCAGGTGCCCATTTGCCCATTACATTATTTACAGAACTAAGCAGTTTATGAATCATGCACATAGGAAAAATATTTTAAAAAAAAGTTATGAAAATAGCACAATTTGCTTAGAACAGAAACTTTTACCTAGCTCTATTCAGATGCAATATGCCATCACATCAAGTCACATTTTGCTTTCCAGCTGCTCTACATACATCTGGCCCTTGTTAAGACTGAGAAAGTGTGTGTGTGTGTGTGTGTGTGTGTGTGTGTGTCTGTGTGTGCGTGTGTGCGTGTGTGAGAGAATGTGCAAGTATGTATGTGTGTGTGTGTGCCTGCATGCGTGTGTTTATTTGTGTGTGTGTGTGTGTGTGTGTGTGCCTGTGCCTGCATGCGTGTGTGTCTTTCTGTGTGACAGTGTGTGTGTGTGTGTGTGTGTTTATCTATCTGTGTGACAGGCACAAAGGGGATAATCAGAAAGATCATGTGAAATCAAAAAGATCAGAATTGCTTCCACCTGAAGTAAAAGTGCAGCCTTATCTTTATCCATAAATCACAGGTTAAACACAAAAAACCTGCCTGAAACATCTCTGTGATGTCTGTAGTCCTTGTAAACTCGGTACCAAAATGAATGTTTAATGGGTCCTTCGAGAACTGAAGCCAAAACAATTATTTCATTTAATTCCTCAAACATTTCTTTCCATGGAGAAACAAAAACTTGGATGTAGTTTTCCTGATATTGAAGTCTGTTGTTGAAATCTGTGGTTTATTACTGAAGAGTGGATAATTGTTCCTCACGCAGTATGAGCTAGAAGAAATATGTGAGAAAAGGGTCTTTTATGTGAAGGAACCTAGTGAGCAATACCAGATGATAAACTCTTGATGATCCCTTAGAAAGTGTCTTTATGTATACAATTAAAATATATGTAATCAACCTTTTTTGTAACACTGTAATAGCACTATGATATATTGTCTGTGCTGAAGATGTCTGGCACTGTAGATTTTACTTGTATTTGCACTGGTCCCCAAAAATAAAGCTGACCAAACGTAATTTCCAATATCCTGTGTGCTTTGGAAAGGTGCATAGTATCATGAGTGTAAGGCCTGATACATTCAGGATGTGGCGTGGGATTTATGAGGCCCTGCAGTTTGTCATCTCCAGCTTTGCTGCCTATAAGCCTCTGTCACGTGGCTTTCACACCAGTGCACACCATGACACAATGGAATCCTAGTGCCTTCACCCATTGCTTTTCATGCTCCTGTAGTCTTTTTGGCCTTCTGACAGGCTATGTTGCTTCACGTGGCCATTGGCTAATGGTAGTTGAAAAACAGCCTCATGCCTCATGGCTATCAGAGTTTTTTTTTTGTTTTTTTTTCTATGACCCTTATTATTCTCAAAGATAAAATAATTCATGGGGATAAAGAAAATCTGTCTTTATTTTTGGCTTAGTTCACACAACTTTTCCATTGTATTGCTCTCTCCTTGCCTCTTCTAACTGTTGTTTGACAGGGTCACCGATAGAAATGAAAACAGTCTCAGTAAAATTTTGAAGCACAATCCGAGTCCCACAATCTGGCAGGAAAACACACTGGAAACAGTTTATGTATTTGAAAAGAGAGAGAGTTCTCCCCTTCATATTTCCTTTATTATGGGGCAGCAGTGGCCTAGTGGTTAGGGACTAGGATCCAGGATTGGAAGATCGTGGAGTTGAATCCTGGACCAGTAGGTTGACCTGAGGTACCCTTGAGAAATGTACTGCCCCATCACTGCTCCCCGGGCTCTGGACATGGCTACTCACTGCTACACTGTGTGTGTTTGGGTTAAATGCAGAGAATTAATTTTTCTGTAGTTCACTGGTTGTTGTGCTCACAATGACAAATAGTCACTCCCACTTCATTATTCAGAATCACCCCATCTAAACCAATTTGTGTGTGTGTGTGTGTGAGTGTGTGTGTGTGTGCGTTTGCGCATAAGTCTACAGCATATTTGGAGTAAGCACATGGTTTTTGCTTGGCCTTAACTGATTTGTGTTAAACCAATCAAAGTTAAATAGAGAGATAATGGATGATGCAGATGACAAAGAGAGAAACAGGGAAGTGAAAAAAATGATACCTGAAATCAGTTATTTTTGGAGTAAAAGTAGTTTGGAGTAATACTAGAAATTAAGAAAATCTGAGCATTTGAAGTGATTTAGGAAAATGACAAGGATGCCACTGCTATAGGCAACAGAGCAGGATCGCCATACACCTGGATGCTCCTGCTCCATTTTCATTCCCAGGAAACTATGTCATATCACTTCTACTGGTCAAAATGAAGTATGTCCAAGCATGCCATGCCTTTCTCAGATGTCTCCCTTTAAAACAGTTAGACCTGAGAGAAATATTTTTGCCTTCATTCAGGACTTGCACATACTCATTCTGAACATTTATTTTTTAAGCTGATAGCAGCAAGAGAGAGATACAGAAAAAACTGTAAGCATTTATGACTGATATTTTGAGTGTGGTGAGTGTGGTTGGCTTTGGGGCCGCTGATGATGTGCAATGTGATTTGAGATTCAGTGGTGCTACCACAATGCAGACGTAGGGGCATTAAGTAACTTTCTCCTCTTATGGAAAGTGTTTCGTTAGCATAGCACCACACAGCAAGTGGATCCAACTGGTTGGAAAAACTATATCTCATAAATGTCCACTTGCCTCATTAAAGTGTGCCATGCTTTATGATTCTCAGTTACTAGTCCTGTTCTCCTCCTTGGTTCCTGGACAAGGTTCATGCTCAGCTTCTCTCTTGACTTTTAGTCCAGTGTCTGCTGGAGACAAGAGGGACGAGAGCATAGGTGTGTGTGTGTGTGTGTGTGTGTGTGTGTGTGCATGTGTGTGTGCGTGTGTGTGTGTGTGTGTGTGTGTGTGTGTGTGTGTGTGTGTGTGTGTGTGTGTGTGTCAAGTCAAGTCAAGTAGGATTTTATTGTTATTTCAGCCATATACACAGTACATAGTGAAATGAAATAACGTTCTTCCAGGACCCTGGTGCTACACACAAAGCACAAGACAACAGAAGACACAACGTAATACACAAGACAGAGAAACAAGTGCAGACAACAGACAGCACAACAGACAGTACATTCATCCGTAAGAGGGTCGCAGTGTTATAGAACAAAGCAGCCGAGGTTGATTGGCAGTGTAACAGTGTGGCCGAGCAGCTTTATCGTTAAAGTGCAGAGTGCAACAAGAAATAAATAAATAGATAGATGATGGAATGAGAAGACGGAATGAGTGTGTGTGTGCATGTGTGTGTGTGTGTGTGTGTGTGTGTGTGTGTGTGTGTGTGTGTGTGTGTGTGTATGTGTGTGATTGTTTTTCAAAGGAAATGTGAACATTCTCAGGGGGATACATATATGTTTACAATTATTATGAAAATAGAAAATATTAGTGTGTAGAATTATTAAACTTAATGAAAATTTTTCATTAAGTCATTTTTCATTAAAAATTTTTCCATCTCACTTGTTAAAAAAAAATAAAAACACATGTCTGAAAAAAAATCAGTGAATAATTTAGCCACCCTTCTTTTCAATAATAGTTATAAGTCTTCCATTCATGGAGCCTGTCAGAATCTTGATATTTTGTGCAGCAGCAACCACAGCCTCCCAGACACTGTTCAGAGGGGTGGACTGTTTTCCTTCCCCCAAAATCTCCCCTTTAAGAAGGGCCCACAAGTTCTCAATAGGGTTTAGGTCAGGTGAGGAAGGGGGATATGTTATTATTTTTTTTATCTTTAAGGTCTTTACTGGTAAGCCATGCAGTAGAGAACTTCCATGCATGCAATGAAACATTGTCCTGCATAAAATCATAGTCTTCTTGAAAGATATATTTAAGGCATTTAGCAGACGCTCTTATAAAGGTGAAGTGAAAGTGAAAGCTTATCCAGAGCGAACTACAATTCCTGATTACAGGACAGTCCCCCTTGGAGCAAGTTGGGGTTAAGGGTTTTGCTCAGGAATGGTAGTATTGGATGTGGGATTCAAACATGCGACCTCTTGGTCCATAGGTGAGTATCCTACCACTGGACCTCCTTTTTCCTGAACCACTACTCGAAGAAAGTGTTTTCTAAAAACTGGCAGTAGGTTTCGGGAGTTGATGTTGAGTCCATCTTCAACCTGAGAAGGTCCAACTAGCTCATCTCTAATAATTCCAGCCCATACCAGTACCCCACCTCCATCTTGTTGGCCTCTGAGTGGAAGTGGAGGTCTGTGTCTGTTACTGATCCAGCCACGGGCCCATCCATCTGGACGGTCAAGAGTCACTCTCATCTCATCAGTCCATAAAATCTTTGAAAATCTGTCTTTCAGCCATCCTTACCTTTGCCATGTCTCTGAGCACTGAACACCTTGTACTTCTGGACACTCCAGGTAGGTTCAGTTCTGGAATATAACAGCACTGGAGGATAATGGGTTCCTGGTAGCTTCACATTTGATTCTTCTCAAATCTTTGGCAGTTAAGTTGTACCTTTTTTTCTTCACAGAACTGTTTGATGGTTCTGTGATCATGCCCTAATATCTTAGCAGTTTCAGGAGTGCTGCATCCCTCTAAAAGAATTTCTGCCATTTTTGACTCAGAGTCAAGAAAAGTCATGTCAGTTTTATTTATATAGCACTTTTTACAACTATTGTTGTCACAAAGCAGCTTTACAGAATCTCGTTCTAAGCCCCACGTGAGTAAGCCAAGGGCGACAGAGGCAAGGAAAAACTCCCTAAAACTAGAGGAAGAAACCTTTGGAGGCATTGCAGCTACCATAGCATGCTGTAAAACCAACAGTCAGGATACATTCAGATGAGTTGTACATTCAGTGTGGCTGTAGTAGGCTGTTGTCCATCCAAACCTTCGGTTAAGAATGGAGACATTAAGTTGCTGCCTTGATACAGGTGATGTGGACTACCCTATTGTTTCCTGAAATCAGTAATTCTGTGTTTTATTAACAATGAGCTAGAGGCTGTTGGCCTGTCATAATGATGTCAGGGGTTCTCTGCTCTGGTTCTGGTTCTCTGCAATGGTTCAAGAGCTGTGTGAGACCACAGCCATGTTAACAGGAATTAAAAAAGATGGTTAAGCATGTAGCCATTGGGTGCCCCAGTACTGAGAGTCAGTATTGAGGAGGTAATAGTACCCAGCTTTACAATCTGGGGTCTGGCCATCAGGAAGGCTAGTATCCAGCTGTTCATGGCCAAGCTAAGTCTCAGTTTCCTGAGCTTGGCAACAAGCTGAGAATGTTGAATGTTAAGTTGTAATCTATGAAGAGCATACTCACAAATGTGTTCTTCTGGTCCAGGTGGGAGAGGGCAAAGAGGAAGGTAAAAGCAATGGTGTTTTCAGCTGACCTGGGATGCTATCTGATCTGGGAACTTAGTGTATGTGTGTTCTTTTAAAGGACTGGTGCACATCTGCACTAGACACTTGCATAATGCGAGCACCCTGGACTGCAGGCATTGGCTGTCCATAATTGGTTGTTGAGCTCTTAAGCAGATTATTGTTGTTGTAGTTGCTGTTATCATCAAAACTGAACAAATGAACACATGCAGCCACTGCTGGGTGGGAAGAAATATCACAGCTATTATAATAGCCATTTCATGTTTGTTGTAACAAACAGGGGGCAGCAGTGGCCTTGTGGTTAGGGAGTTGGCCCCGGATCGGAAGGTTGTGGGTTCGAACCCCTTACCAGTGCCCTGAGGTACCCTTGAGCAAGGTACCTTCCCCGTCGGTTCGTTCCTCCCTGCGATAGGCTGGCGACCAGTCCAGGGTGTGTCTCCGTCCTTCGCCCTGTGTGGGCTGGGATGGACTCCAGCACCCCCCCGCGACCCTAATTAGGACAAGTGGCCCAGAAAATGAATGAATGTAACAAACAGAATGTTCGACTGAGGCAAAAGCTCATAATATTGTAGGGTAAATATACCATCAAATAAGACATTCTTAGAACACAAGACATGGAGGTGAGTGGATTTTAATAGGACTATACACTATCTACAGTACTATAGATACTGACCATAAATAAACTATAAGAATGCGCTATTATGGATTTTAAAATACAAGCTGCTAACAGTCAGTTAGTTGTTCATTTTCTGGGCCGCTTGTCCTAATTAGGGTCGTGAGGGGGTGCTGGAGTCCATCCCAGCTCACACAGGGTGAAGGATGGGGACACACCCTGGACAGGTCTCCAGCCCATCGCAGGGAGCTGCTAATAGTATAAACTAATAAACTGCACTAGCACAGAATTGTAAATGGTTTGTATGCTAACAATGCATTTAATCACCTGTGCTTTTACACCTCCTTTCCGATACTCCCTTTAGGGGTTGCTACAGCGGATCATCTGTCTCCATTTCCTCTGGTCCTCTGCATCTTCCTCTTTCAAACAAATGTGCATTTCCTTTCTCACTATACCAATAAACCTTCCTTTTTGTCTTTTTCTTCTCCTCTTGCCTTGCAGTTCTTTTTTCAACATTCTTATCTCAACATAGTATTTGTGTCTCTTCTGCACATGTCCAAACCACCACAATCTCCCTTCGTCACTCCCAACGCAAATTTCAGCCACCTCAAACTTCACCCCCTGTCTCTTTGTCAGCACCACTGCTTCTAATCCATATAATATAGATGGTCTCACTACCAGCCTGTAAACCTTTCTTTTCACTCTTACTTGTATCTGTCTTTCATAGATCACACCTCCTTCTCTTCTCCACCCACTCCATCCATGCCTGCACTCTCTTCTTCATCTCTCTTCCACACTCCCTGTTGCTCTGCACTGTTGACCACAAGCATTTAAATTTTAGAACTCCTCTCTAGAACAGATCTCCACCTTACCAGGGTGTCCTCAGTCTGCTCCCTGCACATACTACAGATCACAATGTCATCTGCAAACATAGTCCAAAGGGACTCCTTTCTAATCTCGGCTGTCAACCTGTCCACCACTACTGCAAACAAGAAAGGGCTCAGCTCTGATCCTTGATGTAATCCCACCTCTACCTTCCTTCCCTCATACAGCAGACTCACCACACTGCGCTTATACATAACCACTTTGACTTGCTTCTCTGCCACTCCTGACTTCCACATACAATACCACAGCTCCTTTCTAGGCACCATGTCATATGCTTTCTCTTAGTCCACAAACTCCCAATTCAACTTCTTCTGACCTTTTCTATACTTTTCTATCAACACCCTTAGAGCAAGCATTGCAGCTGTACTGCTCTTTCTTGGGATGAAACCCCACTGTTGCTCACTAATCATTACCTCTCCTATAATTTGTACTATTCTTTCCCATTACACTTGCTGTGGCTGATCAGCTTTATTCCTATGTAGTTACTACAGCTCTGTACATCATCATTATTCATGAAAATTGGTACCTCTCACTTTCTTAGGTTGAGTTAAGCACTCTTGTTAGAAACTCTACTGCCATCTCTCTTAAACACCTCCAAGCTTCCACAGGTATATCATCTAGACCAACAGCCTTTCCATTCTACATCCTCAGTGTTGTTCTTATTTCCACTTTGCTAATCTGCTTGACTTCTTGGCTAACTATCCCCCATAATCCAACCTTTTCTCTCTCATTCTCTTTATTCATCAGCCCCTCAAGGTATTAAAAAAATGTGAGTATGTTTCCATTGATATCCTTTATATCCCTAACCTGCTGCACATCCTTTTGAGGTTTGGCCTTCTGTCTAACAAATCAGTAAATGTCCTTTTTTCTCTGTTTAGAGTACAACCTCTCATACAATTCATATGCTTTACCTTTAGCCAAAAGGAGAAGGCAGCAGGAACCAGGAGATTTAAATGTAATCTACTAATAAAGCATAATAAATCATAAAATACCTCGGTCATTAAACTTTTTGAAAATGTAACAATTAGACAGTTAAAGGATTTAGAGGCTGATCTTGAACCATTTTATTACAGCAGTACATTTTCTTCTTTTGCTCTTACAATGCGAAATATTACCTTAAAATGAAATAGCTAAAGAAACTTTACAGAAAAGGTTTTTCTGTATATTTGCTTTATATTTGTAACAGGGCGGTGGAGGTGTGGTCCGGACATAAACGCATAGCCAGAAATCAGGATCTCCTCTTTATTATCCAGCATATACAAAGCACCCACACATTAAAGATACCCTAGTCATGGGTACACTCATATATCTACAATGATCGACTCCTTACTCTGGCACCGTAAGGCTTATAAATCCTGTCCCAATGAAGTACACCTGTGCTCTAATCAGCCCAGGTGTGCTCAGTCAGAGTAGAGCGCTATTTACTGTGACAATATTTCTGGGAAGTGTTTTCATGATCATGTTCTAGAGAGTTTTATTCTCTTGAATAGTGCTGATGGAGATGTAGAATGATTATCATATTGATTCATGTGGGGGCATACTATTTGCCTATAATGCACTTTTTCTTGAGTTTAAAGACTAATTAAATAATTACTTGTTAGAGGCCAACTTAAAAGCACTACTGTTACCATAATGTGGTGGCCTTCATTTTATATGTAATGAATTTGTTCAGACAAAATCAAAATCATATATTTTAACAAATCTCCTTTTTGAACATAAGTATTCAGATTCGTCACACATTAAGCAGAGCTGAATTGTTGCTGAATTGTTTGTTGTCCACATGTAGTTGCTCAGTATGCCTTGTGTGGAATGTACCCAAAACAAAAAGAGTAATCTCACACAAGGCTTTTTCTACTGTAGCAAACAATGCCTTATTATAACATGTGCATTGATCTTTTGCACCTCAGCATTGCCTTCTGTCTGTGTTATTAACCACATGAAGTACCTCTCTTCTTGTTGTCTATTCCTGCATCATTTGTTCAGAAATGAGTGTGGCAATGTTTTTATTGAGTGCAGATGTGGAATAGGATGCTCAGAGGCATGGCATTATGGAGGAGTCGGGCATTCAGTCATTTCAGTCTACACAAATCGTTTGCTGTAGCAGCTTTAGATGCTGCTCCCTCAAACACTATCATCTTCTAATGAATTACTTGGATGGTACCATGCTGCTTCATTTTTACTGTTTTAAAACGACACACCACTTTTATAAAAAGCTGAACAAAATAAAAATAAAGTTTCTGGTTCAGTGGCCACATCACAAAATGTTTTTGGAACAGTGCATGCCCATCACCATATGAATATAATTATTATTACTTTTTTTTTACTCAGTGGAATTTAGCATGGCAGACTATTCCTTGGGGGAAGGGTTTGTCTCACAACCTTTTGCAGTAGAAAGACGTTTTAGGGGTCTGTTTAGGGAAGAATTTTGAGTCAGTATATTAGTTAATGTTGTCTCATAGCTCCATTGTTAAATTATGGAAATACAATTTGGACTCTAAACATATCTTCACTTCTGACTACCTATCTTTGCTATATCTTTGATATATTTTTTGCCAGTTCATCCCCTTCATGCATGTTGCAGAAATGCATGTTGCAAAAAAGCCTGACTTCCAGATCCAGTTAAAAAATCATGTGTGTTTCAGACAGTCATGTCATTTCACAGCAATCACAGCAATCAATGTTTAATGGAGAAACTTTGTAATTATGTTTGTATCTGAACATGGGGTAATGGTGCCATTATGCAGCTCAATAGATAAATTGCTTACATTAGCACCAGCAATTGAGTAATATATTCTGTAGTTTTGGAAAGTAGACTTCTTCATGAAAGATTTAACTTTAAATTATGTCTTAACTTACACATCCATGGTCTTTTAGAGACTAAACAAATACTGATATGGGAAAGGCAAAGAAACAGCTGGACAGTTCACCAGTCCATGGCACTGGGAGCTCTCAGAAAGCCTTGGGAATATTGAAGAATATAAGGAGCCCTCACAAAGCCTGTTACCATAAATGAAAATTATTCTACTGAATCAGTCTAAAACATTTTGTGTATTCAGTGTTGTATCAATAACATAAAACTTTAGCACATGAAACTGTGACTGGGATGGTTAAATTGTAGAAGCTGACTTAGTGGACATTTATTCAAGTTGCAAAAAGTTAAGGGGGTATACTGGATGTGATTCAGAATCAAGAAGCAAATCCAGTGGGTTTCTGTAAATGGAAAGTGCACCCAAACCACAGAGACATCACGTTAAACAAAATTTAGTTTTGTTTACTATGTCTGCTTTAATGAGTCTATGATTCATTCTAAGAGAGTAACAGAGACTGTCTGTAGTCACCAGTGAAACAGCCTTAAATATGCAGTGCAAGTGATGATGGTGGTGGCAGCTATTACTGATGAGTTTCTGGGGAATGATGCTATGTATAATGATGCAGATGTGGTTCGTTGAGAGTAGAGGACCCATTGGTCATCTAAACGAACTGTTTTGCAGCACACACAAAAAACACAGGCTTTGAAGACATGTAACATAATCACATATTTTTTTTCTTTACTACTGTGATTTTCATTCTTGACTCCACACATGGAAGTGATTATGCACAGAGGGAGGTGTGTTTTTCAGAAAAAATTCAGAACTCCGACCTCCTCACCCAACTGCCCAGTTTTCCCAAACACCCTGTACTCCCCTAAGGGAAGTGGATATGTTACCCCAACACCATTACCCCATGTTCATGCCAGATATAGGGGGACGCCAATGTACCCAGCAGGGGACTTGTGGTCTTTCCACAGTCCAGGTGAAAGAGACTGAGGGGCTGAAACTTGAGCAAATTACTTGGAGCATATGCCCTTCCATAAGTTGATTGGTATATTTAATTATGTGTACACTCCTAGTAGTCTAAGGCTTCAGGATTAAATCACATTTAACTGGAATATCTTATAGGAACATAAGCCATTTTCCTCTGTGGTTTCTTGGCTTGCTTTCTTTTTATGTTGCTTGTGATTTTCCACCATTCAAATGTCAGTTCTGTAAATACTGAGGTCAAATCTTTTTTGCATTGAGTACAATCCAATTAGATGGACTGAGATGTTGTATGAAGGCAAAAGAAAACTGAGCATCTGGCCTCCATCAGTTCTTGTGTAAATAGAGTCAGATTGTTTAGTCCAAGCCCTGCCAGTTCTGGGCCCTATGTGCCCATCACAAATGGGCAGTGTCTCAAGGTAAAATACGAGCAAAATTATTTATTATTATTAGCTCAATCATTATGCAAAATGAGGTATACTGTTCAATGAGTCATTGTGTTCTAAGTTCCAGCTTTTCATAATTGTTCTTGCACATTATCCTATTAGGCTCTCAAAAATATGGGAACCAATCAAACCAATATTTTACAACATACTGAAACCATGTTGGTTTGTTGTTTTTCTGTTTGTTTTGGTTTTTTTTAAACTATATTTTAATATGATATGTTGACATCAGATAAGAACAGATGAGGCATCGTCAGGCATCGAGAATTTGTGATAGTGACTTAGTGATAGTGGTGAAAGTCACTGAAGATTTTGGAGACCAAAACTTCAGAGTTCCCTGCACCGTTCCTCTGGAACATGTCAAAAAGACAGAGGCCCAATGGCGTGCTGATGTGGTGTGATGTGAAGTGATCTAACCTATTTCATTTTTTAACTTGTGGGCCACCAACACTTTTTACTTGAGCACAAAAAGGAGCAACCACACCATCAAGTATACATCTATGAAGTTTTCCTCAGCAACAGCTTAGCTAAGATGGAGGTATCAGGATGTTGGTCCTTTCACTCCAGGGTGGGAGGAAGAAGAGTGCATTCCATTAAGGAGGGTTTGGCACCATTCACGCTCACCAGTTCTGCTCATCTTACTAATGATTGCCCAATTTTCCTGCTCATTTGCTGATGAGTGCTTCATCTGACAGGTAGGAATTGTTGGCTGCCCTTTACTTTTTCTGTGATTAGATAAAGACTACTAACATGCATGTTAAAAGTTTTTTTAATTTATTGAAAGTCACAGCTGGATTAAACCTTAAATTTGAGTAGAATGTCTGTAAGAATTTTTATCTAAGGCAAAGAGATGAATTTAATTTAAGATGAGAAGTAGTCAATGCCTGGTATTCCATCTGCTCTTGATAAAAATATAGCAGTCAACCATATTGGATACAGTAGCACATATGGAGTGCATCACAATACCTCAGGTGTGATCTACCCCCACAGGCTTAGGGTTAATAACTTGCCTCCAAATAATAATGCTACCAGGTGGATAGAGTTTACTTTCAAACAATGAGGTCTCGTTGTACCCCAGAACCTTCATTTTCCACATGATGGATCTAACAGAGTCTCTTCACATAGCCACCAAAAGCACATGGTGTTGATCAAAGAAACAACACTTTCATTCACTAAGGAAAGGTAATGAAAATCCTCTGTGGCTGTACAGAATTACATACACACCTACACACAGTACTTTTCACTTTTCATGCACTTCCAGTTTAAATTGTCATCCCCCATTTCAGAACTGTGCCTTGAGCTTGGGAGAAAACATGAAGGTTGGAATACAACTCTCATTTAAAGAGGCATTGGTCTTCCTCGACAGGCATGGGAACTACAAAATACACACCCAGTCGATAAAGAGAAATCAGCATAGCCCGGATAACTATAGTCAAAGGGATAAGTTTTACATTTTAGACGTTTAATCTTCTTCTTCTTTCGGCTGCTCCCATATAGGGGTCCCCACAGTGGATAATACGTTTCCATTTCTTCCTGTCCTCTGCATCTTCCTCCTTCAAACCAGCCACCTGCACGTTCTGGCAAAGGTTTTGCACTGGATGCCCTTCCTGACATAACCCTCCCCATTTATATGGGCTTGGGACCAGCATGAATAAATACACTGGCTTGTGCATCTCTAGTGATTGGGTTAAATTTTAGAAGTTTAATGGTAATTAAAAATCATGAGCCACCATAGCTACTATCTGCCAGGGCATGCACATGATCATGCATTGTCAGGGTTACTAATTTATGTAACAAGCTTGTAGGTGCAGGGTATTTTAAATACAATATTTTTGCCCATTATCAGAGCTCATTATGGGGAACACCATGTTTATAATGGGTGGTGGGGGTCTAGCGGTAGTATACTCGCCTATGGAGCAAGAGGTCACAGGTTTGAATCCTATATCCAGCACTACCATCACTGAGTACCTGAGCAAGACCTTTAATCCAAAGTTGCCCCGGGGAGAGTAGTCCCTGCAATTAGGAAATGGAAGTCGCTCTGGATAAGAGTGTCTGCTAAATACAGTATATGTTATATAAATGCATAATTACATACTTTCAGTATATTGCTCTGCCTGGCATTTTAAAGAAATTCCTAAGTGCCAAAAAAGTGTAAAATTTAGAAAGGAAAGAAAATGAACTAAATATCTCTCAAGTTTCTACCACTCAGCTGCCCAGTGGGAATTAGCAGGGTAGTGTCTCTTCTTACCTAGTCACAACATATTTGCCATATGTTCCAAACAAGGGCCAATTCATCTGTCGCTCTCTCTAATCACAGTCTAAGAAAAGCTCACACAGAACATCTCACTCTCAGGCATGGAAATGCTGAGCTTCTGTGTAATTGTATTGGACATCCACTGAAATCAGTCAAATGGGTGTTAGATGTGTAAGAGCCCTACCCCGACGGGGCACTAGGGGGAGCCAAACCGCTGTTGGGAGACCTGCCAATCAGGCACGGTGATCAACAGTGATTTGGTTCACCTGTGCTTGGGCTTATTTAAATGCAGAGAAGACGAGTCAGAGTTGCTGGGTCGTTGTTTGACTCAGACGGTAATTCGGTAAAGATCCTTGGGTTTTCTCTCGGGGTCTCCCTGTCTCTCTCGCTTTGTGGTTGCGTCAGTTCAGGAGCTTCGGCTTGTTGTGCTGACTGACGCTGCACCCTCCCTTCCGAGTTTCTTGTTTTTTTGTTCCTTTTGTTTTTTCTACAACGTTCCAGCTCAACCGCTCACCCCTTTTTGAGCATTTTGTTTTCTACCCTTTTTGAGCATTTTTGTTTTCTACCCTTTTTGAGCATTTTGTTTTCTACCCTTTTTGAGCATTTTGCTTTCTACCCGTTTTGAGCATTTTGCTTTCTACCCATTTTGAGTTTTTGTTTTCTACCCTTTTTGAGCATTTTGCTTTCTACCCGTTTTGAGCATTTTGCTTTCTACCCATTTTGAGCATTTTGTTTTCTACCTGTTTTTGGGGACTGGCAGCTTCGGGTACTGCATTTGGGTCCAAACCCTGTGTGGCTCCCTGGGTTCAGAGTAGGCCACACCGTTACAAGATGAAACTATCAAATAGTGAAAACATTATGAAATCTCATTTTATTGTTTGTCATGAACTATATGGATGAGCAAATTAAAATTGGAAAAAGGTGCTTTCTGTTTGTCTGGGCTTTGATTTGCCAGTTTCACAAAGGGAGGGAAGCCTTAAGAAACTGAAGCTCTAATAGACCTTTTCCAATTGAAACAGGACAGAAAGATGTATGGGATAAGAAAACTAAGGCATTCTTGGAACATTAAATCAATCAAATGTATAGGAGCATCAAAGAATAAAATTATTACCTCTGAAAATAAAGAAAAATATTTATTTTTTTGCCTCAAAGGGGGAAGTTGTATATGTGTGTGTGTGTGTGGGGGGGGGGGGGGGGGGGGGGGTGCATATCTTTGTGTATCTGAACATTGTGTGTCTGTGCATTTGAGTGACCTTAACTTCTACTGATGCTTTTGCTCTGACTGTAGCAGAGGTCTTACTGCCACACTGGCCCTGTTGAAGCCTGTTTGGATGGATCAGGTCTCACTCCTGTATATTAAAGTCACAGTAAGGGCTGATTTTGGGAGCCCCACCACCCACACCAAAGCTGTCAGGTGATGACAGGGGACACAGCCCCCCAGCAAACCCTTGGCTCTATCCAGGCTCTGAAAGCCTGTCTTTATGGCTGACATCTCCATCTCTCAACACCACTCCATCAATCGCAGCTTGGCCTGACCATCCCTGCTGAGACAGGCTCCCCTTTGTCCCTTCAGCTCACTCACTGGACCTTCACCCCACACTCGCTCTCTGAGAGTGACAGCCATCCAACAGAACTTGCTTCTGTAGGATTCAGGCCTTAAGATTTTAGTGTAAACAATCCATAACCCTCATACCACCTCTGTCATAACATTCCAAAGAAGAAAGGATTATGCATGTATTATTGAACAATGAAGCAATCTTCATTAAAGGACACTGAAGATACCTTTATATATGTGATTCTAACTCTAACACTATAATTCAAGTTCTAAAGGAGATTAAAGTGCTCTGATAAAGAGATGGCTTGTGCTTTGAAGAATTGCTTCAACTCAAGATCGTCACTGTGGTATATTGACCCATAATCTAAAGTCTGCTTTTTCAGAACAAGCAAAACAAATGTGGAAAATCCATACTTGCTTTATTTAACCCAAGTGGTCTCTGATATTTTGTATTTTACATCACTTTATCTAATAACAGGCAAGTTAATATTCAAGAGAACTTTGGGCCGATTGAGCTCTTGTGGTTTGGGATAAAACCGAATGATGCTGAGAGGTACACTGTGTTCACACTGTTTACTGGCAGTTAGCGCTGTTGTTGCTCCTCTGCACATAAGCCTCAGACCCAGACAGATTTATTGGGTGCTTTTGCTAAAAAATAAACATGGTATCCGACCTGTTTTCTTCTTCACACAACCCACTCCCCACTTGTCCGTTCTCCAAGAAATTCCTAGCAAATTACAGGGAATCCTCCCCAGGAATGCACTGACAGTCCCAAAGGTACAGTGTAAAACTCCTAAGAAGTTCTATTTTAGTCACTTTTATATGTAAGGGAGTGCACACAATCAGAAAAGATTTCTTTAAGTTTATGCATGCATGAGATCCATCCACTCCTAAACACAAAAACTGATTTAACTTCTTTTGCTTATATCTCACTATACTTTGTTTAGCTTTTAAGACCACTAGTGCATTAAGTGTCTAGGGTGAAAACAGAGAACATCAGAGGTTTTATCGACAATGTTTATTGTTTTTCCTTTTCTAAAGGAGAATCAAAAGAACTAGACTAGAAAAGAATGGAAATGTCTTAAAATCTTAAAATCCTCTCATGTCCCATCAGAATAGAGGACATGAGCCTGGAGCTACATCCTACAGCTAGACTCTCTCATTTTTCCACTGACTCTCTCTTGGGAGGACTCCAGCATTAGCCCGTTCCACACAGGAGCATTTTATGTGTTTTTTTAGATGTGCTTCTCCATAAATCTCACTTTCTTTGGCAAAATGAGTTATTACAAAAAAATAGCCTCTGTGACTTTTTTGGTTCTGAAGCATGGCAAGCAGAACTGACTGCCTTTGGAGGGTCTCAATGGCAATGGTTCATACTCTAATCAACAAATGAAGAGAATCCCTATTTTGGAATAAAAGTATAGAGTTTCATAATATATTTGTCTCTATAAGTAACCCAAACCACTTTTGGTTACATTTTTCCTTTTAGGAATACATATAAAGTAGCATTGTAGGAGATTTTATGGTCTCTGCCCATTTATTAAGATTATTTGTGATTGTTTCTACATGTATATATGTTTCACCCTCAGGTGTGGAAAGTGTGGTTTCATTTGTGTCTGGATTTGTGCTCAGTATGCCATCATCCTGGAGGAGATGTGTTTTAGATTTAATGTAGGAGCCCACAAAATTTGGTTTTGGATGGATTCTAGTTCTGTCAGTGCGATTGATATGTAGTTGGCTGGGGTTTAGTCATGCTTTGTGTTTATATTGGATGAGTTGTTTGAAGACTGTCAATGTGCTCCCATGGTTGTTATTTTGAGAAACATGGTTTGAGGCAGTGATGTTTTCTGTGGATAAGGCCCTTGAGATCAGGTTCAGCATCTTTCCGATGGCTACAGACAACACAGGTTCTTTTTATCCATGTCATGCATGATATGAGTGAGCGACTCTCCCTGGAATTAAGACAGGCTTCCAGTATGGCTTCTGTATGCTTGTTTGCATCATCTCAAAGATTATACCAATGTTGCTGGAATGTAAGTGGATGTTCACAGGTGTAAACATGATAAGCTTCATTGACTGTTGTTCAAAAGGATGATGGACAAGAAAAACAGCACTAGATGCTGGCATGCTATTGAAGGGTGTGACTTAAAACATGTCAAGATTTGTATTGCATTTGTTAATCTTGATTTACCTCATTTTGCTCTTTTCAAAACAAGTCCTGCTAACCCCAACTGATGTATGTATTTATGTCCATGTAGCTGGCATTGTATTATGAGAGTATATGTATTATTTCTTTCCCTTGTAGAAGGTGCAAACACATGTATTAAAACCAAGTGTTGTTCAAGCACTAATAGAAAAACTCTTTAGTCATCAGTAAATTATTTCAATGGAATGGATGTTTCTTCAAAGATTTGCCTCATGAAGGTTGTTGAAATTATTCTCAGTCGACTGTAATAAGGAAAATGTTTTTCCTTTGTACCTCTCAAATGGTTTAGCCACTGAAGAAATGTTCCTTTCAATGATAATAAAAATAAAAAATTTACAGATGCCTGTACATAAAACTGTAAATGTAATTATAATCACAAATTGGCAAATTTACATACCCACCTCAACAGACCATTTCTCATTTCCTGCACCACAGCCACCATCTTGGAGTTAATTAAGATTATCATCATTTTCCGCATGTGCATATTTTTGCATGTACATAATTAACATGTTTTTAAAAGGTGGGTTTAAAAGATATCTGCTCAAATTTCAAGTATGGGCTTTCTCGTGTGAGGACACGTGTCCTGGAAATTGCGATGCACTCGTGTACATCACTTTGAATTAGAGTCTGCCAAAGGCTGTAAATGTCAAGGTGTGCATGTAAGTGTGTAAGGACTGTTTTTCATAGAGAAAGCTTTTAGGCATTTGTTTATGATTTACCCAACTCAGTGTGTACTTGCAGTGCTTGCAGTGTCCTACATGCAGAAAGGAGCTTTTGAAATTTTGGCATTACTGTAACATGGGCCAGCCTAAGTCATTTACATTTACATTTACGGAGACGCAGACGCTCTTATCCAGAGCGACTTATTTCTTTATTTCCACTTTATTTCCACATTTGATCATCATGTTGGTAACCAGCTCAGATCAGTAACTGCTGTGACAAGTGACAAGTATATACACTACACTTTTTCTTTTTTTTGACAAAAAAAAAAAGAAAGTAGAGGTTTAAGGATAGAAGGAGCAGAGGTAGGAGAGTAGATTGTTTGGGAGGGTTAGTCCCTGAGAAATTCCATGAACAGGTGGGTCTTTAATTGACGTTTGAAGACAGCAAGGGACTCAGCAGTTCTGACCATCAGGGGGAGTTTGTTCCACCACTGAGGGGCCAGAACTGAGAAGAGTCTTGATGACTTCCTCTTTTTTTCAACGATGGGGGTTCAAGACGAGCAGTGCTTGATCGTCTGAGACGATAAGACAGGTAAGATGGTGCAAGGCTGTTAGTAGCCTTGTAAGCAAAAGTCATTTTACCTTTCAGTTCAATGCTTATTTCTGCTTATTTTCTTTTGACTCTAGATAAAAGCAACAGGGCATGATAAGATTGGGTGCGCCTTCTTTTGACTTCTAAGCCATTTTTAGCAACATCATGTACATTACATGCTTAAAATTAGCACAGCTTATTTGATTTTAATATATAACAGACTTCAGTTTCCTGCAATCTAACTGTCCTTGCGAAAGCTCTTCAGTGTGTGCATGATGTGAATACCAGCAACCAACACAACAATAAAGGTTTACCAACCCAGACCTAACCCTCAAAACCCTTCTTCTGGTTCAAAACCTTTCTTGGTACAAAACTTGCCCAAAGTGATTTCCTATTGACTGCAATGGTACCTCACTTTATTTATATTATTTACCTTATATAATGCATTGAAAAAAATTAAATAATTAATTGTCTGATTGAAAGAAAGCTAATCATTAAAACCTTTGGCATTTGTAGATCATGAGATTCCAAACAAAACACAAGTTTAGATTTTTCCCACTGTGTGAACAAAGCAAGATCTATTTGCGTTTAGTACAAATAGTGCTACCTCCAGGCCAGTTGTCACCAAGTTTGCTGTTTGAGTTTTAACAGATTATTCAAATTTTTATAAATCAGATGTTGTGGTCACCACTTAAACAGCTTTGCAGTAATACTTTCATCTGCCCTGTGTGGGTTATATTGTAGATCTGATGATTTTAAAACTTTGCTCCCCATGTGATTTTAGAGAAGAACCAGAATAATTAAAACAATAATAAAAAGAAAAAATTATTTCAATAATTGTTCAGCTCATTTGTTGATTGAACCCGTAATACATAAATAGTTAAAAAACATGATCTATCCATCTGTACAACTAACAATAGCACATAGTACTAAAAAAAATGTGTTTACTGACTCCTTGACTACTTGACTCAGACCACATCTACTAGAATTTGAGGTTTACTTAAAGTTACTTACTTGACGCTATATTGCCTACAACTTTAATTAATGTAAATGTTTGGATGTATTTATGATGTTTGATAAACAGTGTGTGTGTTTGTGTGTGTGTGTGTGTGAGACAGAGGAGAGTGCATTTGTGTCTGAAGGATTTGAAGCTCTCAGAAGCTCAACGTTTCAAACCTTCATGAAAAGTGGTGAAGCACAGACAGTACATGTTCTTGTGGTCTGGCTTGTAGAGCCAAATTGGGTCCACAAGCTCAGCGCTCCTTAATCCTGGCAGGAGTCGACGAGCAGGAGCAGGACTCCTCTAGCAGCCAGCATGGCTTGGACTAGCAATTTTTTCCACTCTTTATTGCTGTATATCTGATTCCTTTTTTTCCCTGTTCAATATTGAACAACACAAGTTCATGACATTATGCATGCCTTGGCAGCAGGCTAATACAGAGTGAACAGTGAGGGTCTAACCAAATAAAAGAGTGGCAGGCCAAATAAAAGCAACAAAAGAGTGAAATCCACACCGACCTCATGCTTTTATTGGGCAGCCAGAAAAGTGTCCTGACTCGACGAGAAGCCGTTCCTCATTCAATTACATGTTCCACACATTTGTGCCAAGACTTATGGAAGAAGGGCTTCCGAGCCGAACGGACCTCTCACACACCTTCTGCACTCTCAGAGTCAGCTCATAGTGTGTGTTTGTGTATGTTTGTGTATGTTTGTGTGTGTGTGTGTTTGTGTGTGTGTGTGTGTGTGTGTGTGTGTCTATGTATGTATGTGATAGAATATTTGTACATGTGTGGTGGCTGTTTTCCTTATAATGAGGGAGGAGTTTGTGTTTATGACGAATACATGATAAAGTGTGATCTTATGCATTTAATGCGTATGAATTCCTGAGTGTGTATATTTTTTTGGGCAGTTTGGACTGGTGTATACAGTCTTGAAGATTCTGAGCCCTGTTTATGTTGGAAAGTGTCAGCTGATCTGGAGCCTGTTTAAGAATTAGTTGTCATATGTGTATATAAGGAATGTTTAATTTTCTTCCAATCTGGAAAAGTCATGTTCTTTGTATGTTCTCTCTGATGTGTGCTCTCAGTGGAAAATATCTGCTGGTGCCTAGTGCACACGTGCATCAGTAATAATAGCATAGCTTTTACCACATAGCAGTGATATCTCTCAGTCGAGTGTGTGGGTGAAGTGATGTTCAGTAGGCATAGGTTTGCAAAACTGGACAGTTTTGTGATTTGTCAGTTCCATTTGGAAAAGCAGGATCAAGAGTTTTGAGGAGAGAGAGAGAGAGAGGCTGAGACAGTGTTAAGCGACAACTGAAGAGCTAATGTGAGGCAGTTGGATAACTTGGCTATGCTTGGCTAGGCTGAGTCTTTACTCTACAATAAGGAATTTATAAACTCATGCCCAGAATGTACAAAAGCCACTGTGTTTAACTATTACGTATAATTTTTCATGGTGTGTGGAAAAAATGCTCATTATTTGAGAGTTTATAAATATTACTTAAATTTGAAGTCTGTTATTAGTAGTCACTTAAGCATGTATGCCTATACTTAATTGCCTATACTTAAGTATAGAAGACTATTCTGGAGTCATAAGAATCTGGTAAGTGCCTTTCACTACTCTTTAAGCCTGAGGTCCCAGTGTGGCAGCTTTGAATATTTTCAGCTTTGCTCCTCTATCCTCAGAGGCACATACCTGTTCTGCTGAAAAAAAACAAAAAACATTGTGGATGGCCAGCAGAGACCTCTCTCATTAATTAATTCATTCACTCACTACATTAACCACTTATCCTGATTAGGGTTTGTCACGGCAGATGGTGCTTTGCTCTGACTGAGCACCGCTGGGCTCATCAGGCTATTTAAGCCCCAAAGTGTCAGAGCAGAGTGACAGTCATTAACACGGGTGATCTCTGGTGCAGTGTTGGTGTTTTTGTTCTTTGTCATGTTCAGATCTGTTAATAAAGTCCAGTCACTGATCCCTGTCTCAGCGTTTACATCCTACCCACACCATCCCAGCGTTGCAGGGTTGAAAGGTCTCACAGGGTGAAAGGTGGAGAAATACCCTGAATAGGTCACCAATCCATTCCAGGGCAAAACTTTTTGATGCAAACTGTAATTTTAAAGGAAAACATCTTTCTGTGACTGAATACCAAGGGAAGTGGGTCATGCAGTCAGACAACAGCTCTAAACAAGTCTAAAGGCATTCTATCAAACGATGGTTAAATTGTAATAAAGTTGATGTTTTGAAATGGCCAAATCAGAGTCCTGACCTTAGCCTAATAATAAAATGTTGTGAAATGAACAGCAGGGAGCAGTTAATGCAGGAAAGTCTGGGACGACCTAGAGTTTAAAGTGTCCTGTAAGAAATACTTTTCCTCAAACCTAATGAAATGTATTAACAGTTATTGCACAACCAGATACTGAAAGCAAAGGTTTACTTTTGCCACTCAAGGACTTTTTACTCAAGAAATAAATAATGATTTATTATATTTTTGCAGCGGTGGCCTAGTGGTTAGGGAGTTGTCCCCGCATCGGAAGATTGTGGGTTCGATTCCCTCACAAGTAGGTTGCCCTGAGGTAGCCTTGAGCAAGGTACCGTCCCCATCACTGCTACCAGGGCGCTTTCAATAGCTGCCCACTGCTGCACGGTGTTTGCATGGGTCCAATTTCGTTGTGGTTCACTGTGTGCTGTGACCTCGCAATGACAAGGGTTTTCACTTTAAAAGGTTGTGGTTCAACAAAACATTTAAATGCAATATATCAGCATTAAAAATGTATAATTTAAAACATAAGCATTGCAGAACAAGAATGTTAACAAGGACAAGAGTATTTAAAAATCCAAATGTTACCACTGAATCAGACACTTTACATTCCCTTCCAGAAGTGTTAAAACAGCAAGGCGAATTTGTTTGTTTTTGTTATGCAGAGGACACATCTGGGTTTAGTATCAAAAGGTGAACATGTGATACCAGATGTTCAGCTTTTTTCCCTGGTATTTATATCTTTATAAATTGAATTCCATGGAGTGTAGCACTTAGCACCTTTTGTATCTGAGCACCCAAATTTTCAAGTGAGCAAAATTTTAGATCGGAATGCTTTAGAGTAAATTTAGGTAATGCAATAACTGCATCAAATCTGTGACCCACTCCTTGGAAGTAAATGAAAAGAATTAAAGAGATGCTCAAGATCAAGTACATGCAGACTTACAGTCTTTTAGAGGAAAACACCCAGCTGCTTCTATTATTGCCAGTTAAATGAGCCAAGAAAGATTTAAAAGCCAGGTAGGCACAATCCACTATTTTATATACTATTGTGTCTCATTTTAGGCTTTCACTTTTCTCTGTCCCATGCCACTTGATATACACATATACACATAGTCTCTGCCTAGAGTATCATTTAAATTAGCCTTGTATTAGCCCGCTCCACGGGCGCTTTCAATAGCTGCCCATTGCTGCACGGTGTTTGAGTGCATGGGGTGTGTGTGAGTGAATGCAGAGGTCCAATTTTGTTGTGGTTCACGTGTGCTGTGCTGTGACCTCGCAATGACGAGGGTTGTCACTTTCACTTTTACTTTTTCACTTTTTGTCTATTTTTATTATAATTATATTAACTACAGTTAACAAATATTCAGTGTCATGTTTCGTGTGTGACTGAGCACACTTTGGTGCCTCGTTATATCTCAGGTGTGCCACATTAGGCAGAGCCGTTGGTTATCATCTGTCCTTCATGTTGTTGTAGTCTTGGTTGGATGGTTTGCGTGAGTACTATGTTTGGTTGATGCTTGTTTGTTTTACCTTTATGTTTAATATAACCCATTCATGAGGGTGGCTCCCCTTTTGCCTTTGACTACTGCATCTCCCCAGGAGGGCGGTACCCTTTAGCCGTTGGCTCCTGTGTCTCCCCAAGAGGGCGACCCCTCATTGCCGCTGGCTCCTGGTTCCTTTTTGCCCCTGGTTGCAGCTCCATGTACTGTACTGGGCTTCAGCATCTGGTCTGCAGTCTCATCCTGTGTCCCTGTCCAGCCCCATGTGCCTTCCAGTTTCTTCTGCTGTGCCCACTCCCCATTCTGGCCCTGTGTCTTGGTCCTGTCCAGCATCTGCTTTCCGGGCCCATCCCATGTCCCCATCCAGCCCGTGTCTCATCCTGTGTCTGTTCCCCAATCTTGTCCCGCTTCCAGCCCTGTGTCTTGTCCAGTGTCTGCCCCCCAATCTTGTCCCATGTCAAGTCTAGTGTCTAGCCCCGTGTCCAGTCCCGTGTCTGCTGCCCAACCCAGTCCCGTGTCTTTGTCCAGTCCCGTGTCACTGTTTGATTCCTTGGTCTTCCCTTGTTAGCTCCCCAGTCCCTTGATAGCCCAGCCCTCTCGCAGTCCTGTTGCCAAGGCCTGTCCTTTGTCAGGCCCTAGTAATGGGCCCAGTTACATGCCTTCAATAGGAGGGTTGCTTAGCCTTTTGGCTGGGCTCTCCAGCCCTGCCTGGTCCAGCATGTTTCCATTCAATCCTGTTTTGTCTGCCTGAAGTTTGGTTTTGGTGTGTTTGGCCTGCTCAAGACCAACTCCTGGTAAGGCATGGATGGATGTCATGTTTCATGTTGCTCTGCCCTGACTGGGTATACCTGGGGCCTCAATATGTCTAATGCCTAATTAGTCTAATGTTTGGGCAGAGCTGTCAGTCATTGTTTGTCCTTCATGATGTTGTGGCCTTTGTTTAATGGTTTGCGTGAACACTGTGCTCGTGTGTTTTACATTTATGGTTAATGAAACCCCTTTCCGTAATCTCGACTCTGTGTTTACATCCAGTCCAATCTACCAAAGAGTGACATTTTTGTATTTATCATGTAACTGGTGGTCACTGGTGGTCACAACAAATGATGAGATGTTAGAAAATCTTAAAAGATCTGAGGGGTATCAATGTCAACATAGCAGCAAGATCAGACAAATTTTGTTTGTTATGTTTATTTTAAAGCTGATATTGAATAATGTCAGAGCTGTAAAATTTGAAATAATTGTGCTTTGGATTGGTTTCCATGTCCGTAGCAATACAAATGATTGGATGTTTATGTGGAGCAATATCAGGGATCCGTGGCCATGCTGCTGTGAAACTTGGGAGAGTTAGCAGCTAGCCAACATGGTTCTTTTGTCACTGTTGCTGTTTGTCAGTGCTGTTTGTAATCACAGTTGCAGCTACTTGAGGTAGTTTATCATTTTTATGTAGGTTGAGATTGCAATCTAGGAAAGGCAGGGCTTCATTTACTGACATTCAGAAGAAAAAAAGTGCAGACACTTGAAAGGATGTAAAGCAGAAGGTGAAACATATCAGTTACAAGTGATTTTGGTGGTCTTTTTAAGATTAAGTTCTTTGGCCCGTATTTTCTCAATCCATTATCTTTTGAGACCGAAGATAATGGATTAAAGGAGATAAAGAAGATAAAGGAGAAAAGAAGATAAAGGAGACCGAACCCAAGATGGCGGCGCGGTAACACGCAGCGGCCGCTCCGGGGTCCAAACTTTGGTGCTAAAGTCTGTAAAAAGTCTTTCATCCGACTACTTTTCACCGTAAGACTTGCACATGAGCGTCACATCCGTGAATGCTCTTAAACTTAACCGCCAAACACTGCTGGAGCTCAGGAATCAGCCAGGATTCAGTCTTCCAGCGACTCTCCGAACAACGCTACGGGAGTTCGGCGTGCTGAGAAGACCAGGCCTTCAGTCCCCGAGATCGCCTGCTGAACCTGGCCGACTGAGAGGACATAGGAAGCGGTGTGAGAGGAAACAGAAACGCGGCAAGCGTGCTGGGGTCCGGGCTCAGCTCCAGGCTAACGCTAGCCGACCGGCTATCCCGTCCGTCCTCCTCGCTAATGTCCGCTCCCTGGATAATAAACTGGACTGTATACGACTCCAGCTGAACACCCAGCGTGAGTACAGAGACTGCTGTGTTTTTGTTTTTACGGAGACATGGCTCAGCGACAGCGTTCCGGACACCGCCATCCAGCTCGCCGGACTCTCCGCGTTTCGTGCGGACAGAAACTCCGCTCTGTCCAGAAAGACCCGCGGAGGGGGGCTGTGTGTTTACGTAAACACACAATGGTGTACAAACGCTGTGCTGGTCTCAGTACACTGCTCAACACTGCTGGAGGTGATAACAGTCAGGTGCAGACCGTTTTATTTGCCCAGGGAG
The DNA here is from genome assembly GCA_017165825.1 of Hepsetus odoe. NCBI lineage: Eukaryota > Metazoa > Chordata > Actinopteri > Characiformes > Hepsetidae > Hepsetus > Hepsetus odoe. The sequence continues at coordinate 17,794,928 of CM029372.1, read as the reverse complement.
TTCTCTACAGTGTTTATTTCGGCGGTATACATCCCACCCAGCGCTAGCGCTAACAGCGCTAATGCTAACAGCGCGCTGGCTGAACTTTATGGAATTATCAGCGGACTCCAAAACTACCACCCAGACGGATTATTTATTGTTGCCGGAGATTTCAACCATGCAAATCTCAGGTCAGTTCTCCCTAAATTCCATCAACATGTGAACTTTGCAACGAGGGGGGAAAACACGCTGGACTGTGTTTACACAAACCTGGCCGGCGCGTACAGAGCGGAGCCCCGCCCCCACCTCGGACACTCAGACCACATCTCTGTGCTGCTGATCCCAGCATACAGACCCATCGTCAGGCGCGTGAGACCCACCCTGAAGCAAGTAAAGACCTGGCCCACAGGAGCCATCTCTGCTCTTCAGGACTGCTTCGAACGCACAGACTGGGACATGTTTAGGGAGGCTGCAACCTACGGTGACTCCATCAACCTGGAGGAGTACACAGCTTCAGTGACTGGCTACATCAGCAAGTGCATTGAGGATGTTACTGTCTCCAAGTTCATCATAACACGACCCAACCAAAAGCCATGGATGACTGCGGAGCTGCGCAGACTCCTAAGAACCCGGGACAAGGCCTTCAAGTCAGGGGACGAGGCCGCCCTAAGAAAAGCGAGGGCAAACCTGTCTCGGGCCATCAGAGCGGCGAAGCGAGCTCACGCAGAGAGAATCCATGGCCACTTCAAGTACACTGGTGACACACGGCACATGTGGCAGGGCATCCAGGCCCTCACCAACTACAGGACATCTCCACCTGCCTGTGACGGTGACCCCTCCCTCCCAGATGCGCTGAACCACTTCTACGCACGGTTTGATGCAGCGAACGACACGAGAATGAGGAAGACCACCCCTCCTCCGAACGACCAGATTCTCCGTCTGACCACAGCCGAGGTGAGAAGATCTCTTCTCAGAGTCAACCCACGAAAAGCTGCCGGTCCAGACAATATTCAAGGTCGAGTGCTCAGAGGATGTGCAGAACAGCTGGCAGTTGTTCTCACTGACATCTTTAACACCTCTCTGAGCACCACTGTTGTTCCAAGGTGCTTCAAGACCACCAGCATCATTCCAGTGCCTAAGAAACCATCCATCTCCTGCCTCAACGACTATCGTCCCGTCGCACTCACACCCATCATCATGAAGTGCTTTGAGAAGCTGGTCATGAGGCACATCAAGTCCCAGATCCCCTCCTCACTAGACCCCCTGCAGTTTGCGTATCGTCCCAACCGTTCAACGGACGATGCAATCTCCACCACCCTCCATCTGGCCCTTTCTCATCTTGACAGAAAGGACAGTTACGTCAGAATGCTGTTCATCGACTACAGTTCAGCATTCAACACCATCATCCCTCAGCACCTGAGTGAGAAGCTGAGGCTGCTTGGCCTGAACACCTCCCTCTGTAACTGGATCCTGGACTTCCTGACTGGGAGACCCCAGTCAGTCAGGATCAGTAGCAGCACCTCCAACACCATCACACTGAGCACAGGAGCCCCCCAGGGCTGTGTGCTCAGCCCACTGCTGTTCACACTGATGACCCACGACTGTGCAGCCAAGCACAGCTCGAACCACATCATCAAATTCGCTGATGATACAACCGTGGTGGGTCTGATCAGCGGTGGAGATGAGGCAGCTTACAGAGAGGAGATACAAGAGCTGACGGACTGGTGCAGAACCAACAACCTGTCTCTGAACGTCGACAAGACTAAAGAGATGGTTGTTGACTTCAGGAGATCACGTCGGGACCACACTCCACTTATCATCAACACCTCACCTGTGGAGTTGGTCCAGAGCACCAAGTTTCTTGGTGTTCACATCACCGACAACCTCACGTGGTCCCTCAACACCAGCTCCATCACAAAGAAAGCCCAGCAGCGCCTCTACTTCCTGCGCAGACTGAGGAAAGCCCATCTCCCACCTTCCATCCTCACCATCTTCTACAGAGGAACCATCGAGAGCATCCTGAGCGGCTGCATTACTGCCTGGTACGGGAATTGCAACGTCTTAGACCGCAAGTCCCTACAACGGGTAGTGAGAACAGCTGAGAAGATCATCGGGGTCTCTCTGCCCTCTGTACAGGACATTTTCACCGCTCGCTGCATCCGCAAAGCTACCAGCATTGTGGATGATCCCTCCCACCCTTCCCACACTCTCTTCTCCCTCCTGCCATCCGGGAAAAGGTTCCGCAGCATACGGGCCTCCACTTCCAGGATGGGAAATAGTTTCTTCCCCCTGGCCATCAGACTGTTGAACTCTGGAACCACCAATATCATGGACTCTTAAAAACCCACCAATAATACAAAACTCTTAAACCCACCACTTCACCCACCACTTCCTCCACTTTTCATTCTGTATTTATTTATTTATCTCGTGTTGCACTCTTGCACTTTAAGTAACTTTAAGTTTTACAGTAACACCGCTCCACCACACTGCTACACCATAATGTGCCTGGGCTGCTTTGTTCCACAACACTGCAGCCTTCCACGGATGAATGTACTGTCTGTCGTGCCGTCTGTTGTTGTCTGTCTTGTCTGTCTTGTCTGCACTTGTTGCCCCGTGTTGTGTCTTATGTTGTCTTGTGTCTTGTGTTGTGTCTTGTCTTGTGTGTAGCACCAGGGTCCTGGAGGAACGTTATTTCGTTTCACTGTGTACTGTGTATATGGCTGAAATGACAATAAAATCCTACTTGACTTGACTTGACTTGACTTTTGGGTGGCAATGGAAAGTATACAAATAATGACAGCTACTGTTCAGTTTTATTTGTTTTTGGCACATGATCAAGCTCTGTTGTTGAAGCCACATATTCAGCTTACCCTGTTTATTAGTACACCTCAGAATGACGCAAAATGAACATAAGCTCTGAAGTCATTTCAAGCAACACTAACAACGGACAAAGAAAGAATATGAGCACAGTAATTAACACTTTGCATGTTTGGCATGTTTGAATGGACAGCTGTTGATTGGTAGTCACTCAGAAGCATCTTATTGCTAGACATTGAAACAACAGAACCTTTGTACCACCCATAATGTTCCAAACATTTGGTTATATTAATGTACTTCCAAAGTTAACTTTATATTATACCACTGGGGGCAGCGGTGGCCTAGTGGTTAGGGAGTTTGCCACAGGTTTGGAAGATTGTGGGTTTAAACCCCTTACCATTAGATTGCCCTGAGGTACCCTTGAGCAAGGTACCATCCCCTTCACTGCTCCCCGGGCACTTTCATAGCTGCCCGCTGCTGCACGGTGTTTGCATGCGTTAATTGCAGAGGTCCAATTTCGTTGTGGTTCACTGTGTGCTGTGCTGTGACCTCGCAATGACAAGAATAGTCACTTTCACTTTAATATTTGCTATTTTGGAGTTTGGATCAGACATTAAAATATCTATTTAAAAGATATTTTCACCAAGCATACCTAAATATCCCTTTCCCTCTTCTCTATAATATTTCTTACTTCTTCATGTTTTGCAGCCACTCTTGAGGCTCTTGGGAGTGTGGGTTTAGTTTAAAAAGAATAATATTAACTCTAATATGCCTCAATATGTACTTAAAAGGGAGTTAAGCTTGTAAATAAATTAGCATACAAAGACCCCCAAGCTGTTTTGTACTGTTATACGGTCACTGTGTGTCTTCCTTTTCTCTAAACTTGAAACTTCATCTAACTATGATTTTAACTTTGGGACTTTTTGCTTAACTAACCCCCCATTTCCCACATATAAACTGTCTCACACACATACTCTCACAGTTTTTCTCTCAGTTATTCTCAGTCTCTCTCCCTAGGAGGATGGCTGTCTGTTTTTGCATGAATATGACTTTCATTTGCTTGGCCTGCTCTGGGGGATAAATGAGCAGCCAGCAATCTGCTTTAAGGGGAATGCCAAATTATTAGTCTGAAAGAGAAGAAGGAAGAAGAAAAAGAGTGGTGGTGGACATACAACTAATTATTTAACTTTGTAACTATGTAACTATGACCACTTTTTCTTTCTTTCTTTCTTTCTTTCTTTCTTTCTTTCTTTCTTTCTTTCTTTCTTTCTTTCTTCCTCTTCTCCCCCAAAGCCAGTATGTTCATAATCCTGATCCTGTACCTGCCATAGTACTGGTTAAGCAAGAACTGAAGCTGGGGTTGGCAGCTTTAGTAAAACTTGTGTGTGTGAGCATGTGATGTAAAAGCTTGGCACAGTACCAGGTAAGCTCATGAGGCCAGTCAGACACAATCACATCACTCTGCTCTAAGGCCAGTTTAGGTCTGGCCTGGGATTCTGAGACTTCATGCACAAAGTCTGCCATCAGAGACTACGTAATGCTGGCCACTCTGCTTTAGGGTCAAGCAAGGGAACAGCTCCTTAGTCTTGCCACTTTCACTGGCTTGTTAAATGGACCAGTTATTATACAGATTCACTTTGGCATGGATGGAAGAGCTGCAATAATCTGTTTTTGTCTTTTTGTTTACATTAACTAGACTTTGTTGCAAGTACACTAAATAGTATAGAGTATAGAAATTAGCAGAGATGGAAAATAAAAAGCAGGAACACCACAAAAATGCAGTGAGAAACAGGATAATTTGGATGTTTGCAAGTACAACTATTAAATGTGAGGCTTTGTAGGAAAATGCAGTCTTATTTAACAGACAGTTTTATGACACCATAACTTGTTGAACCTCAAGTGAAAGCTTACTTTGATCAGTCTTACGCTGCAGTATTTTATTATTTCACCTTATTTTTGAAGGCGCTGTTATTGGTGCAACGGTGGCCGATCCGGGGAGTTGGTCCCTGGATCGGAAGATTGTGGGTTCGAATCCCTTACCAGTAGGTTGCTCTGAGGTACCCTTGAGCATGGTACTGGTACCGTCACTGTTCCGGGGTACTTTCAACAGCTGCCCCCTGCTGCACGTGCTTGTGTGTGGGTAAAATGCAGAATAGTATTTTCGTTGTGCATTACTGTGTGTTGTGTTGTGTACTCACAATGACAAGAATGCTCACTTTCATATCACACTGTGGCACTACAGTGTTACAGAGGCCAAAAATCTGACTTAAGAAATGCAACAGCTTTTTGCTATGTGTGTTTGTCATATTGCCTAACACATCAAACAAAGGTAACTTTACATTGCATTTCATTTACTTACTTAGCAGATGCTTTCATCCAAAGTGACTGACAATTGAGAAACAAAATTCTGGCTACAGTGCTCTAAGATGAGGGTGTTATTAATAAGATTTGTTTAATAACTGTACACCACCATTTTAAAGTGATATTAAAGTTTTATTATTACACCAATTACTAATGTGGTCCAACAGTCAGCATTCACTTCATATTGGCAGTCAATATTTGGGCCAAAAAGTTTGGCCTTTCTCTTCTCCTCTTGCCTGCCAGCTCCATCCTCAGTATTGTACTTCCGATATACTCCTCATCTGTGCTCTGTACATGTCCAAGCCATTGTAATCTTGCTGCTCAGACTTTGTCTCAAAGTGTTCCAACCTGAGTTGTCCCTCTAATATAATCATTTTTAATCCTTTTCATCCTTTTCACTCCCTATGTTAAAACTCAGACACCTGCTCCTCTTCCTGTTTTTTTCAGCACTGCTGTCTCCAGTGTATAGCTGGTCTCACTACCATCCTGTGAACCTTTCCTTTCACTCTCACTGATATCCGTCTAGGGTAGAGGTGGTTTAGTGGTAGGATACTACACTAAACAATGGTTCAAGAGGTTGCAGGGTTGTAAAATTCCCAGTAATCCATCCATTTTCTGCCACTTGTCCCAAACGGGGTCGCGTTGGTGTCCAACCCAGCGCACACAGGGTGAGGACGGGGGACACACCCTGGACAGGTCGCCAGCCCATCGCAGGGAGGAGCGAGACGGGGACGACACCTTGCTCAAGAGTACCTCAGGGCAACCTATTGGGAAGGGGTTCGAACCCCCGATCCTCCAGCCAACGCCCTAACCACTAGGCCACCGCTGCCCCTAAATTCCCAGTAATATCAAAACAAATTAGAGGGTATCACAACAGGGAAAGTCTACATGCAGTCTGTTCTGACAGCTCTGCTGAGGTAAAGAGGCAGTGAGTTGAAAGACTCAGGTATATCAGTGGAAAGTTGAATGGAATAATTGGAAAGTCCTGTCAAATCAGAGCATGTCCATTGCAGTACATTGAGTACCTTTTTTAGTGCTTCTTTGTAAAGACAGTTCAGCTGTTAATGCTGGATGTCACATCAGCAGTGTGTAGGTTGCTCTGACTGAGGACTGGGTTTTCTCCAACTCCCTAAGGCCATGTGTATACCTACAACTCTTCTCCACACTTTCTCTTATCAACCTTCCTCTGTGCATAAGCCATGGTATACAAAGTAATCTGATCTGATGGAGATTGCACTGCTTAGCCCTTAGTCCAGAATGTTTGTATTATCTTCTTTCCAGATCTCTAAAATGATCCTTTGACAAAAACGCTGCACATTTCCACACCATCAGTTAAGGCACACTTTTGAGTGAAGTTAATGACAAAACATATTTTTAGTTGCCTCTAAATTCCCATGTGAATTTTGAATTTAAATTCAACAGTAACTTTTCTTAGAAAAGTGCTTAAGTGCACAGAAAATGCAGAACACCCCCAGGCCTGGGCAGTCAGTAGCAGAGCTGTTAGAAGCATTTAGGTTTTAAAGCTCCATTGTTTGTGTATTCAGCAGAAAGCAGAGACTCCCTTAACGACAGCCAAGGAGACAATGACCAATGAGCCCTTTTCTACCCCTGCCTTCAAAAAAAGGTAAAAAGGAAAAACATTTGTCAGTTTCTGCCTAGTCTGTAAAATAAAGTAAAATGATTTTACTTTATTTTCATCTGCATTGTATTGCTGAGTCCTTGTTGCAGGAGGATATACACAGCAGTTGTAAACACTGAAAAATTGCTATACAGTGAGGCTAGCTAAGAACCCCACTGATAGTAAAGTCCAGTGAAACTCCTTGACATTAATCTTTTTAGTAAAGGAAATTGGGATCTAATAAACTGGCTGTCAGTGTGACACTGATTTTGATTCAGTTTAAATTAACAGTGCAGTATAAAACCTTATAGAGGGTCCCAGTGCTGCTGTTTGTTGTATGGGATTATCAACGGTCTGGAAGGTGTGAGGGTGTTAATATCCAATAACGAGCCATGTCTTTTGAGGGGGTCTCAAAACCAATCTATATGCATGTCACATAATACCGGCCAGAGCTCATATTGGAAAAAGTAGCCAATGTTTTTGCCAATTGCAAGGGTAATGGCTCAGTCCTTTTGGCACTGCCGCTCCATGTCCAAATGTTGCTTCATCAGTGTCGGGCTGCTTGGGGATGTGTATTAAGTGGTCTTGTTACATGACCTCACCTCACAGCCTGGTGGAGAGGGCTGCTGCAATATGTCTGTTTTTTCAGCTGCTTTGCATGTGTATGTTTTTTGCCTATTACAGAATAGATGACCTTGCTGGATTACAAACTGTTTCATCTGGTATATGGAGAACTTTAGAATTGGTCTATATATACATGGGTGACAAGAGATGTCAATATTTTATGCGAAAACTATAGAACTTAGTGGCTGCAACATGTCTTATATGGACCCTGCTTCATGGCAAGGATTTGGCGAACTTAAGAACTATTTGACCGCAGCACATGGGTTGTGTGCTTTGAGACAACTGACTGATATATTGTTTATGTTAAAGTAGAGCGTGTTAAAAAAGAGTACAACCAACAGCAGTAAAAGCCACCATATATCTGGCAGGAGTCTGTCCTCTCCCTCTCCCGTTCTTTATCTCATTCTCTCTCTATCTGTCTGTGGTGGAGCACAGCTTGAGTTGTCAAGGCCTGTGGCCATTCTCCAGTACTTGTCTGACACTAAGGGATGCTGAGCACTCATCATATTTCATTCCATTGCACTCCCTGTGCAGGAAATATTATCGTTTGAATCAAATAAATGAAAATTCATATATTTATGAGGCCACATTTGATTATGGGAAATTTGCTAGATAGAGATAGAAGTTTACTGTATTTTTAATGAGACACAGATCCACTTTGCAGAACCTCCCCCTGGAGCGTAGGAATAGTAGTGCCCTGTGTTTTTTACATTTCGTTGATTTGTTATATTATGACATTGCTTTGTAGCATCTCCTGGCATTTTCTGATATTTTAGATATATTAAGTGTAATGTATGTGAATACAAACAGGACTTTCTTCAGACAGTAAGTATGCAATATATCAAACATGTGTTTCAGCAATGATATAGTAGTAAATGGAAGAATATTGACGGGTGAAAATGGCTCTAGACAAAGGAGTGTTCTAGAACAGCTGGGCCACAGAACAGGGGAAAAAAACACAGTGGAGTGGAATTATATGAAGGAAAAATTGGGAGATTGTTTGAATAATGTGGAATAACGGTGAATAATCAGGCTGGGATTCAAGAAATAAAAACATCATGTGGAAAGTTTTTGGAACCCCTGTTTGGCACAAGATTGAGAGCTCTGCACTGAATGATGTGATGTGATATTGGGTATGCCTGAAATGTATTTGTATAACATGACTCGTTATGGGAAGAGGTGAAATGTCTTAAGGATAACAATATCTTAAGTGTTTCCCTATTTCTGTGTAATAAAATCTTCCAAATCCTGTCATCTCCTTAATCCTTTTAATTAACCCTGGTGCATGTTAACTGTTGTAAAGCCTAGCTTTATTTTAAAAACAGCAGCCCTTCAGATATGCATCCAAGCACAGCAACAGTAGAGACAGCAACTAAGCAAAAAACAGTGTCAGAGTCTGTAAGATACCCTCACAAAATCCAGTCACACATCATTTCCTCATCTCAATGAAGAAGAAAGAGGAGACATTGTGGAATTAAAGTAGAAGAGAGTGAACACTGGCGTGTGTTTTTCTGGGGCCAAAGACAGTACTCCCTCAGCTCAGCCCACAGTGTCAGAAAGGCCAGCTATCTGTGCGGAACCCCACTGCTGTTCCACAACACTGGGGGTAAATGGAGCATTTCTCCTCCTCTTTCAATCCCAGGGGCTTGAAATACTAAAGCCTGAGAGAAAAGCTAGCCAGCCAGATCATTACATAATTACATTTCAACAACATTATGGAATGCCATTGAGAAGCCCTGTTATTGGCATTATGAGAGGCAGATCAGCAGGTCACAGGACTGTGCCATTGTAAGGACAGTTCTGTGCCTTTTTATTTAATAGTAAAAGTATTAGTACAAATCTGTGTGAAATTTATTAGCTATTAGCTATTTATGTTTACAGGGAGTTGACCCTGGATCGGAAGATTGTGGGTTCAATTCCCTCACCAGTAGGTTGCCCTGAGGTGCCCTTGAGCAAGGTACTGACCCCGTCACTGCTCCCCGGGCGCTTTCAATACCTGCCCCCTGCTGCACGTGTGTGTATGGGTGAAACGCAGAGGTTGAATTTCGTTGTGTTTGCTGTGCTGCATTTCACAATGACAAGGGTTGTCACTTTCACTTTCACAATCTTCCTATCAGAATACAGAGACAATATAGAGTATTTGATATCATGGTAACAATAATCTCTTTCAGAGATTCAGCTGAACCTTTCTACTGGTCTGTTAATGAAAGTTTTCTAGTGTGTCTCAACAGAAAAGTGTTTGTGGATTCGTGCAAGTGTTATTTCTAAATATACAGTACTGTGCAAAAGTTTTAGGCAGGTGTGGAAAAAATGCTGTTAACAAAGAATGCTTTCAGAAATATCAATAATGATTGTTTATTTTTATCCATTTACAAAATGCAAAGTGAGCTAACACTTAATACTTGGTGCTACTCCCTTTTGCCCTCAAACCAGCATCAATTCTTCTGGCCCCCACAGAGCCCTGATCTCAACATCATCCAGTGTGTCTGGATTACATGAAGAGACAGAAGGATGTGAGGAAGCCTACATCCACAGAAGATCTGTGGTTAGTTCTCCAAGATGTTTGGAAGAACCTACCAGCCGAGTTCCTTCAAAAACTGTGTGCAGGTGTACCTAGAAGAATTGATGCTATTTTGAACGCAAAGGGTGGTCACACCAAATATTGATTTGATTTAGATTTCTCTTTTGTTCATTCACTGCATTTTGTTGATTGATGAAAATAAATGATTAACACTTCCATTTTTGACAGCATTCTTTGTTTACAGCATTTTTTCCACACCTGCCTAAAACTTTTGCACAGTACTGTAGCTTAATAAAATATATGTATAATTCTGAGCCACCCCTAATTTCAAGTGCATTAAAAGATAGTAACAACCTCCACAAATTAGATGTTTATTTCCTCATGCAGACATGAGCACCATTGCTAAAAGATACAGTACTGTGCAAAAGTTTTAGGCAGGTGTGGAAAAAATGCTGTCCATGAAAATACACACAGAAATGGAGACAGAAAGCAGACAGCAGTGTTTATTGACACTGTTGTTTCACAGTTTGGCTAAACAGAATACTAAACGCACAGTATTACCTAACCCTAGGAAGATGGAGAGATGCCTGGGGGCTTCAAAATAGCTGGAAAAATCAAACCTCAAGAGACGTTGCCAGTGTTTATACCACAGTCAGTAAGCCAACTGTAAAGTGAAAAGAGAAGTCCTATGACAAGGATATTAATTTTTCTTGTCTGTGTTAATAGGCCTTCAGCAACTTAAACAGCAAATATTCTTGTGAGCTGATAGGCCTTCAACAAGTTTTTACCCACACTGTACTGAATAAGGTGTGGCTAATTTTTATTGACTAAAACTGGACCAGAGATTACTAAGCTAAAACTATTTTGTATAGAGAATAGGTCTTAATTTCTCCACAGTGAGGCCAAAGACTTATCTCCTGTTACGGGAAGCATTTGATTGCTTTGTATCATAACAAAGCAATTATAACAAAGTTTTACTTTTGCACAGTGGTGATATAATTACATAAATCATCTTATATCATTATAGAATAAGAGTAACATCATTTCACTATCTAACAAACTAATGTAAAAAGTAACAAGAATGCATCAGAAGTGCAGAAATTTGCTGTATTGTTTGTATTTTGTTTATCCTTGTATATAGTAATTGACTCGTAAACTTAATAATAAAAATAATGACCAAAATAAAAAACAAAAACAAAAAAAACAACCATCCAACCAACCATCAGGGTTCCAGTTCTGTGTTTGGCTACAAGTTATCATCAGCATTGCATTTTATACATCATATATCATATAGTAAGGATCAGCGAAGTGTAAAACACATAAATTATGCACAATCCTCTTTCTTCTTCTTTCAGTTGTTCCTGATTAGGATTACGCCATAGCTATTTCTTCCTCTGCATCTTCCTCTTTTGCTCCAGCTGCCTCCATGTTCTCTTTCACTGCATCCATAAACCTCCTCTTTGGCCTTCCTCTTCTCCTATTTCCTGCCAGCTTTATCCTCAGAATATATGCCTTGTCTATCCTCTGTACATGTCCAAACCAATGCAGTCTCACTTCAGATCGTCGAGCCAGAGCTGTCCCTCTAATATACTAATTTCTAAACCTGTCTGTCTTCGTCACTCCCAACGCAAATCTCAACATCTTTAACTCTGCCACCTCCAACTCCACTGCCTGCATTTGTGTCAGTGCTACCATCTCCAAACAGTATAGCATAGCTGGTCTCAGTGCTGTCCTTTCCTTTCTCTCTTGCTGGTACCAGTCTGTCACAGATCAGTCCTGCCATTCGTCTGCACCCATTCCAACCTGCCTGCGCGCTCTTCCTCACCTCTCTTCCACACTCGCTGTTACTCTGAACTGTTGATTCCAAGTATTTAAACTCCTCCACCTTTGTCACCTCTGCTCCCTGCATCCTAACCACTCCACTGTCTTCCCTTTCTTTCACACTCATGTATTTCATGTCTTTGTCCTATGTACTTTCAGTCCTCGCCTCCCTAGAGCATATCTTCACCTCTCCAGAGTCTCTTCAAATTGCTCCCTACTCTCGCTATGGATCACAATATCCTCAGCAAACATCATAGGCTCTGAGCAATTTTGTCTGATCTTGTCTGTCAGCCTTTCCATTACCTTTGCAAACAAGAGTGGGCTGAGCGCTGAAACTTGATGTTATGCCACCTCTACTTTAAGTGCATCCGACACTGCCCTCATACATATCCTGTACCACGCTGACATACTTCTCTGACACTCCTCACTTTCTCATACAAAACCACAACTCCTCAAGGCACCCTGTCATATGCTTTGATATGCTGTCATATGCTAAGTCCACAAAGGCACAATGCAACTCCTTCTGATCTTCTCTGTACTTCTCCATCAACACCCTCAGAGTAAACATGGCATCTGTAGTGCTCTTTCTAAGCATGGAACTATACTGCTGTTCACTAATCATCACCTCTTCCCTTAACCTATCTTCCACTACTCTTTCCCATAACTTCATGCTGTGGCTGATCAACTTTACCCCTCTTTAGTTACCACAGCACAGCTCAAGGCAACACCATTATTCTTGAAAATCAATACCTGTACACTCAGGCATCCTCTCACTTTCCTAGGGTGAGTTAAACAATCTGGTTAGAAACTTCACTTGCCATCACTCCTCAACACCTCTGTGCCTCTTCATCGTTGTCCTTACTTCCATCTTGCTAACTGGACTTGGACTTTGCTAAAAAAAAAAAACACCTAAAAAGCTAGCACTGTTCTGCAGAAACTTCTTTGGACAGATGAATCCAAGATCAACCTCTACCAGAATGATGGCAAGAAAAAAGTATGGAGAAGGCGTGGAACAGCTCATGATCCAAAGCATATCACATCATCTGTAAAACACGGTGGAGGCAATGTGATGGCTTGGGCATGCATGGCTACCAGTGGCACTGGGACAGTAGTGTTTATCGATGATGTGACACAAGACAGAAGCAGCCAAAGGAATTCTGAGGTTTTCAAAGACATACTGTCTGCTCAAATCCAGCTAAATGCAGTCAAATTGTTTGGGCAGTGTTTCATAATACAGATGGACAGTGACCCACAACATACAGCCAAAGCAACCCAGGAGTTCATTAAAGCAAAGAAGTGGAATATTCTTGAATGGCCAAGTCAGTCACCTGATCTGAACCCAATTGAGCAGCATTTCACTTGTTGAAGACTTAACTTAAGGCCCACAAACAAACAGCAACTGAAAGCCGCAGTAAAGGCCTGGTAGAGCATTAAACAGTAGGAAACCTAGCATCTGGTGATGTCCATGAGTTCAAGACTTCAGGCTGTCATTGCCAGCAAAGGGTTTTCAAGCAAGTATTAGAAATCAACATTTTATTCCCAGGTATTTAATTTGTCCAATTACTTTTGAGCCACTGAAAAAAGGGTGTTAAAAAATGCTTTAGTTCCTGACATTTTTATGCAATCTTTGTTCAGGCCACTGAATTAAAGCTTAAAGTTTTCACTTCCAACTACATCTGAGTTGTTACATTTAAAATTCATTGTGGTAATGTACAGAACCAAAATTTGAAAAAATTTCCATCCAAATATTTATGGAACTAACTGTATATCCCATACTCCTGTGATAGTTGACAGTTGATAGTCTACAACAAGGTCTTGTCAGTAAGAAGGTCTTCAGAGCTATAAGTGCCTTAAAGGATTTTTCTCATTGTTTGAACAAGATAGTCTGAACTCAGTAATTACACTACACACCCTAGAAGACAACTTACAGAAAGTCATTGCATTAAATTGGTTCCAGTAGGAAAATGTTACTCATTTTAGAAATCATCTTAAAGGGGAATGTATTTGGCAGGTCAGTCGAGCTCAGGCTTAAGCTACTGGTGTCACTGATGTGTAGTTAGCAGCTACAGATTCAGATACAGCTAGTCAGTTATAAAGTTTCACTGTGTTTATAGTCCTTAGAGACTGAGGTGTGTGTATTCAGCAGGGCAAGTCGTGATTGATGATGTGGGGTGACTGAGAGAGGTGTTAGCATGAGGGTGGGATAAGGAAGAGGAGAAGAGCAGAACTGTTTCCATACGAGTGTTTCCACTAATTCTAAAGGGCAGCCACTGAAAGACAATGACCTTCTGTAACATGTGTTCACTATTAATCCTCTATCAGTGTATAAAGAGCTGCTTTCCCTGTGACAGAAAGACTGAGTTTAGAAAGGGAGTTTGTGTCAAACTTCGTAAAATTCATTCACACTGATTGTGTGTGTGTGTGCTCAAGTTTGATTAACATCTCCCACTTCTGCTACACCTTCTCATCATTGATATTATCCAGATCTCATATGAGATCTCATATCTTATATCCTATGTCACATATTTTATGGTGTATTAAAAATTGAAAGCTGAAGTGAAGTTAGATTGGCTGTCACCTGTAAACTGCCCTGTATGTTTATGAGTAATACTTTACAATAAATATGTTTTATATGTTTTAAAGTGTTGGCAGGGAAAGCTTTTGTTCCTCTTAATAATATGTAGAATGAGCTTCCTTGAAGGATAAAGCATCTCCTTCAGGAGTTAGCTGCAGTATTCATAGAACAGATTCAGAAGAAAATGCTCCAATATTAGCTTTCTCTTTTGAGCAAATGAGCAATAAAACATAAAAACCATAGGAGTTATTAAAGTTTTTTTGGCTGGCTAGTCTACATACCATAGAATGATAACATGTCACATTACCATGTTACCATATTAAATAGCAGGTCTTATTTAAGCGTTTGTGTATCACAAGTGATTTGTGCTTTGAATCAGTAGTCTTCTTTTATGTAATTTTTGTTCTTTTGCCAAATTGTTTGAATTTGAGACCCACTGTTACACAATGGGAATACTTTGTTTGGCATTATTGTGGTTGGCTGTGGTGACCGTTCAGGGATTTCTCATGGAAATTCACTGTGCAGTTGAATTATTTTGTCTGAGCTGATGTTTTGTCATTTTCAGCCTGGCTTGAAAATGAGGGAATGTTCTCAAATTCATTTCTGTTCTGTAGCTGAGATTAGCCTGTCAGAGGGAACACAGTGCACTGCAGAAAGAGAGCAAGAGAGAGAACTATTTGTATGTGTGTGTGTATTTGTGTACAGTTTATGATAAATAGAGAAAAACAGTTTCACTGTCTTTCTTTCTGTCCCTTCATTCTAAACTTCACAGCTTGCTCTTGAAGGATTATGTGCAGCTGGCATCCAAGTTGTCTAAGAGTGATGTATTTGTCGAACTCAAAGGGAAAAGGCTATTTCTCGTCCAGCTATCTCTAAACTCATAAACCACTTTAGAAATGGCCCTGGATCTTTTCCTTATCCTGAGGACAGCAGGCCAGATTCAAAACATATCCCTGGACTGGAGCTGTCATTTGGATGAGTACTTGCATTCATTTTGTGTTGCACTGGATTAAGATTTTTAGAGAAAAGTACAGCATGGTTGAACAATGTAAGAGTCTTTGTCCATATAACATGCCAAAGGCATTATGTAGTGTTACACATAAGTGAAAAATAAAAGGAGAACCATTGCAAAATTTTTTTTACCACCACAAATCCTCAAAACAGCTTCTCTAGAAGTGTGGTGGAGGGATGGAACGCCTTAAGAGATTCACTGACTTTGTGTTTTAATGATTGTGCTGCAAATAGCTGTGTAACTAATCAGTCTAAATATAATCATCATAAGTTCATAAGTTCTTATATCCGATGCCTGACAAATCATTCATTAACCCCTCATAACATATTGATGTAGGTTTTGTTATCGCGAATACAAGTGGCTGAAATTAGTGTCCTCTGCAGGGTGTCTGGGCTCTCCCTTAGGGATAGGGTGAGAAGCTCAGTCATCCGGGAGGGGCTCAGAGTAGAGCCGCTGCTCCTCCGCATCGAGAGGAACCAGATGAGGTGGCTCGGGCATCTGATTAGGATGCCCCCTGGACGCCTCCCTGGTGAGGTGTTCCAGGCATGTCCCACCGGAAAGAGACCCCGGGGAAGACCCAGGACACGCTGGAAAGACTATGTCTCTCGGCTGGCCTGGGAACGCCTTGGGATCCGCCCGGAGGAGCTGGAAGAAGTGGCTGGAGAGAGGGAAGTCTGGGCATCCCTGCTGGAGATTCTGCCCCTGCGACCCGACCTCGGATAAGCGGGAGAGAATGGATGGAGGGATGGATGGTTTTGTTATTTTGAAAGAGAGAGCTCCCATTGAGATAGAAATGTTTCATAATAGGATAAAGGACATCATTTCAAATAACCG
Source organism: Hepsetus odoe (assembly GCA_017165825.1). Taxonomy (NCBI): domain Eukaryota; kingdom Metazoa; phylum Chordata; class Actinopteri; order Characiformes; family Hepsetidae; genus Hepsetus; species Hepsetus odoe. The sequence goes on along the minus strand of CM029372.1, from coordinate 17,778,766 downwards.
TAATGATTTGCATTGCCCCCACTTTGCAAGTCCAAAGCCATGCAAAAAGAATTATGGAAAATTTTTCTAAACCTCTTCCCAGTGTTTGCAGCATTGATGAAACTTGATATAAGAAAACATTCACCAGTGCTATTTAGTAGCTTTTGGTACATTTTGTAATATAAAATACAATTTTAGGCTTGCTTTATATCAAATATAGTAAAAAATGGGGCGGTCAAAAATATTTGCCCCATGTGAATGTTTGCTTTCAAAACACATTGTAATTAACCAATCAGTTTTGAAACCACACCTGTGCAGTCAACTGGCTTCCTAACAACATTCAATCAGCATAAAAAGCCTCCAAGGAACAGGGGACACATGGGAGGGATTACTGTTACTCACCATGCCAAAGACAAAAGAAAACAGTCTGGAGCTCAGAAAGAAGATAGTAGAGGCTCATGATAAGGGGAAAGGCTACACTGCCATTTCCAAGCGATTCTCAGTGTCTAGAACTGCTGTACGTTGCATCATTGGCAAGTACAAGGAGACAAATTCTGTAAGAAACAAACCTGGCGTGGCCGTAAGTGCAAGATTTCAAGAACTCCGGAGAGGAAAATATTCAGAGATGTCAGCAAGGAGCCCCGGACATCTGCCAAGATGATTGTTGCTGACCTGGCCTCTTCTGGAGTTGATGTTTCAAGGAACATGTGAGGGCTCTTCATCTTGGTGGGCTTCAGGGCCATCGTCCCAGAAGAACCCCTTTACTCAAAGAGCGGCACATCACAGCCCGAGTGAGCTTTGCCCGCGAACACTTGAAAGGTAAAGATGAGTTTTGGAAGTCTGTACTTTGGTCTGATGAGACTAAACTGGAACTGTTTGGGCACATGGATGTTGCTTATGTTTGGCGAAGAAAGGGAGAGGCCTTCAACCCTAGGAACACAGTTCCCACAGTTAAACATGGTGGTGGGAGCATCATGCTGTGGAGCTGTTTTGCAGCCTCAGGCACAGGGAGCCTTGTTCGGGTGCATGGCATCATGAGAAAAGAAAATGATGTTGACATTTTGAGGGAGAATATGCAGAAATCTGCTCGTAGTCTAGGCTTAGGTCGTCGCTGGGTCTTCCAACAAGACAATGACCCAAAGCATACATCGAAATTAGTCCAACAGTTCCTCAAGGATACCAAAATCAACATCCTGGAGTGGCCCGCACAGAGCCCAGACCTCAATCCTATTGACAATCTGTGGCACGTGCTCAAAGTGAATGTCCATGCTCGGAAACCATGCAATTTGGACCAGCTAGAGCAATTTGCAATGGAAGAATGGGCCAAAATCCCTCAGGAGACCTGTGCCAACCTGGTAAAGAACTACTCTAAGAGACTGTTGTCAGTTGTGGCTCAGAAAGGGTACACTATTGACTATTAATGGCCAGGGGGCTAATAGTTTTGGATGTCTCATTTTTTCCCTTTCTTGTTTCAACTCGGTGTATCAATAAAATATCCTAATTAAACTTAGTGGACCTTGTTTTTTATAGTGTATTTGTTTAAAAAAAAAAAACACTTGTTGTTAATGGTCATTTTCATGGAGAAATCAAGAGTGTTGTCAAATTTCATATGGGGGGCTAATAATTTTGGCCTCGACTGTACATGGAAGTATGTTAGAGCTCAGAGAGGGATGGAAGAAAGACCTGTGTGTGTAAGTGCTAATGCTTGTATGTGTGCATGTGTGTGTGTGTGTGTTTGTCTGTGTTGGGGATGTTTGAGAAGGCAGGCTGGTTTAAATCATGTGTATACCATTCAGGTGTGTAGAGCCTTATAATGCAGGTGCTGTCCAACTGGCATGCCCTCGTCTCTGTTGCTATTTGGTCCTCCTGCTTAGAGTAAACTAACCTGGCAGCTTCCTGTCCCTTAGCCAAGTAATATAGACCTTGTGTGTGTGTGTGTGTGTGTGTGTGTGTGTGTGTGTGTGTGTGTGTGTGTGTGTGTGTGTGTGTGCGTGCGTGTCCATGTCCGTGTGTGTGTGTGTGTGTGTGTGTGTGTGTGTGTGTGTGTGTGTGTGTGTGTGTGTGTATGTGTGTGTGTATAACATGTCATGCATGTTTTTCAATGTGGGGGCAGAAGAGGGAGAGTATCTGTTGTGTAGAATGCAGGGATGTGTTATGAGATTGGCTGGCTGCTGACAGGTGTGACGCTTTGCAGGGGCGTGTGCTGTATAGCTGGGATTTTTTGTGTACTTAACATCATACCAAAAAAACACCACACTCACATATATAACAAGAGCAGTTAGTTAGTACCAGTATGTTACAGATTCATTGTGCTTAGATGGATAGATGGATTAAAATAACCCCTAGGACTATGGCTAATGATTACCTGCTGTTGATGATTATCTTCAGTACAGTTTTATGAATGTAATATTCTGTTCTGAGTGTGTGTAATTATTTCTCCCAAACACTGAACATTTTTTTTTTTTTTTTTACAATAATGTCTACTCCTAGAATGTCTAAGTTACTCCTAGCATGTTTCTAAGTTGCCCAAGCATGGCTTCAAAAGTGCAATTAAAAAACGAACTTATCAAGCTTCTTTTGAAATAACCTATTGAGCTTAAACTAGATTTTCTTTTAAATAGAATTTTGCCAAATTAAGTCTCCTCTCTCTTATTTTCTAACATACTAATTTTCCAGCCTATCTCTTCAAAGCCAGAGTCTTGTCCAGGTGCATATTAAATGAAAAATCATATGAAGAATAAACATTAGACAAAGACTGGATTATATCATGCTCTATTGCACCTCTGGGGCGGAAGGAATGAGCAAAGTAAACAGAGATATTTTTCCTGCTTTAGCCTGCAAGTGACTTCTTGCAGTGAGAGCATGTATTCCCAGTTTCACCATTGCTATAGTCTGATGCATCTTTTCAACAGATTATACCCTTTAAGTCATAATCGTACAGTCTATAATTACACACATAGGAATATAACTGAGTTTTATTTAGTCTTGCTCCACTATATCACATCTTTTTTAACCTATATCCCCCTCATCTGAAATCAAATATTTCCTCTTTGGCTTCTTCTGAGAGGCGTGGGGCATACCCACCTAGCTGCTTTGTCCCCAGGCTTGATGCAAGACCATGTAAGATAAAGGTAAAGGCGATTTTAACTTCATCTCCACTTCACTGAGGATCAACTATTTCCCCTGAGGAACCGCTGGATGATGGCATGGAGCAGCATGTTCGCTGTTGTGTAAGAGTCTTAAAGTGGGACATAATGTCCCTGTCATTGTATATAGTGCAATGCACCATGTGCAGCTACAGCCACCCCCAGAAACAGACCTGATCTCTTCTGACTCTATATCTCCCAGGAAGCAATGTGTGGCTAATGAAGTGGGGAATTTGATGAATGTATGTTAATGCTCTGGCCTTAGCCGCCTTGCTTTTGGCTGGAGGTGACTGTTTATAGGACCAGCCCTTGTTGATCCTCAGCCCAAAGATCTCAACAGTAGCTGTTCTGTGTTTGGGTCTATTAACTAAAAATTAACTGTGGCATGGCCTCTTATTAAATCAACCATTGTGCCAGCTTGGCACGAGACAGTTCTTATAGCTACACACACACACACACACACACACACACACACACACACACACACACACACACACACACTCACACACCAAAACAAGCAAGGGCAGGCTGAAATTAAAAGCAAAATTTGAGATAGACTAGTGGTGTGTCACCTTTTAAAACAAACACGCTAACTTCTGGAAGCACACAATCCCACATACTAACTTCTAGAAGCGCACATACTCATACTGCATGCACCACTTCATTATAAAAATAGGCTATTGTGTGCGAGGAATGAACGGGGTGATTATAGTGATTATTAACAGGCTGTGAGCCGTACAGGCTAAGAAAGTAAGAGAGAGGAATCCTTCATCACACAACTTTAGAACAGGACTTCAGAGAGTCCCCCATATGGGCCTCAAAATAGGAGTAGGGGACTTTTTGGGTATTTTACTGACAGCTTATATATAGTGGTATGCAAAGGTCTTGCGCTCTCTCTCTTTCTCTTTCTCTCTCTTTCTTTCTCTCTCTCTCTCTCTCTCTCTCTCTCTCTCTCTCTCTCTCGCTCTCTCTCGCTCTCTCTCTTTTTCTCTCAAAATGGTACCCAAAAGCTGTCCATCAGGGAGCCTGAAGAACTGTTCCTTAAAAATAAATAAATAATATTAATGAAAAAAGAAAGTCGGGCTTTTTGAAAGCAAAAATAAAAGAATGGAGGGTGTCTCAAGATTTCTGCATAGTACTGTATGTAAGAGTGGTGGACTAGTGGTTAGGGAGTTGTCCCCGCATCGGAAGATTGTGGGTTCGATTCCCTCACAAGTAGGTTGCCCTGAGGTACCCTTGAGCAAGGTACCATCCCCGTCACTGCTCCCAGGGCGCTTTCAATAGCCGCCCACTGCTGCACGGTGTTTGCATGGGTCCAATTTCGTTGTGGTTCACTGTGTGCTGTGACCTCGCAATGACAAGGGTTGTCACTTTAAAAGGTTGTGGTTCAACAAAACATTTAAATGCAATAAATCAGCATTAAAAATTTATAATTTAAAACATAAGCATTGCAGAACAAGAATGTTAACAAGCACAAGAGTATTTAAAAATCCAAATGTTACCACTGAATCAGACACTTTACATTCCCTTCCAGAAGTGTTAAAACAGCAAGGCCAATTTGTTTGTTTTTGTTATGCAGAGGACACATCTGGGTTTAGTATCAAAAGGTGAACATGTGATACCAGATGTTCAGCTTTTTTCCCTGGTATTTATATCTTTATAAATTGAATTCCATGGAGTGTAGCACCTAGCACCTTTTGTATCTGAGCACCCAAATTTTCAAGTGAGCAAAATTTTAGATCGGAATGTTTTAGAGTAAATTTAGGTAATGCAATAACTGCATCAAATCTGTGACCCACTCCTTGGAAGTAAATGAAAAGAATTAAAGAGATGCTCAAGATCAAGTACATGCAGACTTACAGTCTTTTAGAGGAAAACACCCAGCTGCTTCTATTATTGCCAGTTAAATGAGCCAATAAAGATATAAAAGCCAGGTAGGCACAATCCACTATTTTATATACTATTGTGTCTCATTTTAGGCTTTCACTTTTCTCTGTCTCATGCCACTTGATATACACATATACACATAGTCTCTGCCTAGAGTATCATTTAAATTAGCCTTGTATTGTGAATATTCACAAAAAATGATATATGAACCAGAAAGGATCACAGATCATGAATCAAGGATTAACACGACTTATTTTGTAAAATGTAAGTGTTGATTTTTTTATTGAACATTTCAAGTTTTATTTGGTTGAATTCAACAAGACATTTTACAGAAGTGAGGGAGGGGTGAAAAATGTTGCTGCATTGCTGTTATTTAGGAGCCACTTGTAGGCTTTATGCTGCCCGCCATTTCAGAAAAGAAAGTGAAGTCCATGACAATGCAACGTTATCTCAGTGAATCACCAGATAAACAACATGCAACAGAGAAAGTTTAAAAGTTTTTTCTGTTTTTTTAAATTTTTTATTTTTATTTTTATTTATCATGTCATATTCATAATTCTGTGATACTGGAAATAATAAGATCTGCTTAAAAGTATGCACAGGGCCTTCATCCCTTTCATAGGGGAAAAGTTATTGGAGATAAATGAAAAACGTATGTTTAATATAAAATGCAAGTTTCCTTGATGTGACCCATATGGCCAGTGACTGATTCCTCTCATGTTTTGACACTTTTATTTGATCTGTTCTCTGCATATTAATTGACATGTGTGAGTGAGCATCCCTGTGCATCACTGCATAATGTTTGTAAGTGGAAGGAGAGCAATTTACCTGACACCACAGTGAACCAACAGCATCTGGTACATGGTTTGACTAACCACAGCTAAGTTTAGAACCAAAATCACATTCAAAAAAGAAGTCAGTATCACAGAGCTGCAGTATGTTAAACTTGAAATCTGTACATGGGCTTATATTTTGTTTCCGTTCTTTAAAGTCTAAAATAATAGACATCTGGATGTTTTGGGATTTTTTTTTTTGTGTTTTGTCTGTGTGTGTAGGTGGGGTCTCTTTTAGTGGGGCTCTCCGTGAGCTATAGTACCAGCCTAAACTGAATTATGACTGCAATAACACAGGCTTACACTTACACATATACTTACACATATTTCAGCATTTTGGCAGGCCAACATTAAATCTGCTCCACTTAGGAGCACAAGACCACTCAGTACAGGACTGTAATATTGAAGTACATTATTAAGTAAATTGAAGCAGAAGAGGTCTCAGAACAGGACTGAAATGTTTAAATAACTGCTGAATAACTCTGTAGAACATTTATCTGAGAATCTTCTGTGAGATTCTCATCTCACAGGGGCCAGTCTGTGCCACTCTACACTTACCCCCTTACTTGTTTTTAGTGTTCCATGGGTATCCTTTGCAGTATTGTGAGAGAGGTGATGCCTTACGAGTCAAAGTGACCCTGGCAGGCCGTTTAAAGCATCAGCAAAAGGAGTGTTATTGTATTAGCTTGCATATTATGAGGACAGCCTTCAAGTATATGCGCTTGATGTGGTAGCTTAGAGTGACTGTCTGTCTGTCTCTCTGCCCAGGGCATAATACCAGTCTGAATGTTTAAATCTGCCACAAAGAGACAAACAGATTGTTTTTGCTGAGCTGCACTGATTGTTTCCACATTGGCTTGTGCTGACTAGGCCAAGTTCTGTCAGATTTGCCAACTCAATCAGATTTAGTTAGGTGTACTTCTTTAGTGGGTGTGACCTTCCTTCTCTGTCTCAGGCACAGCAAAGGCCATCCTTTCCAACTCGGTTGTCTTTGTCTGCCTCTGTCTCATTATCAGTAATTTGCATGATTTGAGATGCATGTGGCATCTTATTATAATTTTCCACTATTTCACTTCTTTTGCTGGTTATTTAGATTTTTTTTTCTTGTTTTATTCCTCCCATGTCTCTGTGTTGCCTTTCACTGAGTGCTGTAATATTATACTCCTGTCTCCTGCAACTCCATCCAGAAATTGGAAGCAGTAAAATTTAGCATGTGAAAGCGGTTTTATAATGGGGCTAATTTTTAAAGTGCACCATAAACCAAACCAGATTCAACAACAATCCCCCCAACCCTATCTTTACACCAGCTCCCAATTTCCCCATCTCAAGGAGGGAGGTGTCCAGCACACCACCCGCCATCAGCAACTCATAAACAAAAACATGTAGATATACACGTGCACATGCTGAAGTGATTTCCTTCCATTATCTCACTCTCATCTGGCCTCTGCATATTATATAGCATGGTGACTGTGTTTAGTTTGCAGGTTTTGAATTAGAATTGTGGTTTTACAGATTTTGTTCCCGAATCTGTACTGCTTCTTTCATTTTTTTTATCCTCTACATATCTGTTCCCACTTGATTCTCAAAGATAAAAACACTTTCTGGGTCTGTCTGTATCTTTGGGTGTGAACCAGCAGATGCCACAAGTATTTTATGAAAGGCCCATTTATTTCTATAATAATATTTTACCAGCATTGCTGCTATATGCCAGGCATGATCTACACTGACATTTATTAGAAGGTTTAGTGTTCTGGAAATTAACTCCAAGCAAAAGGACGCTGTTGGCGCTCAATTAGCACAGTAAAAACACTTTGACACTTTCCATCAAAGTCTCACCAAACACTTTGGTGAGAAACAGAGAACAGTGCCGCTCCACTTACTTTCCTGTCATAAGAGTGTGACGCCACCATTGAGTAGAGTGGCATTTTGTTTCGCTGTGTAAGATCACGCAGAACAAAACTATGCATTTGATTAAATCATTTCTCATTTTTGATGTAGAAAACAAACAAACATTTTGACAAAAACAAAGATTTGGTCATCAATATCAAGACAAATAGTGACAAGAGAAATTAGGCTAAGTTAAAAAATTATTTTGTGCCAAACTGATGCACTGCCTGCTTTTGACCTGATTACATTTGACATTTTATAAAGCAGAATTTAGTCTTGAGTTAAGCTGTAGCCCATTTATTAGGACTGATAGCAAATGTTTTGACCATGGTCACATATTCAACAAATGTCTGTTTTACTTCTTCTTCTTCTTCTTCTTCTTCTTCTTCTTCTTCCTCCTCATCCAGTTAAGCTGCCCCAGTTAAGGGTCAGCACAGTGGATCCTCTTTTTTCATTTCTTCCTGTCCTCTATATCTTTCTTTTTTTTTTTATAATGACTGCCTGCATGTCCTCTGTCACCACATAAACCTTTGTTTTGGCTTTCCTCTTTTCCTCTTGCCTGGCAACTCCATCCTCCATCCATCATTCTCCCACTATCTCTCCTCTGTACGTGTCTAAACTGAGGCAATCTTACTTCTCTAACCTCATTTCCAAATAGTCCAACCTGAACTGAATGTTCAAAATTCTATTTCTTAATCCTTTCCATCTTCACCACTTTCAATGCAAGTCTTAGCATCTTTGACTACCATCTCACTACCATCTAGTTTCCATCTGATTTCCCTTTCACTAACCATTCTGCTGTCCTCCATTTCATTGGTAGAAGTTCAGATACAAATAGGTATTCTGTCTTTGTCCTACTTAGTTTCATTCCTCTGCTCTCTGGAGTGTATCTCCACCTTCCACCTTCAGGATCTCCTCAAGCTGCTCCCAACTTATGATACTGTTAAGAATATCACCTGCGAACATTTTAGCCCACAGGGACTCCTGTTCAATCTCATCTGTCAACCTGTCCACCCCAATTGCAAACAATAAAGGGTTCAGTGTTGATATTTGATGTATTTCCACCTCTATCTTAAATGCATCCACCAGTCCTATTGCAGACCTCACCACTGTCACACTGCCATCATACATATCCTTTACCACTCTGACCACTCTCTAAGCACCCTGGAATATGCTTTCTCTAAGTCCAAAAACCTTCTGAACCTGTTTATACTTCTCTATATCTTCCTCCACTCTTACACGTATTTATTATTATCTTAGTTATTTTAAAATATCTCAGTATTTAATCTTTGCACTCTGCACTTTATTGCTGAGGCTTCTTTATACAGTATTAGTTATACTATAACCCAGATCTGGGCTTACTATGGCTGTCACTCATGACATCATTCACCATACTGATATACAACAAAGAACATCCGATTCCCAAGCAGAGGTAGTAATATACAATACTGTGCAAAGGTTTTAGGCAGGTGTGAAAAAACAAAGTTTTTAATTTGATTGTTGTAAACAAAGAATGCTTTCAGAAATATAAATAATGATTGTTTATTTTTTATAAATTTACAGAATGCAAAGTGAGCGAACAAAAGAAAAATCTAAATCAAATCAGTATTTGGTGTTACTACCTTTTGCCTTCAAACCAGCATCAATTCTTATAGGTACACTTGCACAAAGTCAGGAATTTTGTAGGATTATAGTTGGTGTATGGTCAACCAATTTTACCAAACAATGATCATTGTGACATTGATGATCAAATTAATGATCATCAATGTTACACGAAGGTTGAAACAGTCATATTTGGAACAACCTACCAGCCGAGTTCCTTCAACAACTGTGTGCAAGTGTACCTAGATGAATTGATGCTGTTTTGAAGGCAAAAGGTAACACCAAATATTGATTTGATTTAGATTTCTCTTTTGTTCATTCACTGCATTTTGTTGATTGATGAAAATAAATGATTAACACTTCCATTGTTAATCATTTAGGCACGCTAGGCACCGCGGGGCAGCGGTGGCCTAGCGGTTAGGGCGTTAGCCGCATGATCGGCGGATCGGGGGTTCAAACCCCTTCCCAATAGGTTGCCCTGAGGTACCCTTGAGCAAGGTACCGTCCCCATCACTGCTCCCCGGGCGCTTTAAATAGCTGCCCACTGCTGCACGGGTTTGAGTGTGCATGGGTAAAATGCAGAGGTCCAATTTCGTTGTGGTTCATGTGTGCTGTGCCGTGACCTCGCAATGACAAGGGTAGTCACTTTCACTTTCATTTTTGAAAACATTCTTTGTTTACAGCATTTTTTCACACCTGCCTAAAACTTTTGCACAGTACTGTATATTACTACCTCTGCTTTGGAATCGGATGTTCTTTGTTGAGAATAATTGTCTGCACTATATGTTGTTCTGTCTGCCTTTGTTTAGCCCTTAGTCCTGGTCCTGTTCTATGTCATGTCCTATGTTGTCTCATGTGTAGCACCATCATCCTGGAAGAACGTTGTTTCGTTTCACTGTATACTGCGTAAATGGTCGAAATACAATACAGCCTACCTGAGTTGTCTTGACATTCATTATCACACCTTTAATTTCTAGCTTCATACTCATCACTGACACTCTCCAAAACGCTCTTGTCAAACTCTTCCTTCAGGATAACCCCTATACCATTTCTTCTCTCATCCACACAATGGTAAAACAATTTGAACCTGCTTTCAATGCACCTGGGCTAAATGCTCTTTCATCATTGCACACACAAAAAATCTGCCTTCCGTCTCTTCATTATATCATCTAATTCTCTACCTTGATCAGTCTCACTGACGATATTTAAAGTTCCTACCCTCACTTCCACTCTCCTATCCTTCCTTCTCTCCTCCTCTGGAAATGCCTTCTCATTTCGCAACACCAGCCCAATTTCTACCCACAACCTCTCAGCTAACAGTACTATTGTTAGTCCTTGTTAACCCAGGCCTTGACCAATCCTGTATGTATCTGTATCACTGGCCCCATTTTGATTTGGCAGCATTTTTACACTGGATACCTTTCCTGATTTAACTCTTCCAATTTACCAAGGCATTGGACCAGCAGGAAGAAATATGCTGGCTTATGTGTTCCCATTGGCTGAGTTGAACAAATATCCGAATTGCATTTCTCGTTATTTGGTATTTCATGTATGTGACAGTTATGGGAACATTTTTTTACTTCTGCTATGGGATTTAGTTGCTTTACTCATTTGTTCAACAATTTTTATTTAGTTCTGGGCATGTGTTGCATTTGTGCAGTATGTTTGGTTATGGACCCACTCCTCGGATTTGTGTTCTATCAGTAAGAAACGCTTTTCGCCAGGAGCTCAGCTGTATTCTTTTGTGCATGTATGAGCTGTGAAAGCTGCCATTGATCCTCACTTTCTTCCAGTTGAACAAACAAAAATGTCCTGGAGTCAGGTAGGGTGCTTAATGTGAGTGATTTGAAGCTGTAAAACCCGCCAACTCCTTCTACTACACGTTAAGACCCACAAAGCCCATCAAGTTAGCAGTTCTAACATTTTCCTGCCAATCCATCCATTCTGCATCCATGCCAAGCTAAGGGACAAAACTGAACAGCCACTTTCCAGCCTAGAATGGAGGAGGTCAACGTCAGTACATCCTTTATTGTTCTAGCCATTTGGGTTTTTCAGTGACTTCACAGTTCTTGGATTAAGGCTAATTAGAAACATCAGTTGGAAGCCTGAAGTCAAAGCTGAGGCTCTCATCATGATTATGTATGGCGATGGACTGATGAGGTTTTATCCATGTTTTGTTTGCAGCAGTGACAGTGCTCATTGTAATTCAGCCTCTGTAAGAGTGAGCGACTGAATTTTGCTTTCCAGATGTGTGTGTGTGTGTGTGTGTGTGTGTGTGTGTGTGTGTGTGTGTGTGTGTGTGTGTGTATGCACTTCTACTTTTGTAACTGCCTGGCTTGTAGACCATGCGCTGAGGTGATTGATGACTTGACTACAGCAGTGAAACTCCTTTTTTCAGTGGAAAATCAGGACCTGAGGTTGGAGGCTCAAATGTGTATGACTTCATCAATGCTGGATGATTCCATATGAAGTTAATTGAATGCGGCAAACCTCTTTCCTGCAGTGCAGGCCATGCATTTAATTTAACAATATGGTCCTTATCCATCCTTCTGGCCTTCGGCTTAATAATCTTTTTCTTTCGGCTGCTCCCGTTTAGGGGTCTCCACAGCGAATCAACCATCTTTATTTCTTCCGGCCCTCTGCATCTTCCTGCTTCAAACCAACCACCTGCATGTCCTCTCTCACCACATCCATAAACCTGCTCTTTGGTCTTCCTCTTCTCCTCTTTCCTGGCAGCTCCGTCTTCAACATCCTCCTTCCAATATAATCCTCATCTCTCTTCTAGACATGTCCAAATCAATGCAACTTTGCTTCTCTAACTTTGTCTCCAAGACATCTTACCTGACCTGTCCCTCTAATATACTCTTTTTTAATCCTGTCCATCCTCGTCACACTCAACGAAAAACTCTGACACCTCCAGCTCTGCCTTCTGCTTGATAATATCTTTTTAAATATATCTTCATGTGTTTTAGAAAAACCTGTGGGAATACTTTAAGGTAATTTGAGAAAAAAAAAAACTGTGTGGTACATTCATCTTTCATATTAGGTTCTCATGGATATTAAAGGTCTAATTTTGTTGTGTTGTTTTTCATTCCCAAGTCAATAAGTTAAAAAGTATTTCAACACCTGAAGCAAGCTTCCATCCTTTATGACAGACCTGCTGCTAATGTGCTGTGATGCACTATTCATTTTCATCCATTTGCATATCAAATCCAGTTGGACATAATATGATATGGCTCCAGTTAAGTTTATCAAGGTTTTTTCTCTGATAATCCTTGAAAAACTTTCCATTTTAAATTGATTACATGTAAGTGTATAACAAGCTTTTTTGCATGATGAATACTGAAGTCTGATGAATTTCACATTATGATGAGCTTTGTCTGACAGCAGTAGTAACTATAATTCAAAGAAAACAAGGATTTTCCCCCTCTTCCCCTCTGACATAAGCAGTAATAAGCAATAGCACATACATGTTCAGAGCCATTACCAAATATCATCACGCTACGTTATATGTCATTATGCTCTTCAGTCTGTCAGACTGATTTCACTCAAGAGACCTCAACATAGGTATTCAGCAGAAGCATTATTTTGTGTGTGTGAATATGAATGCATGTGTATGGCACTACCTGAATGCTCAGGGCAATACACTTGTAAATGGATTGGGGTCTGTGTTTTTAGGTGACTGCTTGTGGTTATCTTGTCTGGTAAGTGGTAATGAGGCCTCTCAAGTGGAGCTAATGCACTCATGCACATGCTGCACTGAAAGGGGAATTTTATATGTATGACTTTATACCAAATTTGGAACACCTTGATCAAATAACAGTTTTGATTTTCTAAATATAAAGTACAAATTACAGCACATTTTATATTTAATATGTTATATTTGCTTGTGTGTGTGTTTGTGTGTTGAGGGTGTTTGAGAAAGCTGTGTGAAATATTGGGTAAACGATTGAGGTGTGCTGAGCCTCATAACGCAGGTGCTGTCTAACTGACATGCTATCTCCTCTCCAGTGCTAACTAACCTGGTAATTTCTTGTCTTTTGCCCAGGATGGAATGCTACAGTTCAAGATACTTTATGCCGAGTCGCACCAAAGCTACAATTGAGGCCAAAATTATTAGCCCCCCAGGAATTATGGAATATTTTTCTAAACTTCTTGCCAATGTTTGCAGCATTGATGAAACTTGATTTAAGCAAACATTCACCAGTGCTATTTAGTAGCTTTTGGTACATTTTGTAATATAAAATACAATTTTAGGCTTTCTTTATATCAAATATAGTAAAAAATGGGGTTGTCAAAAATATTAGCCCCATGTGAATGTTTGCTAACCAATCAGCTTTGAAACCACACCTGTGCAGTCAATTGGCTTCCTAACAACACCTGCAGTCAACTGGCTTCCTAACAACATTCAGTCAGCATAAAAAGACTCCAAGGAACAGGGCACTTGAACACATGAGAGGGACTACTGTTACTCACCATGCCAAAGACAAAGGAAATCAGTCTGGAGCTCAGAAAGAAGATTGTAGAGGCTCATGATAAGGGGGAAGGCTACACTGCCATTTCCAAGCGATTCACAGTGTCTAGAACTGCTGTACGTTGCATCATTGGCAAGTACAAGGAGACAAATTCTGTAAGAATCAAACCTGGCCGTGGCCATAAGCGCAAGATTTCAAGAACTCTGGAGAGGAAAATAGTCAGAGATGTCAGCAAGGAGCCCCAGACATCTGCCAAGATGATTGTTGCTGACCTGGCCTCTTCTGGAGTTGATGTTTCAAGGAACACAGTTGTGAAGACTCTTCATTGTGGTGGGCTTCAGGGCCATCGCCCCAGAAGAACCCCTTTACTCAAAGAGCGGCACATCACAGCCCGACTGAGGTTTGCCCATGAAAATTTGAAAGGTAAAGATGAGTTTTGGAAGTCTGTGCTTTGATCTGATGGAACTGTTTGGGCACATGGATGTTGCTTATGTTTGGCGAAGAAAGGGAGAGGCCTTCAACCCTAACAGTTCCCACAGTTAAACATGGTGGTGGGAGCATCATGCTGTGGGACTGTTTTGCAGCCTCAGGCACAGGGACCCTTGTTCGGGTGCATGGCATCATGAAAAATGAAAATGATGTTGATATTTTGAGGGAGAATATGCAGAAATCTGCTCGTAGTCTAGGCTTAGGTCGTCGCTGGGTCTTCCAACAAGACAATGACCCAAAGCATACATTGAAATTAATCCAACAGTTCCTCAAGGATACCAAAATCAACATCCTGGAGTGGCCCGCACAGAGCCCCGACCTCAATCCTATTGACAATCTGTGGCACATGCTCACAGTGAACGTCCATGCTCGGAAACCATGCAATTTGGACCAGCTAGAGCAAGTTGCAATGGAAGAATGGGCCAAAATCCCTCAGGAGACCTGTGCCAACCTAGTAAAGAACTACTCTAAGAGATTTTTGTCAGTTGTGGCTCAGAAAGGGTACACTATTGACTATTAATGGCCAGGGGGCTAGTAATTTTGGATATTGTCTTATTTTTACCCTTTCTTCTTTCAACTCGGTGTATCAATAAAATATCAATAAAATAAAATATAATTTAACATAGTGGACATTGATTTTTACAGTGTATTTGTTTCCAAAAAAACCAAACACTTGTTGTTAATGGTCATTTTCATGGAGAAATAAAGAGTGTTGTCTAATTTCATAAGGGGGGCTAATAATTTTGGCCTCGACTGTATATAGCCAATCGGTCATAACATTAAAATCACCTGCTTAACAATGTGCATCTCCCCCTCATCCAGCCAAAACAATTCTACCATGATAGGATATGGACTCTGCAAGATTTCTGAAGGTGTGATGAGGTATCTGGGACCAAAACACTAGCAGCACATACCTTCCAACGTGGTGCCTACATGTATTAGTGAAAGTGAACGGGACAAACCCTTGTCACAGCATAACACACAGTGAACCACAACGAAATTGGACCTCTGCATTTAATCCATGCACTCAAACACCATGCAGCAGTGGGCAGCTCAGGGCAACCTGCTGGTAAGGGGTTTGAACAATCTTCAGATCCTGTGGCCAACTCCACATAGTGGTGGGCAGTGACAAGTTTGTTTAGCACATCCCATGAATGCTTTATTAGACTGACATATGGGCAATCTGGCTTAGTCCACTCTTTAAATTATTATTCCAACGGCAGCGATGGCCTAGTGGTTAGGGTGTTAGCCACATGATCGGAGGATCGGTTCGAACCCCTTCCCAATAGGTTGCCCTGAGGTACCCTTGAGCAAGGTGCTGTCCCCATCACTGCTCCCCGGGTGCTTTCAATAGCTGCCCACTGCTGCACGGTGTTTGAGTGTGCATGGGTTAAATGCAGAGGTCCAATTTCGTTGTGGTTCATTGTCTGCTGTACTTTGACCTCGCAATGATGAGGGTTTTCACTTTCACTTAATGCATGTGCTAGGCCCAGCGATTTACTAGTAGAACATTGTTCATTGTAACACACAGCCTCAATCAGCTTGCATTCTTCCCACTGGTGTCATCTCTTCCTCAAATAATCAAAGCACATCCATGTAAAAGAAAAACGTGTGTGTGTGTTTGCTTGGACAATGCATGTTTGTGTCCTTAATACCCATGGGACAAGTTCACGTGTTATCTGTTTCAGGTTTTAAATCCAACTCTTTCATGTGTATTACAACAGGGGTGCTGTTACAAGCCAGAGTGTAAAAACATTCCAATATTAACTATAGCAGAAACACTGGCAGCGTCTCTCACCCAAAGACAGTCTGTCAGTTTATTATTATGAAACTAAAGTTTGGTCGATATGCAGCATTGACAGAAGGGGTTCTTTAATTTTATAATCCAATTGGCAGTGCTACATTCATTTCTGGTTTTCAACTATGTGCATAGCTAAATATGGCATTTGTTGTTGGTTGGTGAGTATAGAAATAATAATCATACATTTATTTGTTGTTATTTTAAAGGTTTATCTTAAACAAGATGTGCTGTAAAACTTATCTCAGATAAGTATGAAGTAAAACACTGAAAATGTTGCAGCCCACAGAAATGTTTTGCATGACATTGACACATTTGAACCTCATTATACAGGTTAGTGGGACTAATCCCACTGTAGAGCTGGTGTCACATGTCCCTGCCTTTTTTAGGATGCTGTAGTTCCCTTCTGCTCAGCCAATGGTAGCATGACTTTGGCCAGGGTATGAGAAGGTAATGAGTCTTGCAGGTGCACCTTGTATTAAAAGTGAGGGGCCACGACCCATGTGTCAGCAGGGGCTTTAGGTGACAGATGAAAAGGGTAATTGTCATATGAGGAGAAAATAGTGGCCCATTTTGGATTGGATGTAAATTTGCTTGTACATATATGAGCCTATATATATATATATATATATATATATCACATTGAAATTCAAGAAAGCTTGCAGTATACCTTCACAGATACACTAGGCTAGTCTGTATTAATGGAGAGAAATGAAATCACTTAAATCGCTTTAGTACACTTAAACACCTTTGATCGAATCACAGTTTGCAGGGTAGTTTTAACTTCTCAGTTTCTATTTTCTTCCCACGACACTCCTCCCAAATTTCAGTGCACAACCACACCCGCTCAGGTTCAGGGTGCATGTGTACTACCAGACAAGTTGAATGGATGAAAAACAGAACCTTTACCCAGATCCTGCTGAGGTTGACCCTCCACAGCCCCAGGGATAGGAGGTAGAGGTTGCTGTATCTCCTAGATCTCTCAGAGAACTAGAGATGGTGGGGCCCCTGAGAAGCAAAGTAAAGAGAAGCAAAGGTATGCAAGTGTCCTTCTGTATCAGCCCAAGGCTCCTCACCACACTTCAGATACGATCAGTCACATTCCCTTGGCTAGGGAGAGCTTGGTTTGGCAGTGTAGACACAGGTATAGCTTTGCGACTGATTAATATGGAAACACAAATCTAGAGAGACTTGTAAAAACAGCTCAGTGCGTCCTGAAGCTCACTCTCAAACACCCACATACAAACGTAATGCTTTGTTAAACTGTAGCGTCTACCTTGAAGGAATTGGCTCAAACTACAGATAAGTAAATGCAGGCGAGAGATTTGTTTAGACTTTGATCCTAACCCATGAGGATCTGCTTCCGTTCATGATCATTCACAATCTGTGCGCTTTCTCTTTCTTTCACTCCACACTGATAAATATCTCCCAGCCCTCTTCCTTCCTCCAGCTCCAATCATTAATGGCTTTTTAAAAGTCCACAGTGTATATTTAATTAATCACTCCATGCTGCCCAAGTTTATTTTCACTAGGCTAACTGCAGGCTTATGTCAGAGTTTAAAAGATTTAAAGGGACTTCCACACATAGGTGGCTTTCCATATTCTTAATGTTTATGTTTTCATGTAGCCTACATGCAAAAATGTTTGCAAGTCTGTTTAATTGCTCTGCCTGTAAAAGCAACCCATATGCACAGTAAGTGCAACATCTTGAAGTGCTTCATAATCCCTTGTAATATGGGCAATCATCATTTGCAATTGACATACATTTGTCTATACAGAAGAGGATTTAATGAATGCAAATTAATTTGAACTCTGCTCACAGCGTAAAGCCTGGATAAAGCCTGGAAGGCTTTATAATTGGGGCAGTGGTGGCCTGGTGTTTAGGGTCTAAGTCCCAGGGTTGGAAGGTCATGAATTCAAATCGCAGAACAGCAGGTTCCCTTGCGCAAGGTACCATCTCCATTATTGTTCACCAGGCACAAAATATAGCTGCCTCCCATTGTTCACAATGGCAAATAGTCACTTTACATTTACAGCATTTAGCAGACGCTCTTATCCAGAGCAACTTACATGTCCTAATTACAGGCACAGTCCCCCTGGAGCAGCTCAGGGTTAAGGGTCTTACTCAGGGACCCAGTGGTGGTAGTGCTAGAGGTGGGATTCGAACCGGGGACCTCTTGATCCAGAGGTCCGTAGGCAAGCACCCTACCACTAGACCACCACCACCCACCACTTTCACTTTAAACCCCTTTGCTGGAAATAAGCTGTTGAACTAATGTAGGATTCCCATCCATCCTCTCTGCTTTCCAGAACCACAGCCTCACTTTGCTTCCTCTCACCAGTTGTTCAGTTTAAATGCCAAGCAATGAATAGCTATGCTCAGTGATATCTGTACTTGATGTTATCTTATCAAGCTTAAGCTGTTTAAAATCAGGGGAGCAGAACAAACAGTGGAAAAAAAGACTTTAGTATCCACATAATACTTTTTCATGCAAATAGTCCTTTCTTTTTTTTTTTTTTTTTTTTTTTGCTGTGTCATTTAGCATTTTTTAGGTGGTAATGTTTTAGTGTTGGATATGATTTTGGATGGAAAATACACAATGCACAAGAGTGTGTGTGCATTATGACATGTATTTTCTTCACACTGTAAGTAATAAGGTGTGTGCCTTCGCATACCACATTAGGCACTCTATGTGTTGATGGTACTCCCTGAAGGCAAGTATAGGATTGTAATAATGCTTACTGACAAGCCCATCAAACCTTACTTATTTGGCCTAATGCTACTCTGATATGTGATGCAGATGTTTCCTGCTGTGGGTTCTTTCTCACCGTTGCTAAATTTTTCTTTCTCCTCATCCTTTAAGTGTTCAAAATACCTAAAGAGATGTGTGCTTCTAGCATTGCCACTATTATAAATGATGTATGAGCTTATTGCTAATTTCTTTTTATTTGCTTATAATCATTTCACTGGGTTTCTATGCTTACTATAGTTGTGTGCAGTCTTGTTAAATAGACTTTTTGGGGAAACTAAATTTATTTATTTATTGCTGAAAATAAAGAAGAGCATCACAAAGAAATATATTGTGCTTCCCAGTCAGCTGCTTGCATTTGGTGGTGGAGCGTTAGCCTTTTTTCCTACACTGGCTAACAGCTCATCTTTTTATCAGTGCATTCCTGCTTTTACAACTTACTGATGCGCCTTTAGCTGCATGCACATTTAAGCTGTCCTTTCTGCCTCATCAAAGACCCCTGGGCCTCCTCCTCCACTCCACCAACACATGCTATTTCTGTTCCTGAAGATGCAGCAGCTTTCCACTGCACCAAAGTTAATTAGACTACACAAAAGCATTCTCATCCCTGTTTCAGTCCCTGAATGTCATTTATATGCTGTTTATGTCTATGTTTTGAAGCTGAAGCTTTGTTAGAAAAACATATTTGTAAGGCTAAAAAAGAGGACATAACACGACAGATGATAGAGAGCTTTCTTACAGGTTCACAATGAATGAATGAATGAATTAATTAATTAATTAATTAATATGATCACTGTCTCAGTGTGCTGTCTACAAGAATTATACATAACAATGGCTTATGTATGTAGGTCTTTAGACTTAAGATCACACCAGTCTAGTTTAAATTTTTTACTTAGCTATTTTGAGTATACAGTACTGTGCAAAAGTTTTAGGCAGGTGCGAAAAATGCTGTAAACAAAGAATGCTTTCAGAAATATAAATAATGATTGTTTATTTTTAATCAATTTACAAAATGCAAAGTGAGCGAACAGATCGGGGATTCGAACCCCTTCCCAATGGGTTGCCCTGAGGTACCCTTGAGCAAGGTGCCGTCCACGTCCCGCTCCTCCGTGCGATGGGCTGGTGACCTGTCCAGGGTGCGTCCCCCGTCCTCACCCAGTGTGCGCTGGGTTGGACACCAGCACTCCCCCGCGACCCCGTTTGGGACAAGCGGCAGATAATGGATGGATGGAAAGTGAGCGAACAAAAGAAAAATCTAAATCAAATCAATATTTGGTGTTACTACCTTTTGCCTTCAAACTAGCATCAGTTCTTCTAGGTACACTTGCACAAAGTCAGGGATTTTGTAAGATTATAGTCGATGTATGAATTTTGCCAAACAAGTGCTGATGATCATCAATGTCACACGTAGTCACAGTCATGTTTGGAACAACCTACCAGCCGAGTTCCTTCAACAACTGTGTGCAAGTGTACCTAGAAGAATTGATGCTGTTTTGAAGGCAAAAGGTAGTAACACCAAATATTGATTTGATTTAGATTTCTCTTTTGTTCATTCACTGCATTTTGTTGATTGATGAAAATAAATGATTAACACTTCCATTTTTGAAAACATTCTTTGTTTACAGCATTTTTTCACACCTGCCTAAAACTTTTGCACAGTACTGTAGCTTAGGCTGATACTTTATTTCAAGGCTGAGAGAGCCTTGCCAGACTCTTAGTGTGCAGTATGCTTGCAGTTTACTTTGATGGAATAACAAAGTGCTAGCTGCTTTTGGGGGCGGCGGGTGTTTGTGGGGAGAGTGAGCTTTAAGTGCCAAATCCTTGGAGGACTTTTGCAGATTTATTAGCAGCAGATAAGGCTGATATACATCTGCAGCCACGCTTGCTCCTCTGAGCCCAGCCAGGGCCGCTGTTTCTGCCAAGACCTTTAAAAAGCAGAAGTTATCTTCCTCTCATCTCTGCTACAGCGAGCATATATATAGCTACAGGCAACTGGGAATCACTGTAAGAGGAAAAACACAGAGAAACAGAGAATTCAGTTTTAAAAAATTAAAAAGATAGTAAAAAGAAGATCAAGGGTTGGTAGAGAAAGTTTGTGATAATAATGTATCCAGAGAGTAATGAGAGGTGAGAAAAGAAGACTAAGACATCTCTTTTGATTGCAGCCTTATAAGTTTGCATTTTCAAGCTGAAGTTGATCTCTTTACTCCTCTTAAATGGGACCTTATTCTCAACCTTACAGCAATTGCTATATAGTATGATTAAAGCCACACTATAAAGCTCTGATACTAATAAAAAATGCATAAAAAATAAATGAATAAAAGAACAATAAAAAGCCCTCTTTTTGGTGTGGATTTTCAGTATGCATGGAAAGGAAGCCCACTAAGAAAGAAGCTAAAAAGAAGCATGACATTAAACATAATTAAGCCAAGCTGGTGACATGTTCATGAGACAGTGGCATTTAAAACAGCCTACCACACTACCCAAAGATAAAACAACACAGTGGTCCTCTCTTATTTATGTACACATGCTGGTACTGTGATATCACACAAACAGCTAGGCAGCCATGCTCCCACATCTTGAAGTAATCTGTTAAAATGTAAAGAAAGCAGAAGGTAGAAGGGGAGGATTGCAGTATGCTTCAGTATGCCTCTGTTGTGCAACCTCTATAATAATCATATGCTCCATTCCTTTCTGTCTGTCTCTCTGTCTGTCTGTCTGTCTGTCTTTGAATGAAGCAAGCACCCTTACCCACATACTGCTTGGCCCTTAATAGATGTCATCAACTCATCAGCTTTTTCTTATGCATAAATCTGTATAAACTTTTATTTCCGTTAGTTTCACATAATAAGATTTCACTGAATCCCTGAAATATAAAATTTGCCAAAAATATCTAGATAACTGAGTAAAAAAACTAATCTCATTATTAAACATTAACATAGATTGAAATTTTAGGTGGTTTTTCCTTCTGAAAAGCCCAGGCCTGCTCCAAAATTTTGGAGAGTTAAGGTTTTTGTTTTGATAGCAGCAATATATTGTCTGTAGTCTTTGTACTTTTTCTTCCTTAAATAGGGTAATTCATGGACAAAAATAACCTGTTATTTCTTTGATAAAATCTCAAATCTTGGGGTGTGTCTCAGAGGTAAATATAACTCAATGGAATAAACTTCACTAATGGGTTTAAAGTCCACGCATGCACTACATAAACAGTTTGTCTACACAAATTTCACAAGTTTTTCCTATATCTGAATTTATGGATGTTTCACATTTGATGTTTAAGAAAATAAAAATGTATGCAATAAGTTTATATAAACACTTAAATATTTATATGTGCAGATGAAATCAAAGAGGCTTGGTGTACTGGAAGAAAAAGTATGAATACCAGTGCTTGCAAACCAGTGTGGTCACTAGTCATGGATTTTATCTATCTCTCCATCCATCCATCCATAAATCCATCCATCCATCCATCCCTTTTCCAGGATTTGGTCATGGTGGTAGATTGCTGCAGAGTTTAAACTAGACGTTCCTTTCCCTGGCCATTTCCACCAGCTCTTCTAGGTGATCCAGAGTTGCAGCCAGGCCAGCCGAGCAGAGACGAACAAAATGCCCGAACCACCTCAGCTCCTTTCAACATGGAGGAGCAGCTTTTAGTCACTACCCAGAGCTCATGGCCCATAGGTGACAGCTGCCCCCACTACCCAAATCTGTCTAATGTCATTGATCTCCTGCTCCATTACACTGTCGTGCATGATCATGAGACACTTAAACTCCTCAACTTGCGGCAATAGAGAGGACATACCACTTTTCCCTGGTGCAGCATCATGGCCACAGATTTTGTGGTGCTGATTGTCATCCCTGCCATTTCACAATCAGCCACAAACCACCTCAATGCATGTTGAAGGTCACAGCCTGATGAAGCCAACAGAAGTGCCTCATCTGTTAAAAGCAAAGATACAACCTTTAGACCCTAAACTGGACACCCTCCAGCCCCTGACTGCACCTTGTTACCAGTCCATGAAAATCACAAACAGGATTGGGGACCAGGGATATACATAGACTGGATTGATCACAGATCAGCGGCCCTGTTTTCCCACATTCCCGCAACACCCTCAAAGAACCTCTTGGGGTACATGGTTTTAAATCCAAGCAACTCTGAAGATGCATTTCAGCAACAAGAACCCGACAATATTCAGAGTTTTCATCATTTCAGGAGGTGTCTCATCCCCCTACGGTGCCTTGCCACTGAAACATTTTCTGACTGCCTCAGTGACCTCTATCAGGGAACTGTAGGGGTGATGACAGCCCTAAATCCTCCAGCCTTGCCTCTTCTGTGGAACCTGTGAACCTCTCCATCCCTGCTTAGAACTGCTTGTATGAGGTCCTGTCTGCTCCTCCTGAGTCACCTGATGGTTGGAACCTCTTTGAAGCCAACCAAAAGTCCTTCTCCATGGTCTCCCCAAACTCATTTTCTTTAGCTCTCCATCTATGCTGGGCCATTGCATTTTTCCAGGAGCGTATGAACATAAATATTTTTCTCCTTGTGATAAAATATTTATTGTAGGTCTGTATAATTTAAACATGTTCCAGCAGTTTTATATTAAACAACAGCAGTCAGAACCCCACAAGCCTTTTCATAATGACTGTAGTGGAACCTTGCACAGGGACAACCCTGAGAGGTTTTTTTTTTATAATTCTGGCCCTTAAAAAAAATTATCCCGTTTACATTTTCTAAGGAAACTTTCATTACCACTCTGGAAAAATATGGCAAATCTTATGTGACAAATATGTATGGGCCATACGTTTCTTATTCTATTGTTCCTAAAACATCACTAGTGGAAACTTTTGCAATCTAAAGTGTGAGCAATCTAAATGTGAGATGATTAAAAGCTGAATTTGGGGAACTTGACTCTATTTCAGTAAATGCAGTAATTAAGGCTATTAGCTCAAGTTCTCTATTCTAAAGAGCTATTACTGCATTGCAGGGTATTACTGTAATACCACAGTGCCAGCCTCTCTTACACGCTTACATTTTTATTTACTAAACTTTTATAGGGTTTCCATTTTTATATAGTTAATGGGGCACCACACAGTATGCATGTATATGTTTGCATATATATATACATGAGTTTACCCAGATGTACTGTCTAAATGTATGCACACATGGAAAAACATGCACCTCCCACCAACAAACACACACACACCAGGGGAGTGAGTTAATAGACTTAATTAGGCTAGAGTAGAGTAACATATGATGGAAAAAGAGAAGATTATAATGATGATGAAGTCATTAAAGAGACCTGTAACTTTATTACATCCTCTGAGACCACACAGTGACTTTGCCCCAAGAGCCCACTCATACACATATACACACTCTGCATGGTCCACAAATTAATGGGCCTGTTCTGTTAATCTGACAATTTGAGATATAAACCTAGGCCTCATCTCCTCTGTCAGTGCTTAATTTTTGCTGTCAGACCTAACCTTCTCTGAGGAATGCACATCCATGCATTTTAGTCATTACTTCTTGAAAATGCTTACATTAGATTGTCTTCATCCCCTGTGTACAATGCACAGAACTTGCATTAAAAATGTAGAACAAATTATTTGCCAATGAGGGAAGCAAATGTACTAAGATTTACAGTGTCTAGTTTTTCACATCATTTAATGTATCAATAAATGATTGCATCATACTCCCAGGCTAGAACATTGCTGGAATCAGTATCATATTCAAGGTAAATATATCAGCAAAATGCAAGGAATTCTTTTCCAAGCACAGTTTCTACCAATTGACACATCACTATGCTGTGGTATGATTAGATCTCCACACCATGTGGGTTGATCCAAAGCAGCATGAGGCCTTTGAGCTAGAGAACAACACAGGAAGAGAGGAGGCTTTTGTTAACTTTGGCTGGTAGCAGAAGATCTGAAATATCTCTCAATGTCTCTCTCTGTCTTTGTCACTCACTTTGTCTCTCTCCCCCTCTCTCTCTGTCTCTTATCCAAAGGTTTGTGGTGCAAATCAGCCCAGGCCTGCTGCATGGCACTGTTGTGGTACAGTTGTAAAGTTGATAGAGTGTCCCTAGCCCCAAGCATCTAGCATGTCTTATGTATTCAAAGGGATCTTAGAAACCCCAGGACACTCAGTTCATTGCTGGGAAAGGATGAAAACAGGCAGGGAGGTGGTAAGGCGGTTGGAAGCTAAGGTTCAGTGGAAATGTTTGAATGTGTTTTTGCAGTGGGAGGGTGTAAATGTGGGAAAACCCCTCATGTAAAACAGTTATGGTTGATTTTTTAAATATATATATTTGGATCAGCATCAGAACTTAATGCACTTTTCAAAAAAATGAATATTTAAATAATTTACTGCATTGAAAAAATTAAATTAAAGAAATTCTAAAAAATGTCTTAACCTGACTAGGCAAGCTTAAATAGAATAATAATCTGTGGTTTACATGTTAATTTATTATTTGTTGTTAAATGAATGAAGGTTTAAGGCAACTTAAAGTCAGTCAGTCATCAGTCATTTTCTGCCGCTCGTCCCAAGCGGGGTCGCGGGGGAGTGCTGGAGTCCATCACAGCTCACACAGGGCAAAGGACAGGGGACACACCCTGGACAGGTCGCCAGCCCATCGCAGGGAGGCAACTTAAAGTTAAAACAAAAAAACACATTTTTACAATGAAGTCATCCTGTTAATGAATGCATATAGGTTCTTTTTTGCTGTGTCATTAGTTTTTCAGAATCATTAACAGTTTGAATGTTTTTTATTATTATCCTTTATGGTAGAGGTAAAGTAAGTTCTTACATCACTTTAGTTTGCTTATACCACAAGTAGGGAACATCTGTTATGTTCAGGCTTCTGTGTCAAACTACTGACAGATGGGTCTTGGAATTTAGCCTTTTTCTGGGCCGGTGTTGGGCCTCTACCTGTACATCAGGTGAACAAAATGCCCATTGTATGGAAGCAGTGGCAGGTGCTCAATTGGATTCTCAAAAAATGAAAGGGATGTGCATTGCTCTGCTGCCTTTGTCACTCTCAGTGCTGTTCCTTGCTTGTTCATTCACCAAATTTGTAGAGAAAAACAATCATGTAACATCTGCACATCTACTGGACTAGTTATTACTTTTAACCAGTGAACGCTGTAGATGATTATGTTTAATTGTTAACTCAGAGAGTGCTGTTGATCCTGGTTCTTTTTGTTGTTCCTGTTGTTTTTGGGGCTGTAGGCACTTTTTATTTTCCTTTTTTAAAAATAATCCAAATAAACTATAAACTGGATTCTATGAATTTTACATTTTTTCAAATGCAGCATGTATTTAAACCTGAGCTTGCCACTAAAATCTTTTTTCCATGTGTCATTAGAGAAATTGGTCATTTACAGACAGAAGGGTTGGCCTTTATTAGTGTATTTTACATAACTGGTCCCACAGTAGTACGGAGTGGAGCCTTGAATTCCATGGCTTTCATTCGGGAGCTGTAGGAATGGGATTATCACCAGATGTTAGGTAATTAGTTTGAGTAATGTGTTGTGGTTGTTGGCTATAGCACGGCATGTGGCTGGAAAAGTTATTGCTTATGAAAGGTATGCAAGGTAGTCTTAAGATGAGGGGAAACATCTTGGCTGATTGTTTTTAAGTGTTCTGGCTTGATCGATTCCAGTGTTGAACATTTCCCAGTATCGCACCAAATCCAAACCGGCAGGAGGTTCCGCCTTTCCTAACCCATGCTAACCTTTTTAAGACAGAGACATATATTACGTAAAAGTGCCCCTGAAGTGAAAGTGAACGTCACTAGCTGTCATTGTGAAGAAACAGCACAGCACACACTGAACCACATCAAATTGTTTATCTGTAAATCAACATACACAACATGCAGCAATGGGCAGCCATATCTAGTACCTAGGAGCAGTGTACCTCAGGGCAATCTATTGGTCTGGGACTTGAACCCATGACCTTGCAGTTATGGGGCCTAGTCTAAAGTTCCTATCCACGAAGCCACATATATAAATATAAATAATGTACAGCAAAAGAAAAAAAAAATAAGACGCTTGTTAGTAGGATGTATTGTATCTTACTTAAAATTGATTATATAAAGCATGATTCTAGTCATTTTTAAAAACATTCAGGATACTTGTTTTTTTTTCCCCCCCTTTAGCCTCTATGATAATAAATATAGGATAGGGCAACTGAGTATAGTCGGAGTTTGAGAAAATATGCCAAGTGAGCGGGTGGGTAAAAGAGAGAAAACAAAGTGGATGAAACCGGAAGCTGTGAAGCTTGGGTGCAGGTTGATAAATCTGTCAACAGTTTGCCATGGTGTTGGTGACCCCAGTTAATGTGCTATGTGAGTCGTGCTGCTCCCCGGCTGTGTTGGAAGAGATCCAGATGCTTATGCTATACCCTGGAACAGTGCCAGTCTGACCTTGCCAATGCCCACATCCCACTGGCAGAGAGCCACTGACAGCAACACCTCACAGTATCAAATCTTGTATCTCAAAACCCAGTACTGATGTGAAACCGACAGTGTAGTGAATTCATTATTTTGTTTATGATGAAACAATATGTATCTGTTATTTTGTACTATACACAGCACTCATGACAAGGTATGACAACATTGCAAGCTTTGTTTTGATCGAAAACACTATACTCACATTCTTAGAAGGTGTTTATATCTTGCCTTAAAATGTGTATCATGTTTGTTTCTTAATATACTTTGGCAGGATTCCACTTCCATCTGAATATCTGTATTGTTACCAGACTTCTTATAGCACAACAAAATGTACTTCCAGTTACTTTTGTTCTTAATTTGTTATCCTACAAATCAGCAGTTTGCCTTGGAAGCACTCATTGGCTCTGAGTGTCAGAAGGAACTTGAATTCCGCTTAACTCCAGCCTTGCATACCTTGTTTCAGTTCAGCATTCAACACCATCATCCCTCAGCATCTGAGTGAGAAGCTGAGGCTGCTGGGCCTGAACACCTCCCTCTGTAACTGGATCCTGGACTTCCTTACTGGGAGACCCCAGTCAGTCAGGATCAGTAGCAGCACCTCCAAAACCATCACGCTGAGCACAGGGGCCCCTCAGGGCTTTGTGCTCAGCCCACTGCTGTTCACATTGATGACCCACGACTGTGCAGCCAAGCACAGCTCGAACCACATCATCAGATTTGCTGATGATACAACCGTGGTGGGTTTGTTTGTCTTATGTCGTGTCTTATGTGTAGCACCAGGGTCCTGGAGGAACGTTATTTCGTTTCACTATGTTCTGTGTATATGGTTGAAATGACAATAAAATCCAACTTCACTTGACTTGACTTGACTTGACTTGTTTTTGTATGAATCCCTTCCATTAAAATTTTAAATGTGGTCCAGATCCATCAGACCAGAATCAGAGGGATCTAATCTTTATCTAATCAAAGTGCACCCTGACTGTTTTATGCCTGATGTTTGAACAGATTCAAGGGAAATCCAAATATGATCTGATCACTGGAAACCTTTTCATTTAGTGAAGTAATATATGATATGGTAAATAGTGCAGTAGATTATTTTTCGTACAGTAACACTTCTGGTTCAGTGTCTTTTTCTGTTCAGCAGTAATCTAAACATTTGGGGGGTCTTAGACTGCATGAGTTACTGTGTGGTTAAGCAATTATTTAACTGGACAAAATGAGGATATTTAGGGAGATTACCACTATATACGTTATTGTGTGGCAAAATCGCTTTGTCCTAACATTGGCTTAATCTAGATTGGTCACTTTGTAGTTGAATGTCTTATGTCAGAATACACCATAATGCTTCAAGCAGTGACCGCATTGACTTTTTCAATCTTCTTTGTGGCTCTGTAGCAGTGTTTCTTAATGCTTATGACTTTTTGACCATTCCCATTGTGTATCTTTGGCTGCTGGACTTAAGCCATCATGGAACTTTTTTCATGAACATGAAGCTTTTGTTCAACCAGATTTTTCACTTGCTCCTTTAATATTAACATTAATGTACATGTTGCACTTTGTCAGATTTTAAATCAGGTTTAAATCTTGTTTTCTGGTGAGAGAAATGCCACCTGTACTACTTAGCAGTGTGCATTCTGAAGCATAGATATTCTGCTAACACCCATTGAATCTTTGTACAGTAGTGTAACCAGAGCAATTACACTATTTAATATTCTCTTTCACAAGTGCATTTTGCATTCACTATGAGCAATCTGAAGATAGTGTAAAGCTTCATGGTATTTTTATAGATGTCCCATTGGATGTTTTTCCCCAATCTTAAATCTCATTACTGCCAATACTGCCAGTGCTGATTCAATTATAGCGAGCGGGTATTGGGTTTGATTCCCAGGGGCTGGCTGGGTCCTTTCTGTGTAGAGTTTGCATGCCCTCCCCATGTGTGTGGTTTCTTCTGGGAGTTCTGGTTTCCTCCCACCACCCAAAGACATTCAGGTCATGGATTGGAGATGCTAAATAGCTCCCTAGGTGTGAATGTGTGTGTATGTGGGTTTGTCTGTGTGTCTGCACTGTGATGGACTGGCGACCTCTCCAGGATTTTTTTTCCTGCCTTTTGCCCAATGAGAGCTGGTTCCAGCACTGTCTGCAACCCCGATCAGGATAAGTGGTAATGGAAGTGAGTGAGAGAGAGTAATTTAATCAGGTTCTGACAATAGGTAGCTAACATTACCACATTTAAAATATGCACACTGTATTTAGAAAAAGTGGCTATTGATCTGTTTTCATTCTGTACTTTAAAACAACTTGTCCTGTAGACAGCTACACTTTTATATACTAAAATATTATAGCTATATATAACTAATAACTGCTATAATTGCTATAGAATTTGCCAAATCTACAACAGTGGTGAAAAGTGTAAAACTGACTTAAGAAAGGTCTTGGCTATACTTAATTTACCTGTTACTGATGCATTCTACTATGGCTTGATTATCTCCAATATGGACTTTTAGAGATTGGAAGATCCTAAGTTTATCTGTCTTTTCAAAGAAACTGGAAGTGATTTAGCACTGAAAGACCCCATCTTGTGCATCCTGCTCGTTCAAAAGTGATACCATCAGTGTGAGAGTTCAGATCCCATTGGCGGTTTTCATTCAAAGGCTCAACAGTGCTAGATTTCCCATCATCAGTTCATGACTCATTTCTGCTCAGCTCAGATGAGTGGACTCCCATGCTATTAATGCCGGGAAAAGGGAGAGCTGTTAACCCCAAATAGAACCACTGTTTTTTAGGGGTCTCCAGCTTTGGGAGTTTTGGGTTGAGGCTGCGGTAGATTATGCCTGGAAGAATTTACACATAAAAAATCTATCACATTGTTCTTACTGGAGTTTTCCCGTTTTAAATAGGCAGGGCTTCAGAAAAGAGAGAGAGAGCATTGAGCCCAAAACAAACACAACTGTGGCTGAGGAGTACGCCACACACCATGTGTGTTAAGTGCTGGCTGCTGTGCAGTCGGAATGAGTGCAACGCAGCCTGTCCCTGACAGGGATTCAAAGACTTGTCTCAATGCGGCTGTTCAGCTGGATATCAATGCTCTGTTTTTGTGGAACACTGGATCTGATTATGGAAAAGTTCCATTAAAAAGATACAGGATACAGTATTACTGACAAAAATCTGCAAGCCACTCATCACTGAGGATTTGAGTTCTTCTGATTCATAAAAGCTGAGCTTTTCCACATTATGCACATATTTTCCATGTATGAGCAAAGTCATGCTACCCAACGTTTCCATGTAATTGGACAGGTGTTGCATTACCCTTCTATACATTTTGCTCATTTGTAGTGCCTTGGAGATTCATGCTGGTGAAAATCTTTCACAGGTTCTCATATGAACTCATATGTCTGGAGAAACCATTGGTGCTGTAAATTTTCAATACAATGTGCTACATGTTCTGCTTAATGTCACACAGAAAAGATGGTGGAAATCTTTTCACTAAACAAAATAAAACAGTAGTAGGCACAGAAACAGAAAGCTGAAATAGATGGGAAGATGGTGATGGAGAGCTTAGTTCTCCTATAGCAGAAGAAGATGCTTCTTTAATTTGTGGTTAAAAATATTAAAACAGTGGAAAGAAATCAACAGTAAGCTCAGGAGAAAATTTCCATTGATATTGTAAAAGGGGATTTCATTATAATGTTGAAAATAATAATAATATCAATTTAAAAACAGAGTAAAACAGGTTATCATCCTGAATTTAATAATTATTCTTATTAACATAGCATATTTTAAAATGAATGGTTTATAATAAGTGAACATGACTATTTGTCATTGAGAAACACAGCAAATCACACAGTGAAACGCAATGAAATGCAACCGCTTCTCACACACATGAAGCAGATATATACCTAGAGAGTAGTGATGGGGACAGTACCTTGCTCAAGGGTACGTCAGGGCGTTCTGTTTTATATCTTGTCCCTGGCTGATAGATTTCAAGGTACATACAGCTATATCTTTTACGTATTGCCACTGGTCAAATTCACATTGCGTTCCAAAGAAACAGTATCTTAGAGAGCACTTACATATGCTTCAGCCTATGTTTGTTTTCTTTAAGAATTTTATCATTTCTGAAGCACTGGAAAAAAGAAAGATGAAAATTAAGAAAACAGCAAGCCAATATATGCTCAAGCTAGAGACATGTATTGTTGGAAGCCTGACACTGCCCAGAAACATACCAAATACCAGAGTGCTTGCTAATGCCAGGGTATGGAACATGCTGCAGCATCGCCTGGGTAAGACAACAGTGCAGGAGCTAACAGGAGCAGAAGAAGCCCTGAGGACACATCAGCTTCTTACTCTGATAAAACTAATAAATGTTGAAACATATGTAACATGGAAAAACACTGATGCACTGATGAAAATAAAAAGTCTTTTTAGTCTTTGTGTGATCAGAATTAGTGCTACATATCACAAGGTACTGAAGTAGTGTCAAGTAATATGGAAAAAATATGTCAGTTTTCCATTGCTGTCTGTTAGCAGTGGAGCCTGTTGCTTTAATGTTGTTTTAGAGCTGCAACAAATATTCAATAAAGTATGATCAGTTTGACATTGCTGGCTAGTTTCTGATTAAATATATGTTCTCTAGAGATTTAACTTTGCAATTGGCAGATTATGTATGATTCTTTATTTTATGCTGCTCGCTATCAAAAAATTGAAAATTGTGAAATGTTATTGTGAAACGTATTTATTTACATTATTTTACACATTAGATAAACAATCTTTTAGAAATTTCTTTTTAGAAATTCTTTATAATGGTAAACATAGCACTGACTAATGTATTATTTTCTTCATTCAGGCTTTATACCAAAACATGTTTAAGCATTTTTATATTTTTATAGAATATGGATATGAATAAGGGTGATGCACAAAGTTGTAGTAACCATAGATGGATAAAGTAGTCAGCTATAGCACGGAGTTATAGGAAAGAGTATTGGAAGCTTGGTTAAGGAAAGAGGTGATGATTAGTAAAGAGCAGTTGGCTTTCATGCAGAGAAAGAGCACTACAGATATAATGTTTGCTCTGAGGGTGCTGATGGAGAAGTACAGAGAAGTTCAGAAGGGGTTGCATGAAGAAAGCATATGACACATGAGTAGTACAGGATATGTATGAGGGCAGTGTGACAGTGGTGAGTTCTACAGTAGGTGTGAAGGCGATGTATTTAAAGTAGAGGTTGGATTACATCAAGAAGCAGCACTGAACCCTTTTTTGTTTGCAATGGTAATGGACAGAGTGACAGACAAGATAAGACAAGAATTCCCATGGACTATGTATGCTGATGATATTTTGATCTGTAGTGAGAGTAGGGAGCAGCTTGAGGATACCCTGGAAAGGTGGACATATGATCTAAAGAGGAGAGAATTAAAATCAATAGGACAAGACAGAACATGAGTGTGAATGAAAGAGAATGAAAATGGAAGGGTTAGGATGGAGGGATTAGAGGTGACAAAGGAAAAGGAATTTAAATACTTGGGATCAACAGTTCCTAGTAACAGGAAGTGTAGAAGAGAAGTGAATAAGAGAGTCCAGGCAGGTTGGAATGATCTGTGACAGACAGTTACCAGTGAAAAGAAAGGTTTACAGGATGGTAGTGAGACCAACTATGCTATGTGGGTTGGAGACAGTGTCACTGATGGAGCAACACTGTCGGAACTAAGAGATAAAGATGCTTAAATTTGCTTTGGTCCTTATAGGTCCTTGTATACTTGTTAAAATTTATCAGATCAGAGAACCTAACACCCCAAGAATTGAGACAAAATCCAAAATGAGTCACTGAATTGTTATTTATTTTAATATTTATTAAATATTTATAACACTTAGGGAAA
Source organism: Hepsetus odoe (assembly GCA_017165825.1). Taxonomy (NCBI): domain Eukaryota; kingdom Metazoa; phylum Chordata; class Actinopteri; order Characiformes; family Hepsetidae; genus Hepsetus; species Hepsetus odoe. The sequence goes on along the minus strand of CM029372.1, from coordinate 17,745,602 downwards.
GTGGTGAGAATGTCTGGAAAATTGAGAGAAGACCATTGGTGAAAGAAGGGAAGGTGAGAGGGGCGGCTGCTGTGTTAGTCTGTAATGAGATCATCTCTGTGGCCCTTCCACTTCTCACTCCATTGCAAAATGGAAAAAGTGCTTTTTTGATCTTCGTCTAGGGGAAGCCCCTTGTCTTGCCCAACAGCTCTTGCATGTGGTTACAAGTCTGTGTGAGTGTAGTGCATGTGTGCCCATACAGCCTGTATTTACTATTAGATTGAACTTTGCATATGTACACAACCTACTTTAGTGTTGATTTTGGGAAATAGCTGCCATTTTCTCCAGACCATAATTGTAGCTTCTCCTTCATGTGTAAGAATCAAGTAATTCTGCTTTATATCAAAGGTTACAGTTAATAATAATAATAATAATAATTAATAAGCTTAAATAGAGCCTTTCTTAAACCCAAGGTCACTTTACAGAGTCAATTTGCCATAAAAAAAAAGTCATATACAAAGATGGTGGGTTAACCAGGGAAACACAGGGAGAGAAGGTGGTTTTTAGTAAAATTTTAAACAGAGACATGGAAGGAGCCTCCCAGATGGCAGCTGGCAACATTAAAGAAACACTAAAAGCTCTCCTACCCATGGAGACTAACTTAAATTTGGGGACAGAGAGATGACCTGTGGAAGAACTTAGGTGGCGAGATGGTATATATGGGGAAATAAGTTTGCACAGGTAACGAGGAGTGAGGCCATGCAGAGCCTTAATATTTTAAGATTTATATATCATTTTATTATTTATATATATAATAATTTAAGATTTTATACTAAATTTTATTAAGATTGCAGTGAAAAAAAGAAGGGCCAATAATTGTTATAGATGTTGTAGATATGTTTTTTTATGGTGCTGTTTCAGTATTTACAATGTTACATATCTGTGTTAATAAATTAATGAGCTGAGTTTGGAATGCTTAATAACTCAGTTTAATATGGTCAATTCTCTTAAATACACACACTTGTCAAGACAAAAAATACAAATACGTACAACACTTAGAAAATGTGTTTGCTTGAAGTCAGCAAGTCTATTATAGTAATTAAAAGTTAAAAGTAGTGTCAATAAATCAGATGAAACATCTCAATCAGTGAGTCATGCAGTGTTGACGATTCAGAAAGATGTTAGTCTTGGCTCAGTCATTGGGTTTCTGATACTCCCCATATAAAACCTTAAAATAACATGTATGCTTGACATTTTCCTGGATATTATAATATACATTGCATTAATTGCTTTCTGAATTTTTTCAGCCAGTAAAGATCAACAGAATCCTTAAAAAATTATTTCCCCAACAGGGCTATACTGTATACCTGCTGTTTTTCTTCTTTGATGGAAACATTTTTTGTCAAGGTTCTTTTCTTCTGTTTCATAAGCTTGGTTGAAATGTTTTGGAAAACACTTCCTCTGGTGCTAGCCAGCATGAGACATTCTAGTGACACAGGAACATTCCTAATGATGTTTCATAATTAGGAATCACAAACAGTCCGTCTGCTAATGAAGTTTAGTGGAGGTAAGTGAAAGAGGCTTCCAGATTTCCACTCCCTCAGATTTACACTTTGTTATAGCCTGACAAAATATCAACACTGTGGTCTCACAGTATCAGAAACTGTTCATCACCTGAAGCTTTAAGGCATTTCCCTGTCCTCCTTCTGGATTCCTCTGCCATTGTATTTTTTTGTGTTTTCTCTGCTCTAATACATCTGTTTAGACCTCACGAATGGCTTGTTAATGAGTTGAGTCAGGATTGCTGGAGTAGGGCGGAAACCATGGTCAGGGCTACTCCAAGACCAGGATTAGGAAACAATGTTCAGAACACTTTTAACTTCTCTTGTGTTGTGCGTGAGTTGACTTTTATTTGGTTCCTGTGCTTGATATTTTTGGTTTCAGAGCTCTTAGGGATTTTATTTCATTCAACTTATTAAAAACAGATTGAAAACAATGAATGCGGTGACTTTATTCTTTGTTTATGGAAGACTCATTGGGTTTTCATAAGTTTCAATGGAAGTGGGAACTTATTTCCAGAGCAAAGTCTGTTGTGGATCTGAGTGCATTGAAAAAGTGCATTGATCTTGTATCAACTTCTTCCTGAAATTGTAAATCTCCCTGAAATTGTATTCACATTTCTATATGAAAGGCCAAAATCAATGTAAGATCAGATCATGAACCGAGGGACTTTACTGAGACAACCTCAGTCCTGTTTTGCGGTTCTAAATGTCAAAGGTTCACTGGCTTCTGTCACCAACTGTAGTGAATTGAGATGGAACAATGTCCTGGACTAAATTACTTTTTACCTTAGATAAAGTGGAACATAAAGTGCACAGCCTTTAAGCACAACACCAAACTGCATGTGTGTGTATGTGTGTGTGTGTGTAACTGATAGTGGTGTGAAGTAATTTGATGACAATGTGCACATGTAAATAAACACAACAGGGACACCATGACCTTTTACCTTTCCAGAGTTACTTTCTCAATTAAATTCCCTGTTCCCTGAGAAGCAATCTCCTCTTGTCTCGTCAGTTGGAGATTCAAATGTCATTTTCTTCATTTAATTTAATTTAAAATAATGTGTTGGAGTTAAGCGCAGAGTATGTGGAAGGAAAATATTTGAAGTGATAACAGGTAGCCCTGCGATCCACATTCATTTTTCAGTTCTGCTATACATGCACAGAGCCAAAACACACACACACACACACACACACACACACACACACACACACACACACACACACACACAATGGCTCCATTCAGACAGAAAAAGACAATCACATAATCACATTTACATTCTTACAGCAACATTAACCCCATGTCACATATGCACTCACTGATATGTGTGCACATCTGCACTTTACTACTTAATTTCAGAGGTTTGACAAGCACCATAAAAACACAAAACAACCATCACTCCTTGATGACAAATGAAATTAACTTTAGTCTGTGTCATCAGTCCATAAAACTTCCTGAATTTGTTTTGGCTAATCCAGTCATCCAGTCAGGTTTTCTGATTCTCACTATAAGTACTGATTTTGCATCTTGTGGAATGGCCTCTATATTTCTGCTCTCCACCACTGTCCTGTGGAGGTTCTTTACTGCTTTCAGTCTCATGTTTTAATACTTTGCTCACTAATTTAACACACCTAAATATAAATGCTAGGAAATAAATGCTCAAAGTCTGATCTCTCATCTCATATTCATCTTCATATTCATCTCAACAGTGTAAAAATGTTAGAAGAATACAAACATACAGTATGATCACTTAATACAATGCAATAAGTCGGGGCAGCAGTGGTCAAGTGGTTAGGGAGTTGGCCCTATGACCAGAAGACCAGTAGGTTACCTTGAGGTACCCTTGTGCAAGGTACCGTCCCTATCACTGCTCCCCAGGCACTTTCAATAGCTACTCCCTGCTGCACGTACGTATGGGTAAAAAGCAGAGGATAACAATTGTGCTCTCTCCTTCTCTCTCCATCTCCCTCTCTCATTTCTTACTTGCACCAACACCACCCTAAACCCACAAATATAATGATACAGATGTAGATATAATGTTAGAGATAATATATGTGTGGTTATGGTTTTTCTGAAAACTCTCAAGCTACCGGTTATGGCGTGTCACCTTCTATGGTCCAGTAAGCATCCAAATTACACTTTCTTTGTGTGTTAGTCATAGGCTGTGTGTTAATGAATAGTGAGAACACTAGGGTTATCCATTATGTTGAAACATTTTTGTTCAAGCATTTTTTAGTCATCCTTTTGCAAAATAGCTGATGATTTCAAAGTGAAATCAACATTACCAGAAGTACTTTTCAGTGAACTTATTCCTGTTACCTCCTACATTAACCTTTTGCTTAACTTTGATTTATGATCTTTTGAATTGAATATGATGTTGCAGGAATGCGGGGATGACTCTTTTGCAGCAAGCGATTTTGTGTGTGTGTGTGTGTGTGTGTGTGTGTGTGTGTGTGTGTGTGTGTGTGTGTTTGTGTGTGTGTGTGTGTGTGTGTGTTTTCATGTGAAAATAAGAGCTTATACTGAGGAAGACCCTTCAAGGACACATCAGTGGGGTGTAAAAAACTTTGAATTTGTGAATAGGAATTTTCCATAACCTATTTGAGCTAAATGCCTAACATACATAGATAGTATACATACATAAACATAGATAGTCATGAAAGGGAACACTCACTCTCACTCACTTATTTTCATAGCCACTTGTCCTAATTAGGGTTGCGTGGGGTGCTGGAGGCTATTTCAGCTCTCCCAGTATGATATGATGAATATGATGGCAAGGCCACCAGTCCTTCGCAGGGCAGACATGCAGACAAACACTCTGGGATGCAGCCAGCTTAGCATCTCTGATCCATCAGATATGCATGTCTTTGGGCATTGGGAGGAAATAAGCTCCTGGCAGAAAACCCAAATGGACAGAGCGAGAACATGCAAACTCAACACAGAAAGGACCCGGACCATCTTGGAATTGAACTCAGGACCTTATCACTGCTACTCACTGTGCCACCATGATGCCAAGATCATCGCATTGATAGAAAGGAGTCAGAACACACAGTGCACAACATAATGTGTATGTGGCTGAGTAGCTTCAGACGGGTCAGGTTGATCCCTTTCCATCACTTATTCCAGTGGGCATATCCCCCAGATCTCAGTTTAATTTAGCATGTCTAGGATGTGCTAAAGCTAGTCCAATCGATGGAAGTTCCATGCTTACAGTACTTGATGAATCAGCTGCTAACATATTCATGACAGATAGCACCACATGCCTTCAGAGGTCTTTTGGAGTCCATGACTTGATGGGTCAGATTAGGGGGGGACAGTGGGGAAAAAACTGTATTCCTCAATACTTCAGAAAATATTGGTGATATACAATATGTATTGATTTTTTTAAGAGGAGAAGAAAGAACTTGTAATGGCACAAAAATATGAATACACTGTTCATCAACATTTTATGCAGTGCATGCACTAAATTCAGTTAAACAGGAATAATTATGCTTTTTTTGTACAGATACATGCAGTTGCTCAGTGTTCTTTAAATACTGACAATTTGATACGCCCCCCCAGGGTGGGCGTGGGAGCTGGTGACAAACAGGGACCATCCCCCTGGGCAGGCGCTGGGAGCACAGGGATAGACTTTGCTGGTTTCGGGGGAGGACCCTGTGCCTTTGCTGGAGAGGGAGCAGGTGGAGCTGAGGGCTCCAACAGTTCCATCCTCCTCGTGGTGTCCTTGGCTGCAGCCATTTGTTTCCAGATAGCCTGATCCTGCTTTGCCAGGTGCTAGCGGAGCTCCTAAGTCAGCAAAGTGGTGCAGTGTGGAATGTTGGAGACTCTGGGGCTGTTGGGGAACTGTCTGGCCACAGTGTTACCCTCTTGAGTCCCTGCTGAGGGCAGGGTTGCCCTTTTACCTCTAGCTGGAGACAAACTTCAGCTGTATGACGTCCTCCAGTCGTCATACAGCTGAAGTTGTCTTGAGCCGGTTGAGACTTCAGGTTTCAAGAATTTATGCAACTGAGCTTTATTAAACAAGAATATTAACATGCACTCATACAAACACTGAATTCAACGTGTTACTTACAGTTACCCAATGTGGAATCCAGAATGACAGATCCTCTTTTACTCATTGGTGTCTTTATACCATTAAGTCAATTAGGCACACCTGATGTGCCCATTCAGGGCAGAGCGCCACAAACCATGACAATTATGAATCAATGTATTGCAATAATGATAAATATGGTCTTTTAAATATGGAATAAATATGGATAAATATGGAAAGGATAAGTAGAAAGAGGTGTGTTTGTATGTACAAAACCATTTAATAGCACATTGTAAGTGAATATCAAAAAATGTGCATGTTTGTTTTTTGAGACAAGGTATTGAAAAGCCCTTTGTTTTGTGAGTGTGAGTTTGAAGGAGCCTTAGTGTATGTGTAGTGTGGAGCCTTTATAGCACGTTTCATTATATAATGCTTATAAAGCACCAATGTGACAGTAACTATAAGTCTGTCCTGCATTAAATGTCTTCAGTTTAAACTCCATTCACAAAGCTGCGGTTGCACTGATGATTGGTTAACCACACTTACGACACAGTGGGAGCCTTCACTCAAAATAGTGCAGCCAAATGAAGAGTCATTAAGTCATGAATGGCTAAGCAAAATTATAAGATCCTGTCACACTCACTGTTTTATAACTTGATTGGTTCTAAATTCAGAATGTGAGATATATTCTAAGTTTTTTAACCGGGTGGGGGGGGTTGCTAGTCGCTAATGAGAGAATACCATGAAATAAATTCTATCCTGTTTCAGACAGCAACCTCTGATATTAAATGCGAGCACTGTATATTCCAGATATAAAATTTGATATTGTCATTGAAAAGGAAGGAATTTACAGTGAAGAAATGTAAAATAGTTTGTTCTTACAGTAGAGGAAGCACACTAAGGTTGTGCTGAATAATACAATGATTATCTATCATGTTGATGAATAATGTTACATCACATAATGTCTTTAACATTTTGTGCTGTTTAACTGGGTTTTGTGTTCCATAATCCATAAAACATTCAATGAAAATCATTATACTCTTAAGTTTTAAATGAAATCATGACATTTTTTTTTTTTTTTTTTGGTTTTTGCTTCTGTTCAAACTTATCAAACCTCAGAAAACCTAAATATCATGGTGTGTATTGTGCAACATAAAAATGTCATTAGATAGCATGATATATTTTACTTTTGCCCAGCCTTTAAGATATTATAGAAAAATTGCTGTGACATTCATGTGATATTTTTGGTGTACATATTTTTAGACATTAATTGATGCTTTCAAATCCATTCATTCCATTCCATTCTGTACATATTTGGAGCAGTGCTATCTATGGGTATTGGGCCATTGGCCTTGCTATCAAATAGTTCTTGTCCACTGACTTGGAACCGTACTATGAAGAGATGTTTTTCCATAGTGAATAATGTGAGTTGGAACCGTGCTAGTGTTGCCCTGCTAGCAATCAGGAGAAAGTCACTGCCCACAACTGGGCTGATGAATCAATGACATCAGATTGGTTTGAAACTGGTTTGAGAACAGTTTTGAGCAAACATTTTTTATACTTATTTTTAATTATAAAGTATAGAATGTTTATGTTTATTTTTTATACTGCCGTTTAGGTGCGTGGTGTGTTCTTTTGCAATGTTTTCGGCACTCCAGTTTGTGCCTGAGCGATTCACGCTGGTTCATGTATTAATAATATGATGTCAACACATGCAAAAACCAGCCAGTCCAGCAGCCTCCAGCATAAAAAAGAACAGCTAACTTGTTTGGGAAAACAGTTGTAATAGGGTAACTGCATTTAGTAGTTGGAAAATAGTAGTTATGTTATGCATCCAGTGTGTGTGTGTGTGTGTGTGTGTGTGTGTGTGTGTGTGTGTGTGTGTGTGTGTGTGTGTGTACCCTGCGATGGATTGAAGGGATAGGCTTCCACAAACCTTTTTCTTGTTCTCCTCACTCTTGGCTGCTCCCGAGTTTTTAACAGATCAGCAATATTGAGACTTTAACAGAGGAAAATATGGCTGACCTAAGTGGTCATTTATTTTATTTCATTATGGTACTTATAATATTTATAATACTATGGTACTTATAGTACTTATATACTATACTTTTTATTTACTAATTTTTAATTAGTGACTTACATTTACAATTCTAAGCTTCATTTGCTAAGCGAAACTAGTGTGCACCTACATTCACGTCCCCACTCTTGACTTAATACCACTATTGCATTACAAAAACACAATGGAGCAGATTTTTAAAAAGGAAATGTGCTCGCCTTATTGGATAATTGGCTAGCTATGCAGATTCTGTAATTCAAGCTAGCAAAATAAATTACTACATTTTGTCACCAATCTTTTATAATAAATGGAATAGGTTGTGACCTAAATGCCCACATCTTATGAAAAGGGGTATGATTCCTTGAGAGCAATTCTGACACATAGCTTGGCTTGAGAGCCTGTTTTCTCTCTTTCTACTAAACCTAGTCTAGTGTGAAGATCTCCCCCGTGTGGAGATTTACACAGTAGTCATGTGATGGAATCCTACGAGTAGGCATACAGAAAACAGTGGAAAACAATCAAAACCTGAAATATACCAAAAATATATATTTCAATTATTAAGTGTTTTTTGTAAAAATTTGTCTGAATTCTCAGCACAAGCTCAATGTGTGTGTGTGTGTGTGTGTGTGTGTGTGTGTGTGTGTGTCCGTATAGATACAGACATATGAGTGATTGTTTTGGCAGAAGCATGCGAGTGTGTGCCTGCTGGGGGGTAATGTGGCTGCTGATTGAGATGACTGTGCATCTGTGGATAGATTCATGCGTGTGTTGCGGTGTGCTGTGGAGGCATGGCCGTGTTGTTAATAAGTGGTGCAGCTGCAGAGTTGATGTGGTAGAGTGATGAGTAGACTTCTGTGTAGTCAGGCTGCCTTGTAATGATTCAGCATACAGGGAAACCCACAGTCTCTCAGACTAAACTGTGCTCTACACAAACACACACACCCTTCTATTACCAACCCCACATCACAGTCTAGACACCCCACATGTGCTGCCGGGGTGTGCTGGGGTGGGAGGTCAGGACAAGAGAGGTTCTGTGATATCCGTGCCAGTGGAATATCCTTGGACTGAGCAGTACATGTGCCAGATAGTGTCAGCGTGCAGGTATGAATAATTGGAAAGATTTAAAGTTGAAGGACTATGTTGGTATTTGTTGAGACAGGAGAGTGTGATGTATTAGATATTCTCTGCTTGACGTTGTCCATAAGAGTAGCTTTTATTACCATATTTGGATGTAATGTTAGTAAGTAGAGATGACTAGTAGGTTTTATTTTGAAAGGTGATAGAGATAAAATGACACTCAACATGCTAAGTCAACCCAACTCTGAACATTTCTCAATCAATGACAAGTGTTCTGGAAACAAAATGCTTTCTACAATGACTAATGGCTAAAGGAATAGTTTGATGAATCAGCCAATCCTCATCCATTTTAGTCATTTTTCTTATTCTGAAAGACATCTGTTTGAATCCAAAAACTCTTGCTGACAGCCTGACTTTATATAGAGCTTGCATACAAAGCTGGCCTTTTGTTAGCTGGTTTGAACCAGAGTGCCTTGCTTTATTCTTAATCCACTGCTTTTGTCAGTCAACACTGAGACATTTTGCAGCCTGTTTGTTGTTAGTGAACTGGTTTGTAAAGTGAAAGCCTTGTTTGTTGCACAGCATAAATCAACTGAGCTCAAATATGAAATGAAATGCACATTTTGTCTAGATCTAGACCTCTCACTGTTGATTAGATTAGTAATGGGGTAATCTTCTGATTTTAAAAAGGCAATATATGTTTTTTTTTTCAAAGGTCAATCAATAAAAACGAGTTTAACCTCTGAACCTCTGAGCAAAAAAGCAACAAAAATACTTAATTTTCATTGCAGAATAACAATGTAGCTATTATATATATTATATATATATATATATTAAAATATTATAGATATTTTTCATTTAGATATATACATTTATATAGATGATGTCAAACTTGTGTCTAAACCCTATACCAGGTGGTGTCTGGTCGCTCGTTTTAATTTTAAATATTTTCTTGCAATAAAGTTTTGAAAAATTGGGCTTCAAATTAATCAAGCATATCAGAGCCACCAAACTTAAGGTGTGAAACAGTGAAGAAACAGGTGCAGTTTATTACAGATGATTAGGCTGGTTATCAGTATACCGGGGATGGTGAATCCAGAGTGGCTGGAATCCTTTTGTCCAGGCACCATATATTGTTAGGCATTTTGCAGTCAGTCACAGTACAACATATTTTCCCATTTCTTCCCATTTCAAATAGCCATACAATTTAAAACAATTTTAATAAATAGATATTTTTGCATCAGCAAAGTGATTTCCTAGCAAAATATAAAGTACCTTTTTCTAATGTTTTAGCCTGCTCTGCTGATACTATTGCTCAGATGGTTCACCTTGTGATCCACTCCATATGCTTCTCTGATCACATGTGCTGGCTCTGGTACAGTCCGTCCCTGCAGTGATGACTAAACTGTGTGCAGACTTTGCTGTGTTTTTATTGACTGTTCTCCATTCACAAAAAAAGGTTGCCATTCTGCCATTCCAACATTTGTTAAAAAAAATTTATCTCACATTTTTGTGCTTTTAGACACTGTTTAGCAGCAGTAGATTTATTTAGTTATTTATTTACTCACGGTGCTGGTTGCCAGATAATTTCTTTAATTAGAAAAGTGTAACATTTAATATTTTTGTCAATACACAAATCTTGATAAATCTTTAGATAAATCGTGTCAGTAACCACACAAACACACACACACACACACATACACACTTGGCCCAGTGGGATTTCATTGCTGCAGTGAAGAGTCCATTGGCTAACAGCCCATTTAAACTCCATTACTGCAATGAAGAGCCCAAGGATCCCTGCTACCAAGGTGAAGAGTTTTCCAGTTCATGGTCCTGTCGAACTCCAATGAAGCCTCTGCAATGAAGTTTCTTGGCTCATAGGATAGTCAGACTCTGCGTTTGGAAAACTTCCTGGCTCACAGCCCAGTTAAATTCTGTTACTGTAATGACGAGTATTCTGGTATAGAGCTCAGTTAAACCCTAATTCTGAGCTGAACAGTTTTCCAGCTTGCAACCCAGTCAAGCTCTGTTGCTACTGTGCAGTATCTTGGATAATTCCAGGCCAAGAATGGAAAAATTCCTGGGAAAAGTTTAAAACAAAAGATTTCACAAACATACCACAAATAATACACAAGTAAACAAAAACCTGAGTGGGAGAGAAACCAAAGAAATACAAATATTGGGGTATTAAAAATTGTAGTTTACCACACGGTGGTAGCTCTTCCAATATTAGGCTGTAACAACATCTGAAGTGAAAGAGACTATTTTTCTCACGGCACAGCAAAGAGCAAGGCCCCAAAGTGACATCTGCTGATGTCTTTGTTGGTATGTAAGAATAAATAAAGTAAAGAATATGACCAATGATTTACTTTAAATCAATCAGCACTGGCCTATGCGTTGGAGTGTTGGTGGTGTAGTAGTAGGATATTCACCTGCGGACAAAGAGGTTGCCAGTTTGAATCCCACCTCCTGAGCAAAACACTTAAGTTACTCCAGAGAGACTGTCCCAGTAATTAGGAGTTGGAATTCACTCTGAATAAAAGCGTCTGCTAAATGAAAGATGAAGATTAGAATATTAGTTTAGCTGTTAATTCCCCACCTTGTGAAGCAATGTTCAAGTATAAGTGTTTGCGAACAAACTGAGACAAACACAACAAAAAAATTTTTTTTCCAGAAAAAAGCACAGCATTATCAGTAAAACAAGGGGGGTTTTACAGTAAAATAGTATCTTTTTGAATAAAATGTAAAGCGTATCTTTTTTTTAAAATAATACTAACGTCTGACGTGCTTAAGTAACAGGAAGTTTCTCTCTTTTTTAGCTCATGGATCCTTACAGTAGTTTCATATTTCATATTTATTTTACATTCATTGCATGGAATTAAACAGTAATGTAACCACCTTGTAGAAAATATACTTACATTACCTTATTGTCAACATTTGTAGCAGCCACCCAGACAGACTTGACTTCTCCCTCCAAGTGTACATTTTATATAAGTGAAGATTTTAAGATAGTAGATTTTAGATTATAGGATAAACAGTAAACATTGCATGGAATTATTCAGAATATCATTATTGAACTATCCAGGAGGTGAACTGAACTAACCAACCTTTTATTTACTGAGGCTGTCTACATCTGACATTGCTGAGAAAATACGGAGTTCTAGATTCAAGTGAATTAGTTTGTAGTTTATTTTTTCACTATAATTACATACATACCTAAACAGAATTGTGAAGTCAAGTTACTGATATTCGTTGTGAAAGTTTCTTGGTTTACATGCTCCTGCCATTTGGGAACTTTGCCATGACAACTGCTGTTAGTTTTCAAAGTGTAAGGAGGGCAATCTTTATTGGCCAGGGCTAACACATACCTTTCCCACGCTAAAGCTAATTAGTTTATAGCAGTCTAGAATTTTTGGTACTTTATGGTGCTGGAGAATCATGCATACTTGTCTCTGACTCAGACAGTTTCACAATATACAGTCTGCTTTACTCCTGAAGAATTCCAATGAGTATTAACTTCTGCTTTTAATAAGTCACGTTATTTCGTCTGGTGTAGCTATGGCAATGTTTCAGCTTTGACTAAGGCTTAAAGCCAAAGAGATTTTAGATAATTTCCTACAAAAGAAACAAAGAAAAATTAAGAAAGTATTGAGAAGCTTACTCAAAAAAGGGCTCTCTTTCATTGAGATCATGTTGTAATAACAGTGTGCACTGTTATTGAATGGCTACATATGCTTATCAAATGTCTTTCTTAGACCAGCCTTTGTCTCTCTTCATGGGGGGTGAGACCCCCAGGAACTACCTGAAACAAGTCAGCTTTTAGCTTTAGTGTTGCACATAAGTGGATCCGTAATGTGTGCAAAAGCCTAGGAGATGAGTGACTGACAGTTTGGGACTAAGGCTAATGGAGCAGACAAGAATGCAAGACTGGATAGGTGTTTAGAGGCTCTGCAATGAGTTAACAAAGTTTGAATAGACCAAAAGAAGCATGGAAGACATTAGGGCTCTCCTGGAAGTAATTCACTGTTCTTTTTTTTTTTTAACAATAAGTAGAAACACTTAGTCTCAGGCATTTTCTGGCCCTAATACTTTGAATGTAGTGCTGCTTTGAATTGAGTGAATAAAGCAAAGTTCAAATGCCAGCTGAGAGAATGAGTGAATGTGAAAGCATCAGCTGATTTTATGCCATGTGGAAGCTTTCTCTAAAGGATTTTTTTCCAAACAGACATTTAAACACACATTTACTTACTTGCACAGACACAGGCCAGTTCAGAGGTGCAGGTGTGTATTGTCTTCTATCGCTGGAATAAGCATCAAGTTGTTACTTGCAGCTGACTGGGAGGCTCATTTCTTAGTGCTGATCAAATACATAGCCGTCCATCAGGGAATCCCCTGTAGTGCTTTAGTGGCAGTACATGTAAATAGTGCTTAAACTTTTTTCTTCTACTGAGAATTGTAGGTTATATTTAATTTTGGAATCCATCTCCTCTTTTATATAGTACTCCTTGAGTTATGAGGCTAGTGTCACTACATCTTTAAAAGCTATTCAGCTCTTACAGTGCAGTCATTCATTGAATTTGTTTAATCTATTTCTAGACAACTGTGCATAGATTCTAGTCATTGCAGATGCATACACAGTGAGTGCCTGTTGTAGAGCTTTCCAGCTATGTTAGTTTTGTGTTTTTTCCTTCTTTTTTCAAGTCTCTGTTTACTGGACCTGAACTGGTTTTCTTTCCCACACCCAGCAGTCCTGACTCATGGATAATCAAATACGTACCACTCAAAATAGTGGAAATCCTTTGTTGTCATTGCTCTTTGTAGATGCACATGTGGAGTCCCTAGGGGTTGCAGTATTCACAGACAATGATTCATCTGGGATGAGTGGGGGCCTTAGTATCTCCATAAACACTTTCAGTGAGTCAGCAGGACTTAGTACATTTATGATGTGGTGCATCCCCCCTTGGTGTTGTATCAGTCTGGGAGAAGTAGTGATGTCCCATCTCCAGATAGATTGTGAAAGGGTTGGGGTTATACCTTTTGGCATAATCAACAGAGTGAAAGCCTTTGTGATGATGAGCACATGCTGTGGTGTGTCCTATGAGGCTGGGATTTGGGCAAGAGGGCAAACCTTTTTTTTCCTGTCTTCAGCTCTTTATGTTTATGACAACTTTTCTTTACTCTTACATTCTTTCCTTGGTCTTCTAAAAGTTCGTCAAAGTCTCACAGTCACTGAGACCTTCATTCTTCCTCTCATGCAATACATAGGCACAGAACCTTTTTTAGATTCATAAAGGCAGTTTGTATGTTAGAGTATTCTAGTATTTCTTTTACATTTATGATACAGGTTATCTCAATACTCAAATAAAGGCAGATCATATAATCTGATAGGTCTTAAAGACTTTATTTCATCAAAATTTAAGCCTTCAAAATAAAAATAGTTGACATTTACCCCTAAACCTGTAGGCCCTCAGAAATATTGCATAGGTTCTCCCTGAAAAAATAGAAATAAAATATTGGCGTTCATTAGTCTATGTCCCCTTACCTATGGTATTAAAGTCAAGAAATAAAATGTCATGAATGAGAATAGCAAAATAATTTTCCTGCATATAATTGTGTGACTTGTAAAAAATGTCAGGAATGACTTTGTGATTGGTATTCTCAATAAAAGCCAAACGGTTGCAGGCTGTACATTTCTTTCAATAGGATCTTATGGTGAAAGTAAATAAGCAGAAGTCACCAAACCTAAGCTCAATATTTGCATTCCAGTGATGAATGGCTGCAATGAGCTTTTGACTCACAATTAGTTTAGAGCCAAAGAGAGCTGCTTCACTTTCCCCTGGTATTGTTTGGCCTCCAACAAACAGCTGATTTATAGTAAGAGTCTCCCTTTGCACTGCAACAGCCAGGGTTGTGTTTACACTCACACACTTAAGTTCACAGTCTTGTAGGCAGAAAGGGTGAATTTAAGGTGAGGGATCAACCCATAAACAGGCAGACGTATATACAGCGAGGGGATATGCAGATGCTAATTTTTATTTTATTTTACATACTTCTAGTGCATGTACCCATTTCTTATTTACACACATAATATCCTTTGAATATAAAAACTTATAATACAATATTTAAAAAATCTATTTATAAGCATTAAGAAAGAAAAATAAATATATTTGTGTGTGTGTGTGTGTGTGTGTGTGTGTGTGTGTGTGTGTGTGTGTGTGTGTGTGTGTGTGTGTGTGTGTGTGTGTGTGTGTGTGAACATTATTAAACAGAGCCATACACACCACCTGAAACAAACGGTTGTCTTCAAATCAATGGTGAGAATGATATCGCCTTTCACAGCGCTCACAGGGTAAAAGGCAGAAAAATCCCCCTAGACAAGTTGCCAGTCCATTACATGGCACATACATTGACAAACAC
The DNA here is from genome assembly GCA_017165825.1 of Hepsetus odoe. Taxonomy (NCBI): domain Eukaryota; kingdom Metazoa; phylum Chordata; class Actinopteri; order Characiformes; family Hepsetidae; genus Hepsetus; species Hepsetus odoe. The sequence goes on along the minus strand of CM029372.1, from coordinate 17,730,483 downwards.
ACTCATACATATAGCACAATTTAGCATCTCCAGTCCACCTGACATGCCTGTTTTTGAATTGTGGGAGGAAATGGGTTGAACATGCAAACTCCACTAAGAAAGGACCCAGACTGCCCTGGCTCAGGATCAAACCCTAAACCTTCTTGATGTGGGGCGACAGGGCATGGTGCTATACCACCGTCCCGCCATGTTCTCCAATTAGTCAAAACAAAAATAAATCTCTCTGGCAATAACTCTACTTGTAGTGTCTGGAGGGTGAATGGAGATGGATATACGAAGATGTGAAGCTTGTTATTAAACACTACTGGATAAAAACATGTATGGCATGATTGTATGGCCATGGGTCATATTACAAGGAGATGAAGCTCAGCACAAAGAAGCAGAGGCAAAGGCAAAGGTGTTTGGTGAATTGCATGAGAGGTTGGACAGTAAGGAGGGAGAAAAGGACCTATACCGATTAGCAAGACAGAGAGACAAAGCTGCAAGTTAAGGCAATAAAAGAGAACAAAGGACAAAAACAGAATACATGAGTATGAACGAAATGGTTAGGATACAGGGAGTAGAGGTGACAAAGGTGGAGGAGTTTAAATGAGATCAACAGTTCAGAGCTATGGAAAGTGTGGAAGAGAAGTAAAGAAGAGAGTGCAAGCAGGTTGGAATGGGTGGAGAGTGGCAGTAGTAATCTGTGAATGACGGGCCCCAGCAAGAGTGAAAGGAAAGGTTTACAGGATGATAGTGAGACCAGCAATGCTATTTGAGTTTGAGAGAGTGGCACTGACAAAAAGACAGAATGATTATATTAGAGGGACAGCTGAGGCTGGATGTTTTGGAGACAAAGCTAGAGAAGGTTGAGCAAGAAAAGAGACAAGGATTATATTGGGAAGAGGATATTGAAGATGGAACTACTAAGAAAGAGGAGAAGAGGATGTGTTGTGTGTGTGTGTGTGTGTGTGTGTGTGTGTGTGTGTGTGTGTGTGTGTGTGTGTGTGTGTGTGTGTGTGTGTTTGTGTTTGTGCATGTGCATGCATTTCTCACCAGGTCTTACCGCCTGTTGTAAACGTTATTCATATGGGAATTTTAAATGGAATGTTATGCATTTAATCCTATAAGCAAAATTAAACAAGCAATTATGTAAACTGTGGAAAATGTCTTAAAATTGAGCAGAATTTATCATGCATGTATTACATCTTTCCCATTCTGATTGCACTATGAGATTTGACTGATACTTTGTTTTTGGTTTTTACCATAATATGGGGAGCTACTCCTGGTATTAATAATCAGTAAATCACTGTGGTCAGTAGATTATTCCAAACGGCTGCTTCTGAAACATTGTGTTCTTAAAGCAGTCCTGCATTCTAACATCAGTTCTACCCAGAGGTCATACAAGGTCCCATATTATGTCCAGTTGGATTTAGCATTTGGTGAAAGTGAAAGTGATTATTCTTGTCATTGCGAGGTCACAGCACAGCACACAGTGAACCACAACGAAATTGGACCTCTGCATTTAACCCATGCAAATGCCGTGCAGCAGTGAGCAGCTATGAAAGCGGGGAGCAGTGACGAGGACGGTACCTTGCTCAAGGGTACCTCAGGGCAACCTATTGGTAATGGGTTTGAACCCACAATCTTCTGATCCTGTGGCCAACTCCCTAACCAATCCCTAACCACTAGGCTACCGCTGCCCCATTTTTTTTTACAATTTTATATTGTTTACATTGTTTACATCACCTCCTAGATGCTGTATTATTGTAAAAAAATAATGTTTGTTATGTTTGATCTTGAAGGCATTAACCTTTTAATCATATGTTTAAAATGGACCTGTGAATTTGGTGGACAGCTTATTACCATGTTTACCTCAGCATTAATTAATATTAAAGACCACAAATGTGTTTGACCTCTTTCCAGTCTTTCCCTGAATTGGTGATAATTGTAGATTTTATAACTGATGTTTATTTATTTATTTATTTATACTTTATTACTGATATTGGTCATTAAATAATCTTCAGCACTGGAAGGTTTAGTTTAACAATGTATTCAAAAGGTGATAAAACCAGAAAATTCGATAGTAAAGAATACCCTATAGATGCATTACAGAAATTAAAACTGCACTGGTTTTTGAGAAATACCTTTTCATCTTAGTGCTTGTTTGCTAGACTGTTGTTGAGCTTAGAGCCATGTGATTTATTGTAAGGAGAATAATATGTTGCAAATAGTATGTTGCAAATGATTTGGCCTTTGCTGTTTAAATCACTATAGAAAGTTGGCAGTGGTTTTTGTCTAATTATGGAGCAAATATAATACTGAAGAGGACAATGACGAACTGTGACAGAAGATCCAGAGGTTTTACTCTTGCTAAGCCTTGTTCAGTATTTTAATTTATAATTTTATTTTCTAGGAAACTGGGTGAGCTTTCATATCTCCCAGCAACTAGAAGATTTGAAACAGTGGCCATAGATTTGGCCCTTGATTTCCCAAAGAGACTGTGCATTTTATAGGCTGCTGTTCAGGACCAGGCTGTCTAAACCTGTGATCATGATCCCCATATGAGCAAATGGAAAACGGTCTGTTTTTTGTCTGATCATCACTATATCCATATATCTGCCCCTTCTTTACCCTCTGCCTTTAAAATGGTTTTAATTCAAGAGGAATTTAAGGCATGAGACTTCAATGTGTGGCACAGATGTGAAAATCTTATAGTTTCTTCACATGTCTGAGCTTGTGTCTCACCGTCTGTTTACAACAATCAGTTGTTAAATGAGTCCACCCTATACACTGAATAGCAGACGAGTATAAATAGTGTGTGTGTGTGTGTGTGTGTGTTTGTGTATTTGTGTATTTATTTAGACAACAAGAGTTTTTTACACAGTTTTAAGTGCTTGGGAAAGCTTGGGAACTGGCATCCTGTCACAGTACATTTAACATTAAAGTCCTGATTCAAAATAAGAGGTGCAGCTCTTCATGGCAAATAAAAGGACTGGGAGCAAGTTATGTTAAATAGCAATCAATAAATTGCAAACAATCACAAAATTATTTTATAAAAGTTGCAATTAATCATTTAGAATAGTGTCCTTTCTCTGTGTACATTGTTTCCTCTAAGTTTACAGTTAAGTGGCAGTGTTCTAGACTCAGATAAAGCATAGTCCTAGACTAAACATATTTCTTTGTGTATCTGTGTCCTTCATTCATTATGTCCATACAGAGTATGTTCTGGCATGATATCAGTTGAGTGTGACTCATCCTGTGTGTGTTGTTGAAGCTGTTGTTTGGTGAACTCTGGGACACAGCAGAGCATGGATGATTCAGGGGCTTCGGACGTTTCAGCCACCCTCCCGGCCGACAGCGACCTTTCCCAGGGTCTGCTAGGTCACTGGCCCTGCTTTTCTGTCTGGAGGCAGGGCCTTTATTCATCGGAAGGCAATATTCCCCAAAGGGTAGTGAGCTCATCTCGTCCGCAGCTGTTTACCACAGCATCCAAAATACAAACATTTGCGCATGCCTGCGTAAGCTCGTGTTCAAATTTAATTTCTCATATTTTATGACTGATGACTTGATTTTGCTAAATTTACACCAGCTATGTCTCTATATTATCATTAATTGGTCCCCAAAGAGCGCTGTTTCCTTATAGAATATGGAAATTGGACAAGTATGAAGGAAGGCACAGTATGTTGATCCTTTATTAGGGCTACTTTGTGATATTTGATGCTACCTGTTGATTTCTATATCTTATGATTTTCTCCTCTATTTAAGAGTGTCAAAAAGGATTTTAGACATATACATATAAACATATATATATATATATATATATATATATATATATATAAGGGGCAGCGGTGTCCTAGTGGTTAGGGTGTTGGAGGATCGGGGTTCAAACCCCTTCCCAATGGGTTGCCCTGAGGTACCCTTGAGAAAGGTGCCGTCCCCGTCCCGCTCCTCCCTGCGATGGGCTGGCGACCTGTCCAAGGTGCGTCCCCCGTCCTCGCCCTGTGTGCGCTGGGTTGGACACCGGCACTCCCCCGCGACCCCGTTTGGGACAAGTGGCAGATAATGGATAATGGAGATATATATATATAGTATCTCACAAAAGTGAGTGAGTTTTTGTAAATATTTTAATATATCTTTTCAGGGGTCAACACTGAAGATATGACACTTTGAAACAATGTAAAGTAGTCAGTGTACAGCTTGTAGAACAAGCCTGTTCTAAGTGGAACCTGTCCTGTTAAACCACTGTATGGTCTTTCAGTTTCAGTGTGTTGGCAATCTTCTTATAGCCTAGGCCATCTTTATGTAGAACAACAAATCTTTTCTTCAGATCCTCAGAGAGTTCTTGAGGTGCCATGTTGAACTTCCAGTGTCCAGAATGAGAGAGTGTGAGAGCGATCACACCAAATTTAACACACCCACTCCCCATTCACACCTGAAACCTTGCAACACTAACGAGTCACATGACACCGGGGAGGGAAAATGGCTAGACAGGGTGTACTCACTTTTGTTGCCATTAGACATTAATGGCTGTGTGTTGATTTATTTTGAGGGGACAGCAAATTTACACTGTTATACAAGCTGTACACTGACTACTTTGCGCTGTATCAAAGTGTCATATCTTCTGTATTATTCCATGGAAAGATATAATAAAATATTTACAAAAGTGTGAGGAGTGTACTCACTTTTGTGAGATACTGTATTCAGTACTGTGCAAAAGTTTTAGGCAGGTGTGGAAAAAATGCTGTAAACAAAGAATGCTTTCAAAAATGGAAGTGTAATCATTTATTTTCATCAATCAACAAAATGCAGTGAATGAACAAAAGAGAAATCTAAATCAAATCAATATTTGGTGTGATCACCCTTTGCCTTCAAAACAGCATCAATTCTTCTAGGTACACTTGCACACAGTTGTTGAAGGAACTCGGCTGATAGGTTGTTCCAAACATCTTGGAGAACTAACCACAGATCTTCTGTGGATGTAGGCTTCCTCACATCCTTCTGTCTCTTCATGTAATCCAGACACACTGGATGATGTTGAGATCAGGGCTCTGTGGGGGCCAGAAGAACTGATGCTGGTTTGAAGGCAAAAGGTAGTAACACCAAATATTGATTTGATTTAGATTTTTCTTTTGTTCGCTCACTTTGCATTGCTTTTGCATTTTGTAAATTGATAAAAATAAACAATCATTATTTATATTTCTGAAAGCATTCTGTGTTTACAGCATTTTTTCACACCTGCCTAAAACTTTTGCACAGCACTGTATTGACATACAAGTGGAAGCATGGAGGTGTTTAGGGGAGATGGCAGTTGAGTTTCTGACCAGATTGTTTAACAGAATCTTGGAAAGTGAGAGGATGCCTGAGGAGTGGAGACGAAGTGTACTGGTACCGATTTTCAAGAATAAGGGTGATGGACAGAGCTGTAGTAACTATAGAGGGATAAAGTTGATCAGGCACAGCATGAAGTTATGGGAAAGAGTAGTGGAAGCTAGGCTAAGAAAAGAGGTGAGGATTGGTGAACAGCAGTATGATTTTATGTTAAGAAAGAGCACTACAGATGAGTTTGTTCTGAGGGTGTTGATGGAGAAGTGCAGAGAAGGTCAGAAGGAGTTACATTGTGCCTTTGTTGACTTGGAGAAAGCATATGACAGGGTGCCTAGAGAGGAGTTGTGGTTTTGTATTAGGAATCAGGAGTGGCAGAGAAGTATGTGAGAGGAGTTCAGGATATGTATCTGCAGTGGGAGTGATGGTTGCATTTAAGGTAGATGTTGGATTACATCAAGGATCAGCACTGAGCTCATTCTTGTTTGCAATAGTAATGGATGAGTAATGAATGGATGATTGATGGATGAGGTTAGACAGGAGTCTCCGTGGACGATGATGTTTGCTGATGATATTGTGATCTGCAGTAAGAGTAGGGAGCAGCTTGAGGAGAACCTGGAGAGATGGAGATATGCTCTTGACCCTAACCCTAACCCTAGGAGAGCAATGAAAGTGAGTAGGTCAAAGGCAGAATACATGAGTGTGAATGAAAGGGAGGAAAGTGGAGTGGTTAGGATGCAGGGAGTGGAAGTAACAAAG
>CM029372.1:17685304-17724060 GCA_017165825.1 Hepsetus odoe | reverse complement strand
TCCTCCTTCAAGCCAACCACCTGCATGTCCTCTCTCATATATATATATATATATATATATATATATATATATCTTCCTCTGTTACTCTATCATTCCCTCTCTCCTGTTCTGTAGAGCTTATGTGAAGTTTGTGCAGGTTGACAACACATGTGGTTTGGAGCTTTGAACCTTAGTGGGATTAGGCGTGTCAGGCTGCGTCCTGCATGGATTACTCCATGGCAAGCAGTAGTCTCAGATCAGTTTTTTCTTGCCCTTCTCTTGCCCAGCATTACACTGTTTGATCAAAATATTCTTATTTCCTATTTGTGTACTTTCTGAATAGGTCCGGGGCTGCCAGGCTGGGTGTAATTAATGTTAGAGGTGCCCCTTAACCTACCCTTTTATCTGAAGGAAAAATACAGCAACTCATCAGTGTTTGGTCAAAAACATTCCTTGTAGGAGGCGTCAGAAAGCTTGTGGGTAACAACACTTTCATGCCTGTGAGGAATAAAGAGCAAACATTGTAAAAAATATCATAAGGCTGTAGAGAAAACACACAATTAATGTGGAAACGTTTTCTATTTTTAGTCAAATTCAGATTGAGGAAAACAAAGTTTCCCTAGATAATGAAATGCAACTATCATTGATACTTCTTTATAGATTCATGTGTTTCTATGATCTTTTTACAGATCTTGTAACCATAGTTCTCTAATAAATTGCCTTTTATTTTTGATATATTTTCATCTTTGGTTATGTTTGGAGTGGATACTTTTATGTGTTTTTTTGTTGTAGATATCAAGTTGCACTGCAAATCTCTTAAAAGAACAAAGTGATTTATAGATCTGCAGAAAACTATATTAAATTATTATTTTTTTAAATTCATTTTCTTTAATTAATTAAAATTAAAATTGTGCAGTACTCTAGTAATTCCTCAGAGTTCAGAAATACATTTTACAAAGATTTATTCATATATGTTTGTATCTGTATGAGTCAAGTAGGTTTTATTGTCATTTCAACCATATACACAGTGCTCAGTGAAATGAAACCACGTTCCTCTAGGACCATGGTGCTACATATGAGACACATAGAACGTGACATAGAACACGAACTAGCACTACAGGTGTCTGCAGATGTTTCTAAGTGTGTGTTTGTCTCTTTGTTTGTGAGTGTTTGTGTATGTTTTCCACCTCTGACCACAGCAGCAAAGGCATAATCGTGGCTTCACACTCTCACTCCCTCATAAAATGTAAATCTTGTTTTCTCTTTTTAATTGCCATGCTCCTAGCAAAAATTCAGTAAAGTGATACTGCTGTTGGGACTTTCCTGCCTGGCCAAGACCGTACGCCTTTCTAATGCAGAGAGAGAATATGAGGTGCAGAGTGCAGCATATGTTACTATGCTGCTGACATCTTGTAGCTCAAAAAGTAGTCAGATTTATTATATACCAGCATTCTCTATTTTTTGGTTTTAGTTGAACTGTGTTGCACTAATTGGTTAAGTTTCCTTTACCGATCAGCATTTATTTATTTGTTTGTTCGTTCGTTTTTTTATTTTATTTTTCATTTTTACATTTATTTTGATTTATATATTATACTTTTTTTGAAAATTCTTGTTTTTAGTTGAACTGTCCTGATCTTGGGATTCATTCCATCTCTGTAAACATGTAATGTGCCATTATGTACGACAAAGAAAAGCCTACCCACACTTCCCAAATCCTATAAGCAAAACTATAAGCTCATTCACTCCCATAATGTCTTCCCATAATTTATGTAATTCTTGTTTCTCCTGAGGTTTCCATCTGCTGTACAGTATTTTATTTATATGTACTGTTATGCATGTGTAGGACTAAGGTTAACCCTTTGTAGTTTGATTGTATTGAGGTAGTGCTTGGGGCTTCAGAGGACAGTAACTTGACTGGCTGCTCTTGGGTTGTCTGACCCGAAGTGTGATAATTTTAGACACCAGTCTCTCACATGGTCTGGAGCAAGGACGGCATTTGGAAATAAACTTGAAATTTAGTTTAATTGCAGTTTACAGATTTAGGAGGGGCCGACTTTTCGGCTTTATTTTCTTGCATAAATAGAGTGTGAGTGCAGGCCAAAGACATGAGGTTTAGAAGCCACAAAAGAAGTTTCAAAAACGTCAGAGGCTGAAAGGACACTCTGAGCTGCAGAATTTGACAAATATCTTTATCTCAGCAGACTGCTGTATTCCAATTATTCTGTCATAAGATAAGGCAATATACTAGTAGACTGTCTGTTTGACAACCATTCAGTAAGAGTTAGACCTAATGAAAGTACATTTATGAAAACTTACAAGATAACCTTGAACGTAAACACAAACAATATCATGTTTAAGGTTTTATAAAGATCCTGTGCAGCATTGTTTTATACATACTGTTTATGTAGTGCAGGAAACTTTAGGGATACTTTATAGTTACAATAATTTCCAGTTACAGATATTGATATGTAAGTTTCATGCTTTACTGTAAGCTCTGCTCCCTTCTAATTTATGATCTCTCGCACCTGTTCCTTATGTTTTAAACATAAAGACCGCCTCCTTTATGTAGGTTTATTTAAAGCATTACTCATTATCAGGTTAAAGTGTTATCATTTTTATGATCACTTTCCTATCCAGTTTTTATTCATAAATTCAGAGATATGAATGCCTGGCAGCAGATCTGATGAATGGTGCATCTGTGGACTTAATTTATGAAGATGATATCACATCCTCTAGGAAATACTCACAAGTATACTTTAGCTCGAGAGGCCTTTGAGGGCAACAGTGTAGGAAGAAATGATCATGCTCCTTCGTCAGCCCTGTGCTTAACCTAAAGGCATTTATGAGTGATGGCGTGTCATATATGTTGTTCTCTGTAATTAGTGGTACTTGAGTGAAAAAGCTTTTAATATCTTTGTTTTTTATAAGCTTGGTCTACATGAAAATATGAGCGAAATAGTTAAATGAGATTTGAATGGAAGAATACATTATAAAAATGTTTAAAAATCGTAAATGTTAAAAACAAAACAAAATAAATAAATAAAACAAAGCTAATCACGTCATCCTTTTTTGTAAGCCTACAGTGTCAAGGAAAGGACACATGCTTAGTTGAAGTGACAGAGATTTAGCCCTCCTGTAATCCCACTCTTGCCTAACCTTAAATAAACTTCTAAAATGGTATTTGTTTATGTTTCATCAAGCTTTGAGTTTCCATACTGAGCTGTTGTTATGACACCTTCATGAACCTGGGAGCGTGAGTAAGTTTGGGAAGCCATCCTGTCAGGGAAATGTGTGGAGAATAAAGGCAATACCTTAACAACAGTCAAGCTGGGTGGGATATTTGTCTTCTACCTCTAACTTTCTCAGCCCCTCCCAGTTCCCTGCCTCTGCAAAGGACTGACAGCTATGGGTGCCTGCAGGGTTAATGGGCAAGCAGGACTAAGGGCACTAAGGAGGAGCCATCGTCTTGAGTGACACCCTGTTGTTATTGCACCCACTGACAGACAGATAATGTCATTAGTGCAGCATGGGTGAGCTGTTCTACCCAACTCTGCTAGCTCTTTGGAGCGTGAAAATGATGAATTCATTACTACCACTACAGTATTAACCACATCCACATGTATGTATATGAAAATCTGTGCAGTATGACAACCTGGTTCAGTATGACATTTTTGATAACATTTGAGTAGTTGGAAATGTGAGCATTGCCTGTAATAAGACTTCTGTTAAACTATCTGTTTTAATTCAGTAATTCAGCATGAATGTATAACCCTCACCCCACCATCTCTAAACACTACCCCATGTCAAGTTGTTGGTCAGTTATCCCTTATTTATTAGACCCAACACAAGGATAGCTTTCCAGTTCTATAGATTTAGTCCATATTGCAGTATGAAATGTACTGGAGGTACTAAGAACCACAGTTGGGAAAAAAAGATTTTCCAGCATTTGTACTTCATAGTTAGCCAGAACTAATACTTGAAAGGATAATAAAAGCAGATACTTTTTGGAAACACAGAAATCTAAAAACTTTGACACATTTTAAGTGTTTTGCACAACCAGTTTTTCACAACAGCACAAACTTCCAAGAAGGCTTGCAAGATTATACATTCTTAAAAGGCAGAAAGCCAGCACAGTCCCTTCTAACTCTAGTTTGCACAATAAGTAGCTATGACTGGACAATGAATCATTTTTTTACTGAAAATGCAATTTTTAATTTTCCATTTTGCAATTTTCAAGGGCTGCAGTGAATTAATGATATCTGTCATTCTTTAGTATTGACTAGATATGTTCTAACTGGGGAGAGTTTATTAATAATAAATGGAATAATGCAGCTCTAGGGAACTGGCAGTCTAGTACATTAAAGTTAGTCTTGTTTGGGATAAAATGTGGTTGGGAGTGAAAATTAGCAAAAAAAACAAAAAAAAACAACTGCATTTAAATTGAAATTGAAATGTATTATTTGTAAGAACATTCTCAATTAAATATTTGGCCCAGATTTTTCAACTCTTTTTAAACAACTAAATGTTTTTTTTCTTCTTTAGCTTTTTTAAACTGAAATGATTTGAAATGAAAGTTTGGTTTATTAGCAGGTACAAAAGTAGGATGTTCTTTCCAGGAAGAAAATAGAAAATACTGACATTCTATTAAAATTACTGTCGTGGAAACAATTTGCCCTTTTCCACTAAATACCTGCAGTACAGTTTGCACATGTCTGACATGTAATAAATGAGCCAGTCTAGATTCCTGTGAGACATGTTCTTTATGATTCTGAGTGAGTTTTCGTTTTTCTCTTTCCTAAAGTAACCATCCACAAGTTTCAACAAGGGGAAGATATTAATTATGTAAACAGTACTCTTTTAGTTTTTTCCAGGACAAAACTGACATGGTGTAGACAATTACAGTCAAACCAACCAACCAATGACAGTTTGCCCACAAAAACGTGTAGAGAATTAGTGCACTGGACACAAGTTTGTGCACTGAATGAACAGAGGTCTATGTCTCTGGTTTTTATTTGACTTAAATTTTGTTCCCATTTTCTCTTGTTAAGTGGGATGTGTAGACTAGCTCAAAAACCGAAAAAAAGTGGCCTGTTTGACATGTTTTGATATGACATCAGAATTCAAGAAAGTGAATTAGTCACTATAAATCAAATTCATTCAAATGAAAACAAATCAGTAATTTTCTTAACCACTTATACTGAGCAGGGGTACTGGACCGCTTTGTGGTGTGAAAAGGAAAAGCTGTGGAAATTTCTGGTGCTGAGCTGATCAAAAGTTTGAGTCGGGGCTTTGGTTACAGTTGATCTATGAGAAACAAAAAAAAAGATTTAAACTCAGCTTGTATTTGCTATTTAAACAACACTTGCTAGTTATTAGTATTTCTTGCTTTGCCTTTTAAAACATTTGTTTATTAGCACAGCTAGTGCTCAGTTGTTGCTGCCTTGCTTTTCCAAATTCAGAAAAATACACCGTGAACCCTCTATTAAAAAGGTTAATACACATGGACATCCTTTGCCAGGCCTTGTGAAGTCATAAAATTGCATCATTCAATGAAGATTTGTCTTTCATTCGTTTTCATGAAAAATACATGCATTCACCTTTAAAGTCTTGCATTACCTAATACCTGTCAAGCCATAGATTTTCATCCTAAAATGGAGCATTGAGAGGAATGTCATACTGAAGCCTGCAGCTATCACCTGGCCATAATGCCCTGACAGGACATGTTAAAACAAACTGAACTGGAATTAAAGGGAGAGAGGAAGAGAGTTAAAAAGTGCTTATTTGAAAGGAGAGTTTAGGAAAAGGTAATGGAGAATTATTTACAATAATAATTTTTGTGAAAGTACTGTATTCCTCAAAATGTCACATAGATGCAGCAAATCTGTGCTGCTTATTCTAGCAAATGTCAGTTTTTTTTTGCTCTTTGAAATCTTTCCATCTGCAATCATTTTATGTCCTATTATGTCACAAGCCCACATTGCTTTTTACTGAACTAGATTTGAATTTTATTCACAGTCCCACTGAGACCTTTTCCACCATTCTAAAGATAAGCTAAATGCTGCTCCTGGTTCGTTTGTCATTTGTCATAATTTTTCTCTTGAAGTCCTTATGGTGCAAACTCTCAAGGTAAAGGAAAACACTTTTCTATTTTAAATGATGCTTCCATTAGGTCAGGCCTAGTTTGTACTGTTGTAATATCAGACATTTTTGCTGTTATTAACTTAGAAACTCAATTTCCAGGCTTAACCTGTTAACCTGTGTTTGTATTAGGAGTTCCAGAAAAGTTGTGAGGTTCCTCACAGTACCTCAGCATAATGGTTGAATGGTGCAAGGCTTCTTTCAGAGTTTCTGAGATCCGCTTGCCCATTCTTTACTGTCACTAATATGGCAAACCTTTGTTTTGGATGTAGGTGTAACTCCAGCTCTTGCACTACAGCTTAATTTTCCTCACTTCTATAATGGATGTATTTAGTGTAGTTTTTTTGTTTCTGCTGATATGTACCTTGGTTCACTCGACACACCATGTTTAACACAGATGGCAGGTTTCAACTGCCCAAGAGCATCAGATTACTTGTTCTCATGGTCTTACTGTCAATTGTGTTTATATTTACTTAAGAAACAACCAAAATAAGAACAAATTACAGATCATATGCCTCCAAAAGAAGCCTGAAAGGCCTGTGTCTCAGAGTGTTTTTGCATCGAATATGGTGTGTAATATAATGGGCCAGTGAGCTGCTTTCCAGGTTGCTGGCAGCCTGGTCTCATTTGAAACATATGGGTTAGTGTAGCGTCCATAAAAAGCCCAAGCTCCAACATCTCTTTGATCACCCAAACTCCACCCTATCCCACCTTGTGAACTCGTCTAAAATAAGGTGAACACCAATATTGTTGGATGGGTTCCAAAGCTGTTGAAACGCTCTTCAACTAATTCAGTATGCATGCACGCAGCCCTCATGCCGCTGTAAGATACATCTATAATATACAATATTACCTGACTGTGAGGTGATACACACAGGTATTTCTCTGGGGCATTTGTGGAATGTCTACACGTGCCAGCACTGCACACATGCCTGCATGCTGACTACCAGAGAAGTGTCAGAGAGTATGAGCCTGTGCTTAAGGGGGACTGGATGGAAATGTGAAAGCAAAATTATATGTTTTGCAAATAGTATTGTCACAAAGTGGTTACACTTTGGTATGAATATATATGTGTTATATGACTGGGGATCTTTTTTGAAAATGAACAGATTGAAGTCAGCATTACACATGCGTAGTTTCCTTTTCAGTCCTGTGTGTGTGACTGATTATGTGTTTGAGTGTTCTGTAAAACTTGCAAGATGTGTCAGTGAAGGAGAGAGATACATTTATGTAAGAAGAGGTAATGCTTGAATTTTGAGATTGAAATGTTAAAGCACAGAAGTATGTGTGTGTGTGTGTGTGTGTGTGTGTGTGTGTGTGTGTGTGTGTGTGTGTGTGTGTGTGTGTGTGTGTGTGCGTGTGTGTGTGTGCGCGTGCGCATGTGTGCGCGTGCATATGCACGCAAGTATGTGTGTACTGTTGTTGTTCAGCTCAGTGGAAAGAGTTTGGCCTGACTCTCTTGTTTGGGATAATTATATGTTGCTGTGGTCTGTGGTCCCTTCTCTGTCTCTCTGTGGCCAGAGCAACAGAATCCACATTTAGGATCCTCTCCTGAATAATGGGCTGTTGGACCAAGTGGATCACCAGCCCTTAATAAAGGACCTAAAACAGGTGCCCTGAGTCAGCACTTGGACCCATCCCTGCTCCTGATAATGATGCATTTTACAAAGCTAAAAAGTTTGTTTTTGTTTGCCATATTTCATGCTTAAGGGCTCCTACATGACTGCTGTCTTTTAACTTTACTTTAAATGTTTTTTTATGATTTACTTATATTAATTATATACCACCTTTCTTACCCAAGGTCACTGTACAAAGTTAATTTACCTTAAAAAAGAAAAAACACACGTCATACACAAAGAAAGTGGATTAATCAGAAATGCACAGGGAGAAAAGGTAGGTAAAGATTGTTAGTAAAGATTTAAACAGAGAAATGGACGCAGCCTTGCAGATGGCGACTGGCAATACATTCCGTTGGGAGCCACAACAATAAAAGCTCTCCCATCCTTGGTGACCAACTTAAATCTGGGGACGGAAGCATGACCTGCTAAAGAAGAACTTAAGGGGCAAGATGGTGTATATGGGAAAATAAGTTTGCAGATAACAAGGAGCAAGGCCACGCAGAGCCTAAAAAGCAACAAGGAAGATTTTATACTCAGTTTGGTGAGGGACTGGGTGCCAGTGTAGCTCATGCAGTATTGGGGAAAGAGTAGCAAACTTCTTCATATGTTTGAGCTGTCTGGCTGCTGAGCTTTGCACATACTGTAATCATACATGTACATGTAAACATACTGCATATACTGTAAACTGAGTGAACATTTTGTCAGCCAATTTACAGAAAAATGCATTCAAACGAATCTTGAAGGACTTTCTAATACAGCAAGATAATGATCCCAAACTCACTGCCTAGTTACCTAAAGACTTAATCTAGAAGAAAAAGGTTTTTGAAATTTTTAAACTTAACATGGTAGAAGATTCATCTCATGAAGATGGAACTGAAGAGAGAATGCCCCTAGAACAAACGGCTAAAAGGTGCTGACAAGAAAAAAACAACTAATTAAAAATGTACAGTTGAATTGTTTGACTTTACACACTTTTGCGGATGGGCAAATACATATATAAACATGCTTTGATTCATGTAATTTAACATATCTGGATCATGAGATACAAAACCAAAGCCGAATGAGTAGCACAGTGTTGTTACTAAGCAGGTCAGTGCTTCTTGTGACTTCTTTTAGTTCAGCACATTGACAACATCTGGGGGTAAAATGTTTGAAGATGTCTTATGATTTTCAGAATGTGTAGAAAATTTACATTTGCGGCATTTAACAGACGCTCTTATCCAGAGCGACTTCCATGTCCTAAATACAGGGACAGTCCTCCTGGAGCAACTCAGGGTTAAGGGTCTTGCTCAGGGACCCAGTGGTGGTAGTGCTAGAGGTGGGATTTGAATCTGAGACCTCTTGAGCCATAGGTCCATAGACAAGAAACCTACCACTAGACCACCACCACCACCACCACCGATGCATTTAACATGGTTGAGAAATCCATGTTGTCATCTAATATAGACTAAGAACATGCCTTGTAATTTATCAGTCATTTTAAACTTTCTCAGACTGATTAACTTAAATTAATTTTTACCCTATGCTTCAATCATTTTATAAAAAAAAAATAATTTAAGCAGTTATCATCTCAATATTTATCAAAATGTTAACATGCAGCTTTAAATGTATAATCCAAACAATCTGTCAATGTTTCTATAGCATGGTTTGACTAGGATTTAACAACTGTTGCAAAAAACAAATATTTGCAGCAATTTGCAAACTGATATGAATGTAGTGCTGTTAATATCACTTCAGACAAAAAAGAATTTCATGCAGTGTCTTAATAGCTGTGGAGGAAAGCTCTATGGGTCTGAAGTCATTTGGTTTATGTGATTAAGCACTTTGCTTTTTATTTTGGGATTAGCACAGATTCTCACAACTACTGATGTTACGGCTCATCATGCTGTCGGATTGATGAGCCATAAATCCTGGCAGAGATACAGATAAATCCAAGGCATGTAGACATGTTTCCACAGAACAAATAGCAGAACACTTTAAAACATTAGATTGCATTTGTTCCTCAATTAGTGTAGGTGTGATAAGCTGCTGTGAACATTGGCTCAACCTCTTAGAAATCTTGTCCTCTTTCCTGGCAGCTCCATCTTCAACATCCTCCTCCCAATATAACCCTCGTCTCTCCTCTGGACATGTCCAAACCAGTACAACCTTGCTTCTCTAACTTTGTCTCCAAAATGTCTAGCCTGAGCCATCCCTCTAATATACTAATTTCTAATCCTGTCCAGCCTCGTTACACCCAGTGAAAATCTCAGCATCTTTAACTGACACCTTCAGCTCCACCTCCTGAGACCAGCTATGTTGTACGGGTTGGAGACGGTGGCACTGATGAAAAGTACAACATAGCTGGTCTTACCACTGTCTTATAAACCTTCTCCTTTACTCTTGATAGTACCTGTTTGTCACATATCACTCCAGCCACTCTTCTCCACCCATTCCAACATGCCTGCACCCTCTTCTTCACCTCTCTTCCACACTCGCTGTTACTATGAACTGTTGATCCCAAGTAGTTAATTTCTTCCTCCATTGTCACCTCTACTCCTTGCATCCTAACCACTCCACTTTCCTCCCTTTCATTCACACTCATGTATTCTGCCTTTGTCCTACTCACTTTCATTCCTCTCCTCTCTAGATCATATCTTATACCACCTCTCCAGGTTCTCCTTATGCTGCGCCCTACTCCTTTACTTCAAGCTTGCTTATTTGTTGCATTTCCTGGTTTGCTATCCTCACATCTTCCAACTTCTCTCTCTCTCTCTCTCTCTCTCTCTCATTCTTTTCATTCATCAGCCGCTCAAAGTACTCCTTCCTCTCAACACATTCTGTTCACTTGTGAGTAGGTTTCCATTTCTATCCTTTATTGCCCTGACCTGCTGCACATGCTGTTATTCTCCTTCAGACTGAACCTCCTGCAAAAGAAGGAAATCCACCTGTGTGCATCTTCCTCCACTCTTATACGTTATCTTGTTTGCCTCTTCTTAAAATGAGTATTAACTACAGCCATTCCCATCCTTTTTTTTCATTAAATCTGCAACCGTCTGACCTTAAGCATTCCTCTCCTTGACACCATACCTACCCATAACCTCTTCGTCACCTCTGTTCCCCTCACCAACATGTCCATTAAAGTCTGCACCAATCACCACTCTCTCTCCCCTGGGTACATGTACTAAACTCACTCCAGAATTCTTCTTTTCCCTCCATCACACAACAAAATTGTGGAGCATAAGCACTAACAACATTCATTATCACACCTTCAACTTCCAGCTTCAAACTCATCACCCTCCTTGACACCTTCTTCACCTCCAAAACACTCTCCACATACTCTTCCTTCAGGATAATACCTACCCCATTCCTCCTTCCATTCACACCATGGTAAAATAATTTAAACTCTCCTCCACTACACCTGGCTTGCTACCCTTCCATCTAGTCTCTTGCACACACAAAATATCAACCTTCCGTCTCTCCATCATATCAGCTAATTCTCTACCTTTACCAGTCATGCTGCCAACATTCAACCTCTTAGGTTACAAGTCCCTACCCTCACTTCCACTCTCGTCCACTTCCTTTTCTCCTCCTGCCTCTGGACATGCCTTCCTCCTCTTCTTCCTCTTCTTCTCCTTTGGCCAACAGTAGCCCAATTTATACCCAATTTATACCCTGTAGGCTAACTTGCTTGTGTATCCCTAGTGACTGTGTTATTTTTAGAAAATACTATTTGTTTAAATTTGTGTTCCACTTCCCTGTCTTCAGACTGCCAGATTAGCCTTAGAATCTGTGGAATCCCTTATGCAGCCAACTGTAGCTGAGAACATATACCAAAATTGTCACCCCATAACTAATTATACAACACGGCCAACATAGTTGTGTTAACATCAATCAACAAATTTTGATTTCACATTTTATCAACTCTCTTGACTGTATACTGAACACAAACATTTATCTTGTCAGAGTGTTTTGGGGTATGTGGCAACCATAAAAGTTTGGAGGACAACTGACAGGATAGTTTTGAACACTTTTTTTCAAGGCTTCTCATCCAATTGTCATGGCAAATCTGGGCCTATGAAATGTCATTACTGACTTGGGTGAGTCTTAACGCCTCCACTTGGGAAGAGTCCATTAACCTATCCCTCTATACTATATGGGTCAAAATACTGTATATCTGTTTAGCCCCCATAACAGCTTGGGTTGAAATTTTCAATCAGTCTAACCTAACGTGCCATTTGGGGATCTAAAAACAAGGAAAAGGATGCTGGTTATGTATTTAACCATGGTTTTATGAGTAGTGAAAAAATGCCGGATCTTTGTCACTTGGGCTTTTTTTCTGGTGAGAATTGTTCCAGGTGCTAATAGATTTGAACACTGTATTGTCACATAAGTCATGAGGCACTAACTTTGATTTAAGTCATCTGGTGGCATCTACCAGCTGAAAGACCACAGCATGTATGTGCATAGTTAACTGGTGATGATTCATTTGCATGTGTTACTGGTGATTCTTTGTCTTTTTATTTTCTTTCACTTGAGGAACAATCAAGAAATGGCTCCCACAACTCTTTTGTCCCTTTAGTCATTTTGAATGAAAAGAAACTGCATGTAACAGCATCTCAGAAGTGTTGATATTAAGAGCTCAGTACAGTACAGGCCTAAATAGATGAACAAGAAAGGTGACTTTGCCCCTTCTTAAACCATCTTGAAGTTAATTGTCTTCCAATAACCATGATGAGCCTTTAGCCAATATGTGCCTTTAGCCAATATGTGGCATGATACCTCCTCACCTCTGTCTCTGAAATGTCACACTCTCTCTTTATTCAATTATTTTTGGCCTGCAGCTTTTTGAACATTACTATTGGCAGTTTGTTTCCAATTAATAACTGAAAGACTAAGGAGAACAACTCATATGGGTTTGCTTTATATCCTAGCCAACTGTTCCACCCTAAATGGAAGCAGATTGATCCTGTGTCTTCAATCCATTGTTCCTCATGCATGTCTGATTCAGAAGCACATGGAACCTGAACGAGGTTCTTTCTAGTCTGCTCCAGAGACAAGGGTGTGAGAAGCAGACATTGTTATGTGGACCTGTCATGTTGACTCACTGGCCAGTCTTAGTAATATACCAGTACCAACACTAACACCATAAACTTAGTGGTTTATATTTCTTAGCACTGTTAACAAGCATATCAATCTATTGCCATAAAACACATATCTCCAAGCATGAGCTTGTTTTACTTCAAACTTATAAAGATACGTCTCACACACACACACACACTCAAACACACACACACAAAATGATTCAATGTTGATGGCAGAAATGTATTTTATATCATAAAACAAATCCATAACTGTGATTAGAAAGCTGGGAGATTCATGTGCAATATACTGTTCTCTGATTGCTTGCCCGGACCAGCCTGCTTGTTGCCAAGGGCAAAGAGAAATGGAGCAGGTGTTATTGGAAACAGTGACCCGTGGGAGAACATTCTCTCTGTAGTTCATCATAACCAGTCACTGATTGTATCTGCATCTGTCAATCATCCTCACAGTATATGCAGTTAAATACAGTCCAAACTTATTTGTGAAGTGGTTGTACAAGAGAAGTCAAGAATCACTCAGCATATAATGTCAGCTTGCTAATGCTTTATTTTTATTTTATTAAAAGTAAATAAGTAAATTAAAAAAATTGTAAATATTTTTTTATTTACATTGTGCATGAGTGCATCATCAGATATGGAAACCTATGAGTGAGGCTTCAGGTATGCTTTAATATGGAGCATAATAAGTAGGTCTCCTTTTTACCTTTGTTTGTGTTGTGGACAAGAAATACATACAACAGGTGTGCCAGTAAAAAGACAGAGTACATCTCATCCTAGAAGTATTGCAATGAGTTTTTAATGGGTTCTAAGGTATAATTCTGGGGTTCTGGTCGCAACCGTGCAACTAGCTCATGTCAACAACTACAGAATATTGGAAATATAAATGAGTTGGACTTGCTTATCTTGAAACTATATACCCACCACTCTTTTCTTGAAACCTGTTTGCGTGCCTAATGAAACATGTCATCTTAAAAAATTCTCATTGTAAAATGTGACAGATTGCGTTTTATAGTATGAAATCCATGCTCGTTGATGTTTAATTGTGTTCTACTTTTTTGTGTCACTTTATCATAGCTACTCAAAGACATGGCATTACATTGCAGCATGCTTCTTTGGAAGAAATTCCAAGGCTGTCAATACCCGAAAAGTAAACTTTTAATCTTTATTCTGTGATGATGGGAGACCTAGCCTAATGTTAAAACAATTAGCCAATATTGAACTGAATGAAAACGAGCAAGGGGCAGCGGTGGCGTAGTGGTTAGGGCGTCAGCCACATGATCGGAGGATCGGGGGTTTGAACCCTTTCCCAATGGGTTGCTCTGAGGTGCCCTTGAGCAAGGTGCTGACCCCGTCACGCTCCTCCCTGCGATGGGCTGGCGACCTGTCCAGGGTGTGTCCCCCGTCCTCGCCCTGTGTGTGCTGGGTTGGACACCAGCGCGACCCCGTTTGGGACAAGCGGCAGAAAATGGATGGATGAAAACGAGCAAACATTCTGGGCTGTGAAGTTCTTTATATTTTGACTGGAACTAAATTGAAGTAATTCTGGAAAAAAAATAAAACATTGTTCTGCGGTTTTGGGGCTCTATACATAATGCAATATGTACCTTTTTTTGCTGTAGGGAGTTGCCAATAATAAAACAAATTAAACATAGTTGCCAATATTTTCTCAATTATGTAGAACTTTTGTATAAAAACCATTCAACATACCAGTGACTGTGTTAAGACAAGTAAGATCATACTTGTGTTCCTGCTGTGAAGCTGAAGACGAATGCTATAGATGATCAGAGCCATTATGTTGATGTGATTTGTGCATGACCTTGAGTGTAATATTGCTTTCATATACATTTTTTTTCTGACAACACATTCGTGTTGTGCTGCTTCAATGACTGTTTGTGGGTCACTGCCATCACAGTCATTGCTTTTTCCCTCAAAATCAAAACTCTTTCACAGTAATTGCAGACAAGAGAAAGAGCAGATAATTCCACTTGCCTGCCTATTGGATATGGAGAATGATGTGCATTTGGATTGGGATTCCCATGCAGGATTCCATGCAGTATTCTGCTCCTGATCGAGTTTCACAGTCCTGGCTACAGAATGGCACCACATCTGCTGGTTTGTTTATGAGATCTAGGTCATGTTTGTTTTCCCTTTAAATGCTACCTCATCCAGACAGAGTAAACTGCAGCTTCCAGTTCTGTTAAGCTTCAATGTTCAATGTCGAATGAACCAGAAAAAAAAGGGTTTTCAGAAAAAAACTCTGAAACTCACTCCAGTACATAATACAAGCTATGGGCCAAATCATTTTTATTGAATGCGAAAAGGACATGAAGTATTTGTTGCACAATGTCCCTTTAAATAACTGCAAGGTGTCTTTTTTGAGTAAGCGAAGTTGATATTTCCCATTTCCCATAGCACAGTCCAAGATGTTGCTGGAAGTATGCCTTTGGTGCTAATCGCTTATGCAGCTCCATTTGCAGTGGTAAGGGTTAGGAGCTCCTGATATTTTATCAGAATAAGAAGGCATCTAATCTGTTGGGTTAGAGTACTGTATCACAGTCAAACTACCCAGTACCTTTTATATTCTTAAAATCTAATGGTTTTTATATTCCTTCAAAAAAAAGGTCATGTCCTGAAGGAAAATTCAGCAGGAAAATATCTAAATGGAAAGTCATCTGGGCTGCAATCCTCACTTTCTGGAAGGAGAAAGTCTCAAAGTCATAAAGTCTTTAAGGAGAGGTGTCTTCAGCAGCGTGGAAAAGCTTGCCATAGGCACCAACAAATTCCAGAAAACTAGAAAAAAGTCTTCCTGTTGGTTGTGTTATCTGTCTTGGAATTTGCTTGTAGTGTTCTCCCAGTGCATGTTAACTAAAGTTCATCTGATTTTAAGATTTGTGACAATGCAATAATGATGATTTTTAGTCTTGGAGAAGATTAACTGCACTTTATGATGCTGTTTGCTTTTAATTTGTCATTGCAAACCTAGAATCAGAGCAGAGATTCCATTTTGAGCTTCAAGACAAGACTTGACAGTGGTAGAGCAGAGCAATTGCCATTAACTCTACAAGCAAGTAATACAAAACGAGGAAAGTGATCAAAACAGTGAAAAAAAGTAAGAGATGAAAGAGTGGACAGAGTGAGTCAGTTTGTGAAAAAGAGAGAAAGAGAGAGGGAGAGAGAGAGAGAAAGAGAGAGAGAGACTCTTCAGCAGTATGCTAATGATGTGCTGACATCATAAGTGAGTGGGAAAGTAGAAGAGAATTTCAGCGGCTCCGCTGGGAATCATCACCTCCTTTAATAAGATCCAGACAGGTGTCTGTCTCTCTTCCAGGTGCACAACAGAAAGAGGGAGAGAGAGTTGGAGATAAAGAAAGGGAGGAATGAGGGCAAGGTAATAAACTGGGGAGAGAAAGTGTTGAACAGAAGGTAGAGGGTTTTTGTAATGAGGCTGGAGGAATCAGAAATTTTGAAAGAAAGAATTTATTTATAGGGATAGTACTTTTGAATAAATCAGGAATGAAAAAAGAATAGACATGATGGAGCTTCAGTTTTCTCATTCATGGGGTTGCTTCTTGTTTATGAAACTCATTCTGGATGCTCTCTCTCTCTCTCTCACTCTCTCTCTCTCTCTCTCTCTCTCTCTCCCGCTCCTCTTTCTCTCTCTCTCTCTCTCTCTCTCTCTCTCTCTCTCTCTCTCTCTTTCACCCTCTTCCCCTCCCTCTCCTCCTCTCCCCTTCTTTCCCTCCCTTTCACTGCACTCTAGCGTAACAGGAGCCACATGATGAGTTGTGGATGAGACGAGTCAGTTTGAAAGAAAGAAGGCAACATTGCTACCCGTACACACACATGCACATGCTTGAAGTGACCAACCAGCAAACAAGGTGAGGGTCTATAACTGTTTGCATTCTGTGCTTGGCTGTTCTGGGGAGATGAAAGGCTTGTACATCATTGACAATTGTTTCAAATTTGTTTTGCCTAAAACTTTTGCTAATAAAGCTCTTCTTATTTGTTCATAAGAATCTTTTTCTGGGTTTATATTTATGTGTGAATGTGTGTGCGCGTGTGAGTGTGTGCACTTATGAAGATGCTTTATTGCTATTCATCTAGAAGAAAGTGTGCCTTTAGCACTCTGTCATTAACCATCTCTGAGCTCATCATAAACTATGTGTGTGTTCTGCTGAGCTCATATAATATTTGATGCTACATGTCCATCGCTATCTTCAGAGTCTGCATGGAAAAAGCCATTCTAGGGAAGCAGGACCATTCTTTTTATTATTGTTATTACTTTTATTATATATATATATATATATTTTTTTTTGCCATCTGGTACATTTTTGTCAATGGGGGCTGAATGAAGCATTTAGTTTATGGCAAGGTTACTGTTCATGCTTCTCACATATAGTTAGGAAGTATTTTGTTTTTATGTCTTAGCCGTATCAGTGTGGCATTTATTTTCAAGTAAATCACATACCAGTCAGGAAAAAGGAGAAAAACAACCTACAACATAAATTATATTAATCAACATTTTATTTACATTTACATTTACATTTGCGGCATTTAGCAGATGCTCTTATCCAGAGCGACTTCCATGTCCTAATAACTAATTATTTATCTTGTCTTTGCTGCTATGATTACATTACTGACAGAGATGTTGGAGGAGCTGCTCTCCTTTGTAATCCAATGTAAATTCTTTATAGAATATTATAAAGAGGTTACTATGAGAAAATTGTCTTATTGTTCTATTTTTTAAAATACCATTAGTATACATACTAATAAACAATAAATGTAACAAGTTGTTGTTGTTTTTTTCAACACTGCTGTTGATGATTTCAAAAATGCAACTGAGATCTCTTCTTGATGCACCCATTCATTGCAGGTGTTTTGTTTAAAGTCCACCCTCTGCACTTATATCACTTAATATTCTAAAATATATTGAGAAGTTAAACCATGTATTGGATAATAATTTAAAATAGTGACTTGCCTGCTGAGATAAACAACTTTTAAAACAATAGGTTGACCTAAGAGCTCTGTTTGCAGTTTAGTTGTAGTCTTTAACTTGTTAGTTAGTAATGTTGTTGTACAATGCAGGATGTGTGTAAAGGTCAGTCAGAGTCATTTTTTTCTCCCAGATTTACTGCTTGCAGATCAACAGTAAGAGATCCTCTCAGGTAGCTCAAACTAGGAGGTCACTCTGAGAGGTCGGTCCAGGTGCTGGAATCTCAGATATTTGTCACTGCCCCCCCTTCTCCTTCTCTCTCTCTCTCTCTCTCTCTCTCTCTCTCTCTCTCTCTCTCTCTCTTCTCTCTCTCTCTCTCTCCCTCTCTCTCTCCTCCTCCTATTTTCTCCTGGTTTTTCTTTTCTCCACAGGAGCAGGCCTTGTCCCGTCACCGTGTGTGTGTGTGTGTGTGTGTGTCTGTGTGTGTGTGTGTGTTCGCACACATGCCAGGACACCAAGTGCGTCTGTTTGAATTTGGCACTGTCAGGCTATGGTAATTCCTTCATATCACAGGCAAATAAGACTTTCCTGGTTGTGGTCTACTATGGTGTCACCAATGCTAGCACTGTACTTTTTACTTAGTTTTACTTTAGTACATTACTGTCTTTATGTGTCTCTGTCTTTATCTTTGTGTCCAGCCTGACCACTTTCCTTTTGCTTGATGAAAAAACAAAAGTGAATTTGGAGTGGTTTTGTCTGTACAGGTCTGTGGATAGAATTCTCTATTAGACAAAGTTAGTCGACATATATTAGACACATTCATTTGCTGGGAACCATTTTCCAGGCAGTGGGTGATGTTTGCATTAAAGAATATAGTAAACATGCTGTATGTACTAGATTGGAGCTGTGAATGAATACAGCTGATAAATCCTTTAGTGACTATTCTTCACATTGCGAGGTCACAGCACACAGTGAACCACAACGAAAATGGACCTCTGCATTTAACCCACGCAAACACTGTGCAGCAGGGGGCAGCTATGAAAGCTACCCGGGAGCAATGACGGGGGTGATACCTTGTTCAAGGGTACCTCAGGGCATCCTACTGGTAAGGGGTTTGAACCCACAATCTTACGATCCTGGGGCCAACTCCCTAACCACTAGGTGATGAAGAGGGTAGTCATGGTATTATATTAAAACCACCTGAACTGAAAGTAAATGACAACAAGTACACAAATACTTTTGCTTTTGTTTTTTGTTTTAAGTGCTCTGATAGAAGTTTAGGAATGGTGTAGTATAAATATAGTATGAGTTACATGACCACTGTCACTAGCTGAATTTATTAGAGTATTGGAAAATATTGCATTGATAGTGCTTAATATACTAATCTGTTTTTCTCTATTTATCATCTTTAGGGCGCTCTCTGTCAAAACCTGGGTGCATCCCTCAGAGCAGAGTAGTCGGCAAGGGGAGGGAACCAAATGAGGGGCTTTGTTGGGAATAAAAGGGCTTTTGTTTCTGACGATACATATATACTGTAGTCATATAAAATTTGATTTTACTGAATTCATATTGTTAGAACAACAATAAACTGTGTATTTTTATAATTAAAGCAATATTTGACATTTGCTGAGCAGTATTGCATAAAATATTCACCAAATATTTTATAATCACCAAATGTTATGTTGTCAGGTGATATTAAATCATTAATAAAATTAATTAATGCATTTAATTAATGTATTCTTCTGTAGTATTTATACTTATGCTAAACGACTTTATAAACACATTTTACTTTGATTGATTTTCCTGATTATGTTTCCACCTAATTACCGCAGTTATAATAAGCAATAATGCTATGGCATAAACTGAAGTAGGCTTTTAGTGCCAGAATACCAGAACAGCACTGTGCACAAAAGTAGAATGCACATCATTGAATTAGTTTACTTTACAGCACAAAGACAATTGTATGGAGCTGGGCTGTGGCCACAAGATGGCCCTATTAAAATTAATGCAATAAAGTGCAATGCTACACAGTTGCTTGAGTTATGCAGAAAATGTAATGTTGTTCAAACATCTGCAATAAGCAGCATTCTTCATCAGGATATTTTGAAATCATACCTGACAGAGATAAGCATCCATTCTCCTCTAATCAACAATTAGCTTCCCTGCATTGAAGCTCCTCTTGGTACTAACTTTTTTTTTTTTTACTACTAATTTGGGTGGGAATTTTAATGAGCCAGGTAAAATATTACACAGTGAACTTCACCCACTGAATATGCCTTCATCATCAGTGGTTTCACATTCACTGTAACACTCAGAGAGCAGAGAGAGAGAGAGAGAGAGAGAGAGTGTGTGTGTGTGTGTGTGTGTGTGTGCAGGTGTGTGTGTGTGAATGTGTGTGTCTACATATTCAACACATTCGTTTTCAAATAAATACACCCAACTGATTTGAACGTCTCTAAATAGAAATCAACCCCAGGTCCAAAGTTACATGATAAATTGTCCTGAAATCCATTTTTTTTACAGGGTCAGGTAGCAAACCTTGACACACACATAGCCTGTTAAACACCTAAAAAGCTGGCTGTGCTTGGACTGAGCACTGGTCATAACCTGATTAAATGCTGTCTGAATGCTGAGTCTGTGTGGGATGTGAGCTGACTTAATGCTGACTAAATGCTGGCTGAGTATCGGCTGAACACTGGCTAAATGCTGGCTCGGCACTGGTTGTGGTCATGGAGATGGTAGCTTGATGTTATCATGTGGGAAGTGATGGAAACAGGTTGTTTGTTCTGTTTTCTCACTGATGGACGTAGTTGTGAGCCTCATGCATGGACCAGCACTGAGCACTAATCTAGTAAATTACAGGAAATCAGTAACATGTAGTTCAAGCCTACAGACCATGTATAGAAAGGCAGTGACTAAGTATCACAAACACAAACCTTCAATTTTTCTCTCTCTCTCTCTCTCTCTCTCTCTCTCTCTCTCTCTCTCTCTCTCTCTCTCTCTCTCTCTCTTTCACACACACACAGTCTCTCATACTCTTTTCCTCTCTTCCACACTCACTCACACACATACACACAGCGCCTCAGTATTTCTTTTGTTGCATCCAACAGGTTTTTCAACCCTTACTCAGTCTTCCTTTCCAATCTCAAATTTTATTAATGTCTTAATAGGAAAGATTCCTCCTTTTGTCCTGTTCTAAGTGGGGATAACAGTAGTATTTTAAAAGCTGCTTAATATCAACAGAACCTTGATGTTTTTGATGTGGTAAATAAGTCATTTTTTATGCTTTCCTTAATGCATTCTACACCAAGACAGGCTGTCATTAAGCATGAAAGTTTCCTATTTTTACAGTCACAAAGGGCATATTTCTGGAGCACATGCAGAGGTCAGAATTAGGTAAAATGTTATAGCTGGAGTGGAAAATAAACTCTTCTGGGCAAATTCTATAAATTCTGATGATACAAAACAAGTCCAGCTGTTAGCATTAATGCATCATTGTGTGTGTGTGTGTGTGTGTGTGTGTGTAGTGTGTGGCCCAGCGCTTTTAGCAGACCATTTTTGTAGAACCCTCTCAAATAGCTAAATTTTAGAAGTCACAGTTTGTCCTGTCTGCTCAGTGTGTATTTTTCTCAGTTTATGTTTTTTTTACACATTAAAGAATTGGGACTTGTGCAGCTGTGGCAAGTCTTTTTTTGTGTCTGAACGTATGCAGTGGGATGACTTTTTGTGCAACTCTTCAATTTAAGTGCTACATCTGTTTTGTGCTTTCTACATTTGGCACTTCCACATTATTGGAGTTTGACAGAGACAGTGGTGTTTTGAACTTTGAACAGCAGTTCTGTTTCTGAGGCATTTATGGTGGAGTGCTGTTGCAATAGTTTTACCCGTGGCTGAAGCCAAATTCAAATTCTTACTCAATTATGTTGCAGGATATTGTGGCCAAATTCCTCCATAATCTTAGGGTAAGTGTGCAGAAGCAGTATGTTTATGCATAGAGATTCATGTGTATGCTGCTCACACATCCTTGCCAGCTGTTGGTGTATGAATGTGGCACATAGATATATGCATATAATGGTGTGTGTGGCGTATGTGTGCACATGAGTGTGTATGTTCATTTAACGATTGACTATTCTGCCATTTATTTATATATGCGTTTGTCTTCTGTTCAAAAGTGGTGTGATAAAGAGCTCTCATCTGGTTCATGTCTTCTGGCAGACAAGCATTAGTTTCACCCTACCTGAGCGAACTGATGCGGAGAATGAGGGAGGGAGGGTAGAGGGATGTCTGCTGGGCTTTCCTCATTCTCTAGGCACTTGACTTTATGCATCTAAGGTTCTTGCCTGGGGCTTGACTCAGCCCACCCCCTATATCAATAGTGTGTTTCTTATGATGGCAGTAAAACCTCACCCTGCACAGCAAGAGAGAGAGTGGAAAGAGAGTGAGAGAGGGAGGGAGAGAGACTCCTAGAGTGGCCTGGCTCCAGACTGCATCTTTTGCTTTCACCCGAATTAGACGCCTTCCTGCTGAGATCATGTGGCAAAGTCGAGAAAATGTGGAACGGCACGGGCAACCACACACTTGCACATGCTCACACACACACACACACACACACACACACACACACACACACAAATGGCCTAAACACAGCTGTGACTGTGTGTGAGAAAGGAAGAGAGAGAGGGTGAGACAGAGAGAAAAAGAGAGCACTAAAAGAACACCACGGGGACAGATTTTCAGTCTTTCTGACATACACAAAGCAGGAGCACAGGGAGACGTCTAAACAGTCTGCTGCCATTTTCCTTGCGTCAGCCAGTTCCGTCATTTAAAAAACCTGCTGTTTTTAAGCATTGTTGTCCAACATTTTCTTGCTTCTCCCTGAGAAACCTCAAATTGTTGTATGCAGGTGGGCCAATCAGCCACTTTATTATATGACACAATGCTGTCCGATAGGAGCTAGGAGCTGACCTCCAGTTTTGGCCTAAGACATAGGAGTAAATCAGTGTGTCTCCAGCTAAACAGCTGCACCTCTGAGGATGTCTGCCTGCTTCCCTGTTCTGGGATCATTGAGTTATGTTCAATAGGAGTTTGGGTTGAAGTCTGCCTTTTAGACTGATCTAGGACCAGTTTGGTCAGTTGAATTTTAGCTGCTGCCTTAGGTGAAAAAGACATGTGTACAGCTCCCAGTACTGCTGCTTTAAAAAAAAAACTGAAAAAGAGATCTCATGCATGCAGTGACAGTAATGCTAGATGGCTCTGCTCTGCTACTCTCCTCATAAACTCCCCTCAGCTGTGCACCCAGATGAACGCCAGAGCACATGAGCAGCGCTTCACCCAGAGGTGACTCCTCTTGGCAGCGTGCCAAGTGTGTCAGCCTCCCGCATGCACATACACACACACAAACATACACATACATGCTGTTTCTCTATCCACCTCCAGCTGAGTGATTAGGGATGGGATGATGGGATGTGCAGCTTGCAATGCTTTTTGAAAGTGTCTGAATGTGAGTGCTATGATCTGTGTTTTGTAATCTAGATATATGTGTTTGGGTATAAAAGGGCCACATTGTGCGATGTGCTGCTACATTGTGACAGTGGCTAGGTTTTTAATAGGTGGTAGTGGCTAGGTTTTTGGCCCATGATAAGAAGATCGTGGGTTTTGAAAGTCCTGAGTAAGTAATCTACCCTAGGGTACCCCAACACTACTCCCTGGGTGCAGTCATTGCAGCCCACTGCTCCTGGTGTGCGTGTTCACTTATGTTGTGTTTGGATGGGGGTTAAATACAGAGGACAAATTTGCTGCTCATAGTTCACAGTGCATGAGTGCCAGTGCAGGAATTTCATTTCATCAGTCTTTGCTTTGACAAACATGTCATATGTCTTTTGTGTACAACATTTGTGTACAACAGTCAGTATGACCATGCTGCAATCCAGGCATAATGTTGAAAAAATTAACATGACAGGACAAGGAAAATTGTTCTACATGTTCAGTGCAAAAACCTTTTTTTTGACACAGTGTAAACACAAGGCAGTATTTTCAAGATGTGTACACAAGAAAATGCACATCCATTCATCAACCATGACATCAAAACCACCTGCTTAATACTGTGTGTCTTACTCCGTGAAGCTTGGACTCTTTAAGTCCTTTAACCTGCGAGAATGGGCCTCCATGAATCAGACTAGTTTGTCCAACAAATTCCACAGATGCAAGATTGGAATTTGAAGGCCAAATCATCACCTTGAACTTTTTATGTTTTTAAACCAGAATATGTTTTGTAGTGTGGCAGAGCACATTATCCTGCTGAAAGGGGCAACTGCCTTTAGGGAATACCAGGGCCATGAAAGAGTACTTTGGTTTACAACAATGTTTAGGTCATATGTGCCAAATTAACATCCACATAAATGCCAGAACCTAAGATTTCAAAACAGCAAACTGGCCAGAGGATTATGCTGCCTCTGTCTGTATGCCTTTGTCTCATGAATCCATCTCTTCCCCAGACTAGTAATGCATGGACCTGGCCATCCACAGGATGTATATATAAAAAAAATAAATTTTTTAAAGGGAATAATTTAACTAGGCCACCTTCTTTGATTGATACATGTTTGATTGTAGGCAATACAATGATTACAAAACACTATTTTATAATAAAGATTGTCTTACTTAACACTGAATATACTGTGATGGTACATTGTCATGTGTGTTTATTTACAGTGTGCATGTCTGTGTGTGTGTGTTCATATAAGAGTATGCTCACATGAATGCAATAGAGTATGTTTGTTTCTGTCTTTCCACCCAGTGTCTTATAATAACGTAGAAATACTAAATGTGATTCTGCAAGGACACGTGGGTGGTTCTTTGGCTCTGATTTGGGTCTCAAAGAAAACATGAAGAATCAAAGTGAAAACCATGGAAGTGCTCTTTGATCCACAAGACTGCAGATGTGGTGTTACAGGTTGTCTCATTTATCGCATGTCATACATAATCTGGAGTCTGGAGAAGCATCCAGGGGCAGTCAGATAGGGATAGAAGACTCTTATTTTAAGCAGATCTCAGGTCACTTTAATTAGTTCTGCTCAGCTAAGACTGGAAACTGAGGGTAAATAAGTCTAAGAGAGATGCAGACAAAGTGTTGAGTGGTTCACTGGCGGTCTATTCACTGTGTGTGTTGAGTGGGGTGCTTTGAGCGGTTGAGAGGAGATACCCAACATTTAATGAGCTCATAGAGGACTGTGCTGATCAGAGTTTGATTTTAACACAGAGGAAAGTCTGAGTGATGAGTTGGACTCTGTGTGGGTGCATGCCCTAAGCATGAGTGACATGTGTTTTTTTTGGGGGAAGTGTGTGGTGGCTTTGCAGAATCAGCAGTGATATGCAGAAGAGCAGAGAGAGACAGAACGAAGGAGAAGAAGAAGAAGAGCATGATGCCACCATCTGCTTGCCACATGCAAACCCTGCAGCAGCTCCATAAATCTCACATGCGCTCAACAATGCAGGGTCAAATTCCGCCAGACTAGATGTATGCTGGATACCCGCACCCAAACGTGGGGCTCAACCTCTGCACAGAGCTATGGAAAATAGCAAGAGATACAGACAGGGACAGAGAGCTCAGATATTGCCCTCCAATGCATGTAGTTAGTGCCTCCACACACACACACACACACACTAAATGAATAAAAGCTGTGTTTATTCTTGCTTGTAGGGGTCACATTAGGTTTGGTTAAATTATCTGATGGTGTGTGCCCAATTAACTCCTTAAAGCCTAAGGGTTGTATGCCAGTGTATGTTTATTTAAAAGTATAACTTGTTTTTGAAATTTATAATAGTACTGTAATTTATAGTTTTTACTGAGTGATGCATGAAAAAAAAATGTTGCAGTTGCAGAATTTAAGTGGCTTTGAAATAGCGGTCTTCTGTGTGACGTCAACCTTACTGTTCTGCCACATTTTACACAGGGTTTAAAAGATCTGCAGGCCAGCAACTCTAACCCTGTCTCACAGCTCAGGGTCAGAGAGGTCGGCAGAGAACTGGTGAAGGCAAATGTGTGGATGATTTGGGTTTTCCTGTAGCCTACAGATGGCCCAGAGCGGTTGTTATGGCGAACCTATTGCTAACTCTTTTGTTTTGACAGTGCAGAATTAACGTCATTTGTTTCTTTTTTTTCCCTCCCCCTCCTGGCCCATCACAAGTAACTTCATACTGACAGCCGCTCATGTGGCCTCTGACACTTTCTCCCAGCTGGCACATGTATACATACATGTGTGGCTATAATGATAGCGTGCCAGCAGATTAGTCTGATGCCAGAGCATGTGAGCACATCTGGGCCTGCGCATGGACTGCATGTGGCATTGCAGGCAGCATGTCAAATTCATCCCTTCCGATTCCTCCCCCGTCCACACTGCTTTACATGACTTGTGTGCTGCAACTCAGACCGGTAAGATTATTCACAATGATGCTGTGCTGCTTGGCAGTAACCTTTGTATCTGGAATGTAGAGCACATTTGCTTCTTTACTTCTTTAAATCTAGAATTGTATTCAATCAGGAAGTATCTAACACAGAATGATGGCTGTGAAGTACAGTCACTAAATTCAGAAATAATTTTATTTGTTGAGATAAATTTGCATAGGCACTCCAATACATACTAATACAAAAATTGGGTAAAGTGACATGGATTATGCTTATGTATGCAGAAAATGCAGAAATGTAGCAAAAGGTTTGAAAAATGTTTGATATCATGATTTCATTCGGACAATGATTTATTGTATTTAAAATAAAACTTAGGTTTTTCTAATGCTTAGATTCAAGATCTTGATTTAGATATTTTGAAATACTTAATAGTTCTAACAAATGGTCCAGAAAATAGAACCATCTGCCTGTATAGGCTGGAGAGACAAACATCTGAAAAACTGCAGCTTTGCTACAAAGCAAAAAAAAAGTTGCCCTCAAATTAGGTTAGATGGTCAGATAGCTGTCTTGTCTTTAAGATGTGGAGCCACTTATTCTAGACTTGGGTTTATTTCATGGAAATTTAGATCAATTGGAATCATTTTGGTGAAAAGAAAAAATATTATAATGACATGGTTTCCAGAGATGATTCCCCACTAATTTCATGTTCCCTCTTAAAAGAGTTATGCTGTGTTTTTTGTCCCACTAAAACTGTGGGTGAGAACCTCTAGCCAACAGAAGGGCCCAAACGTGACATCACAGCAGTACTATTTGTTCAGTGCATAAAGTTGAAGAAGAAAACATGCAAAACAAAAAAAGTGGAACAGAGCTGAGAGAAAACCCAACAGCAAGAAGTATTTCCATGACTTGTTATTATTCATTTATCACTGTACTTGACATCTCTGGTCTGTGGTGGTTCCTCTGTGGTTGCATAAATAAAAGGTGCATATCTAATAGTTTGGCATTTAGTCTGGCACATGTCTTCAGTGCTTAAAACCAAAAATATTTTCACATATAAAGCACAGAGGACATTAAGCTAACAGAAAAAAAAATCTATGCTGTTTCACCATGGACTTTTTAGGCCTTCACCTCTGTCAGATAAGGTGTAATAGTATGATTAACTTAAGCTGTTTTACAATGCTTAACAAGCATTTGATTCAAATTGTTAGACACAGACTGAAACACTTTATTAGTGAGATTTTCCTTTAGAAATTTCTTGATGAGCGTAATGCAGTGATAGGCACCTG
The DNA here is from genome assembly GCA_017165825.1 of Hepsetus odoe. Taxonomy (NCBI): domain Eukaryota; kingdom Metazoa; phylum Chordata; class Actinopteri; order Characiformes; family Hepsetidae; genus Hepsetus; species Hepsetus odoe. The sequence goes on along the minus strand of CM029372.1, from coordinate 17,696,623 downwards.
GGCCATTCTGCAGTCTTTAAAATGTCCAGGGCTCATTCTCTGTGTCATTCTCTCTCTCTCTCTCTCTCCCCCCCCCCCCCCCCCCGCTCTTTTTCTCTCTTTCATCCTGTTCCAAAGACATGTACAATGTAAGATGAGGGAGACGAAAGGAACAGAAAGAAAAGAGGAGAGAAAAACAGAAGAAAGCAGGATCATTTTTGAAGAATATGGCTTGTATTAATGGAGGAATATTGCTTTACCTCATCTGAACCAAATTACACAGCTGAACTCGGTGTCCTCTGAGTATGGGCGGACAGCCACACTTGGCCCAGATGGGCAGGGATCTGCCGATTCGCTGTATCTGTCACCTTGGCAACAACAGAGTGGAACCCAGCTTAGAAAAAATCTAGAATTTGTCTGAGATCCTGTCTCTTTCCCAAAGTTCTAAGGCTGGTGACAAAACAGTTTTGTTATCATTTGACTTGATGTACATGCAAAGTGCCAATAATGTTTGAAAAATTCCAGAATATTCCAGAAAAATTCACCTCAAGTATTAATCCCCTCTTCCCCCTGTATGATTTTTTGAATGTTGCAGCTAGTCTTACCAATAGCAGCACTCATGCTTGGAAAAGATAGTACTTTTTATTGGCAGAGGCTGACACAGTGGTCATGTCAAGCTTGCATAATTAGTAGGCAATTTGCAAATGTTGAAACAAACTACAGAGGGCAGTTCAGTTCTTGAGTGATATGTGTGAAAAACAAAAAAAAAATGTCTTATTCTACACTATGGAAGTCTTACTAAATCTTTTCACTGTTGTGAGACCTCTGAAAAAACTTTACAAGACACAATTCATGATATATTTCAAAGCATTACCTCTTATGAAAACACATGCATTAATTAGCTGTCAGATGCTACGCTTGAGGAATTGAGGCGTGGTTCACCAGTCTTAAGGTAGCTTTAATTCCTTACACCCCTTGTGGATATGGATTGGAAAAGTGTCCTGTTCATACATGCACCAGAAAGACTGGGCTGAACCCCACATAAAATTCAGTAGGATGATATCACATATGATGCATCGTAATGCATCACCTTTACTAAAGGTTAAAGAATAAAGTCATGCTATTCACAGTTATATGTCAGGGCTGAAAAACAGCACACTTATCCCTTAATATAGCTTTTACTGCTGTTGTATTTTCCATTTCCCTGTGAAATGTAGTTACCCCTAGAGCCTTTATGACTTATAGGCCATGTAACCTTCTTTTAAATTTTTCTAGAATTCTAAACTTTTTTAAAATTAAAATACTTATATTTGTAAGTTGAAAAAAGTTTTATTAAGATTTCAGATCTCCCAGTTCCACAGGGTACAGGTGGAAATTGCACCACTGTTGGCCAAAGGAGAAGAAGAAGATGAAGAGGGGGAAGGCATATCCAAAGCAGGAGGAGAGAGGAAATGAGGGGAGAGTAAAGGGAGAGAGTTAGCTGATATGTTGGAGAGAAGGAAGGTTGACATTTTGACTAGATGGAGGGGAAGTAAGGTCAGGTGTATTGGAGGTGGGTGACTGCAAGGTGGAATTTAGGCAGGAGTAAACACGGGCACTGGGAGGTGTTGATGAGAAACCAAATTGCTGTGAAACTACTGCAGAAGTGGTAAGGCAAACAACTAGAAAGGTACTTGATGTGACAACTGGAAGGTGAAGGAGGATAAAGGAACATGGTGGAACCAAAGAAGTCCAGGAGTGTAGGTAAGCGAAGAAGTGGGAAAGAGATGGAGAAAGTAGACAGGGGTACAAGGAGATGAAGCGCAGCACAAAGAAAAGCAGTGGTGAAGGTTGAAGATAAGGTGTTTGGTGAATTGTATGAGCGGTTGGACAGTAAGGAGGTAGCAAAGGACCTAAACAGATTGGCTAGACAGAGAGACAGAGCTGGAAAAAATGTACAGCAGGTCAGGGCAATTAAAGATGGAAATGGAAACGTACTCACAAGTGAACAGAGCGTGTTGAGCAGATGGAACCAGCTTTTTTAGCAGCTGATTAATGAAGAGAAAGAGGTAGACAGAAGACTGGATGATGCAAGGATAGTGAACCAGCAAATAAGCAAGATGGAAGTAAAGGCAGCGATAAAGAAGATGAAGAATGGAAAGGCTGTTGGTCCGGATGACATACCAATGGAAGCATGGTGGTGTTTAGGAGAGATGGCAGTTGAGTTTCTGACCAGATTGTTTAACACAATCTTGGAAAGTGAGAGGATGCCTGAGGAATGGAGATGAAGTGTACTGGTACCGATTTTCAAGAATAAGGGTGATGGACAGAGCTGTAGTAACTATAGAGGGATAAAGTTAATCAGCCACAGCATAAAGTTATGGGAGAGTAGTGGAAGCTAGGCTAAGAAAAGAGGTGATGATTACTGAACAGCAGTATGGTTTCATTCTGTGAAAGAGCACTACAAAGCGCTATATAAATTTGACTTGACTACAGATGCAATGTTTGTTCTGAGGGTGTTGATGGAGTAAAGTGAAGTAAAGTGAAGGTCAGAATTGCACTGTGCCTTTGTGGACTTGGAGAAAACATATGACAGGGTGCCTAAAGAGGAGTTGTGTTTTTGTATAAGGAAGTCAGGTAATACAGAGAAGAATGTGAGAGTAGTTGAGGATATGTATGAGGGCAGTGTGACAGTGGGGAGATCTGCAATAGGAATGACAGATGCATTTAAAGTAGAGGTTGGATTACATCAAGGATCAGCACTGAGCCCATTCTTGTTTGCGATAGTAATGGACAGGTTGAAGGAGGAGGTTAGACAGGAGTCCCTGAGGATTTGTAACGGTGTTGTGTCATGGGCTGGACATCAACACAGAGCCGATAGCTTTGTAATGAACTTTAATAACAGAAATAACGTGCACAGAACTCATAGACTAAATAAACTGAAAATAACATATAAAAGATAACAGAAATAAACGCAGAGGTACACACCCAGAATGACCAGCGCCCCGCTCTGATTCATTGGGGCTTATAACACATGCCCCTGATGAGGCACACCTGGCACCCAATGCTCAGGTGTGCACAATAAAAAAAAGCAGGGTGCCCTCTACTGGCACAGAACCGTCACAGTACCCTCCCCCCAAAGGCGCCTACTCCCGGGGTGCCAGACCCTGCTTCATCTGAAGCAGGGCCCCCCGAACCTCCTGGCAGGTTCAGCTGCAGCTCCTGAAACCCCGCTTTCTCTCCATTGGTCTGGATTGGACGCAGCCCCTCAAAACCCCACCTCCTCTGGCGGACTTGGACCTCGTCCCTCAAGCCCCGCCTCCTCCGCCGCACTTGGACGTTGTCCCTCAAGCCCCGCCTCCTCCGCGGTGAAGATGGTGGATGCCTTTGAAGTCCCACCTTGTGCTGATGAACGAGCCGGCATCACAACCCTGCTTTTCCAGGGGCTAACGAGGCTAACAGCCCTGCCCTCCTTGTTGCTGGAGCTGGAACTGGCACAACCTCGGCCAATCCAGAGCGGACATCGCAAAGACACCCAAGGCGCCGCTCAACCTCTATTGTCCCAGCCTCCAGCACCTGGAAGGTCCGGTGGTTCTTCGCAGGCATCGCAACGGAGCTCTCGGCCCCATCACAGGATCATATTGTTTGCTGATGATTGTGATCTGTAGTGAGAGTAGGGAACAGGTTGAGGAGAACCTGGAGAGATGGAGATATGCTCTAGAGAGGAGAGGAATGAAAGTGAGTAGTACAAAGACAGAATACATGAGTGTGAATGAAAGGGAGGAAAGTGGAGTGGTTAGGATGCAGGGAGTAGAGGTGACAAAGGTAGAGGAGTTTAAATACTTGGGATCAGCAGTTCAGAGTAACAGTGAGTGTGGAAGGGAGGTGAAGAAGAGCGTGTAGGTGGGTTGGAATGGGGGGAGAAGAGTGGCTGGAGTGATTTGTGACAGATGGGTACCAGCTAGAGTAAAGGAGAAGGTTTACAGGACAGTAGTGAGACCAGCTATGCTGTACAGGTTGGAGATGGTGGCACTGATGAAAAGACAGGAGGCGGAGCTGGAGGTGTCAGAGTTAAAGATGCTGAGATTTTTGTCGGGTATGCGAGGATGGACAGGATTAGAAATGACTATATTAGAGGGACAGCTCATGTTAGACCTTTTGGAGATAAAGCTAGATTGCGTTGGTTGTGTTGGTTTGGACATGTCCAGAGGAGAGACAAGGATTATGTTGGGAGGAGGAAGTTGAAGATGGAGCTGCCTGGAAAGAGGAAAAGAGGAAGACCAAAGAGGAGGTTTTTGGACGTGGTGAGAGAGGACATGCAGGTGGTCAGTTGGTGGTCAGAAGAAGGATTTTTGTTTTGTATATTCATTTACAATTGTAAATTGTAAAAAGTATTTCCTTTTATAACTACTATGGACTGATTTGCCCTACAGTCCACAGTATGATACTGAATTCATGAAATCTAATTCAGTTGCAGTGCAGTAATTGTTTTGATTCAGAAGCAGTGTTGCCTGAGCTGCTCTGACCTGTTCCGGATATGCATGGCCGTGGGAGAGGAGAGCGTGCCACAGGAGGGGGCACCTCAGGGCGGATGCGCGTGGTTTTACATGCAGACTGGCATTATCTGTATGTCTCTTGTCCCCAATCAAAGGACAGGGCACTAAATATACACCGTGAAGCCTTCCCAGGCTCCTCTGGGCTCCAACAACTTAGCCACCACTTGGGCCTTTGGCCAATGACATTGCCTCCGACCTCTTCAGAAAGTATTTTTAAGGTCAATTACAGGGTGCACTGACTTCTGATGGCCGACTGCAGTTTAAAAGCCCTTATATTAAAGGTTTATGTGGAAGACTCGGACAGAACTGCCTTCACTAACCCACGGACCATTGTTACCACATACCCACACACAGACACACTGTAGACTGTGTGAGTGTGTGTGTGTGTGTGTGTGTGTATGTGTGTTTATGCACATACTGTATATATTTAAGAGAGAGTGTGCCTGAGTTCAGTTACTCTTCCATATGGTTTATGTGCTGTGTCCTTTATGTAGTTAAGTAAATGACTGGACTAATAGGTTGGGCATGGTGTCTATCATAACCTCTTGGTATAGCTTTGTGATGTGAAGTGATTTAAAATTTTTTTTTATCTTGGTCTTGTGACAAACAAGGGGACATATCCCAGGGGCTTCACTGTTTTTCATATCATTTGTATTTTATTTGTACAAACTTACAGTATCTTACTTTTGTTGCCAGTGGTTTAGACATTAATGGCTGTGTGTTGATTTATTTTTAAGGGAACAACAAATTTGCACTGTTATACATGCTGCACACTGAATACTTTACATTTAATCAAAGTGTCATATCTTCAGTGTTGTCCTATGAAAAGATATAATAAAATATTTACAAAAATGTGAGGGGTGTACTCACTTTTGTGAGATACTGTATACTTGAATACTTGAAAGTTTTGGAACTTAAAACTCTTTTTAAAAAAGCCACCAAAACTTAAGATTATTCTGTTGGAACAAAACCATCTCGTTTTTAAAGAATGCTTCAGTGCAGCGATGGCCTAGTGGTTAGGGAGCAGTAGGTTGCCCTGAGGTACCCTTGAGCAAGGTACCGTCCCTGTCACTGCTCCCTGGACGCTTTCATAGCTGCCCCCTGCTGCACGGTGTTTGTGTGCATGGGTTAAATGCAGAGGTCAAATTTTGTTGTGGTGTGCTGTGCTGTGACCTCGCAATGACAAGAATAGTCACTTTCACTTTTTTCACTTTTCAGTGTACAGGTCCTGCATTAGACTGGTTTCTTGTGGCCACTTGTGTTAAATTAAAGACTATAATAGCTTGCCTACAAAATGTAGGTATATTTTGTACATTAAAATTGTCCCTTCTTAACCACAGCTTTTCAGATACTTATTAATTCATTTGGACATGTCAAGAGTAGGCTACTGCAACTCACACCTAGTCAGTCTTCCTTTGAAGGTCATTGGGATGCTATGGCTGAATGCAACAACCTGCCTGGTCTGCAGTACGATCAAATTCTTACAAACAACTCCTCTACCCTGCCCTACTCCTCTTGTATTTTAAATCTCACTGCTTGCCTAACAAGTCAAAAATGGGCCAGCCCCATCTTACCTAATTGCAATGATCAAAACACAGGTCCCTGCTGGCCTATTAGAGCATCTCACCCCATCTTGATGTCCCACTCCTCAAGGTCAGACTATTTCCTGACTATTTCTTACTCTTCTTTTCTCCATATTTTTCTCTGTCTCACCTGAGACCCTTGCTGTCTTCAAATGGTGACTGAAGACCCATTTCCTTAAAAAGCACTCTGTAGAAAAAGCTACACCTTCACACCTTAAACTAACAGATTAAAGAAAAGTCTGTATAGTGCATCATGTATGGCAGAGTTGTACTGGCTAGCAGCTATTATTTCACATCCAGGGTTTCTAGTGTTAGGGACATGCGTCCTATAAAATGTTATTTTCTTTTGTTTAGGTTTGGTTTGATTTAGTTTAGTTTTTTTTATTTATTTTTCTTTCTTTCTTTTTTAATATTCAGTCTAAACTCACACTTAAAAACATATAACATTCTAACCTTTATTAAAATAGCCTTTTACTTGCATGATGACATGGTAGAAGCAAACCAGTTCCTTATTATCAATATGTGGAGGCTTTACCATAAAAGTAAAGTCATTGCCTTTGAATGCTAGTTTGTGTAAATGGACTGAGAAGTGTAATGTTTGCATGTTAGTGAGGACAATTATGCAGGACATTTTAAACCAGCTTGTCTCTTTTTCTATTTAAATGCAATAACAAAAACAAAAAGTAAAAAATATACAATCTTCTTCTTTCTGCTTCTTTTTCTTTCTTTCCCATAGAGGTCACCACAGCGGATAATCCATTTCCATTTCTTCCTGTCCTCTGCATCTTCCTTCTTCAAATCAACCACCTGCATGTTCTCTCTCACCACGTCCATAAACCTCCTCTTGGGTCTTCCATTCTTCTCCTCTTTCCTGGCACCTCCATCTTCTTTCTTACATTCTTCTCCCAATATAATCCTTGTCTCTCCTCTGGACATTTCCAAACCAAGACAAACCTTCTCTATGCAGCAAAATATCACACAGTAATATCAATGTGTTATATTTACACACTTTTATACTAGTGTGTAAATATAATACAGTAATATAAAAGAAGAATGTTATTCCAGAATTCCCTTTTTTTTGGCTAAACATGAATCCTAAAGTAGTTTTAATATATTATTTTTTTCTATTTTGCAGACTAGTCCACTCTCTGATTGGCTTAATTATGAGGAGAGTAGACAAGTGTTCAGACACAAACACTTTACATTCTGCATGAAAGATGACGTTCTGTGGGTTGTAGTAAGTATTCATTGAAATAGTCCAAATGAAAATAACTTTGTTTGATAAATATTTACTAACAAAAGGTTGAACTACTGTACAAGAAAGGGTGTGTGTATGTATGCGTGTTATGTTTATTTGTGTACTGCATCTTAATGGCAACTGTGTCTGTACCCATTAGATCCTGCCAAAATTAGGATTAGTGGATTTTCTCTTTTCCCCTCTCCCTCAGTTTCTCCTTCTTCTACTCTCTTTTTATTCCTCTGTACAGTTAGGCCACACACATCAGGATTGTACCGCCCGCCACAGCATAGCAGCTGCAGCCAGCTAAAAATAAACACGACCCGCTAAAAAGGTTTCCTCTTCAAAACTGGACGATGTATCACCCTGGCTCTGGCCTTGAGGAGCTCATTCAGCTTTTATTCAGGGCATTCAGTGCATTCTACTGACTGTTAGGTGAGGTAAAGATATAAAGAGTTTCTCTCCATTCTTTTCCTTTTTTACCCCCTCCCCCTTCTCCCTACCTCTTTCTATTTTTCCCTCTGTTTCTCACAGAGGAACCCTGGGTTGCAGTAAATAACAGAAGAATGCCGGACGCGCTGATGTGAGATGCCCATGAATAGGCTCTTTGAAAGAGACAGTGTTTATACTGCCTCCTCTCTCTCTCTCTCTCTCTCTCTCTCTCTCTCTCTCTCTCTCTCTCTCCTCTCTCTCTCTCTTTCTTCCTCCCTCCATCCATCACACTCTCAAAACTTGCAGAATTTGCACTTTTGTTTGTATAGTCTAATGATGTTGGATAAAGTCAGGTAAATAATAGTGAATGTGTGGTCCAATGGACAGAAAACACCTGTGTTCAGCTATTAGCTGCACCTGTGTCGATATTATTACCATTAATGGTAGTGTTATGAGTTTTGAAGGACACATTATGTTAAGTAAGTAACACTGAAAAATATTGATTTAGTACGAGACAATTTATGGTATATTCAATATTAGTTTGAGCCTTCCTATTTTTTTAATACAATTAGGCTTTTGTAAAAAAAATAATTCAATTTGAGAAGAATTCAATTCAATTTCATTGTAGGACTGATGACTGTGTTCTTAAAAGTGATGGCATGGTCAGGCTGTTTGTGATAAGCAGGACTTATGTTTTTTTGGGGTTCAATTGAAGTTCACAGTATCCAGGCATACAGCTATTTGAGGGTCATTGGATGCAAAAGAGAGGATGAGCTGGATTTTTTCTGTATAGGATGCAATTCATTGCCAGGCAGAGTCGCTGATACTGAGGTTGCCTAGCATAGCCAGAAGGATCTGCTGAGTGACTTTATCAAAATGTGTAGCAAGATCTCAAAAGATTAGAATGGACAGTTTGACTGGCTTGGCCGTTTGAGAGTTCCTCAGGAACATATTTAAAACTTGTCAACTAGGACGTTGACGTTTCCAAGTTGAATGAACGAGAGCCATTATTTAAGGAGATATTTCTTCTGTTTCTTCAGTCAGGGTTTCTGCCATCCAGGTAATGAATCACAATGATGTGCAGTCTACTAAGATGAGTTCCTGTGTCATGATGAAATACTAAGGTGTAGCACCATTTTCAGGGAAATAAGCAATCCTGTGCCCCCTCCTCTTCTGGTCATGCCTGAGGAGCAGCTGATGTTGCTGATGAGTTTTGTGTAATCCTTCTTTCAGTAAGAACCAGGAAGTGGGTAAAGAGATCATGGTCCAGGGATGAAGTCTGTCTTTTAAAAGCAGACTGACAGTACAGTAGCCCACCACAAACCAAAGTCTGAAACTGGACAGAAGAGGTTGTAAATGATTGTAGTCACAGCTCTAGTGATGAGGAGTTTGTCTTATAGGTTGGTGAGATGTGAACAGGTATAGGTTAAAGGCACATTAGTAGCACAAGTATCTACAGTACTGTTGCAAAAATTTTAGGCAGGAGTGAAAAAATGCTATAAACAAAGAATGCTTTCAAAAATGGAAGTGTTAATCATTGATTTTCATCAATCAACAAAATGCAGTGAATAAACAAAGAAATCTAAATCAAATCAATATTGGTAACATTACCCTTCAAGAACAACATCAGATCTTCTGTTACTTTACACAGTTGTTGGAACTCTGATTGGTCGGTTACATTCCAAGCAACTGTGTTTCAACCTCCGTGTGACATTGATGATCATCGCTTTATATCTGTAAAACTGGTTGATCATACACCGACTATAATCCTACAGAATTGATGCTGGTTTGAAGGCAAAAGGTAGTAACACCAAATATTAATTTGATTTAGATTTTTCTTTTGTTCGTTCACAATCATTATTTATATTTCTGAAAGCATTCTTTGTTTAACCATTTTTCACACATGCCTAAAACTTTTGCACAGTACTATATATGCAAGAGTATGGAGAGAAGAAGGAAAGGACCTGCATCTGTTGGATAGAGAGACAGAAGTGCTAAGTGGAATTTCTACTGTGCTAAAGTTTATAATAATTATAATTATAATAAATATATATCTGAATTGCATGTCACTTTATTATGTACATGGGGAAACAATGTGAAATATATATTAGGAAACTTTCAGGACCATTAATGGGTCAATGTAAAGCCTTGATTTCCTATAGTTCGTTAGCAACAGATATCCACGCTAGGTGCCAAGGACCATTCCCTTCCCTACTCAAAGCCACTGTATGCACCCCAAATGTAATATTTGTTGTGTGGGCGGCATTTAGGAAAGAACCTACAATACACTGTAGTCACAGCAGGTATTGTTTGTTTTCTCATGCAGATTGGAGAACAGCAGCCACTCTGGCCTACAGCAAACAGCAATGGCCTGCAAAAGTACTAAAGCTAGTGCTTTTTCCTTCTGTGTTATTCTGAACCTACTGGAAAAGCAGAACATATCCAGTAATGGTGTTAATAACAAGAATGTGAGTTGGTATGAAAACTAATATGATCATTCATGTTTCACACACTGTGGTGGACTGGAGACTTGTCTAGGGTGTTTCCCTCACTCTCTCTTTCTCTCTCTCTCTCTCTCTCTCTCTCTCTCTCTCTCTCTCTCTCTCTCTCTCTCTTTCTCTCTCTCTCTCTCTCTCTCTCTCTCTCTCTCTCTCTCTCTCTCTCTCTCTCTCTCCATCCTACAGCATGTCTCTCTCTCTCTTACACACACACAAACACACACTCACATTATGAAATGGAAGAAATATGGTATGTGTATAAATCTGCCTGGAGCAGGCCAGAATCACAAACTGAGTGACCATGCAGGAAGGACTCTTAGAGAACTTGTGGCTGGACTTACAGCCTGACAGAGCATGAGCAGTTCAGCAATGAAAAATGGAATAAAATATTCCTGCATCCAGATGTGCAAGCCTCACTGACATCTTACCACACAGATTCTTTGCTGTGATCACGGCTACTAAGTACTGCTATGATGGGCTCAATATTTATGCAATTACTTATTCTTAGTAAATAGTTTTTCATTAGTTGACATTACTTTGTAGAACTCTGTTTCCATTTGACATTGATGTGTTTTTTGTCTTTCGTTATCAAAGAGGCCAAATTATATTGACAACAATTAAATTAATTAAAGCAATTAAAAAGGGGAAAACATCCAAGGGAGGGCATACTTTTAAATGGCACAGTCATACCCACATGTGCTCTCCTCATTCTGGAACTGACCTGGATGTCAGATTAAACTCAAAAGTCTGTAATTTGTTCCCTGCAGTTTTTATTTATGATCTTGGGCAAAGAGTGTGTTGCATATGAGTGTGTCTCTAATTTGGTGTGGGCCTTTTTAGGACTACACACGCTGCATACACACACACACATATGTACAGGATCAGCAGCCTGTGGTAGGCTGACTTTGCTTACTCCTGTAGGCCACTTGCAGTGGTTTCCATGGCGTCAGCAGCCTGAAACAAGCCAGCAGAGACAAGCTCAGTAAATTTTATAGAATATATTTGATTTTTTCATGCCGGGACAGATGGGTCCAGGTTAAATGGCTGCTGAAAAA
>CM029372.1:17587804-17680304 GCA_017165825.1 Hepsetus odoe | reverse complement strand
ATGTTCTGAATAGTGTACAGGAGCCCAAGCTAATTGAAAAAACACAAGCAGGAGCCTGCCATGGAGGAGACGGACCTGCTGTCACCGTGAACTGTGTAAATGGACTTTCCAGAGTTGGCTGCAGAGGAGAGAAAGAGAAAGGGTGAGAGAGGAAAGGAGAATGAGAGAGAGAGAGATAGAGAGAGAGACAGAGACAGAGAGAGAGAGAGAGAGAGAGAGAGAGAGAGAGAGAGAGAGGGAGATAGAGACAGAGAGAGAGAGAGAGATAGAGAGAGACAGAGACAGAGAGAGAGAGAGAGACAGAGACAGAGAGAAAGTAGAGAGAGAGACAGAGACAGAGAGAGAGAGAGACAGAGAGAGACAGAGACAGAGAGAGAGAGAGAGAGATAGAGAGAAAATGACAGAGAAAGAGAGAGAGCGAGAGAGAGAGAGAGAGAGAGAATCAGAGAGTGAGAGAGAAGGATAGGGTAGTATCATAGCAGAAGTATGTTTTAAAAAAGTAGACACATAGACATGCTAAAGTGACTTGCTGTTAAAAATGACAGAAAAAAGTTCAAAGTTCAGTTTTCTGTAAAGAAGTGCTGAGTAAATTCTGAAAAGATAGGCCTAGGAGATTAGAGCAAAAGCATAGGAATGCTTTAGCCGTCCTGTGTTTCTCAGTTTAACAGTTTAATGTGTGATTGTTTCTGGCATAAAGTCTCAACAGCATCCATAGCTAAGAGTATGAGACTTTGTCTGTGGGTGAATATTATTCAATTGCATTTATATATACAGTACTGTGCAAAAGTTTTAGACAAGTGTGAAAAAATGCTGTAAACAAAGAATGCTTTCAGAAATATAAATAATGATTGTTTATTTTTAGCAATTTACAAAATGCAAAGTGGCGCACAAAAGAAAAATCTCAATCAAATCAATATTTGGTGTTACTACCTTTTGCCTTCAAACCAGCATCAGTTCTTCTGGGTACACTTGCACAAAGTCAATTTTAGCAAACAGGTGCTGATGATCATCAGTGTCACACGTAGGTTGAAATGATGATTGAAATGATGACTATGAGCCGAGTTCCTTCAAAAACTGTGTGCAAGTGTACCTAGAAGAATTGATGCTGTTTTGAAGGCAAGGTGGTCACACCAAATATTGATTTGATTTAGATTTCTCTTTTGTTCATTCACTGCATTTTGTTGATTGATGAAAATAAATGATTAACACATCCATTTTTGAAAGCATTCTTTGTTTACAGCATTTTTTCACACCTGCCTAAAACATTTGCACAATAGTGTATATAAAAAAAGAAAGGCTGACAGATTATTAATTAGTGATACAGGATCAGTTAGATTTTGATGCATCTCTAATGTGTCTGACAGTGGCACTTTGAAAGTCAAATGAAGTGGCCCAAGAGCTGCAAGTGTCTGATATTCTCTACTTCTCTCTTGCTCTCTTTCATTTATATATCCCTCATTGCTCTCACTTCCACTCCCTGGCTTCTTCCCCCTTTTCTTTACTCCATCTTTTGTCCATCTGGAGCCACACATGATGTAGTTATTTGTTTCACACATTCTTTCTAAACAATGTCACCAGGTCACCGGGTCAGTGGGTCACTTTGGACTGTTGCTGGATATTGTTATTGTGGCAATAAGGTCACACGGAAAGTGATTTTCTGGTGATTTCCTCTGTGCTGTGGGCAAGATAGACAGAGAGCACCCATGTTTGACAAAGCTAAATCTAGCTTGAGGACCACCCCTGCCATTCCCTCTGTTAAATAATGGCATTCATTTATTTATGACCACATAAATAAATATACATACATCTGATTCCTGCCATTCTGCAGGCCAAACAGTCTGTCAGATTTGATGTTTCACCAACACATACACACAAAGACACATGTACACAACCATTTAAATGAAATATCAAGAAATATTGACATGGGTAATACTTTTAGAAGATATTTGCCATTTAAATCTCAAATTTCAGATTTCTCCAAATCTTTCCAGCCCTATAAGCAGGGCTAACACCACTTACCCTGCCTTGTAGTGCTCAAAAGCTTTGCAATCACTCACACTTCAACACATTAGCAGCCACCAAAACACACACCAGCCCTGCAATCACATCCGCAACAACTACTACTGTGGAATCTAATGCTGGTAACATGCTCTATGTGGAAAGGCACAGAAAAAACAATGTGGTTTTAAAGTTTCCCTGGACCACCAGACCCTAGCACCAGAGTCTTGAAAAATCTTATATGCTGGCACTTAGAAACAATTCCACTGTACTTTCAGCTAATGGCCACTGTTGTCAGTGCCTGATGAGCAGAAGTGATGAGTTGTTGTGCGCTCAGTTGGAACTGATATATCAGTGCTGAGCGAGACAAATGCCAGGGTGAATGTCAGCAGCAGGGTTGTGGCAAAGCATGCTTTGGGTAATCTCATGCTTTCTGATTGCTCTAATAGAGGCCTGCAATCAAGGACAAGAACATTTAACAATGTTCTTACATTGCAATAAGACATTATAGTAGGGAAATTACTTTTTTTTTTTTTACCTGTGTGTCTGTGAAGGGCTCTCAGTGCACAGATCAGTACCTGCTTAGAAAATGATTTACCATCTGTTAGGATGCACTAAAATTAAAAATTCACTCATTAGAGCACACACACTCACTCTGTATTTTATTGTTGCTTCATTGTTCCTAGTGGATGATTGGGGTGTCTGCACATTCAGCACACAACTAATTCAAAACACATGACTCAGAGGAGAAAGGAGGGGAGTCCTACACACACACAAACACACACACACATTTTTTCCATCGTACTGGATGTCTCCTGTATGTCAGGTTGCACCTTCGATGATACAGGCAGTCTCAGCTCCCCCACAGAACCCAGACAGGGAGGGTGAGAGAAAGAGTTAGATGCAGAGTGTTACAGATAGTTAAGTGGAATTGAACAGGGAGGATTGCTTGTACTGTAATGGAATTTTTGAATTTTGGGCTATATTTGAATGTGTTCTGATTGGAGCCTTCTACAGAGTAGTCTTTTCCAATAGCACCTGTCGTTGTGAAAGTTTTTGGCCAGAATCAGTAGAATCAATGCCAATACATTGTGCTTAATTGTTTATAGTATATTATTTGCCATGTAATTGGATGCGCACTTTTATTTTTGGTATAACTTGATACTTAGTGTCATACAGCCCTCTCAGTCATTATGGAATCACATATATAAGCTTTTTTTTTTTTAATAGTGAGTCTGTAAAATTTGTAGTATAAGGCATATCTGTTATCGTAACAACAAAAATGTGTTTTGAAGTCAGTACTGAAATGGTAAGCAGCAAAATGAGACATACAAAGTGATCTCATGCAAAATGATGAGCCTTTTTGTACATCTGACTGAGTTGACTTTACATGGAACAGAATGTGTTGTAACATTTTATAATAAGACTTGAGGTGACAATATATAGATGCACACCTTGCTTACTTCTCTTTCTGGGCCTCCAGTCATTCAGATTGATGATATAAGGCACTGGAACTGATTGTGTCATGCCTACAGTTATACACCGAGGTTGCATATATACTCTTTCTTTGCATGCAAATTGGTGTGTAGATACCAAAAAATTACTTTAAATACCTTTAAGGTCATCAGTACGTCCGTAGTTACACGGTCTAAAGAAAAAGACGGATAGCGTTAACTATGAACCTGGTGCCGCAGATTCTTGGCCCAAATCATGTTTTGAGAAAGACAATGTCCATCCTTGTGGAACAGACAGACAATTAACCTGAGCACTTGATCCGTTCCTCCTGTGGCCTCCCACTGTTCGCCCCGAGCACACACCCCTCAGCATTTTGATTAGCTCTGACACTGACAACAGGAGCTTGGTGCCAGTGCTGGGCCAGCACAGGAGGAGGTATGCCTCACCTTTATATGAAGCTGTCACGGCTGCTCTTCAATCAATACACTTACATGAACAGCCCGTACTCACTTAATGCATCTTGAGGGATCCACTTGGGTTGACTGTGCACGTTTTGTCAGCTGTAGCATAAGAGAGTTAACTCAGACGGCTGGATAGAACGATGCAGTTGGAGATGATTCCGGCTCAGTGTTTGAGTCATCAATAGAGTTATAGGCACAGAGGGATTGTGCTGTTGGTGTGATGGGAAATTACAGCTCTATGTGTTCCAGGTCATTAGAGGAATGAGGCTAGATTAGTATAGATGTCTTTTGGGCGCTGTGTGAGTCAGAGTGGTGCAAAAGACACGGAATGGTTGTTTCTTTCCTCTGCTTTCTCTCTCTCTCTCTCTCTCTCACTCGTTCTCTCTCTCTCTCCTCTCTCTCTCTTTCTTTCTCTTTCTCTCTCTGTCTATGACAGAAGGCTGAAACTGTTAGGATGAGAGAGGGGAATCTCCCATAAATTAGAGTTCTGCACATCCCCAGACACTTTGGCACTCAGCCTAAACAGCTGGCTGCTTCCTCTTTTTTTATCTCCACTCTCTTCCGCTACATTCCTGCTCTCTCTCTCTCTCTCTCTCTCTCTCTCTCTCTCCTCTCTCCCTCTCTCTCTCTCTCTCTCTCTCTCTCTCCTCCCTCCCCTCTCTCTCCCCTCTCTCTCTCTCTCTCTCTCCTCACTTCTCTCTCTCTCTCTCTCTCTCTCTCTCTCTCTCTCTCTCTCTCTTTCTCTCTTTCTCCATCTCACTTTGTCTCTCTCTGTCTCTCTGTTTTTTCTCTATTTCTCTCACACTTTCTCTCTCTGTCCATCTCTTCTTTGTCTTGCTCCAGATGTGCTATTGTTTAGACGTTTTTCTTGTTCAGGCTGCAAGTAAAACTGCCCAGGGCTGATGTCATGCTCTATTTTAAGGAGAAAACCCACCATGAGGATTTTTTGAACACTGTTAATAAAGTTTTTCCCGAGATCAGGCTGAAGAGTTAAAATGATCTGGGTGTAGAAAGGTGCCCGTTCCCCTGATAAGTCAAAGTTTTGTTTTGCAACAAAAACCTAACAGCACAACAGATTTTCTTATGCTTCCATGCTTCCATGGTTCATGGTTCTAGGTATCTGAAGAGAGACTTCTACCCAGAGTATTTTGATTGAAAAGTCGCATGATTGTGGATCCATACCTGGTTAACAACAGTTACTGCAAGCAGCACCCTGTGCC
Source organism: Hepsetus odoe (assembly GCA_017165825.1). Classification (NCBI taxonomy): domain Eukaryota; kingdom Metazoa; phylum Chordata; class Actinopteri; order Characiformes; family Hepsetidae; genus Hepsetus; species Hepsetus odoe. Next base: position 17,675,170 of record CM029372.1, on the reverse strand, counting down.
ACCCAGGAATGTGTGTGTGGGTGTGGGTGTGTGTGGGTGTGTGTGTGTGTGTGTGTGTGTGTGTGTCTGTGTCTGTATGTGTGTGTGTGCATTTTTTGATGGAAACCCAAAGAGAATGTTAAATACACAGACGAGTGTGTGCATGTTTAAATTGGCCTCTGTGGGCAGAGCTTTGTGGGACGGCGTGTTTGTGTTTACTCTGAATGTAAATAGTCTCATACATTCATTTCCCAGTCACAGCCTTGTGGGTCACTTGGCCTAAGTCCTTCTGCTGCTTCAGTCATGTACTTGCGCAGTTGCAACTTTTGCACCCATTCTTGCCCTTGCTGCCTCTAACCATTCCTAGATGCCTGAGGGTCATTTGTGCTGTATTATATAAGCTGGACAATCTGTTGGAAGTCACACTAATGAGTCTGGGGCAGTTGTCACATTCCTCATGTGGCCAATTCAGCCGCTCCACTGTTTGACTCTCAAACACTTGTGTTTGCCCAGTTGGGTGATCTCCACAGCATCAAACACAAAGAGATGTGGGGAGAGATCTTTACAAATGTTTCCGGTTCAAATGTTTATGTTTGCTGTGGAGGGACAGTCTCAAGAAGCTCTGCAGAATGGTGCTTGCTTTAGAAAAGGACTTGAAGCACTGCTTTGATTTGGCAGAGCACTGTAACACAGGACATCTCTACAATTCCTCATGCCAAGTAGGACCTCTGAAGCTTGGCAATACACAGGCTACTGTATATCTGGCTATTTCACCTGCTCTTATGTCTTGGAAACCCTGACTAACATTTGGATAAGAGTCCATGCCTTTACAGAGAATGAGGTCTAAATGTTGTGCCATAGAGGTCATTAGAAGGTCTATCTAGCTTATCAGTTTATTATGGATGTCTATGGGAATAAATTCTGAGGAAACTGATTCTAGATCCTCCTCAAAATTTGCTCTTGAATATAGGCACATTTCAGGTTGCCTCCAGGCTTTCCTGTCTGCGCTTGTAAATGCCTGATGTTCCTGCCAGTTTAGGCAGGTGTAAACAAGAAGAGACTGCATGAACTATCTTTAATCTATCACATGTGTACTTTTCACTATGCACACCTATGTACAAGTACTCCACTGCATGCATTTGTATCTCTACTGTCAGGACCAAATGTGGAGATTTGTTTCGGGTGTCTTGCTTTACTAAATTTGAGCTCATTATGACACTATTGTTCCTACAGCTACATGTGAATCACTGGTTCTGTTGTCAAAATGAATGGTGCAAACCCCTAGACGCTCATATAGAAATGTTATGGTTATATTCCAGTTCTATTTTTTTTTTTAATGGCCTGATTATTAGTTAAGAAATAAACTTACATGAATGCAAATGCTTTAATGTACTAGGAAAAGTGGAAAAGAAACAGATGGCGTTATATAGTTTGTAGTTTAAAACTATAATGTGCCAGTGCAATTTCTAAAAATTGACATTTTCAATCTCTTGTATTCTATCCACAATGCTTTTATAACATGACCCCTAAGATCAGGAAGCACAGCAGGTATTTATAAGTGAGTGAAATAAATATCTGGGACATCTAATAGCCTATTAGCCTGTTCTAATTAGAAGCTTAGTAATCTTCTTAATAAACAACTAACTTAATAAATGCATAAAAAACTTTTTTGTGCCGCCACCTGTTTGCAGTGGGATAGTGCTGATATATGTCTGTACAGTGTTTGAAAGAAAAAGTGCAAACAGAAATCAAGTTTAATATAAATGAATTTTGCATGACCTTTAATTGTAAACTGTTGTAAGTGCAGTAAAAGGTTAGATTAGATGCATCTATTGGATAATTTGCATCAGTTTGTATGCTGATATTCTTCTTTATGGTATGGTTTTGGAGGAAGCATATGGCTCAGAAAATAGATAATATTAACTAGCTTGCTTTTCACAACAGTGAGTGTAAAAAGTGAATTATTCAGATTTTTAGATCAGTTACCCAGAACCATCTGGTTTTGTATTATTTATGATTCAAAGGTTTGCCTGGCTTTATGCCATTTCAAGTAGATCAGTTTGGGCCCACATGGAATTCATTGCTATAAGATGAAGTGAACTGGCTTATTCTGTAGCTACATTTTATAAATGCAGAAAGCCTAATTACTTAAGCAGGGTATAGTGAGTCAGAGTGCTAGGTGCCTTTGTTTCTTTACTTTACTTTACTATCTGTTTAGACATGTAGAGTTTAAAGGCCACATGGTAGCTGCCAAGCTAAATGTGGACTTTGAAAAAAGAATTGGAACGATATATAGCATATAGGAAATAACATCTTGATGTTATTTTAACTTGTATTCATTTTAAAGATAACCATAAACTTAGTTTTAGTTTAGAGTTTTAAACCTACATACAAATCAACTAGTAACATACATTTAAAGGGTCGTCATAAGGTGAAATAAGGGTGGATGCAATCACACTTACGTGAAGAATAGAAAGGCAAAACAGTCTACGGCTCACACATATGACCACTTATGTGCACAGACCCATACACAAATATAGGCATATAGATACCTCACACACACATGCATGCACACAGGTTAGGGTGCATACACACATTCACTTTCTGATGGTCTCACAATTCATTCATTCATAAATGTAGGTACTCAGACAGGCTGATTCATCTGTCTAGGACTCAAGTGACAAATTCAGAGTGCTGGTGCAGCATGCTTCATATGTCAGTGCCAGTGATTCTGTGGAAAGGACTTGGGGCGGGTCCCCTTCATCTTCTATTCATTCTGTCTCTTCACCTCCCTCTCAATGTCCTCACACTTTGCCCTCATTTTTTTCTTCTTCCCATGTTCCTACATTTGTCTTATTTACAGCTTTCACAAAATGCTATAATGAAATTGTATGTGTTGAGTTCGGATTTGATTCATTAATCTATTGATTTTTTGTCAAACCACTTCACTATAACATTAAGTAGTTGGATAGCAGCATGTATCTTGTTGAGCACATGTTTTGATCCTTTTTATTTCCACAACATCCTTTTGGCCATTTCTAAACCCCAGGATTTTCTGTGTGCTGGACACAGTAATTTAATTTTTAGCTACTTCAGAGCCACAGGGACCATTCATATATATGCAATTTTCACAGGTTCACACAAAGCTTTCAAAAGTTTCATGTTTTTAAATAAAAATTCTGAAATCTATGGTCAGAAAACAGAGATCAACCATTACGTTAAAAAAATACTAAAGGTATACTAAAGGTTATAAAAAGCTGTTTTGAATTTACATGGATAAGATATTTAGACTAGTTAGAGACAAATGAAGCTGCAAGTAAAATGTCAAGACAATTTACAAAATGAGCATTAAAAAATATAGATTTGTGTTTTGTGTCTATAATTATGCCATTTATTCAGGCCACAGCAATCCAGTAGCATACAATAGTTTTCTTTAGGACTACAGTGTAAAATATAACTCTGTTTTAGAAAGATTTCATTGAGCATGACTTTTTACAGGTGTGCTCTTCATAACATCTAAACATTTTCAGAATGTCTTTTGTGTGTTGAGTTTATATCTTCTCTCCCTGTATGTGTGGTTTTTATCAGAGTGCTTCACGTTCCTCTCACATTCCAAGGACATTTATGTCAGGTGGACTGGTGATGCTAGATTGTTCCCAGGTGTGATTGTGTGCATTACTGTGTTTGTCTGTGTGTCTGCTCTGTGTATGGACTACTGACCTGTCCAGGCTGGTTCTCTGCCATGTTTAACTAGGGATAGGCTCCAGTATCGCCCCCACCTGGGCAGTAAAAGCAGCTCAAAAATCAATGAATGAATGGATTTATTATTAATGCCTCTGTCTTTAGCCATTCTCAGTGCATGTATTGATCCTCTGTCCTTTGATTTGGACACCATCACTTTTGAGTTTTGAGATTGAATATAGTGAAGTGGGTCAAGGCTGAAAACCGAAGTGTCAAATTTGGATTTGGAATGGGAACACTGCGATGACCCTAAGGACAAGGAGATGTGAGTCACAGTTCTCCAGCTGTTTGACACCAGTAGAAGGGAGAAAGAGAGGGAGATAGAGAGAGATATAGTGTTTAGATAGTTAGTTACTTTTACTGCTGTTGCAGGTGGGTGCTGGAGCAGGTGGTCAGAGAGAAAGGGAAACAGTTGGGTGGTCAGAGTGCAAGAATGCCATTACTGGGAGGTGGGATTATAAAGAGGAGGGTAAAATCTAGCATGAAAGAGTGGTGGCCCATACACACTCAGATAAACACAACTTTCTCCACTTTCTTCTCATTTCACACCAAGCAGTTGCTGTTTTCCTTCAGCTTATATCATGACATGCATTCTAGCATACCATGTATACCAAATAAGGAATGCCAGTCAAAACAATGAATTTTATGAATAGCACAGCTACATACTAAATTGTTAAACAGAACATTAACAACAGAAGTTCCAGGCAGAACCTTTAGAAAACCCTTCAGCATGTCCCTGTGGGGAAGTCTGTTTGTTGTCACATAGTGTTTGGTGTGTGTAACCGTTATAAAGGCTCTGTGTGTGAATATGAGGAACATTTGTGTGCTAGGGTGCCAAAGTGCCATTTTTTCCAAACCTCCAGTATTTTTCCGAGAAACATGCTCTCACAGGATTCACACCACTGAATGGCCTGCATTGCGTCTATGATCACTAAATATGCAGGCAACTATGTTGTATTTTACATTTTACAGTGGAATTTAGAGTAAATGCATGTCAGTATAGCCACATTTTTAAAAAAATAAAATATAACATAGTATGACTATACTATACTATAGCCACGTTGTGTTATATTTTGCAGGAATGCCACAACAGTACTCAAAACAATTAAATACAAATGCTAAGGCTCACATAAACAGGTACTCCCTACGAAAAGCTCCCATAAAGAGGCACATCAAGCCTGAGGTGGGCCAGACAGGTTGCTCCTCTATAAACAATCATCTTGTCCTCCTCTGAATAAAGCAGCATTATGATACATATATACAGTGATATTCAGATAAGGCTGGTCTGTTGCTAAAATCTTGTTTTTAGTTTATATACTGCAGCTTTTCTCTGCTCAGTACACCAGATTTGAGATCAGTGATGGTTGCAGTTCACTTTTAACTTGGTTATTATCAGCTGAACACTAGTGCTGCCTTCAGATCCACTGGATGCTTAGTTGAGCAAGAGAAAGCCCCAGCAGTATTTTAGATTCAGCTTCTGTATGATCCCAATGAGCCTCATTTCCTTTTTCACGTGTAGCTCTAAACAGCCAAGGATATGAGAAGAAAGAACTTTATTATATAAACCATGTGGGACTCCTCCAATGCAGATGGAAAAGGATAAAGAAATAAAAAACTCTGGGACGCACATGGCTCCATTTCTCTACCATATGATGCTGGCAAGGAATATATGCCTTTTGGCTGTCAAGAGGGCATGACGTCTTGACCACAGTAACACCCTTGCTTTGATTTTTGCAAATGCTTTATGCTTCATTTCACATGATCCTCACATCACACTTTTCATTCCTCTATCTGATATGCAGTGGCAGTGATATATGAGATGGTTCCTGTGGTCTCACACTCATCCTCTCTTCAGCTAGGGGACCAAGTGTGTGTTGCGTGTGTGTCTATCTGTGGTGTGTAGTCGGATGCAGTCTCTGATAGTGGCTGGAATGTTTTTCACTAAGACAAAGCGGTAAGATAGTCAAGGAACGTCTCTGTTGGATGCCCTTTTATGGCTGTTACTTTGGTCCATTCTCTGTTTTTGCAGCCCTAGGAAGGCAGTCCTGAAAGATGTTAGCACACTATTAAATCATTGCTTGACGACAGCATTATCATGAAGTTGTTGATCCTGGAATATCTAGTTCAGAATTATGCAGGGTCCCAAAGAGCTGTTATGCAACACTGTATAATAGTTTCTTTTCTATGAACTATATAGTGTACAAAACAGATTTTTAGATTAGTGGTCAGATGCTTAACTCAAATATAGCCAGTTTGCTTTAGGATATGTTTAAATTATCAACCAGTCCAGAGGTTTAATGACAAAGCTGAATGCATGAACGTTATAAAATGTAATGAGCTGTTGATCAGTCAGCCTGTATATCTTCCTCTTTCCATTGACTGATCTCTGGCTTGGTTTCTCAGAGGGTTCAAACCCACAGGCACTGTTTTTCGTGGGCAGAGCTACAAGTATGGCTAACTACATAAATGTCTGGGCAAGCCACATAAAGGCTTTCCCTGGTCCACTCCTCAGAAGGAAAGCCCAAGCTTTTAGACTTTCCTTCAACAATGGGACGTCTTATAGGGAGATCATAGTCTGACCAACCTTTGCCCTTCTATATGAGGGCCTTGTTATTGGTTTAACAATTGACATTGTTAATGTTTAAAGGGGCTTGGTGTAGAGATGGCCAATGTAAAACACGTGGGATAGAGGGAGTGGTCTTGGTCTCTGTCTCGGTCTCGGTCTCTCTCTCTCTCTCTCTCTCTCTCTCTCTCTCTCTCTCTCTCTCTCTCTCTCTCTCTCTCTCTCTCTCTCTGCTCTCTCTCTCTGTCCTCTCACACACACACTCACACTTTACAGAAATATACTATGCTGACATGCCTCACTTTAGGAGATTTCTCCCTAGGTGCTATCACTGTCCATCAGTGTGTTCCTCTCAGTGGTAGTGGTTAAGTGTGTGTCTCAGTGACAGGCTTAATAGCATCACTCCTGAGAGAGTGGGAGAATAGCAGCAGAACAGCTCGGCTCGGGTTTCAGCTGCAGTCAGTGTGTGCTGGGAGTGAGCCACCGTCGTTATATCATGCTTCATGTTTCCACAGTCTCTTACTCCCCCCATCTGATTATTAAATAACATGTTGCTCTCTGCAAACACCAAAGTTTGTCCCACTGCAACTTGCCAGCTTTTGCTTTGCAGGGCCTTGACTAAAATTTGTTGACCTAATTACTCTCTTACACACACACACACACACACACACACACACATGCGCACAAGGTAAGGTAAGGTGTCATCATTTATTAACTATTTTACACTCTGTTATGCTGGCTTTTGGTCAACTTTCTGTGAGTATTTGGCAAATTAATGCTTATTTTGACAGCTTAGATTCTCACTGCTCTTTATGATGTGCATGTGACTGGACTGTGCTCAGCACATGGACACACACACAGACTTGAGTTAGCATGACTTTGGCCTTAAAGAGTATAAGGATAGATGGAGAGGAGTCGGTACAAAGAAGGTACAAAGAACATTTTGAAATGGGAGAGAGAAACTTGAGAAAGTCCGCCAGAGACAGCGATTTGACTCACTTTTACAAGGATGAGAAAATAAATTCCACTTTTAATCTGCAAGCAGTCTAAAAATAGCATTCCACTCTGTGCTGGCTGCCCACTGGGGCAAGCTTGTTAAAAATCTGGTGTCTGCTGAGAGAAAGAGAGAGAGAGAGAGAGAGAGAGAGAGAGAGAGAGAGAGAGAGAGAGAGAGAGAGAGAGAGAGAGACCAATAGAGAGAGAGAGAGAGAGAGAGAGAGAGAGAGACTGTGTGTGTGTGTGTGTGTGTGTGTCTCATAGCAGAACAGGGCTACAGATGTACAAAGAAAGTGAGAGACAGAAAGTTCATAAAGCTTGATTCCTGGTACTGTCTGCTCCACACATCAGACGCCCATGCTGTCAGAGAGGGTTTTTCAAACAGCAGCAGAGCAGTGGCCTGTCAGTCAGCCTCCTGCCTGGACTAGGCAGGGGACTAAGGAAGCAGAAGAGTAGGTCTGTAGCTTCCACAGCACGATTAAACACCTTTTGCCCACGAGGCTTTTGTGAGCCTTACTGCAGCAATAAAAACAGCTAGGGCTTCAAAACATGCAATAACACACAGGGTTTTACTGGACCAGCGGTGTGGCAAGGCATTTCCTTATTCACACTCTCTCTTTCTGTCTATCTGTACTCTTCTGTTCATCCACTGCCAAGAGACATCCATTGTTGTTCTTGTCATCTTTTTACATTTGAAAATGCTGCGTTATATATAATGTGAACATCAGGTATAGACAACTGCACTGAGGACTGCGGAAATCTTTATTGGGCTTTTCATACAGAAAATGGAGGTTTTACATGCATGACTTCATGAAGTCTCACCAATAAGTTTACATCAGCAACAAACACACAGACCTGATACCGGTATATCTCCCTCTTATTGCTATAATGTTGTATAATGTTGGAGATACAAAATTTTCCTACAAAAGCAAAGCTTATCTGCCCTTCAACAAGTGTATTATAAATGGAGAAGGCCTAGTGCTCTTTGTTTTCATAAAGGTGAAGCAGATGTTGGCCGCAGGTTCCTCAGATGGTGGAAAAGGCTCTGCTGTCGTCCTTAAGACCAGTCCTGCCTTTGAGGCTTAGTAACATATCTGTGGAAGGTCATTGAAATACATCATCAGGCCAACTTGCCCCTGGTCACTCAAGCCCAGAGCTGTCAGAAAGGTTTGGAGACCTGTCTGACCCCATGACCCGAAAGCTTAGTCTCCATGTTCAGACATGAAAACCACCAATGAGTGAGAGAAGGCTGGAGAAAGTGTATGAAACTGTAATTCCACACCAGTCTTTATCCCTTCTCTCTGCATTGACCTGCACAGCAGCATTGGCAGGCCCTTTCCCTCTGAGCCCAACATTCCAGTCTCAACAGGAGCTGCCGAGGACGACACTTCACTTCCTCTCGCCTTCTCCTTTTTCTGTCTCTCGTTTTCTCTAACCCAGTCCTCCCGTAGCATGCCAGTTGCCAGCAATTACATTCTGCTCAGACGTTTGCTCAGACAATTTAAGGAGCCTGCCAAGGACACGATTACAAAGGCTGCAATTACCGTGCATAGCATAGCCTAGCATAACTGATAAATGAGTTTAAGAGCTTTTCAGTGTTTGCCCAGAATACCAAAGGTATGCAAAACCCCCACCCACATCCTTTCCAGAAGGTCAGCGGTGCCTTCTTTTTATTCCAGCACAACGTCACTTTTCCCACTCAGACCAGAGTCTGTGTTCTTTTACAATGAAAGATCAGCTGGAGCTGCTGGATGGAGTAATTGCATCACCACCGATCGACACCCATTACGCAGCTTCGCTGACTGCCAGTGAGCTCACATCTAGTCAAAATTTAGAGACACGGAAACAATGGAGGCAGTCTGAGTCTGATATTTTTTAAGCATCTGAAACCAGGCTTTTTCCTTAATCTAGGCCTTTTTTCACGTTAGACGAGCTGAATGTTTTTGTCTTTGAGAAGAATTTTCCATCCTTATGCTTGCTTTGCTCTGACCTCTTAAATGGCCATGGGGGAGTTGCCATTTTTATGTCCTCAGAGGTTGTTCGACCTTTTTAACGTTTCAGAAATCTCCCAAAAAACTTTTACGAGCCTGTAATTCATTTTAATCACCCTCTCCTTTGGAGGTAGTGTGACAAATAAAAAGAGGAAGAGAGAGAGAGAGAGAGAGAGAGAGAGAGAGAGAGAGGCAACGTAGAAGTTTGGGATTAAAAAGTGGACACGTACACATGCTAAAATGAATTGATATTAAAAATGACAGAAACGGGTTTTAGACATCTCTGGGAAGAAATTCTGTAAATAAATGCTTAGAAGATTGGGGCAAAAGCATAGGAATGCAGTAGTTCAGGTGTTTTTCAGTTTAATATCTTAATGTGGAACTGATTCCCTCAAATATGTATGGAATGTGTAATTGACTTCCCTGTATTGTTAAAAAGAAAGCACCTTTTTTCGTTTTCCCTCTTTCTCTAAAAAAGACTCTTTCTCCCTTAGAGATGAAGGCTTTGAAAGAAAGAGCTACTTCTAGCTTTCAAGTGTAGTCCCGAGGTCTCCTCATATTTCAGTGTAACTAGGATTCATAAAGTTAAAAAAAAAATGTAATTTCAATTGAATTTTGTTTTTAATAGATTTTTTGTTACATGTTTGTGTTTGAGTTTAGGTTTCAGTCATGTGTGTCTCTTGGTTGATTTGTGAGTGTGTGCACTCATGAGAAAGCGGCTCACTGACTGTGTGGGTCTGAATGTTAAGCCAGCTGAGGCCGCACCCTTGCCCCATTAACAGTAGCTACTCTCAGAGTTTTATAACCATGGGATTTAGACGCTGCCAGTTCAAATGGATGGGCATGCAGCAGGCCATGGGTGAGATGCTGCAACTAGCAGTGACAAAGATGCTTTCCCAGCTGTGCTAGAGGGATGGGAGGGAGGAGGCCAGAGGAAGGCAGAAAGTGATGGGGATACAAACCCCTGTTTGTCCCACAGCTGGGCCCTATAATGGCCGTATCCTATCTCTAGCAGGCCCAGCACCAAATGGTTTATTCATCAGAGGCACTCCAGGGTGCTACAGTAGCATGGCCGTCACACACACACACACACACACACACACACACACACACACACACACACACACACACACACATACACACACAGAGGGGGGCGCGTAAATTACACCTCACATTCCTCATCTCTTGCCTTCACTTCATGCCTTCACTTCTTGTTTGGTTTGGATGGATTACTGGATTGGCTTTCTTTTGCAACGGATCTGTCCAGGAAATCACTTAGGCAGAAATGTTGATAGAGCCACACCTGATTTTATTTTATCCATAAGCTCCTCTAATGAAGACAGAGTCAAATTCACCTTCGTGATTCTGGTAATGACTGTAATGAGAAGGACATTAATAGCCCTATAGAGGTCCATATTTCCACATGACATTTAATGACACATTGCCGCAGTCATGCTTTTCTTTGTGATGGATGTAGTATTTCTTTAACCTTTCAGACACTTAAATTGACCTCCAGTTCTACATATTTCCAACTATTTTGGTGTCCCCCCCCCCTTCTTTTCTGCTTGTAACATGGTTAGATAATTTCAAGCATAGGCTTTCAGATCTGCCTATGGTAAAGGCACACACATACACCTACAGTTATAACTTTAAAAACTCCCCCTGATATTCTGTAGGTCCCTTTGTGCTACCAAAACAGCTCTGACCCATAGAAATATGGACTCCCCAAGATCTCTGAAGGTGTGCTATTGTATCTAGCATCATAGATGTCATCAGCAGGTGATACAGTTGCTGAGTTTTTGGATATTACTAGTTTGCTTATCCACAAATACTTAGTAGGTTTTAGATCTTGGGAATTGGGAAGGGGAAGACAATCCTTGAAGCTTTTGTCATGATTCTCAAACTTTTTTGAAAAAAAAATTGCACTGTGGCAGAAAACATTATTCTGATAAAAAAGACCACTATTATAAGAGCTTTTTGTCAGCAATAATGATTAAGCAGGTAGCACCTGTCAAAGTAAGTGTTGAAATGCCATGAACTATGGCTTTCTGTAAAACATTGTCCAGAGCTTCACACTGCTTCTGCTGGTTTATTCTTGTGTATTCTGGTGCCACCTTTATAAGGCAAACGATAAACTTGCTTGGCGGTCTACATGAAGCACGAAAAAAGGTGATTCATCCGACCAGGTCACCTGCTTCTATTGCTCTATGGCCAGATTCTGAAGTGGGTGCTTTTATTGAACATGGGTCAGCAGGGACAATGTGACCAGTCTGTGGCCCTGTACAGAGCAGAGTGTTCAGACAATTTTCTGTCTTACCCTTGGGCACCCATGATCCTATCAGATGGTAATGTTTTGTCCTTCCCTGGACCCCTGGTATTCTGACCACTGCCTACCAGGTACACCCCATAATACCTGGTCTCTTCAAAGTCATTCAGATTATGCTTTCATCACAACAACTCCAAGAAATGCCTGTTTGCTTTCTGCCTTATATGAAATGAATTAAATCCCTGTGATCAATAAGCAGTGAATTTGTCCTCTGCCTTCTTCCCACTCTATAAACACTGGTTGTGAGCCAGGGGGCAGTTATAGGGTTAAGTGCTTGCACAAGGGCACTTCACTTAAAGATGCAGGAGTGGTATAGCGTAGTTTACCCACTCTTCACTCACTCTGTATTCGTGCCAGTCGAGGAGATTGAACTGGCAACCCTTCTGTTGCAAGCCTGTTTCTCTACACGCATGATGGTAGAGCAAATATACAATCACAATGCAGTACTGTTAAAGTGTGGCCAACTGGGCCAGCAGGATACAATGGAATGGTAAACACACATCAAATTGGCCTTCACCTCATTTCAGTTTTTTTATTTATTTTTTTTTTGTAAGTTTTTTCATAGAAAAATGTATTCAGTTTTGGATTTTCTCTCTCTCTCTCTCTCTCTCTCTCTCTCTCTCTCTCTCTCTCTGGTGACTAAGGGTAACAGTTTATATATAGAAGGCAGCACATCAATGGCTAGCCATGTGTTTAAATGCTCTAAAAACATTCTATAAATGTTTTGTTTCAGCAGGCCTGAATGTCCACCCTCTTATTCTATTTTCTGAATAAAGGGCATATGCAAACAGAATCTAAACAGGAAAGACCAAGGGCCTCAAATTTGCTCCTGGGTGCACCACTGGATCATTTAATTACCTACAGAGGTTCTGCCATTTGAATGAATCACATGTATATGTATCTGGTATCTGTTCACAGATAACTGCATTGCAATACTTGCATTTAACTTGATCTGATTAGTGAAAGGGCTTGTTTTCATATGCCATTTATGGAAGTATTTGCAGAGTAGGTTGATGTGAAATTATTTGCATGTGTTATGAGTATAACGTGGATGGTTCAGTCCAATTGGGCTGATCAGTTTTGAGGCATTTTCCAGCTGTTTGCTGGACATAAGTGTTCAAGCAGATCTGCTTGTGTCCAGCTGTAAAAATAGGAGTAGAAAGAGGGGAAAGTATGATTCATGGGCAGAGGGACAGGGTTACATCATGCTGTGCTGGTCTCTTTGTTGTAGAGGGATCTGTCTGCTGTCTGCATTGCTGTAGAGGGGGTCTGTCACCTAAAGGCCCATAGTCCCTACAGCCTAAGCAGCCTTTCTCCTTCACCCATGCATCAGCCCAGCTAGACTGCATCCACACTTCAGGCAGAGAGACAGAAAGATGAAAATGCTGGCATTTATTTTGCTGTATTTACTAATTTTGTAGTATGCCTATGGTCATCAGTTTTGGTTTTACACTAAGGCTACAGACAAATGTTATCTTTGACAACTAATTCCAATTTAAAATGTCTTTTTGACATTTATATGATCATTTATAACATTTTTGGCTTGATGAATTTAAGCAGCCATTCAAGAGATTGTTTTCCCTATCAACTCTCTATAAACGCTCTATTAAATGCTCTTGAAAAGCTACATTTTCTATAGGACCCCAACTAGCAAAAGAGCAAAGTTTCCAAAGTACACACCTCCCTCTGCAAGCCATTCTTTGGTTTGGCTGAGAATTTCACCCCACACACAGACCATGGAGGGCTGCTGGACAGAGGACACTTTCTCCAGCCGGGCATCAGGTCCACACTCACTGTACCCAAACAGAGCTGCCCCTAGTGGGGGCACAGACCATGTCTCACCCTTCTGGGCACCTACACACACATTCAGTACAGACTCCTGTTTGTCATTGACCAAATGGTCCTGCAGGAATGCAGAGCGACGTCCAAGAGGACTGGCCATGGAATATGTGGAGGGTAAATAAGAGATGTGGTGGATTAATTTATCCTTCATCTGAGTTTTGTGTCTGTGTTTGGACTGTATTGACCCCAGGGAATTGTGGCTCAGGTGATGCTTACTTGATCTTATGATTTCTTTGGCCTGTTTGCCAGTGTTTAGAAAGGCTTTGTTCCCTTATCACTGTAATATCATAATATCAGCTTTCACAATACTAATACTGAAAACATATTCACATAATCCAAAAAGCATAACATAAATCAATTATTTTGGTGCAGTAAATGCATTATATATAATGCATTAGTAAATGAATGGCATAGCACAGTTTCAGTGTATAGGAACAAGTCACATTTTTTTAGCAAAACCACACAGTCTTAATAGTTGCAAACAAGTACTCATACATAATGGCAATCATGCCTCAATAGTATGTGAATGATGCTGGAGCTGTGTCAGTACTGAGATCTGTGACCATTGGTTTTCTGCATATATGGTCAATCAATTCTAATTTAACTCCAGTCTGCAGGAATTGCTGGGCCTGTCCTGGCTTAGCAGACGATCAATACTAGTTCTGTGTTAAATAGAGAGGATCAGTACCAGTTCTGTTCAAGAGACTCTAGATTGGACATGTAAGTTCATATATGGCCAGGCTTGGTGCTATGAATGGCTCCTTGCAGTCACCGTACAGAGCGTCATTCTTCTCAAGCTGATGCAGGACTGACATCCGAGGGGAAACCCAGGGAAAAAGTCATTGGGGCCGACTGGATGTTTTCCAATTCCCTCTGGTAGGAGAGGCTGTATCAGGTGCTGTTTTAATGTGTTTAAAGCAGAAAAAACAAGGTAGTGTCCAGTGGCCTGGTGAGCAGCAACACAGGGCAGCAGGTAGAGGCCCTTAGAGTCCCTTGCCCTCACTCTCTCACTCTCATTCACTCATTCACTCACTCACTCACTCACTCACTCACTCACTCACTCTCTTTTGCTCTCCTGCATCAAATGAATGAAAGAGAGAAGAAAAAACATCCAGGCCTACACTAGTCCCGTCATTAATGCCCCAGGGTTTGTTTGTGTTCAGAGTTATTCACCCACTTTGCCATTTCCCCAGGAATCTTAAATAGCCCCAGCTCGGCTCCCTGTCCCACACGTAGGAGGGCCTCTGCACAAATACGGCTCTAAACGGTGTCTCAGTCTCACAGGCCTTGTCTCCTTCACTGTGGTCAGACCCAGATGGTGCTTTTGGATTCCAGGAATAGCACCTTAATACCTCCAGTGTGCCTCCATACCGGCCTCTATGCTCCTCTTTATATACATTATCTCAGAGATCAGTTTAAAAGTGGCCTGCATAGTAGCAGTCAACCATGGTGAATTATCCAACTATCCATACTAGTTTACCCAGTGGCGAAAACCCGGTTTGCAATGAGTCATTAGTTCCTGTCCTGCTCACAGGGATCTGCTAGAAGCCAGTCATGCAGATCAAGTCAAAGAAGCACACACATATGCATAGATATAAACACATGAACATGTGACTGAAAGGCCTTAGATCTGCAGGAGAAAAGCAAGCATTAGCTCTCTCATTGATCTCAGGGGCTTTCACAGGGGAATATTTGTGAATTTGAAAAATAAAGTCATCCTGGAGCAGCAGAGGAAGATGAATGGGGTTCTGTGCTGGGGCTGTCGGTGGACTGAACCCCTCTGTTTTTTTTTTCTCTTTCCTCCGTCAGAGTGGGTACACTAGGCCGCCTGTGCAGAGCGGGGGCGGAAGCAGGACGTGGCTGTGTAAGGCGATCTGCGGCCCTGCACAGAGCCCCTTTTCAGTGCCGGCCGCTCGCCATGCCGCTGCCACACATCAGGCAGTCCTCTGGCCGCATAAACAGCAGCTCACATCAGGGACAATCGCAGCATGCACCGGCACCCTGCCGGCAGCCTCAAAGAATTACCGTGAGAGAAAAAGCCATTCACTGGAGGGGCCAGAAAGACTGCTCAGCTACTGTAGTTCATAGAGGAAACGGAACACTCAGGCCCTTTCAGAATGCTGAAATAATTACATTGATTATTCTTATTATTGTTATTCATCATAATTCCTTCTGTGTTGGAAAGGGGGGTGAAATGAGAGTGCTCCGTTTCAAGCTGTTTCTCACTCATTGATTGTGTCTGGGCTTTCTCCAGGTCTGACTCTCCAGATCTGACAGTTCCTTCCTCCTCTCAAGGCTTCATTCTGTTCTTGACATTCCTCCCATCCAATCATTGCAGCTTTTTCAAACTGTCATTATTGTAAAGTACTTGACCTCTGTCTTACTCCGATTTCAGGGTGGTGGGACCGCCCAGGGTACTGTATTTTTTCCTTTCATAAGGTTGTTTTGCTGAGGATGCACAGCTGCAGATGGATGAAAGTCCTTCTTCTTCTTCTTCTTCTTCTTCTTCTTCTTCTTGAAGGTGTGGCCATCGTCTAGGCACTTAGTTGGAGCGCCACAGTGGAATCTAAAGCACTCAAACCAGTCCATCAGTTTTCCTTTATTTTCACTTTAACTGCTTGGATATTTCCAAGCCATTACCATAAAGTGGTTTAGAATGGGACGCATACCACTTGGTCTCCCACAGTACAAAATAAACAATCTCAATAAAAGGATATAGTTAGAATCGGAGAACGATGCATGTTAAATGGAAGTAGAAAAGGCTTTATAAGTGACACCTTTGTATGAGTGAGTCTCTGTATGCATGAGCATGTGTGGCTCTGTCTGTGTGTGCCTATGTATGAGCTACTTTTTAATTTGTGAAAATAATGGCGAAGAAAAGATTACTGTGCACAATAAAAGAATTTAGTTTAGAGTTTAATCGAGTTCAAAGTCCAGCAAAATAAATGAAAGCTGATTTTTTCTGTCTTTAAGCTCCTCAAGAGGAATGGCACATATAATGTTTGTTCCACTGATTCTTTGTGCCAGAATTATCTGAAATAAATAGTATTAGGAGGCTGTACACAAGCTTTTTATGGCCTACTTTCTCAAATACCACATCATGCTCTAGCATACTTAAAAAAGGCTGAGTTGTAATTAGGTCATTTGGACATTTCCTTAGACTATTTAAAGGCAGCTTGCTTTAGGAAAATGCTGGTACAAAGTGACTCACGCATCTAGTGCCCGGAAATCCCTTCTGCTGTTGGCTGGGCAACTACTGTTTTTGGCCTAACAGGGAAAATTTAAATAGAATATGACAAATAAATGAAATAATGAAAAGCGACTGCATTGAGCCAATTGTATTATTAACGCCAATCTTTTAAATGTGACAGACAGGGGCTGGTTTAGAACAAAGGAAATGTATACCACACCAGAGAGTAGGCAGGCTTTCTTTTGCCTTCTCAGTTTCCTCCCTTTCTTTATCTTCATTTATTACTTTTCAGTTTTTCTTTATTCTAATTTTCTCACATTCTCTCTCTTCAGTCATCTTCTCCCTTAAACAGCTCCTGTAGACGCTGACTCTTTAAGTGTGTCCTTTAAATAAACTTTGCACTATTGCCCCTGGCATTTAACCTCGAACAGCTAGTGAGATCATTTTGCCTTCAAGCCTCATTTTCACCCTGCATTTCTGCTTACTTTTAGCCGCATGGTAGCAGTGAACTGACCTGCCTGCCTAAGGCCTGAGCTCATTCTCTCTTACTCAGTACCCCCAACCCCCACCCTGCCCAGTGATAATATCGCCTCTCTTTGAGTACAGAAACAAGAAAGTATAGGGATTAAAGTAGCCCTGTCATGCATGATTTACGTAAAGCAGAAAGCACTTATGCATCAGATAAATATGGGCCTGTGGAGTGTATGAGTGAAAAGGGGACAGAGAAGTGAACAAGATATGGAGCAGACAAAAATGGAAAGGCTCAGTGTTTCTCCTACCCCTACATCAGTCAGTGAATTTTGCCAGCTTTATAGAAAATGTCCAAAGTCCTGACCATTAATCTTCCTTCTCTTTCCTGAAAGGGTATCACAGCATGTGCCTATGTTCATGTGAATGTGCATGCGTGTTAGGTGCCACTGTGTTTATATTCAGGCCCTGCAATGCTAGTCATTGCAAATGAGTCTCTTGCATCTGAAAATACACTGACTGATGTGTGAATCCGACAGTAGAAACAAACATACTGCTATATTGGTACACACAAAAACAAAAAAATACACTCTTGCAAAGAGGGAAGTTCAATTTGCAACTATTACTTTATTTACAGCAATTTACACTGTGATACAAGCACAGGATGTGGAAGGCGCCACAAAATATTTGTATTTAACGCAAATAAGCAATTTGCCTATTCTAATTAGATCTGCCAAACTTTTAAACTGCAGGTTGTTACTTATATATTCATAAATCCTCAGAATGACTGAACCTTCTAGCGCTTTTCTTTTTGTGCATTTTGTTTCCTGTAAAATACTTGTATCAAGATTAAGTGTACACATGTATGAAGTGTTCTTTGCGCTCCCGTTATCCAAAGCCATTCTTGAGTGATGTGATTGGCTGTAACTGAGCTTGCCCTCACATGCTAGATGGAAATAATGAAGCTATAGGCAGGCACAGAAGGTGGATCACACTTCAGATTGAGATAATCTACCTATAGACACTAAGACTTAGGCACCACATTTCACCACAGTTTGTCCCTAAATGAACTCCACTCAGCACTCTCAGTGAAACAGGGCTTCATGCAGGGCTGGGCCAGTGTCTGTCTTTGGAGGCTGCTGAGAGGATATGGAAAGAAATGGAAGTGACTCCAAAACCTCAGCCAACCTTCTAGAACTCACTTATCATTGGTCAGAGCCAAGCTTCTAGAACGTCATCATGTCCTTTGAAAAATATTCACTCTTTGTGTTTTTCTCTCTCACACACACAGTTCCTTTCACAGAGCAAATAAAAGCAAATCAGCAGCCAGGAGCCAGCTCCTGCGATGGATGAGTCTGATTTAAGCTTCAAATGAAAAAGCCTTCAGAAGATAAATTGCCAACTATTAAGATGTATTTCATTAAAAACAATACTTGCTTTCGAAATGATGCTGAACAAAAGATGGTGAATAGATGAATGATATGAATGAGCTAGCTGGAGTATGTGGATGAATAGCACCCCGTGTGCAGGGCAGGGATGTGGTTCTTCCTGCTCTCTTCAGCTGACTGGTCTTATTGTCTGCATCCCACTGATTTTGGACGCGACTAGACCAAACATGGCACACAGAAAGTTTTTATATTTAGCTCTCTCTCTCACTTTCTCTTCTCTTCAGTTTTGCTTGCTGAATTAAATTCTACAGTTAATAAATTAGAGCTTCTTTGGAGAAGAAACCAAATACTCTGACCCAGGCTGGTGCATGGAATAGAAAATATTGATGCTTTGGGTGAAAAAAGAATATTGGAGGCTTAGGTTTTAAAGGGCTTAAATGGAGTTAATCAAGGGCAAGTTTATCAGGGGATCTTACTGGAACCAGAAACCTGCCCCATTTCTTGTCTTTATTAGTTTACTGTCTGTTGACTCATTCATTGTTAATAAAACACATTTTTCCTATTTGCATAGTGCACAAGTCCTGACTAATGTTCCATGGCTTTGTAGGCATTGGGAAATTTGTATAAAAAAGTGGAAAAGATCACTTTTAAATGCCCTGAAACAAAGATTCCATCATGTTTGTGGAATGGTGTGGTTAGCAATATGGAAACAGACTAGGTCAAAAATGTAGTGGTAATAAAAATTGTCTGAAGGAGAGGAAAAAGGGAAACTTGGGAGGGGGTAAGGGGAGCTTCTGGAATTACACACTGTAACACCCCCACCACACACATGCACCCAAACTCCCAAATGCTCTTTTAACCACATTTTAGAGAAGTAGGGTTGTGAGACAAGTTTCCAGTGTTCCTCGTGGTGAAGTGTGGATCCTTGTCTAGGTTCCTTAAATTGAAAATAAACTTATAACCCATGATACAAGAAACCCTGACTTACAGTGAGGCTGAATTCTAAATAAACCGTCCTCTGCCTTCACATTTTATGTTACTTTATTAGACTGCAATGTGACAAAAATATGTGGCTATGCAGTTGCAGCTGTGATGACATGCCAGCTTTTTAAAATATCTGTATATCAAAAATGTCAAATTAGCCATCTAAGAGGTTTTTTCTTTACTGCCATGGGGAATTATTCTTTTTTTGTTCGCTTTTTGAATAGTTGGCTGTGACTGAGCCCAGTCTGCCTCCTGATGCTGACATTTCACAAGTCAAACACTCTTGAAAGGCAAATTGTTTGGATAATGGATGTTTCTAAAAATAAAAAGAGAGTAATCTCTTCTGAAGGTTGGTTTGGCTATGGTCTGCTTGCTGGCAGAGCGCCAGGCATTTTGGGCGAGTAGTGGTGCTCCCTTGGCCCATGGCTGTGTTGGGAAGTGTTAGGACTGCAGTCTGAGAGGACTTTAGTTGTTACTTTATCCCATACTCAAAGTCAGCTCAAAGAATTGACACAGTCGAGCTGCCCTGCAAGCAACTGCAACCCCTGTACCTCCCCCCACAAGGGTCTACCGTATTCCTTTCTTTCTGTTTTTTGCTCTTTTCTGTAACTCTTCTCATTGCAAATGGCAACTTTCATGAGGAGATATTTCAGTGAGCCAGGAATCTGGAAAAGCAGACCGTGTCAGGGAGGCCACCCAATGCTCTTTACTGGTTTACAGACACATGAAGAGAACCATTGTGTGTAAAGGTTTAGGACTTTGAAGATGCGGGTTTGGTATTCAGCTGAGCTGTCATGGATGGACGGCACGTTGTTTTTTTGCTTTATCTGGAAGCCTGCTTAATAGTTTACTGTTCCCAAAGATGTCACTGTGGCTCAAGAAGCACATCCTGTACCCAATGGAAAATGCATATGCCTGCATGCGCACGTTCAGATATATGTGATTGCATATTTATGAATATGAGAAAGTTTGTAGAAGCATGTAAGTATTAGAGATGGATATTACATTGCTTAAATGTTAAATTTTGAAATCTTAGTATTTTTTATTTGTGTGTTATCTCTCAAGTCAATCGTCAGGACTGTTATTATGTATGCATTGTAAATGACATCCCTTCAGTAACATGTGTCTATTGGATTGATCTAAGGCCACATTTATCAGCATTTGGTTTGAGGAATTTATCCAGAATTTAAATGATATTAATTAGTTTAAAAATCATTTTAGGGTTTTGTTCAAGTTCACACTTGAACACTATAAACGCAACTCATGATTATGCCTAATTAATGGATAAATAAGTGAAAAAATGCTTGCTGAGAAAGACCCTTAGGCACAATGGTAGTTTAACACTCGCACACACACACACACACACACACACACACAATAGAGAGAAAGAAAGATTTACAATTAAGATTGCTTTCACAAACAGAGCTTGTTTATATTTAAGATTCAGACACACATGTTTAAAAGGAGCCCTCCTGTTAGCTCAGAAAGGCGTCTGGGTGGTGTTTGTGGTGTGGCCATATGGAGCTGATGGTGGTGTGTGAGGCAGACTGACTTGACAACAGGCCCGTGGAACACACAAGCTTGCCTTAATTGACTTGTAAAAGTGCCTAAAATGCTGTTTTATGACACCATTTTAAGACAACTCGCAACTCGAGTTTGATATCATGACATGCTTGGCAATCAAATGTTTCACAGGCACCCTTTATTTTCAAGCCAAACTTTTATAAACTTTAATCTGCCTTGAGGAAACGTAAAACGGGAAAAGACTGAGCCTATCTTAAATCTGACTAAATTGGCAGTTTGATATTTTGAAGGTATTAAGGAACTGAGATAGTGGAACAGAAGGCTGGCAACCATGTGCATATAGATTTGGATTGGGGAAATCAGGCTGACAGTTGTGAAGATATAAATGAGCCTATGCTCTTTGTACGATGACAGCTGTGGATTTGGTGCTACTTCTGGTAGGCCCCTGCGAACCCAGCACTGTGCTCTTTGTTGTCAGAGATAGCTCGCGTTCCCTCTGCTGCAGATCCAAGAGGCCAGCCAGCATGGGCAAACAAATAGGGAACGTGATGTATGGCCTGGGGATGGATGGAACGCCGCTTTCCAAGGAGCTCCCGCTGGGTGACTCGCACACCTCTGGCTCACAGACACACATATGTGCACCCTTCAGTTCTGACTGCAGCTGGAGATGGAGAGGAGATGTGACTTTTCACAGGTTGATCCAAACCCAGGCACAGCCTAGCCTCCAGACCAACATGCTAAATACCAGAGCCAGACTGTGGACAGGGTGATGCAGATAGGGCTCCTTGGGAAATGCTATCAAATGTCCTGGGCAGCCTCTTGACGTGTGTGAAAATCAGGGCATTTCTATTAGCGATATTTCATTCCATGGTAGACCATGAAAACAAAGATTCCTTGAACCATAGGCTTATTAGTATTCAGTTAATGAGATTATTCAGTAACAATGATTCATTCATTAATTGTATCAAAACATTTTGCATTGATTAAGTTTGTTGCTTAGCACTGGAAGCTTCATTAATTAAATTTTTTTTACATTTCTGATTCAACCACTAAAATCTGTAATTAAAGTGCAGAGAGTTCAGCCTCTAAAAAGCAGGCCAGAAATCCCAGAAAAATGCACAGAATCCTACAGAAAGAGAACAGTCATAGCAATGTAATACCATGTACTTATTCAGCAATAAGCTCATTCATAAAGACCTTAATGTGAATCTAAGGTGATTTTAGTAAATCTTTTAAGCCTATTGTGATCAAAAGCCTTTAATACTGCTGCACATGAACTAAGTATTTGTATGCTTTTTTAAGATTGTTTTTTGTTTGTTTTAGGGGTTTTTTTGTAATATAAGTTTAAAATAGTTTTTTAATATATAGTGTGTTTATCCTATCAGGTTAATATGAATAAATAATAGTATTTGCCACTGTCATCAAGATCATAAATGGGCAGCGGTGGCCTAGTAGTTAGGGAGTTGCCCCAGATCAGAAGATTGTGGGTTCGATTCCCTCACCAGTAGGTTGCAGTACCCTTGAGCAAGGTACCGTCCCTGTCACTGCTCCCCGGCTGCTTTCAGTAGCTGCCCCCTGCTGCATGTGTGTGTATGGGTGAAACGCAGAGGTTGAATTTCATCGTGTTGTGGTGTGCTGCGTTTCACAATGACAAGGGTAGTCATTTTCATTTTTCTTTTACATATATGGAATATATTTACCATGACTTATTTGGACACTGCCAGTGAGCATGTAAGGCACATGACATTGGCTGCTTTTAGTTAACATACCAAGACTCAACCATGTTTCACCAAAATATATCAGATTAAACAAACATTAAGAATTTTTACTTTCCTTGCAAGCTTGCCAGCATTTGTACAAGAAAGATTTTTCTTTAGATCCTCTAGCTCTTGTTAGAACTAGTTGGCACTCTAAATGTGCCAGCTAAACAAGCAAACGGTCTTTTAGGCATATCATCTATGAACCTCTAAACATCAGTCTGCTTTGGTAAAAGCAACTGTTGCTAAGCTTCAAGAATCACGACTGATTTACTTGGCAAGTGTTTGCTAGGAATCTCTGTCAGCAGGGTTCAAAACTGTCAGGTTCTGCTCTTCAGTCCCTCAGGGTATGTGCTCTGTCTAGAAGGATGTCTCTCTGCCACTCCCTTTGCAGCCCTACATTAAGTGTGAAAACTTTAATTGACAACAACAATTGATAATGTTCACATAGCATAATCAGCAATTTTTTAAATGCCCATTTCCTTTTAGTGGGGGGATGTGATGGCAAAAGTGTTTTGAAAGAGGATATCTGAAATTGGCCAAATGAAACTTAGTAATCTACCCCAAGGCCACATAAAAGAAGCTCTTCCATGAAAGTAGCACCTGCTGATTTTCATGTCCAGGCCTGTGAAAGGTGCAAAGATCATGAATATAACATGTTCTCTATTCACGCAATGCAATTTAAATATTTAGAAAGAGATAAAGCACCATACTCTGGAATTCTAAACATAATAACTCTAACAAAATACTCAGTTATACGGCAGTTGATTATGATTATGATATGAGTATGATTTTAACATCCAAAACTAAGCTAGGTCACTACTTAATAGAAAGCAGGCTACTTTCAAAGTACTTTGAATTATGCAAAATGCTGAGGATAGATGTCTGAAAGGGCACGCTAATGTATTTTGGATAAAGGTTGAAAAATTGAAAGGGAAAAGGGAGAAGGGAGTAAAAGTGTCCTGACTGCTTTTTCCCACTGTGTCCCTAGCCACACAACGCCCAGTCATTGTCAGTTCCGTGTAATTATAGGCTTGTACCATACCATTAAGTATAAAGGGTCATACATGTCACAGTGAAGTAGAGATCACATGATCAGGCTGTGGCTGATCTGTGGTTCAGTGTGCAGACTGGACAGGCATTTCACTAGTGAAAGTGAATATTGATCTTACTGCTTTGATTTAATTTGTACGCGTGCAGAATAAATTAGGAATTTATTTAAAAACTTGCCAATTTCTTTTAACTGTTAGCATTAAACAGTAATTTCTGGGGGGGGGGGTTGTTTTTTTTGTTTGTTTGTTTTTACCAGACTAATTCACAAGGAGTGAAAGATTCACTTTTTTCACTCTACCAGTATGAAAGATGTTCTGGCAGTCTCAGTGTCTCCAGTGACTAGCTTAATAGCAAAGCATCATGTCTAACATGGTAGAATGAGTAGAATGTATGTAGCTCTTGATATAGCTTCACATGGTGATTACATTTAGGATAAAGTGGGGAAAGGTTTCATAGACTTTCTATTCTGGATAAGATAATAGTTGGTCCAGGATTATCTCATCAGCCAGACTGATAAACTAATGGTTGACAAGCTTCTGCTGCTGCTTAACATGGGAGAACAGCAACACAGAGAAATAAGCATTGGTTTTAAAAGATTTTACATCATTAAATTACACTGTGTTGAGTCAGTTTTCTGTTTTCTTTCACACTATGATCTATTGTCTCTATTTTATAAATAAACTAAAGGCATAATCATAGTTTGTATTAAAAAGTCACTGTCAAGTTCACCTGCAAATTAGCAAGTTTGAATAAATGTTTTTACACATCTTGCCTCAACATTCCAATTTGTTTATTTTGCAGCAAAATTGATATAATACTGCTCTCTGCTGGTCAGATTTAGTATTGCTGAGCCTCAACATCTGTATTTGTAGTTCCCCAATCTCGTTTTCTTGACTTTTTTTTACCCATATGTTTATATCACTGAATAATGTTTATAGCTTGGATGTTTTGTTTACGAGATCTTGAAGTATTTTCATATTCATATTTATGAAGTATTGTTATTTCTTTTCATTTAGATCTCACCTGTTCTAACGAAGTTAACATGCTACATTCATGATGAGAACTGATAACTCTTGTTGACTACTATGTATTTTACTTTCCTTTCAGGAATTCAAGATGATGACCGATGATCACTCACTCATGGAAGAAACGAGGAAAACAGAGAGAAAAGGTTAATCTTGTGATTATTGACTACATTGCTGAAGAACCATTGATCCAGAGTAGAGCAAAATGTCATTGTGTCATAGACTGTACAGATAAGGAGCAGCCTGCTGAACCAGCCACGCTGGCACCATGGCAGGAGAGACTCAACGGATATTTGCTGCCAAAGAACTGGACACAGAGTCCCACCAGCAAGAAAAGGGGCCTGCGAGAGAGCAGTTCAACGAAAAAGCATTAAAAGGGTCTCCTCAGCACTTTCAGAATGTGAGTCTGGAGCCACAGACTGTTAACAATGGTGCTAAATTGGTAGAGAAGGAGCGAGAGAACCCTCAGCAACGTGAAGCTGTTATCCGGCCACAACAAGCTGGAAAAATAGATTTTAAGTCACTGCAGAAACATTCAAAGTTCAGTGACAGAACATGGCCTTGTGGAAAGAGCAGCCCTCAGTCCCCTAGCGGGAAAAGCCGTAATCGTGATAAGGGGAAAAGGTCCGGAAAAGGAGAGCGTAGTAACCCGCAGCACCTGTACAGACTGAGTATTACAAATCCACGCTCCAATCCTACTATTGGAATAGCCTATCCACAGCAGAAGGTTTCACCTCCCAAAAAGCTGGATGCCAGCCGGGGTCCTGTCTCAGGCAGCTACAGGTTTCATGTGCCAAGCATCCCAGAGAGAGAAGCTGAACTTCAACAGGAGGAACTTAATTACAACCGCTGCTTTCAGGAGAGTTCCTCCAACCTCACGTCCCCAAGCTATACCTCACAACCAGTGGGCTCTGCAGCTGGGGGCCCTGCTCTCCAGCATCCACCTCCCACCCCACTGCAGCAGCAGCCCGGACAATTGGAGAATACTAACACTCAACCTGTCAGTCAAATTGTATTCCCTGACTTTCAGTTGAGTGGAGCTGACCTGTGGCAGTCTCCTGACAGGACTTTCAGTAATACTAGTTTTGGGATCCCAACACAAAAATCAAATAATGTTATGGATGTTAATAAGCCAAATGGGTTTGTTCCATTGTCATTTCAGTATGGGTATCCATTATTAGATGATGCAGCCTCAGACCCCTTCCCTTGCGATCAGAACCCACAGTCCCAGGAATTTCTTGAAGCATCTATGGGTCCTAACCCAGTACCCCAAAACTCTTTTTCTTTTCAGTCATCAGGGGAGGAACATGACATTGTTCAAAGTAACACACAATTCAGTAATGAGCAGACAGAAGACAGATCGCCATTTTCTTTACACTCCAAACCAACCCAGTATGTACAGACTCCACATGGAATGCCATCATCTGTACATTGCACTAGGACAGTAAGTGAGGATGTTAGCAATGGTAAGAGCTCAATATCTAGCAGTCACCAATCAGATCAAAATAAGGGTGTTTTACCTGACAAGTCAGACAATTATTGCCCAATAGACACTAGGGATACAGGTGTTACTACAGGGGGCAAAAGAGACTGCCATTCAAAAAGCAGTGCTTGTAGTCAGAGAGTTCTTATTCAAGGTGGTGTCCATCATGTCAGAAATATTTCACAGGGTCAGAGTTCACAGACGCACTTTTCAAGCAAAGCTTACAGCCCTCCATCTAGCACCATCCATATTAGCTCAGCACCTCATGACAAAACTACCAGTAAAAACCAGAGCAGGGTAACACAGTCATGGGAAGGGCCCAACAAGACTTTCCTATCACCCATGGATCAAAACTCCACCCCATACCCTGTTCAGTGCCCAACATCCATTGAGCAAAGACAAAACACAGGAATTACCAGTCGAATGCCCTGGCAGCAGATACACCTCACTTCAACCATGCCGAACCAAAACAGGATTGAGCTTTCCAGACAACTTAGTAATCAGCAACTGACTTTTTTGTTAGCTCCGACTGAATGGCCAGAGGATAGCAAGTCTAAAAAAAGTAACATTCAGAAAGGCTCCAACAATTTTCCCAGCAAAAGGCCCAGTGAGTCTTTCTCAACCCTTAGGCAAGACAGTGCAAAACAAGGCTGTAGCACAATAGCACCATGCCAGTTTACAAGTAAAGGGGAATCAAGCCAAGGCCAGGTTCCTGAGGCCAAAAATAAGCCATTATATTATGGTATAAACCAGACAATACATGGGTCATCAAGGACCCCCAGTTACTCCCCATTACAGGTCCCAACCATTGGATTAATGTTGGTTTCTCCATATGATTCACCCTCACATTCACCCATACAAAATCCAGCATCTAGCAGCACATGTTCTTCCCTTTCACCAGAGTCTACTAGCCCTTCTAACATTAGCTCTGATGACAGCCAAAACTCAAAAGCACCTCCTCCTCAGTTTTATCAGCAGCACCAGGGTAAAGCTTCTTCAGACACCATGAACAGTAATCAGCACTTCCATTCAGAAGTCTCCCGCACCTTGCACTACAACCAAGAACGAGCCAAAGAGAATGTGAGCTTTTCATCAAATACTAGACATCCAAAATCTAACATGGAGAATTCAAAAGGTTGTCTGGACAGCTATGGTATGGAGCATCATCCACCTCCCCCATACTCAGCTCACCAACTATTAGCCAGCTCATTAGCCACAGCAAATCTTGACCAACTGGATGTGCTTCTTACATGCAAGCAATGTGATCAGAATTTTAATAATCTGGCTTCTTTTCTTGACCATAAGCAATACTGTGGACAGCATACATTTGCACAAAATGACTTCAAAGATGTTCGCAAAGTGGAAGACCCAAGAAAGTTTCATACTGACCACACAAAAGCCATTTCACTCGGAACCAGTTTTGCCATGTCAAGGAGTTCATCTGATTTGCATCTCTCCCTGCTAGGACTCAACAAGAATGGGGAGATAATACAAGAAAGTGAACCCAAAGTAGAGGCAAAAGATGATCCTATGAAACTCATGCTACCATCTGCACCACTCCCTGATTTGGAGCTGGAAGATGCTAAGTTAGACAGCCTCATCACAGAAGCCTTAAATGGTTTAGGTTATCAGTCAGATAATGCAGAGATTGATAGTAGCTTCATTGATGCATTTGCTGATGATGAGGTTACCACTACAAAATGCTCATCTAACAGACAGACTCTAAAAACCAAAGACTCTATTGTGTTTGAGAGCAGAAGTAAGCATGAATTTACATCTAGTGAGAAATCAATTACACAGGGAAAGTATTCCTTTGACTCAGAATCAGATTGCCTCAGTTCTGAGAGCAAACACACTGATATCATCCACAAAGAAAATAATACGGATTCCAAGGCATATGAGAAAAATGCCAAAGAGGAACTATCTCTGATGAAGAGGGAATGCTCTTCAGGGGAGTCTAGCACACACAAAGAGTGGGTTAAAGAGAAGTGTAAGTCAGACAAGATAGCAGAAGAAAGCAAGCAATGTCCCAGGTTTCTCTTGTCCAGAAAATTTTCAGAAAGGTGTGGAATCAAAACAACTATTCCTCAATCCCCTACTGCCACTAGGAGTCCCACATCTCAGAGGCCAGCTGTAAGGGATGGTAAAAGGAAGAGGGCCAGTGGAGGAAGCTGGAGTAAGGAGCTCATTCACAAAATAGTCCAGCAGAAGAATAAGCTGCACAAGCTCCATGTGAAAGGCACTAAAAACATGCAGTTCTCACTGGTGATGGAGAGGGTGACGCCCACAATACAGAACCCTACATTCAGGGAGTATGACTATGTCTCTGATTCAGATGATGATTGTGAGCCAGTTAAAATAGCCAGCCAGGGATGTCTTAGCCAGAGCATTCGTTGCAAGTACACTTACACCAAAGAATGTAAGGGGAGGATTAGAGCAGATAGGAACATGGAGAGTCAGTGGAAGCAGGACAAGATAGAGACTTTTGAATCCAAGAAATCGGAGGATGTCTCTCCATCATCAGTAAAAGAAACCTCTGCTCACCAGAGAGTGAGAAGACGAAGCAGCAGATCCTCCACTAGTAGTGAAATCAGCACATCTGTGAGCATCTCCAGTGAAAGCATCAGCAGTCCTAAAAGCATTGATCGCACAGATTCAGATGGTGAAAAAAGAATGGAGATAAGAAAAAAAGACCAGGACTTCTGTGAACAGGAGAGATCGCCACAAAGGATATTAAAAGAGTCAAGCACATCATTAGCTTTGACTTTCACCAAAAACACTAAACATTACAGCACTGACAAGCTTTTACTCTCGGAAATCAAAGATGGTTGCACTACTTCCAAGTGTTCAAATGTCATCAGCACATCGGAAGAGACTGCATCAGAACATACCTTAACTAAAAGTACTGTTAGCCTTTCAAGGTTCAAAACCACCAGAGTAGAGGTAGAGGAACAAATGGACCACTATGGTTGTGAAATTGCTGCAGACACAGAGGAGCCTACACCACTTGGCAAAGAATATAAAGATTACTTAAAATGTGGCACGCTCCTCAGGAATCCTGGTGTACCTTTGAACTCAGTGAAGGCCAATAATGACAAGGATACAAATCACCTCTGTAAAATCAAAGACAACAAGGATTTCTCAAAAGGAAAGTCATTGCACAAAAAGAGAGAGGATCAGAAGACACATCAAGACTCAGGGACTTTACCAAGTACCCATGACAACTTTAGCGATATTTCTGCAGTCAAAGAAACACAGACTGGTTCAAGTGTCTTATTCTCTGAGGCACCAACACTTTGCAGTTCACTCATAGATAATGTTTGTCCATCACCCACTAAACTTAATGCTCCATCGCCACAAAAAGACAGAAACTGCCTCATTCCTTATTCTTTAGAGCATGACCAGAGTCTCATGAAGTCACCCCTCTCATTTGATACATCTTCAATGTTTGGTGACCTCACAGTAGGTGGATTTGACAACAACCTGTACCCAGATATTCCACTTACCAGAGAGGGCTTTGGCTCTATAGAGACCACAGCTGACAAGAAAGAGCTCTTTGAGTCATCCTTTTCACCATTGTTAGAGCAGAGAGACTGGGGTCTGATAGTCGATGTGACTCCTGAGCTCCCTGATGAGATTTCACAGTACAAAGAGGATTCAGATATAACAAACGATAAAAAGACCAGTTTTAACCCTGTTACTTTCACTTTGCCTGAGAAAATAATGGACTTCCCCCCAAATAGCTGTGTCTCTGAAGATGAGCTTGAGATAAAAAGAATTGTGACAGAGCTTGAGAGCCAGCTCCAGACAGCTAAGCTAAGCAGCACATCTCCACTTGACAATGAGACACCAAAACATCTAACCATGAGTAAATTTTCACCACTGAGATTGGGTCATGAAAGTGATAGTGAACAAAGTAGCTTGGATATGGTTTGCTCGTCAGAAAGCCTCGCTCTTGCTGCACAGTCAGACTCTCATCAAGAACTTTTTGCCGAACCTGACCTGCCATGGTCAAGCCCAGTTCAATTTGGGTTAATGGGTGGACAACAGTGTCTTCACACACCAACTCACTCTACTGTGGTAGACACCCCAGTTAACTTAGGTCATGATAAAGCAGATGCAAAGGATGGCTCAGACCAAAAACTATCTGCAGAGAAACATCCAACACTAAACACAGAAAAGAAAACTGAGAGCAATGATTCTCAGGGCACATTTACAGAGAAATCAGAAGAAATGATTGAGCATGAAATGTATACAGAAAACCTCATGAGAAGCCTAGAAGTGATGTCAGATTCTTTGTCATCAGGCTTAGAATCATCCCGTTCGCCTTTTCAAGAAAAGGAGTGCAGTGCTGCAGAAGAGCAAGAGAAAGAAAGTGAAGACAAGACCAATCTCACAAATGAGACAGAAAAAGTGGATGCTGGAAACATAACAGTAGGCCCTAATGCATACTCAAGAGATCTGAAGAAAAAACTCTTGGAACATCCACACAAACTTAAAACATGTGAGTCAAATTTAGATGGCCTCTTTGTCACAGAGGAAAACATCAGTATTGTTGGGGATAAAGATGACCTATTGCAAGTTAAAGGCACATCATTAAAAGTGATTCAACCTGATAAAACCTCATTTGAAAATGTTTTAGTGAAAGAATGTGAGGAATCATCAAGCACAGTCCAACTATCAAAGTCCCCAGCAAACATATTTGATGACAAGAGCTGTGAACATGATAGCCTTGTAGAGACAGACAAAGTTGGACCTGAACCTCAACTTGTAGATGTTAATTCAAAGAGCCTTCCCAACAATTCAAATATTCTTCAAACATTCTCATTTAAACTGGACATGGAAAGCAGTATTTGCAGCAAACAGGAAAGCTGCCAAGCAAAAGAGATTTTCTTGGAATCAAATACTACCAAAGATGATAAGCAAATGCTTGAAACTGTATCAGCAAACAGTAGCACTCAAGATTGTGAAAATGAAATGAGCACAATAGAGTCAGCAAAAACCAAGTTGAATCTAGTACTTGTCAGCAAAGCATTACCTAACAGCGGAAATGAAACAATTCTTGAGATCCAGGCACGCGATAGAAACAAGGTGACTACTCATGAACAACAACAAACAGAGGAGGGTCAATGTTGTGAACCCAACTCATATGTGACAATTTCTAAGCATCCATCCTATAAAGACTGTGTCCAAAATAAGAATGAGGACTCTCAAGTAGAACCACTGCCACCAATGAGTCCATCACCACTGAGTCCTTTACAGATTTCTTCAAGGAATACATCTGTGCTTGAAGACAAAGGTCCATTAACAGTTTGTTGGACTAATATTGGCATGATTACACCTGCTTTGACTGGAGACAAACCAAGCCTTAAAAGTGACAGCTCTGAAGGTGGGGATGCCTGCAAGACACTGGAAATCTGTGTGTCATCATCTAAAGCAGAGATTAAGGATTCTTTTGGTATCCATTTGGACTTTGAAGAAAAATCAAACAACAAAATATCTAGTCCAGAAACAATTTTTACTCCAGAAACAATTGTGGACAACATCTCCCAACACAGTTTCAGTGAGGCAAGTGAACAGTCTGAGCTGCTGGATGTTCCCCAAAATAAAGACACACTGTATGATTTAAAACTAAGTCCACTGAATTGCAGTAAAAGACTTTTCAATGACCAAAGTTCTAAAACCATAAATAATGAGACTGATGTTCAACCCGACATAAAGTCAAGCCCAAAAGACAGCCTCGATTTCAGTAGTTGTGCACTAACTGTCAATACACAGCTGTCTTCAAGTTGTCGTCTCAGTCCAATACATGTTCAGAATGAGCTTGAACTAACTACTCAAGATCACTTAGTCAAACTTGACATGCCACATTTTGTTAACAGAACTTGCCAAAGTAAAAAGTATAACTGTATTTCACCCACTCACCATCTCCAAGGACAAAATACAGCATCAGCTGATAGAGAGCCGCTCTTAAACACTCCACAAGATGATTTGAGCGCTTGTCATGTACCCCTTGAAACTATTGATTACATGGACTTGCACATTAGCCTGCTGAAGAAGCCAGATGTTGACAACACAGATGGTCATATAATCCCTTTCAAGCTTGATGACTTGCCTCAGAGGCATGGTATACCTCTGAATCAGGAGACACTAAATTCTAAAGAGCAGCTACCTGCGGTATCTGTAAGTTTCACAAATATGCCTACTTCTGTGATGGATAAAAGTACAAAGCAGTCAGATGTAAAAATTTCACCCAAGAAAAGTGGTTCACAGAATGCAGTTCAAGGCAAATTTCAATGTGATATATGTTTCATGTACTTCCGCACTGTCCCTGGACTTAAGAGGCACAAAGCAATGAAGCACACAGTGAAAGCTGAAGGCAATTCAGTTCAAAATCCAACCTTGAACAAACAAGGGTTAATGTCAGTTTACCAAGTGTCACAGTCAGTGGACAAGGAGCTTAAAGATAGTGGTGGGATCCCTGATTCAGACAAAGATGTGTCTGTAAGACATGGAGATCAAGTAGCTCTTGCTTCAATGTTTGATAGCACAGCAAATGAATCACATGTTTCAAAAAGCCTAAACAACAACAATAAGGAGGAAAAACCTTCAGTATTTGACAAAGCAAAGAAAAATGGCAAAGTGAGAAGAAGCAAGAGCATGGATATCAGCAATGAAGGTTTAATTCCTGAACTGATGAAGCAAGACACTTTCTCAGAAGAGCTACTCAGTATACTTAAAACTGACATCCTACATGCTATTTCTCCAGATTTTCCCACAATGGTCCAACCAGAATGCCACAAGTTACCTGAAAAGCAAAGTCCAACTAACAGTCCTAGTTGTCAGCACATGAAAGTCACAGAAGGTCATCGGAACATGGAAAGTACTAGTGTCGATGAGCAAGAGATGACAGTGTTCACTAAGATGAACTGTGCATTTCTTAGAAGTGAAGAAGAAGATGTAATAACAAAATCAAAAACATGTACAATGTTAGAGACATTTGAAAAAAATGGGCAGGAAAATGCTCCCATTTGTGAAGAATATGCCGACACTAAGGAATTTCTTCACGTGAAAGAAATTTGTGATCCATGTGAAGAACCTACTGTTTCTATCAAATGTGAGAAAACCACAGATGAAAACAATACTCAGTCTGAGGCTTATAAAGATCATTCTTTAAGTCCCTGTGGATTGGGTCCTGACCTCAAAGCACTCTTTGATGATGAAAGCAAGTTCTCCCAATTATTTCCAAGAAATGATGAAATGAAAAGGAAAAAGTGTGCACGTGTTTATGGAAAAAGTAACAAAAAGCAGAAACAAATGCCATGCTTAATCTCAGAGTATGCTGGCCCCAACATTTTTCATGATAAGAATGACGAAAATAAGGACAAAACTGACAATGCGTTTGTCATTAATCAGAATGACCAGTGTGAATATGAAACAATATCACTTGATGATGCTAAGATGCTACAGATGTGTCAAAAAAGCACACTCAAAAGTTCTGTTGACCATAGTCTCCCAGTAGATGTCATAACAGATCATCCAACACACTATGAAAGCACTCCTGAGGTTGGCATAAAGGACCTTTTATGCCAGACAGAAGACACAAATAGGAGACCTTCAGTGCATTTAGATGAACCTGAAGAAACGAGTACAGAAAGAACAGAGTCTTCAGGTACCCTAAGAGACTGTAAAGCTGATGTGTCTGCCAGATGTACCCCTCTTGGCTTGGTCTGTGTGCAAGAAAATATTCCTTGCCATCCGAGCATAGACATTCAGAATCTCAACGCTACATTCCAGCTCCCTGAAATACAGTTCTTTGAGCCTGGAAGGGACATTTCTTTGGTTGAGGATATTGCCAGCAATAGAACTGAGATAAAAGAGCCTGAAAAATCACCCAAGAAACCCACAGAACGCAAAGGCAGGAAACGCATTGAGACTGGACTGAAGCCCAAGGATAAGCAGTATAAATGCAAAGTGTGTTTTACATGGTTCCTCACCTTGGGTGAGCTAGACTTCCACAAACTATCTCACAATCCGTCACCTCCTCCCACTTGTTATATGTGTGTCCAGCGCAAATTTAGCTCTCGTGAACAGCTACGAGACCATCTCAGGGAGAAGCACGCCAAGAATAAAGCAGGTGTTTGGACATGTGGCATGTGCTTGAAAGAGATCTCAGATGTCTGGATGTACAATGAGCATCTGCGAGAACATGCCACACAGTTTGCCCGAAAGGGTCAGTCTCAAAGTTCCCTTCTAGACATGCCAGGTTGCTTAATGCAGGAGAATGCTGTGAAAAACTTCATTTCTTCAATCATGCAACATCGATCTAAGTCCATGAAAGGGGAGAATGCCAAATCGTCTAAGGAAGAGAGAAGGAATTCTGTAGATGCTTCTGGGGTAGAGCAGAAGTCCTTATACGTATGTGAGTCTGCAACTGTACAGACTAAAGTAAATGCTGGGATAGTGACCAAACACGCCATGCTTACACCACTTGAAGTCCTACACAAGGCAGAGGCTACCCCAAAAACTATTGAAATGCATCCCGATTGCAAAGACCCATCAAGGGACTGTCATCACTGTGGCAAACAGTTTCCAAAACCATTTAAGCTTCAACGTCACCTAGTGGTTCACAGTTTACAAAAGATTTACATGTGTCAGAAATGTCCAGTGTCATATCAGGAAGCAAAGGAACTTAAAGAGCACCTGAAAAATGAACATGAAGAAGTGGATGAACTTGACTCTAAGCACACTACTCTGTACACCTGTGAGCTGTGTGCTGATGTTATGCATGTCATTAAAAAGTCTTTTATCTGCAGTACCTGCAATTACACATTCTCAAAGAAAGAACAGTTTGACCGTCATATGGAGAAACACCTGGCTGGAGGGAACAAGATCTTTAAGTTCAGAGGGGTTGTACGACCTTGCAAACCTCTCACATCACAAGAGAATGAATTTGATATCCCACCAAACAAGAGAAGAAAGGTACTTAGTGAGAGTTCACAGGACAGCAGCTTGGACAGTGGCATTGCCAGCATTGCATCTGTACACTTCAACCAGTGTACAGACTCACAGAGTCTGAAACCAATTGTAGAGGACCTTTCAAGTCACAGCACAGATGAAAAGTCCACTGAAACAAATAATGCAAGTGTGAAAATTGAGGATGTACAAGAGGACCTTTCTGAGGTTCTGGAAGAGCCAGAGAAGTGTCATCCCCAGATGAACTCTGTTGAAAACACCCTTCACCCAAAAGCAATGCCAAAGGAAGAAGACAATGAAGATGTTCTTACACATAAACTCCAAGGCATAGACAACAGAGATGTTGGTACGTATAACAGAATTTCTCTGGCTGATACCTGTAATGTCAAAATCGAAGAGGAGTTTGGCACAATTCAGACCACATTGTCAGTCCCAACTTCAGATAAGACTACTGTTCTAAAGACCCATGTAAAAGAATGCTCAGGTCTCGATAACACAGATGAGGTGATGGAAGATGAGGACTCAGATCTGTGTAACTTGCAGGTTTTTGAACCAAGAAATAAAAGCATGAAATGCCTAAAGGGTGAAGGTATTTTGTCCACTGAGGACTACCAACTTGAATTTATGACACAACCATCACCATCCAACCAGAAAAACCAACAGAAGCAGGAGCAGATAAATGAAGATTCAATCATTGACATAAATGAAAGTGAGCAGGACACAAATCATTTTGAACAGCCAACATGCACTCTGGTTAAGGACAAAACTTCTTACAAGTCATTGGAAAATATTAAGCAATGTCTTGAAAGCAGTCCAGGGACACCAAGCTTTGGAGATGGTGCCTCTGATGTTGCAGTTGTAAATCATCCCAAGATTACTCCCGGTTCCATTACTTGTGAGGACAAGGACTATATAAAGCAGAAAAAAAGGAAAGACCTGAAGATAACACAAAGTTCTCAAAAAACAGCATGTCCTGCTACACGGGAAAATCTTGGCATTGATCCAAAGTCCAAGAAGAAGTTTCGACCAAACAGGTGTGAAAGTATGACTGGTCAACGTAAAGCTGAGAACTGCAATGACTTTCCTGTGCTCACATCAGTAAAGGATGATGCAGCCAGTAACAAAATTGCCTTAAAGCACAAAGTAAGAACTCTGGGCCTGCAACCAAAGAGAGGTCCTCTTGACAATTTTCCACCAAAGAAAGGAGAGCTTGTTCGTCATTTGAATGGTGATTGCAGAGGGAGAAAGGGTGTGCCTGGGAGACCCATCCATTGTCCCAGTTCCAAGGTGCCAGCAGCCTCCTTGAACAATTCATTCAACAAATCTCGGTCCAAAACAGGGGTGAAGTGTGTGGAGACTAGTTCTTATCGTACTGCAGAGTCACAGAACAACCTCCTCAGCCAGTTGTTTGGCCAAAGACTCACTGGTTTCAAAATCCCATTAAGAAAAGACATTTCTGAATCCATGAACTGAGAATTAGATGGATACTACTAAAGAGGAGGGGACTAGAGGAGGGAGTTATCCACTAGTAATCCACTAGTCAAATGATCAAGAGGATTTTTAAAATGAAACTGAAATTGTATGGCCCTCTTCTGTGAAATGGCTTCACTTTGTAATTAGTCACTTTATTACCTTGTATCTTCTTGTAAATGTTTTTACATTAATGTGAGGATCAGTGATAAAGACAAGTTTATAAATATGAAATTAAATTGCTGGTGGCCAGCAAACTTATACAAATAACTTTATTTTCTTTATTTTGAAGTCATGTTATAGAGACTGTATTTCATTAAAAAAAAAAAAAAACATAAGGTTTGAAAAAAAGGTTACTTGAAAGAGAACTGAGATTTTTCTTTTTTTCCAAATTATGCATGACATCTTTACATTCACCATGTGTTCATAAATAGTTCCTTTTTTTCAGCAACAGGACCAAATGACATTCCAGTTGTGGACTTTGTCAGTGTACCTATTTTATACGCTTCTGAGAATTATTCTTCCATATTCTTTTATCTTACTGTATTGCAGAGACATTCAATGTATTAGCTTTTGTATAAACATTATTTGGTGCTATGTTATTTTTATTGTAATGTGAACAAAAATGTCCTCTAACTGAAGGGAACATGTAGCGGTTGCATTCAAAAAATCATTCTTGCTGGTACTCAACAATGTCTGAGGAAGTGAGGAAAAATACTGTGCAAAAATCAATCACAACAAAGGGTTCATTTGTCCAAGAGTCCATTTGGTCTTCTTAGAAGAGGGCATTAGGAAAGCCTTTTTTCCAAGACTAAATTCAGTTTGATTTCATCTGAACTCAGGTGCTAACAAGGACAATTCTTGCACATGAATCCCTTATTAAGAATTCCTCCCATGCACTGATGTTACCACACACCAAATCCACACTCGGTTATCTAGATGTCCTCCAATAGTTTTATTATAACTATTATTTACTAGAACAAAAAGGTGCTTTATCTTGTTTATATGTATCTTATATTGTATTATATTGTAGGTAGATTATCTCTGGTGCAATGCATAATGTCAAAGTTCTATTTTAATAATGTGCAACAGATGAAGAGAATAAGGAAAGGGAATTGCGAAGCCTACTGAAGGCTCATAAGTGGTTCACAAAGTGCCTCATATAAAGGTTATTAAAAATCTGCATTGAAGTCTTTTGTTTCTTGTTTTTT
Organism: Hepsetus odoe; assembly: GCA_017165825.1. Lineage (NCBI taxonomy): Eukaryota > Metazoa > Chordata > Actinopteri > Characiformes > Hepsetidae > Hepsetus > Hepsetus odoe. Next base: position 17,637,203 of record CM029372.1, on the reverse strand, counting down.
TCCCTGGTTGACAGTGAGTTGTACTGTGTTGTTATAATTGATTGACAAAACATTTGAATAATTGCTTATTAGCTTTAATTAAGATGGGCCATATTAGCAACCAACCATGAACTCTCCACACACACGCACAAACACACGGACAGATCCAGCCTGAAATTTCCTGTTTGAATTTGTCATTTGCTTTTTATTGAAACGTGAAATACGGCACTGTGTGGGTTGCAGATTATTAAAAAGAAAAAAAGAAATAGATTGTGTTCACTGGAACACACTGATTCTTTCCATGTTATGAGCCAATGGGTGTTAGTTCACGAAAGCATGTTGGCAGCACTGTGTTTACTTAAAGACATGTTCAACATTGAAAATGAAACAATAACATTAAACTTCATCTTGGTATCTTATGTTTAGCACAATGTCAAAGTTGTTAAAATGCACCTTATTTACCTGAACTCTCATAGCTACTGACCTAACAGTTCGATCACTCATTTACTCATTCAGCTGTTTAGTCTTATTGGCCCCATTTCACGAACTTGGATTTCTTTCTTGAAGCAAATGATGTGTAAGTAAACGTGTGGTAAATAATTAAGGAGCAAACATGTGGTAAATAATTTTACAGTAATTGTACAGTAATTTCCCAAAACAAAAATAACCAGAATAAAAAGACAATTTTATTGAAGAGCCTTAACATTTGGTCAATGATTCACTTGTCAGTAAAAGTCAATGAAAGGCCAGATCAACCTTGACTGCATCCTTTAATGGAATGTGAACTGCAGGCGATAGTTCACTCTGTGTTTAGTGGCTTGTATCCCTACATGAGTCCTGCTTATTATCACATAGGAATAAAAAGCCATAAGACACAGCAGCTGAGACAGGGACACTTCAGACAGAGAATTCCCTGGCTTTCAGAATCCTGCTCTTTCTATGTACCTGGCAAAATAAAAAAGGGGATGGGGGGGCAGAGAAAGAGACAGAGGTACAGTAGAATAAAAAGTGTCAGTAGGCAGACAAACAAAACACTGGGAAGAAAAGTAAGCAGTGAAATTCTCAACCATCTCAGAGGCAATGCATATCAAAGCTGCCACTGCTGTTGACAGCTTTTCAATCACATTTCACAGAAGCCTGGAGGAATTTTATTTATGTATATTGAATGAAATTGTTCAAAAGAAGAAAAAAAAAAGATTCTCTATTTTTCCTGTTATGGCTAGTGATTGTCTTTTGGATTGCCATCACACATGATGTGATGTGACAATGCTATTTTAATGATAAAAATGATCATAATAATGCAGGTGAAATAATGTCAAAGAAAACTAAATTGAAGGAGAGATTTTTTGTAGTTCTTTGGGCTTCACCTCAATGGGTCATATTTGCATTACATGGGTTGATTCTTCAGGCTCTTTGATCTCAGTACTATTGCCTGCAATGTCCTTAACCAACAAAATGTCCCCTCTAGACTCAAAGACCTGAATCTGGATTATTACCCTTTTATAAATGCTAAACATTTATGCATATTTTGAAAATGTGCATGAAAATCTGAATACAAGCACCAGAAATTTAAATACTTAATAAATACCAAAATTGGTGATGGAAACTGTTATTTTGAGCAGGTGACGATGCAGGTGGAAAGAAAGTCATGGGTTTTCACTTTACCTGGAGATGTGGCATAGAGTAGCCTGACATTGATGTTCCCAGAGGAGCGGTGGACAGTGAAGAGGAACAGCAACTTCAGCCCTCATTAAATGGGCACTGACTGCTCTGTCCACCTTCTCCAGATTGTACGTGCTACAGCCATGTGTAGCTAACAGAGTGGTGTTAAACTACTCTACTGAGAGCTAAACTGTAACAGATCTTATCCTGTGCCCTGTGATGCATGCATGTGTTCAACTTTAGAAATGTACACACAACAACAGTAGTTTATGGAAACAATAATCTGCATTTAGACTTCACAGAAGTTCCCTCAACATTTCTGAACAGTTTTAAAGGGAAATCCTTTTGCACATTTTAGGAAGTGGCCTATAATAGAATTATTTATATAGAATAGAATAATAGTATAATGTGTATTCACTGAGATGGGGGCGGTATCAAAATGAGTGATAGATCATTTTTGTTCAATTTTTGCATTAATGACTTGCAGTCAGAATTTTTTATTTTTTTTTATTTCAGTTCACTTTACTCTGAGCACAAGCCGTAGCAGTAATTGCACAGCTCTTTGTCAGGCCTGATCTGATCATTTCATCTGTGGGGGAAATCTCCAGGGAAGCAGGACAGCTTTGCTCTTTGCAGTAGAGTGACATTATCAGCTTGGCTGGCATTGAAATAGCATTGGTCTCCCCAGCCGCACAGCTGCCATGCTGCCACTCAAGAACGGCTGGAGATTGCGAGCAGATAGAAAGGGACGACTGGTCAGTGGTAATGACACAGAGTCTGAGGGGAGCAGGGTCATCTGCTTGTCTCTCTGGTCTCTCCACTCAACACTACTGCTACCCAGTGGCACACTTGTCTTTGTGAAGACAAAATATTACACAACATTCTATTACAAAGCCTGTCATTGGGAGAGACATATATTTAAAAACGTTGTGGGAGCAGGGCAAAGTGATGGATGTGATTCTATTTGTTTCAGGGAGGGCCGTCATCTTCCTCTAACACAACGTGGATGATCATAATATGCTGCTCTATTTGGTAGTATGGAAACATCATCTCGCTGCCTAAGGATTCATTCTGGAAGGGATATCAGGCCACCATCTCATGTATCCACAGGTGCAGCAGCTGCAGATGAGGTGATGGAATGAGGTCCCTAATCTCAAAAAATGGAAAACATGGCACTGGGAAGATGGCGATACTTAAGCAGGATGATGCCTTTGTGTAAATCAGCAGGGTTTCAGATGGAGTTTTGTCTGTATCAAAGCTAGCCTGAAAAACAGAACCACAGGCACTTCATATATTCATGTAATCCTCCACAAACACAGTCATATGGGTCCTCATGAGCTATAATCATCTTCCCACCAGTTGTGGTGGGACCTGTTTGAGCCAAAAAATCAAATATGCCTTTTATTCCATTCCACGATTGTTTGAAATGGGAATCAGCGATCAAAGGTTTGCTATTCACCACCTCACACTCTTCCAATCTGATCTCTGCTTCCTGCGAGAGTTTGCCACACCTGTCAGTATGGCAAGAAGTAGAGAGAGCCACTTACAAAAACACAGAGACATGAGTGAAGTTAAAGAGAGCCACTGCCAATGGTCCAACAAACTGCTTCTGTGCTCCTACCCCTACTGTTTACTTAAAGCTTTAAAAGGCTGTGCATAAATCACAGTCCTTTGAACTGCGTATCTGAACTAAAATACTACAGTCTTGTCAGGCTTGCTTCCTTTTGAAATCCTGTTGGTAATACAGCCATGCAGGTTCCCCTCACGACTGGCATCCTGCAGACTCTCAGTGCATTTTACCACTGGCAAGTCAAGCATCAGGAGCCTTGATCATTAAAACGAATGACATTTTAAAGCCTCTGTCTTTTTGTCTTCTTCATTAGTGTCAAACTCTGTAGAAATGGGGAGGCCGCCATGTCTAGTTCTTTGAAAGTCTCCGTTTGATGTTCCAGGGTGAAGTAAATGATTGAGGCTGGTTTGGCGCGGAAATGTAAACAAACCAATTGGCTTCTGGGCTGCCTGGCCTCTAAGTCCCAGGTGATTGAAACCCGGCTGCTGAACAGCATCTTCGTAATGAGGTGCTGCCCCCAACACCATCATCTAACATGTGTCTAGATTTAGACCTGCACAGGTTCTGACTACTGCTTAAATTGTTTCCACAGCCCGGGAGGAAATCTTTGCTGCTTCTCAGCTCATATAAAGACAGCAAAGCTTAATCAATAGTGTTGTTAATGAACCCGCCAGAGCATGTCTCTAAGGGCGAGTAGTTTATCTCACATAAATATCTCTGTGGCATGCAATAGTTTTTCAGTGGCTAATTTGAAAGATTATTGGAGACATACCTGCAAACTACAAAAACTATAAATATCATAATAACAAAGACGCAAAAAGGTAATGGAGCTATTTGTCAACAGCTGTGTTTGTGAAGTAAAAGTACTTTAGTGCTAAGGTCTTCAGGCAATATATAATACATACATTTTTTATAAATCGAACCTGAAACATTGCAACCATTAGGCCTTTTGCACAATGCATCTTCTCCCAACTGTCAAGCCCTGAAGGCCTTTCCTCCTAATGTGAATAGTAGCAATGTGCCTTGCATCCACAGCCACTTTGTGTGTGTGTGTGTGTGTGTGTGTGTGTGTATGTGTGTGTGTGTGTGTGTGTGACTTGGCAAGAAATGACATGGCCCGTGGCGATGACATCCTCATGACATATTTGATGGGTAAACCCCAGCTTTGATTATGACAGTGATCTGATTCAGTCTAGACATCTCACTGTGCAGGGGTGGTTGACGTCCCATTACATCAGTTAAAGATTGACAGCACTGAATAACTGAGCAACTATTAGTGCATGTATATGCAGTTTTAGCAAGAAAAAACAAACATCTAAACAGTGACAAGTGACAAAATCAGCCATTTTCATCAAACATGAACAGAAAGAGAAATCATTCTTTCTGTGCCATTGCAAAGGGCTCGGGGAAACAGCTGCTTCCACACTGACAGATTCACAAACCTTTGCCACATCTTGTTGAAGTAGCCACAGCACAAGTCCCCACACTTGCAGTTTACTTGTTTTGACACCTTAAACTCACATTTCATTAGGATGGATATTTTTTCTTTATATTTGTTACTTTTTTTGGTGAATCAATCAACAAAAGGTCTTCATCTTTTATAAACTAATTTAATGAAAGCAGGATTATTCAGTACTCAGTAATGTCTGAACCTCAGAATAATCAAGCTTCTGCAAGTGCCTCGAATCTTTTCAGTATTCTGAATAAGATTTTTGGTTTAGTCATGGTTTTTCCCTAGTAATCCTTATGAAAAGTCTTCAGCTGGTATGACCTGAGGGGGGATGCTCTAATAGAGTCTATGATAAGCTGAGGGATTGCTTTAGATCTGCCTCTGTGCTACATAACCCCCCCTCTAAAGCACAGACAGACCTCCAGCTTTACATTTCAAGGCCTTGAGATATTCAACAGTGTCCCCCGGATCGGCTGCTGATGCAGCCGGTGACATCTGTGCAGTGCACCTGCATTATGTGATATATGTGTAAAAGACATCATGGATTCAATCTTATTTTCATTAAGCTTATGAAGTTACGCAGATAATGTAAGCGGACAGAAAAATGAGTGAATGTATCGGTATTACCTGCATAAGTGACAGCAGACACTCAATTATTCAACTCAGTCCTGATCCTGTAAAGATAAAAGTATATGAGTTTTCCCTTTTTTTAAGCATTTAACCATGTGTACCACAGGTGAATAACTAAGACATGTACATGATGTATACTAACAGAAGCACAGCACTACATACACAGTGGCAGAGGTCGATAGAACACTCACCTGTGCAAGTCCACCTGTTTCATTCTCCCTTCCTCTGCGCTTGCCTTTTACTTTCTTTTCACTCTTACCCTATTTCGTGCTTCTCCCTTTCTTGATCTTTTACACACATCTCTCTCGCTCTCTCTCTCTCGCTCTCTCTCTCTCTCTCGCTCTCTCTCTCTCGCTCTCTCTCTCGCACTCTCTCTCAGGCAGGGGATGAGTTTGAGTCCTCAGCTCAGCGAGTCTGAGATCGGGGCTCAGCTGCAGAGACTGACATCATCCTTACAGCAGAGCAGGTTTTCCCCTCCCGTCTCTCTCCCTCTCTTTCTCTCTCTCTCTCTCTCTCCCTCTCTCTCTCTGTGCCTCACTGCTTTCTCCACTCCCCCCCCCCCACCCCCACCAGTGTCATCACTATGGAGTGAGAAGCCCTGGTCTGAATGGAACAGACTGGAAACAAAAATGAGAATTGGGTGTGTTCTGTGAACGCCAGTTGATCATACACCATTTCCTTACAGTGCATATGCTATATGAATACCCATATACATGGGCATTTCAACCTGTCCATGCTCTGTCCACAAAAGCATATCCTTTGTGGCATTATTGTAAAGTCAAGCTTTACATAAAAAAATTGCATTAACGTAATAGGAAACATTTAGAGTACATTGTTTTATTTTTTGCACATTAAAGGTCTGTTAATCAGGTACTGTTTGTTCCTTAATGGGGCTGATGTTAGTATGCTGGCAAATTCAGTGGTGTTCTTTTCTGTCTGCTTTGTTTTCAAAATCAAATGGCCAGATTTGCCTGTTTCAACAAAAACTGATTCTGCCTTTCAATGATTAGATAAAAAGTTTGCAGTGCAGTATAAGCTGATCTTGCTCAAAATAACACATTTTGGGCATCCTTCAAATAAGTCCTATCGAGTAAATGGTTTGTAGCAAACAGCATGTCAACTGATTTAACTTGCTGCACTGATCACGGATGTGTAGAGAGGTCCAAAAACCTCTGCTGTCCATGGTTCTGAAAGATACTAATAAAGACAGCAGAGACCAGGCCAGGTAACAGCAGAGACTCTTACAAAAGAGAGTTTCTTCCAAGTCCATACCCTCGACCATACCCTCTTTCCTATACACACATATGTGGATACCACACACACACACACACACACACACACACAGTCACATATCTCTATCCCTTCTCCCTCCCGGAGGAATTTCCTGTCCTCTGTCATTTAGATTTTCATTTATCATTGTAAGGTAACACTGTGGCAGCTGTTATTAAAATAGATTACCCCTGCTAAAATGGTGTAATGTGTACTGCACTGAGACACCTACGTTCAAAACAATCCTGAACAGACATACACTAGCACACATGGTTGCAAGTGCAGTAAATAAACAGTACTACCCACTAACACACACACACACACACGCACACACACACACACACACACACACAAACACACACACACATGTGTGCACACATAGACACACACACACACTGATTACACATATGTTCTAGCTTTCTTGTTTGGCCGGGGGGTGGCAGGGAGGATGTGACATAGATGACAGTTAGATATGGCTGCATTATCAACTTGTTTATGTTGACAGCAGCAGTAAAAGAGATGACGTTTTAAACGGCTCTGCCATAGCGTACCACTCTCAACTGTGGATTCCTTTTTTTTTTGTTGTCTCTACTAGTGCTTCTCAGGAGGTTGCATTTAGAATTCCTCCTCTTGTTTCCATAGTGACACTTTTCCTCCTTTGTATAAGTGTGTGTGTGTGTGTGTGTGTGTGAGAGAGAGAGAGAGAGAGAGAGAGAGAGAGAGAGAGAGGGATGAAGAGAGAGAGGGAGAGAGAGAGAGAGAGAGAGAGAGAGAGAGAGAGAGAGGGAGAGTCCGTTAGTGTTTTAAGGAACCTAATAGTTATGTGTGTAATTAAGCACTGTAGATTAAAAGGTTGCTACTATTGTTTTCAATCCTGTACTGTAATCAAATCCTCACATAAAAAACTGCATAATCATCAGCACTGGAGCATTAACTAAAACACTAACATCTTTTCCATTCACTTAACTCTTCGTCCTCAGATGAGATATGGAATCAAAACACAAAATAATGGATATTACAGCATGATATAATAAAATCTGAGCTCCAAAAAGATGAATAGGGTCCCTCTGCCTCTCAGAGGACGTTGCAAAGCAATTACCCAGCTAAAAATGCATCTCATCTAGATGCGCTTCATGCAGTTAATCAATGCCAGGGGCAGGGGTGGGTGGTAAAGGAATGTAATCAGCGCAGCAACACCGCAAGAAGCAACAGCACTAAAGGATAGGCCGGTGGTCCACAGTGAAGACTGAAAGCATTAGACTGCATGTATTTTGCTTATTTAACACAGTTTGTGCCATTTAATTTTTACTTTAAAAGAAATCAGATGGACCTGGATTTCCTGGTATCCGTTATTTATTATAGACTTTGCCCAACAGGTGTCACAGAAATATTTTCAGTCAGACACAACAACTGTCTACAGGATTGCAAGTAGGTGAGCCATAATGAGATATTTTTGTGCTTTGATTACTTGGCCCTTCACTGTAACACTGCATGAGCATCAGACTGGAAAATGAAGGTATATCTAAGAGGACAATTCTCTATATATTGTATCTGACCGAGACAGAGATAGACAGATTGGGGGGGGTTTACAGAGGTGGAGCAATAGGCCAAGGAACTTGCGGATGTAGGGAGAGGGAAAAAGAGACAGAGGGAAAGAGGAAGAGAGAGGAGAGTTATAAAGGTATGTAAAGAGGACAAGAGATGTACAGATGTAGAGAGAGGAACAGTGATCAAGAGAGAGGGGATACAGAGAGAGAGAGAAAAAGATAAGGAATTAGTTGTAACGGTGTGGCCTACTCTGAACCCAGGGAGCCACACAGGGTTTGGACCCAAATGCAGTACACGAAGCTGCCAGTCCCCAAAAACAGGTAGAAAACAAAATGCTCAAAATGGGTAGAAAACAAAAGCTCAAAATGGGTAGAAAGCAAAATGCTCAAAACGGGTAGAAAGCAAAATGCTCAAAAAGGGTAGAAAACAAAATGCTCAAAAGAGATGAAAAGGCTGGACTTGTTGCACCATGGCCGAACACAGAAGAAGTGGAGAGAATCTCATTAGTTTCACCATTTATATCGCCACCATCTAAAATGAAGGTATTCAGTGAATCTTATAACAAATCACACATTCTTTTGCAGCCCTCCTCTGAGATGTGAGTGTGTGTATGTGTCCTTGAATCGGTATTCCTTTCTTCACTTTTCTATTTTGTCTTCAATCAATCCTTGAGATTATAACAGTAATATTTCTCTGTGTATAATTGGACTGGATAATAGCACATTGAAGTCAGCAGATGGCGATCTCATGACAATGGAGTGTCTATTAGTGTTGTGGCTTGAATGAGGAAAAGATACACACACACACACACACACACACACACACACACATGCTCTTATCTTGTATAAGTGAAATGGTGAATAACACTAAGCTCACACGTCTATGCCAATTAGATCAAAGTTTAAACACTGGAAGCAAATCTAGATGCCTGCCTTTGAATGCTGTCACATCAGAAAAATGAAAAATTGTAAGGTAGATGCAAATTTAAAAGATAGAAATGTCCTTTTAGCACAACAGTAACATTGCTGTTTTGTAAAATATTTGTTTATTTTTCAGTTCTTCTCCTCATGCTAAAAATGGAGAGGATTAAGACAACCTGAAACTCACATTCCGTGTCATGATTCATCAATCCATGCTCTTCTTGTCTCTCTTTCTATGTGACATGCACTCACATACTTAGAGTCCATGTTGGAGAAAAAGCAACCACAATCTCATCTTAAAACGAAAAACCAACTAAAACAAAAACAGTTTTGTGCATCTCTACTATTTTGCTGTGTTAGCTTTGTGCTTCAGGTAAACCAACGTACCCAAACATCCCAATCCGCTGCTGATCTGCATGTTAAAGCATCATTTTTTTTCCCCATGAGCACACCAAACACACTCTCTCACACATACACATCCCCAGCCATGCAGTGCACATCCTCAGTCACTTTAGTTATACATTCGCCAGTAGCAGTGAGAAGAGTGAGTGGCATTAATAGAGCTAAGCTGGTGCTTGGCTAGTGTCTAACTGCACCAATCTTCTGCAGTAACAGCTTCAGTAAACACACAGGCGCTGTTAATGCAAATTTAGAAATAACACAATAAAGCTGCCTGCCGGACGGTAGCGTTCAGGACTGAAAACATACTGCTAATAAGATGCAACATGACAGCAGAGACAGTGGAAAGTCGAAAACACTTATTTCTGGCTGTAGTATAATTCCTAGAAAATTGGTATTGTTTTGCATTCGAGTTTTGCATCCGAATAACATTATGTTGGAGCACGATTTAAACTGAGATTGAGACTGTCAAATGGTACATAAAGATGACAACATATTAACCAATACAATAATATCAATGATGATAGCAGACATACTGTATGTGCTTTCAGTTTTGTTTTTGTTTTGTTTTTAGTATCCTTCACTTATTCTTTAATTCACACAACAAATCATATTTTGGCTCTTAAGTAATGAGTTATAGTGGTGAGAAAGGGGGCTCATGCATTCAATCCATGTTTTCATTTGAAAAGCTCAATTAATGATAAAATGTCTGAGGGCACTGAAAGCCTCCTGTGTTCTATACATTTTAGCACCCCTGGACATGCCATCAATAACAAAGCAGCACTGGTGGAGGATGGGCTGATCACTGAGCATAATTCACCAACTAATATTTTTGTTGTCTGTAACAGAGAGAGAGAGAGAGAGAGAGAGAGGTGAGGAGAGAGAGTGGCGAGAAAGAGAGTGAGCAGAGAGATAGAAGAGAGAGAAGAGTGAAAGAGAGCGCAGAGAGAGAAAGAGAAAAGAAAAGAGAGAGAAGGCGAGCAAAGAGAGAGAGAGAGAGAGACAGAGAGAGAGGGGTGAGAAAGAGAGAGATAGTGAGATAGACAGAGAGAGTGAGTGAGAGAGAGAGAGTGAGAAAGAGAGAGAGAGTGAGAGAGACAGAGACAGAGTGTGAGAGAGAGAGACAGAGACAGAGAGAGAGTGAGAAAGAGAGGGAGAATGAGAGAGAAGTGAAGTGAGTGAAAGAGAGAGAGAGAGAGGCGAGAGAGAGACCAGAAGAGAGTGAAAGGAGGGAGAGTGAGAGAGAGAGAGAGAGAGACAGAGAGAGAGAGAGAGAGTGAGGAATGAGTGAGGAGAGAGAGAGAGAGAGAGAGAGAGAGAGAGAGGTCAGAGAGAGAGAGGGCAGAGAGAGAGAGAGTCAGAGAGAGAGGAGTCAGAGAGAGAGAGAGAGAGAGAGAAGAGAGAGAGAGAGAGAGTCAAGAGAGAGAGAGAGAGTCAGAGAGAGAGAGAGGTCACAGAGAGAGAGAGTCAGAGAGAGAGAGAGAGAGAGAGAGAGGGAGTGAGAGAGAGAGAGAGAGGGAGTCAGAGAGAGAGAGACAGAGAGAGAGAGTGAGAGAGAGAGAGAGTCCAGAGAGAGAAGTCACAGAGAGAGAGAGAGGGAGTCACAGAGAGAGAGAGGGAGTCAGAGAGAGAGAGAGAGAGAGAGAGAGTCAGAGAAGGAGTCACAGAGAGAGAGAGAGAGAGAGAGAGAGAGAGAGAGAGAGAGAGAGAGAGAGAGAATAGGAAGCAGCATGGCAGACTAGGGACCTGATCCCTCGACTGCCTGGAGGCTGAATGGCCCTTGGATCTGTGTGTGTGTGAGTGGCGGGATGTAAAGTTGCTGGCCAGCTTGGAGCGTTCAGGAGGCAGGAGGAACTGAGGCTGGCCACAGCATTGTGAGATGAGCGATAGTGATGGATGTATTAATAAAGGGCTGGTGTCCCGCCTGCTGCCCAGGATAGATCTGTTATGAATCGCCACCTGAGACGCTCAGAGGCGAGGAAGAGCAGAGGCGAGTGCAGGCAGAGCATGTACTTACATACACACACACATACACACATGCACACACATACTGGCTTCCTGTGATTCATGGCATTAGAAGCTAAACTGGCAAACAAAGCAACAAAAGGTTCAAGAGAGAACACCAGCAAAGCCTCATCAATTATTCAGTTTAACTAAGCATAAGGGCTTCACGAGTACAAAGCAGTAGATAGCAGTTGAGCTCTGCTGCTTTGACAGTCTGTTCCACTTGCCTTTGATTCAATCATGACTGACAATAATCACTATTTTGAATTGATGGTATGTTTGAGAATAAACAAGTCGTTTTAATGCATATCAGCATGTGATCCAATATTGCCATTACCCTCATCACTGAGTGCGTTTGGGATGGGCTGTACAGATAGTTTGTTCAATTACAAATTTTTAAAATTAACATTAACATTTCCCAGACAAAAATGTACTCTGGGTTCAGTTTTAAGATGAAAATAAAAAAAAAACCCAAAAGGCTTCAGTTTCTCGGCTAAGAGAAGATGGATGTTAAAGTTTTTTATTGTGGTCAGAGCGGTTTTGAAAGGTGGTTTTAATTTTATGGCCGATTGGTGCACCAACAAGACTTAACATGCAGCTCAAACTGGGTGCAGTCCCTGAGATACCAAAAATAGGCTTTGTTGTAGAAGAGTCCCATGCACAGTGAAGGCAAAACTTAACATAACCTCAACAAGCATGTCTATAGAAATGGCAGACCACCATAATTGATTGATACAAATGAAGCTTAGTTTCATATGGTTCCATTTTCACATTCTTTAGCCAAAGTTATAGAATAGAAATGCAAAGCTGAGGCACAGTATTGAAACTGAGGATGTTGCTCTCTTGTATGTCTCATCTGTCCTCAAATCTGACCAAGGATCATCTCTAAAGACCAATGCACATTCAAATCTGTGCCATTTCTATGTAATGGGCAGGAAAATTCACCTTGCTTTGCCCACGGCATTTCTAAACTGTAAACATTTTTATGGAAGTATCTTTGTATCTATCCCCATTCATATCTTTTTCTGCATTCCTTCTGCATCATTTGAAGCTTCCAGGCTGTACAGGGTGCTCATTATCAGCCAGCACAAAGTTTGGGTCCATATTTAGCCACTGGAAGGAAGAAAAATCGTGGCTCATTACTACCATTTACTCTGCTACACTAACAGATCAGGACCTGGAAGATACCCTGCGAAAAGCAGTGAGTCCTTAAATAGGTAACCAGAATAAGAAGGAGAAAAATTGTTTTTGTGTATGAAAGAGAGAGAGAGAGAGAGAGAGAGAGAGAGAGAGAGAGAGAGAGAATTTGACAGTTTGAGTGGAAAGCGCTTCTTCATTTCAGTTACACTGTTGCTGTGAGACTGTCTGTTATCAATTTTTGAGCATTTGCCGTTTCTAGACCCTCTCTGCCCACCAGAGAGTGCGGATTGGTTTCAGGGGGTGTGTGTATGTCTGTGCACGTGCATGTGAGAAAGGGAGAATGGTTTTATCGGACCTGCAGGCTCCTCAATGCCATCCCCAGATTACAGCAGTGGAGTGAGTTTGATTGACAGAGTCTGGCCTAAGCTGGCCTCAGGGGACTGGCGGGGATTTGCACTGACTGCTCAGGCTTCTATTACCCTTACTATTCTCTCTCGCCAGGACTGAGTGCACTGCACGCTGAAAAAACCCCTCTCTGCATAATTTAATGGATCACCTTCTATCTTTCTTTGGCTTTCTTTTTCATTTTTTTGCCTTTTGTTGGCATGAGGGGGCTTCCATTGTTCCCTGCAAAGGTTAACGAGGGATGTGTGCCTGAGTTTATGCATGGAGCCTCGTTTATATGATAATTGAGGGAATGCTACAGGGGGAGGTTACAATACTCCAGATCTCATTTGTTTATTATAAACAAACACAGCTAAGAGAGTGGAAGCTAAAATTATTAGGTCAAGGGCTGTAACCTCAATGTGTCAAACCTGCCATGTAACATAAAAAAAAAAAGAAAACAAAATGAACATGAGTTTTACCATTTTTTGGTGACGGTATCAGATATTATGTATATCATGTAATATGTATTCACTTTCACTTTCATGTATACTATGGATGATAGTATGTCAGGTCATGAATCAGAAAGAATAAGAAGATTTTTAAAGTGTAGCTATGACAGCAATCAGCAACGCATCCTGTCAGAAATCATAAAACATGAACTTTTCATATTGTGTTGTATTTCTGAGTGAACTGTGATATCAGGGAGGGTTTCCGAGCTAGCAAACTGTTTAGGTAGGGATATATGACATGCACCCATGTGACACACAAAATCATGAAGTGTTCCTTATTTTGTGGGCAGTGGTGGCCTAGAGGTTAGGGACTAGGCCCCATGAATGAAAGCCTGCAGATTAAAGACCCAAATCTTGTGGAAGAAGCTTGAGGAAAACGTGATGGTTTCCAGTACCTTATTTGGCTAGACTACAGCCGAGGTTGTCCTCGGATGTCCCTGCAAAGTGGACTACACAAGGCATTTAAACATTTTATGGGGGACTCTGAACCACAGAGAGTAAAAACAGCAAGTGTTATTACAGGCAAGTACATTAGCAAGTGATTCAGTTAACTCTTGAAGTCAGCTCTGATCCAAAGCCACAGACACATTTTTGTGTGCCTGCTCCACCATTTTAATGAACTTCTTTTTCCTCATTTTCTCACTCATTTTTTTTTTTTTTTTTTTTTTGCTGTTTGTCCTGATTAGGGTCGTGGGTAGTGCTGGAGCCTATTCCAGCTCTCACAGAGCAGCAAGCAGGGAAACACCCTGGAGAGGTTACCAGACAAATTCTCTCTCTCTCTCTCTCTCTCTCACACACACACACACACACACACACACACAGGGGGCAATTTAGCATCTCCAGTCCACCTGACATGAATGTCTTTGGACGGTGGAAGGAAACCAGAGGTCCTGGAGGAAACACACACAGAAACTTAGAGAACATGTCAACTCCACCTTTCCCCATATATGTTCTGAATAAATGACTTTAATTAATAAATTTTGTTGCACATCAATGACAACAGGAAAAACATCTTCCACTTTCATGGGTTATTATTCTGGGTTTCCAGTTCAAATTCAAGTATAGGCTACACATACAGATACACCCAGAGACTGAGGGAATGAAGGCAAACCTTTATTTATAATCTTTCAACACACCAAAATGGTTACAACAGTTATTTTCATATATAGGCCTGCAAAAACAAACTGCAGTAGGCCTGACAGTGATAGCAAGTTTTGCCAGCTGGCATTATAAAAAAGCATTCATTTTTCAAAACAATATTGACAACAATGACCCCACTGGGATCATCAGCAATTTCTGCCACCTCTATGTTTTATTCTGTTTTAAATTGTTCTTAGAGGCAGAGCAGTGATATGTCAAACAACACAGGTAAACATGAAATGGCAGTAATCAGCTTCACATAGCGGTAGGCAGGACACACTTTGCTAGGAAGCCAGTCATATATTGTTAGCCGTTAGATATTTCTGAGAATCTAAATGATAATCAAAAGTGGTGTACTTGACTCAGCTAGGCTGATGTGACATCAATATATTTATTTGAATTAGACAATAAGGTGGCCCATGCTTTTTTAATTCTTATGTTTTCATGCTGCATGTAGCGTTTGCCTCTGCCATCTTGACTTTTTGTTACTCCTGCCTTTGTAGACAAGCTCAAGTACCATGCATATTCCCATGCTGAACTAAATGGCTCTCATTTACGCAAGGCTGAAGATTTGCTACCTAAAGTTAGCTCGTTTTTCACCATTGCACACCGTAATTAACTTGGAAAAAAAACAATGTAAAATTCAGTGCAGTAAAAATGTACCATTAGGGGTTATGCTACCAGCTTTCCGAAACACCATACCCATGGTGCAATCATTGTAATGAATCAATTATTATAAATTGTTTATACAGCACTAAACAATTCTTCTGCTAAGAAATGTGGCTTGTTTTGAGTATGTTATTGCTGCCAGGCCGGGACCCCTGAAGGAGGCCACTGTAAATTGCAGTGTTTCCACTAACGATTTAACTTTTTGCCATGTAACGGTACATAAATACACAAAAACAACGGTCTACCACATCATACACTAGCACTGTCCTTTTTCTCTATATGAAAGTCTAAATCCTAAATGGTTCCCTCCTCCCTCGTGCATTATGTAGGCATTTGGCAATCAGCCACACATGCACATTTCCATTCTAGACAGACAGTAGTTGTGGTAGAATTTATAGTGTGCTTTCTAAGTTATTTAACTTACACTATACAGAAGGTAAAGAGCCATTTGAGATCAACTTTGATTTCACTGCTGTTAAATAAGTGGTACAAACCTTTGAAGCTTGTCAAACAAGTCATATATTCTTTATTTTTGTATGATGGAGTTAATTACAATTATACAAATTGTATTTTCCTTTTCATTTTTAATCTTAAGTCTATGATTAGTGATTGATTATTAACGGAGCCGAACTTTAACCTAATAATGTGCTGATTAGTCAATATTTTAAAAATTAGTTGTTAACCCTCTAGTCAGTTTCATTTGGTGACCACATGAGCAGAAGAGCAAAGATTAGTTTATTCAGAGCACAGCGATTTTTAGAGATTTAAAATAAAAACCTCAATTAAGGTGGCAGGTCATGCCTGACCTTAGGACTATCCACAGTATCACACAAACAAATGTATCAAATGATGCTTTTTAGTGCTTTCTCAGAAACAGGTCCCTAGTCGAGTACGAAGTCTGATGTATTTAGATAGATCATTTCCATTTCCATCCATTTCAACTGGCTTTGATGTGCGAGTTTCAAAAAGTTACAAACACAAGACTCATTGGTGGCAGATTACTCAAAGAAATGTACATAAAAATCAGTCAACGTAGTTTATAAGGAAGCAACATGTTATTGTCTCCACAGCTTCAACCCAATTTATTCCATTACAGTACAGTGACATTTAGGATCATGGTACATGACAAAGGATAAATTTGTGATGAAGCAGCCACAGGATCGCCCCAATCCAGTATTTTACAGCGACTTCAAATGTGACTCAGCCCATCAAACTGATCTGAAATCTGTTTTACATTACTGTTTTTAATATTCTAATGTCACAAGAAGGTTCCACATCTGCGGTCAAATATCCTCCACTTAATTAAAATTTCAATCTTTAAGCATATGAAAATTATATCAGTAATTTCTATAAAATATAATTTAAAAAAAAAATCCATTTCCCAGCATGACATGTTCCTTACATTGACTCCAACAGAACCTGCATGTGATTTATCAGGCTGAATAAATCCTGTTCTTACTTAATGTTAAACTAATCTTGAACAAGATCTATTTATCTTCTGAGAAAATATAAAGCCAGCCTCGAAATTCAATACAACCCCAGAATAGAATTTCATTTGGTCTATTTAATTAAGCCCCCAACCTTTGAAGGATGATACACTGCTATAGATTAAATCAGGGAATATTCCTGAGTGTGTGTAGTTTTAATCCAAAGGAGCAGATGTGGCACAATGTTGGCCTGAAAGATGGTGTTGATTCCATAATGTGAGAACACTGCCCTCTGCTGGCTCACACTGGGAATACAGGAACCAGGAATCAAAACTTATCTTTCAGGGTCTATTTCCACTGATGGTCCTTAAACACTAAAATATACAGGGTCTATCGACCAAATGTGTGATAAGTGACAATGATTAAGTAGGAGTAATGAGAGTAATGGGGGGGAAAAAAAAAAAATCCTGGGAATCACTGCACTGAGTGTAGTTTAATATGGGGTTGGAACAGTGGTCATTCAGATGCACACCAGTCACAACACAGAGAGACTACCGCTTCAGCTCTATTAAAGATAGAACATTCAATTCAACACACAAACATAAGAGGAGCACAATTTACAAAATATCCATCTTTCAGTATCACAACTGTACAAATGTTAAAATAGGTTTTGCTGTTGGCACACAAAAAAAAAAACAAAGTGGGGAGGAGGAGGAAGCGAGAGAGAGAGAGAGAGAGAGAAATTTCCAGACTATACTGCTAATTTCATTACAGATTGCTATTAGGTTGCTTTATTTTAAAGGGAGAGAATTAACAAAAGTTAAAGTTAAAATACTCTTTACCTGCATGAACATTGCATAATAATGTTTTTCCTGATTTTTGTTTCTGTTAGCCTCCTTCAGCTGCAGCATTAGCAATGATTTAGACACTTTCACTATATAATGGGTTACATAATGGGTAAAGCCCAAAAAAAAAAAAAAGCACAATAATTGAGGGCCAATGTCTGTGTCTTATATATTAAAAAAAAAAAAACAAACAAACAAACAAAAAAAAAAACTGAAAACCAAAATAAGGCAAAATTGTTTTAGGTGTCTCTTGCTACTGAAATGTCATTATTTTTGTGGTATTGCCTTCAATATTCACATCAGCCTTTCAGGTATAAATGAACCATAGAAGGTGGTCCTGCAAAACCAAGTCTGGAAAGACTTTTTTTTTTAAAAACAGTCCACACTGCACTCTTTCACTCATTCACCCACATTACTGTTCGACCTCAGAAAACATTAAGCTGATGACAGATATAAGAATTAAGCAAATAAAAGTTGTGAATTGGGCCTCTGCAAAGCCAGTGTTAAAATCTTTATGGCAGCACTTTGAAACAAGGCATTTATTTGGTCTATTTATGCTCTCCTCTAAGTACATTTGCACAGGTAAATTGATAATAGTCATAATTTATTATGAGTGGTTACTACAATAATATTCTAATATCCTCCGCAAAGAAAATAAATGTAAATTCCCTAAACAGGCTGGGCATTTAAAAAAAAAAAAAAAAAAAAAACACCTTAAATTTAAGATCGCAAGAAAGAAACATCCTCTGCCTGTAGGAGATGAACTCCTCTGGTTTTAAAATTCAACAGAAACGCTATAAAAGAAAAATTCAACAGTAAGACAGAAACCAACTAACTACAGCGCTAATCATTGTCAAGTCATTAAGCTCAATATCAAAATTAGGTCAGCAAATGTGGAAAATCATTACTTTAACACAGTGAAAAAACAAGATGCCACAATGTTAAGGACCTGCAGAAGAAAAATAAAACTGACATTGGCTGTTTAATACAGTATTTTAAAATCTCTGTGCCCAGATCACATAAAAGAATTGCATGCAAATGAAAAAGGTTGAGGTTAATAAGACCCACAACTATCGAAGGCTTGGATGTGGACTTGTAAATTGACTACAATAGCAGGTCACATGCAGACTGATACAGATTGGTGAAATCCTCAAACTGGGACTCAGTCACAGGTGAAGATCTCAACATTCACCCCGAACAGTGTTGGTCCTACTTACGGATACTTCAATCAAACAGAATATTCAGCACCCTCCCTTATATACACACACAAAACCAAATCAGGTCCGTTTTACAAATTACGGATTAGTTCAAAAAAAAAAAAAAAAAACCCTCTGAATTGTCAAACCATTGTTAGTATGATTATTATGGGAAATATTTATTTTACTGCATGCCTTACACTGCACTACTGCTATAATCTTCACATGTACTCGCATTTATTTACAGGATTATGTAACACTCTTGACTGCTTTAGATTTTTGTTGTCAGTTTTTGTTCATAAAAATTCTGCATTATTGACTGTTTAACTTTTTAAAAAAAAAAAAAAAAAAAAAAAAAAAAAAGTACATGGTAATGCAGGACCAACACTTTGGGGCAACTGGCACCAGACAAGAAAAAGCTTATTTGTTTGTAAGATGCAAACAAAGGAAAAAATGGGGACCCATTCTGTAGGTGGAAGAGGCTAATAATTTAGTGTAATGTACAAAATGCAGTTCTTTAATATTTCATCTGTTCTGAGTCGATACTGAAATGGAGGCGTTCACATTAGTATACACTTTGTCTTGGACTTCTTTTTTTTCTTCTTGCCCTCCTTGCTCATCTTCTCCTTGTGCTTTCGTATTTCCCGCACTAATGTATAAAAGGCGTCATCAACACCCTTAAAAATGAGGAGGAGGGAAAAGTAAATACAATATGCTTATTTTAAAAACAGGTCACAAATTCACTGAAAGAAGAATCAAAATGGCACAGTTTTAGGAGCCATTACTCTCAGGCCCAGGCAGAAGTTGCCAGCTACTGATCTTGAGTCAGCCACAGTAATCCTGGGTTTAACTACTCAAAAAAAAAAAAAGAAACGGCAGCACTTCAGATCAGGTTACTAGGGCAGGTTCTACCTCTCTCCCCAGCGGATTCCCATTTGATTGGTTGAGGTAAGGTGTATTCCAACAGTCAGTGGTTGGAGAAGCCCATAGCAGGGTGAGGGTCAACTCATCCCTAACTTACCCCTCTTACATCACCACACATTTTTTAAGCGGGATGCAGCGTGGCGTCTTTTCTTCTTTGCTTAGTTTTTTCAGTCGGTATTGCCTGATCTCCCGGACCAAAGTGTAAAAGGCATCCTCCACTCTCTGTAGCGCAAAACACAACTCCCTTCAATGATAGGGGATGCTTGGGGGCTATCACAAAAAGTCAGTGAGATCGATACAAGGAGCAAAGAGTGTGTCTGTATGTGCATCCAGTATGATATTGGATGCCACAGAATGTTCTTATGAATGAAATCTAGCTTTAGTTCATTTTAAATGCATAAATATTTCACTTGTTTCATTGGTAAAGAAAACCCACAAGGTACGTGAACTCAGGAAAATGCATATAAACAGGAGAAAGAATTAACCTCTGTTAGATTTAGACACAGTATAAGCATTTTACAATTTGTCATTTATACAATTAAAGAGGTGGTTAAGTGGATCTACAGAAAATAAAAAAAAATAAAAAATCTAATGAACATTCACTTTAGTGCTCACAGGTAAACAGTGACAGAACAGGCCAATTTTCAAATGATTTTAGTGATGTCAAATAGTACAAGCAGCCATGACGGGGAACAAAGAGGTTGAAAAATTGAAACAATCAATGGTTTACATTATGTCCCAAGCACCATAAGGAGTTGTGATTTGAGCACTGCAGAGAGACAGAGAGGAGCTGCCACAAGGGCTCAACACAGATTCAATTCAATAGACAGCAGAAGACCTGCTCAACACTTCCCATGCCCAATGATCAAAGGGTCCCCGTAACTCATGAAATGATTGAACTGCCGTTACACAGAGGTACTCATAAGCCACAAAGCCTAAAGGGGTTTATCTGAACCCTGCTTAACAAAACACAGCCTGGTTTGACAAATCAGCGCTCTTCATTAAAGAAGAACCCAAATAGTGGATTCAATTGTTGTGGCCATTATGATACAAATATAACTGGGACAAGTTTTGTATTAGCAGTTTAATAACTCACAATGCATAAATGAATACATGTAGCAGAGTACCCCTGATGTAACAAACGGAAAGGTCCACAAAACAACCAAATTTTTTGGAGGGGAATTTTCTGGGATTTTGAGATGAAATATATATATTTTTAAACCACTATTCTATTATACTGCACCCAACAGTTACAGATAGCTGACAACCACAAACAAGCATGATTTAAATATTTTTAAAAATCCAATATTAATTGTATAGCAAGACATTTTACAGAAAGAGTTTGAACCAAGAAATCTGTAGCTTTGATGCCAACTCAAGGTTCTTGACAAACACAGGCTCAACTAATCCTGCATCATTAAACTGAATTTTGTATGACACTGGGACTACAGTAATTAACCAATCAACTCTGTACTCCAAGAGATTTGGGGCAAAAATAAAGTTTTACAAAATTAACAAGTAATTAAAATCCCAAAAGGTCATCTAGCATAGTCCTAATAAACATTTTTTTATTCATTAGTTTTTCCTTCACAATTAACTCTTAATTATGATTTAGTTAAACCAGTTATTCCAAAATAACTGTCCATCCTGTAGTGGGCCTGCCTAAATTTTCCTCAGCATCCTCAAATCTACCGTTTCAGTTATATTTCAGAATTCGATCATACAATAAACATAATCGCGATAAAGTTAAAGGGCATGGCCGAATTGAGAATAAAAATCTCTTCTTGATTAAGCTTGGTTTAAACCTATTGAGCATAAACCTGAATGAAGCGTTTTAACTGTTTCTATGAAATGCTTTTCAATAAAGGTGTTACTTTTACACACTGTAAGTGCCAGGGTTCAGTACCTGTCTCGTTTTTGCTGAGGTCTCGATGAAGGGAATTCCGTAGCTCCGTGCTAAATCCTGAGCCTGCTTAGTATCCACTGTGCGGGAGGGGAGGTCACACTTATTTCCCACCAACACCATGGGGACATCCTCAGAGTCCTTCACCCTCTTAATCTGCTCTCTACAACACACATACACACACGTAAACAGAGCGAAGCATGGAAGAGGAGTCTACTAATCAAATGGCTGCTTCTCTGTCATCTTGCACAGCTAACAGCCATCACCTGTAGTGGTGAATGTCTTCAAAAGACTTGGTGTTATTAATGGCAAAAACACAGAGGAAACCCTCTCCTGTCCTCATGTACTGGTCCCTCATGGCACTGTACTCCTCTTGACCTGCTGTGTCCAGGATGTCCAGTAGGCATGTTTCTCCATCAATCACCACCTGTTTCCTGTATGAATCCTACACAGAAATGATACATAAAACAATTAATCAATGCATTAGGGTTGACTTACGCCAAAAGTTATATTTCTCAAGAAAAATACAATGATTTTTTTAATGATCAGGATTAAGTGCTAATGAAAACAAACCATACATAGTTTTGTAAAATCTAAAAGTGTCACTGGATTAACCCTTTAAATTCTTTTTTCTAAATTCATTTTTAATGTATAATTTGATTTTTATTTTATTTTATATAATTTCCTTGTGAAACACAGCACAACACGCAGTGAACCACAATGAAATCTGCATTTTACCCATACAGACACATGCAGCAGGGGGCAGCTATTGAAAGCTGCCTGAGGAGCAGTCATGGGGACAATACCTTGCTCAAGGGTACCTCCGGGCACCCAACTGGTCATGGCGCCAACTCACTAATCACTAGGCCACCACTGCCCCATCTTAACTACCGAATCCAGACACATGTGCCATTGCACAGACTTAACACCAGACCAGGAAATTAGGAGACAGTTGTTGAAACCAGAAAAACCAGCTCACGTTGTGTTTGTTACATGGCATTTTTTTGGATGCTGGCATTTGCAGTGACGTTTTCAGACCTTTCCAAGAGAGGGGACAAACAATATTAACCTGCCATAAAGGCATACAGGTGGACATACGTTACCTCTATGGTTGGGTCGTATTCATCCACAAAGTGGTTCTGGATGAGCTGGATGGTGAGAGCGCTCTTGCCCACGCCTCCAGCTCCCACTACCACCAGTTTATACTCAGTCATTCTCCACCTGGATTGAACAAACCACACAAGTCCATCAGTGACAGACGATCACACCATCATTAAGTTTGCTGTATTCCTTAATCACGTGTGTGCTTTTTTTAAACCAAAGTCCATTTTACTTTGATTACATCACCCTAGCCACCATAAACAGTGGAATAACTGCAGAATCACATGCACTCATTCACATTCATAGAAAGGAGCCCAACAATGCCTTTCGCACTATAATTGCAGTTCTTGAATTTCAGTCATGAAATAAAGTCTTAATCCGATGAGTTATTCTCAAACAGCTCATTTTTATTGTCTGAGTCACTCCAATGCAAACACAGGTCTGGACTAAAAAGATAGTGACTCTGCCCGGTCCAGGACGCCGACTGCCTTTACCTGCAGCCCTGCTAACGCGAGCGGAGACGAGGACATGGAAATAATAAAGAAAATTAAACTGGCATATTTTAAGTGCCACCATCCAGGGGCAGATTCTGGGGGCAGATTAAGATCAATAAGATTTAACAACTAAAACAATCTTAAGTCTGGGCAGAAATAAGCCTGTCTTGAAAACGATCGTGGGCGAGAAGAGCCCCTCGTTTTAAAGGCCACACTAGGGTTCAATGAAGGTGTGCTGGGGGTCACAGCAGGGCTGGGACAGGTGACCCTTCTCCAACACCGCCTCCCCTCGGCCTGTAGTCCCACCTGATGGGTTCAACAACCACAGACACACTTTTACAGGCCCACAGGGACCCGATATGAGAAACTGACTTTTGCAAAACTAGCACAAATGGGAACGCACAAAAAAAAAAAAAAAAAAAAAAAAAAAAAAAAAAAAAAATGGGAAAATGAGAAAGTCGACAGCAAGGCAGAGAACCAAAAGCACCAGTCGGACTGTGGGTGAGTGGATTGCGGGCTGCACTGCAGGGCCTGGCTGGGTGTTATTGACCGGTATGGAGCTGAGTGTTAACAACAGCTCTAAAGGCAGGTTCGCGAAGACCGCAGCAGCACGACCGCCCATGAAACTGCCTGCCGGAGTTCCGTGTTCACGAACTGTCCAAAACCAGCCGAGCTCAGGACACAGTCCGCTCCCCGGACTCACGGCTCGGGGTGAATGTGGTTTCTGTAACAAGCTCGGCCTACGTGCTACTCTCACTGCAGCAGCCCGCCCGTTTTCTCTGCCCTCCTGCTCGGCCTGCTCTCACTCAAACATGGGCGGATACGGTGTGTCTGAAGATCACTTACCCAGGGAGCGGCGCGTACACTCTCTCTCACTCACACACACACACACACACACACACACACACACACACACACACACACACACACACACACACACGGGGTCTCTCTCCGTCAAGGCCGGACCGGGTCTACAGCGTATGCCTGAGCCGTGAAACCCTCTCGAGCTTCAACTCGCATCTTGCATTGCGCTCGCCGCCTGACGGGCCGGTGCGAACCGGGACCAAGCTGTCCAGACCGACCTCCTATCGGGAAGAGGCGCCGAGCAACACGGGGCGCTGTCGGTTCGTGTGTGGCTCACTTTTCTCAGGGCTGCGGGTCTTACACACCACAAACAAAAAAAGGCTGCCCGAGGCTTCACGGCGCGCCCGCTAGTGTGATGAACCCAAAGAAGGAAAGGAAAAGTCTGCGCCGTCTCGTAACCGGCTTTTGACAAGCTCCATTGAAAGCAGCAGCAGGACGCTCAAGATCCCCGAGTTTAAATAGGTCCTAAATATAACCGAGGCGAGTCTTTAGGCGTCATAAGCACGCGCGCTTCCGATTGGACGGTGTCCCTGTCGATCACGCGGAGCAGATCCAACCAAGATCTCCGCTGCGCACAATCTCCCGCCCACCCATGTCTATATAAAGGCGGTGATGACGGCGACAAATTTCAAAATAATCAGTAAACGGGCAGTTCAGTGGCCCGACGAGAGGTCTGGGGTGCAGGCAGGAGTGAGGTTTTCCCTGAACACTGTGGGTTGTCTGTCCACAGATGTCGAGTGGATGAAGAGGGCGAGCCCAGTTTCGGCGGCGATTCGAGAAACTTGTCATTAATAATCATCCTACAAACCCAATTAAAACTGGAGAACTTCAAAGTTTGCACAAAAAAATCCCTGCAATATTTGGTTATAGGTTATACACCTTTTATTATTGTTGTTGTTGTTGTGTCAACACACCGGTCAGTTCCTGTCGAGGACACAGGGTGGCAGTAGAAGCATTTATTTTAACCTACTTGTCGACGACGGTCTTCTTGTGCATCTTCTCAGCTTTTCAACAGTGCAATAAAAACTACAACAATGAAAAAACCCCAAAAATACAGTGTACGCAGACAGCAAAACACTTTAACCCAGTGTACAGACAGCAAAGGTCCCATTATCATTAATTATACAGAGACTCACTCCACGCGTTCATTCACACTGTTCTCTAAGGAGTCTCACTCCCGTCTGCCTGTCCTCCTGTCTCACTCCCGTCTGTCTGTCCTCCTGTCTCACTCCCGTCTGTCTGTCCTCCTGTCTCACTCCTGTCTGTCTGTCCTCCTGTCTCACTCCTGTCTGTCTGTATGGAGTCTGTACTGTGTCTGCATATTAACACTGTCTGCAATACTTTTCTTACCGCGTGCATGCTGTGCATCTGCGAAAAAGAGTGCGGAGACACTGCATGTTTCAAGGTGAAGTTTGGAGCTGTAAACTGCACAGGGCGGGGGCGTGTGCGTCCTGCACACAGGAGCTGGTTTAAAGGTGTCCCTCAGCTCTTGGCTCTTTGCTCTTGGCTAGAGTGTGCCTTTAAAATCCCCCGCCATGCTTTGCGCGGTGTCCGGTGGGGGTGTTTTTATCGCCTCCCTGCCGCCCAGCATGAAAACTTTTCGCCTCTTCTCGGGCTCGCAGCCCTGCTGAGCAGCCCGCTCCCTCCGCTCGGCCCCCCGTCCGAGGAGCTCTCCGCCCTGGGAGCGTGTTGAGCTGGAATAATGAAGAGTCGGCAGCCCGTCGCCTGTTTCTTCTACAAACTTCAGCGCAGGAGCGCTTCTTAACCGCCTCGAGGTAAGACTCCACTCTTCTGACGGAGCAGGCTTACAGGAGAAGGTTACTCTTAATCACAGGACATGAAAGCGCCTCCCTGCGATCTTACCTGTCTGCTTTAAACTGGCATCTAACGGAGGAAATCTTCGCTCTCGGGACTGAAACAACAAGCCCTCCGGGGTTTATCCTCTCTGTACCCTGTCTGTGATTAGGAGAGCTCCAGGGTTTATCCTCTCTGTACCCTGTCTGTGATTAGGAGAGCTCTGGGGTTTATCCTCTCTGTACCCTGTCTGTGATTAGGAGAGTGCTGGGCTCCGGGGTTTATCCTCTGTACCCTGTCTGTGATTAGGAGAGTGCTGGGCTCCGGGGTTTATATGGTTATTTACACACACAGCTGAGAGCTGGGCTGCTCTTGCAGCAAGAGAGAGAGAGAGTTTAGATCCAGTCTGAAGGCTGGTCTTTGGGACTTTCCTTTATTTAGGAGACATGGTGGATTATTAAACTGATGGAAGAAGACGGGAGAAAGAAGAGTGAGTTTACAAAGACTGATGGGAACTGGCTCCATGTGCTGCTCTCAAGTTAAATTCTTACATTTTGTGCTTTCCTGAATGTTTTGAAATAAGAAAACCGTTCACCTCTTCTCAGGTCTGCCTGTAAGGAGGAGGAGAGGCATGAACTATTTACACAACATCCATTTATTTAATCCTGTGTGTTGTGGTGTGGGTGACAGTAACTTTACTGCTTTGCAATCTGTTGCTTCTCACTTTTGACATTCCCTTAATAAAGACCACAGTGCACTTTTGACGTGCTGTGAATATATAAACATATTTTCGACCAAAAGTGCATCCGAGTGCACTTTGGAGTTTATGACGTTCTTTTTTTTTTTTTTTTTTTTTTTTTTTTTCTCTCTTTCTTTTCTCTCTGGATCTTATGACATTTTTCTTTTTTTTTTTTTCTTTTCCCTTTTTGTGTTGTGTGGATCCACAAAAACCAGAGTGGGTCCTGAAGAGTTTTCTGAGTAACTCCTGAAGGAGATGAGATCACAGATTATAAATATTAACCATATGGACAAACCCAGCCACCTTAATCCTCTGCCCGAAAAACACTTTCTTCCTCCCGAAAGCTGGTGTTCCAAAGTGAGCCTGCCATTCACAATCATGGCAAAAGAACAAAGGCGGTATTATATCCAGCTAAACGTGCCATCCAGATGTTAGTGGGGCTGCCAGTTCTGACCTCCTCCTAACTTAGGCAGGGGGGGGGCTATCCTCCACTTTATTAAAACATCCCAGCCAAGACCGGACTCGAAGCTCAGGAAAGAAGGTTTACAAGAGCTGAGGCAGAGCCCTACAGTTAAATACCAGAGAAGGTGCCCTGGCCTTGCCTGTGAAGATGGTGCTTGTTTGGAAATGTCTTTTGCAACGTCAGGGGCCTTTGAAAAAGCCTTTAGGTCTCATTGGATGCATTTTGCCCAAGCAGAAAATCTGTATTCAGCAGTGGAGTGAATTTAAAATTTCAGGTAGTCACAATTTATTCTCATGTATTCTCACAATTTATCCATGACTCATGTATGAATATCTATGCGTTTCTATATTCTGTGGGCTTGCTCCACTTACATTCATTGCTGTGGAGTAGCTGAACCGTGTGTGTGTGTGTGTGTGTGTGTGTGTGTGTGTGTGTGTGTGTGTGTGTGTGTGTGTGTGTGTGTGTGTGTGTGTGTGTGTGTGTGTGTGTGTGTGTGTGTGTGTGTGTGTGGATCTTTCACATGTATTCTCTCACTGCCCAAGCTTTTGTATTAAAGCAGAGATCCTTAACATACATTGTTCAGAATTCACTAAACACTAGAACATCAACCTTCCTTGGTATCTGATTCTTTAAAATGGAATGGTTTGAATTTAATTGTCAGGTTGCTGAAGCCTGGCTAAGAATATGGTATGTCGTTTATGTTCCAAAATCAATATTGCCTCACACTTTTGTTGCTCGATTGGCCTCAGTAGCAACTGGTACTGCAAGAATTATCTGTCTGTCAAGTCAAATGTTTCAAATTAAGTGCTAGAAGAGAGGAAAGTAGACTCCGGTTCGCTTTGTTTGGACAATTGTAAAAATGACCTTCCCCAGCCTGAAACAAAGGTTTACAGACCAAGCTCCATGGTTTGTGGCAGACCAGGGTACATTTGTTCAGTGACCACCTAAGTCTGATATACACCAGTCACAGCGGACTGAAATAAAGAAATCGTGTTCAGCCATCTTCAACAAACAAGATTAAGGGTGTTAAAACTCTTAACATTATGGTATCTAAATTTTTAACCTAACTGCCAATTCACTGGCCAACTGAAGTCTTCAAAATAACAGTAATTTGCAATTTGTCGATCAAGTTAACCGGTATATTGGACCCAACATTTCAGATTAAATAAAAGTCTGGAAGGATGCAGCCTTTGACGGTTACTGTTATAGATATTTATTTACCAAAATTTTGAGTTTCAAAGTGAAAATCCCCCCCCAAACGTGCTTTTAAAGACTTTTTAAGAATTTAAAACTTTTTAAAATTCAAGACTTATTGTTTTTTGCAGGGGTGTGAGAGGCAAACTGTTTTCCTTCCTCTCTGCTCTCAGTCAGGAGGTTTGCTGGGGGCACAGCACTCATCTGTATAAATCACACGGAGGGGGCTGTACTCTCTCTTTCTCTCACTCTTGCTGTCACTACTCTTCCTGAAATAATCTAATTATCATAATGTTGTCAAGGTGTCATTTTAATGAAGCTGTATTGAACTACCATCCACATGCGCTACAGACGAACACAGAGAATGAACTTGCCGCTGGGGATTTTGTGTAGTGAAGTCATCCTTGGTTACAGATGGATGTGTGTTTGTGTTTTCTAAGTTTTGAGTTGGTTTGTGGTTACACACACTTAGTTGCTACTTTAACAGAATTGTCTCTCTTCTTTATTTTCATTAATTTTTTTGGCAAAGAAGCTGCACACTCTGTAGTGGCGTGCATAAGAAAATGCAAGAATCATTTAAAAACATGGTCATCAGTACTATGTGTGACTGATACAGATAATATAATGATGCTCAGACCCTCTCCTAGTACACGAGGTTAAAAAAAGTACTCAGTCGGTTGGTATTGCTGATAATGTACTTTCAAATCTATCTATGTATTTGGTCACAACTTTTTTTTTTTTTTTATTTATTATTATTTACAAAGTATGTAGTCATAAGCATAAACAGACAGCATAAAAAAAAATTATAATAAATTGTTAGATAAAAAACCAAGTTTTTGGAACCCCTCTTAAAATGCTCTTGTGTGAGTTTCATCTTATTACAAAAGATCTTGCTTTTCACTCAAGCATCACTCAAAATTTCACATTCATAACGATTAGCACCTGATGTGAAAGTGAACAGCTTTCTAAAGGCATTTGTTTTGTGGTGTATTTCTTTTTTCCATATTAATTTGGTTAATTTAGTTAAGTCTTAAAAATGTGTTTTGTTTGTCATGTTTAACGTCAAAAGCATTACATCAGTAAATTTGAAGCTGTATGAGTGCCTTATTTCCTGTCATTGTATCCTGATTTTCAGGAAACTTGGAATGAATAGAATGTACCAACAAAACGGTCACGTTTTAAGAACTATTGTTTGTATTTGCTTGTTAATTGGTACAAATCAATCAGATGTTTAGTGTTGTAGAAATGATCTATGATGCACACAAGTAAGCGTTGTTTTTTCAAATATCCGTGTCATTTATAAAGATAATGAACATATTACCCACCGCTTAATAGAACTGTCTGCTACATAGTGACCTCCTTCTTGCCCATCTTTAAGGCTTAATCTTAACGCCATCGATCAGGCACCTCTTATATGCCACTCTTTCCTATAAAAGCATATCAAGAGCATGATCGTAAGTCGGACTTTGCTAGCCCTCAGATGGTGGAGAAGTAAGAGTTTGAAAGCTTATCTGAGCCATGGCTTATAGCATGCACAGCAGTGTGGAATGTGCAGCCTCAATGTTATCAGTTTCCATGGTCTGAGATCAAGGCCCATATCTTAAAATTGAGCCCCTGCATGGTTATAAACAGGCACAGAGGTTCAACAGTGGTAAACTTGCCGGAAAATCTGAGCCTTTTTAAGTGTTATTTTTGATTCTTCTTGTACAAGTTGTACATTTTTAGTCTCTTCTTTATATAAAAACGATTTTATGTCTGCAGGGCACATTTTTATGCGTCACCCAGTGATCAGTTTTCCAGTATAGAGTATACCGTTTGGTTTTACAGAACACGTGCTGTTTTTGTGTGTGGATCCATTTCAGGAGAGGCCTGCAACCAATTACTTCAGAGTGCATAAATTGCTAGTAATTACATGTAGCATGGCAGCTAGAGCAAGCATAAGCAGAGTTAAAGTTCAGCTGGAAATAGCAGCTCTAGCACAATAATGGCACTGCAATAGATCTATTGCTTAAAATATTTAATTTTCAGTTTTTATTTTTTTAATCATTGCTCCATCTTTAAGATGGAGGTGATGCTTTGTGTCATGTGTTCTTAAATGTGTTTTTTTTTTCCAGTTGTGATTCTAGCTCCTTTTCTGTTGCAGGAGTTCCTTTGTCCCCTTGTCCTTTTGCAAACAAAGGTATGTTTATTTGGACGGGGACCACACATAATGAAGCCAACCCACTGAAAGGAACACTGTGAATGGGTGCTTTTCCTGTAACTAGGGCTGGTTGAACACTTGCTTATATTTTTGTTACTTTGCCATAGTCTAGGTTAATATGCTCAGCAGGGATGCAAATACAAACTGGACAAAAGTTGGTGTGTATAATAGGGGCACAAATAATTCTGAATTCACTATTTACTATGATGGATTATGAATGATTCAGTGCCTCAAAATCTTAAATTTCACAATGATTTTATTTAAGACAGTCAATATAGCATAAGTACTAGTGGAACTATAACACACAGCATGAGCATCTAATTACATGTTGTGGAAAGTAAGATAAGTAAACATATAAACAGATATTTTATATCTGTGGTTTAACAGTCTGAATGAATGTGGTCTTATTCAGCAAGCAGCAGATCACGTTTGCCCTTTTTATTTGTGTAAATTACTGCTTTTAATGATGAGCTTATTAAGGTTAAATAATTTCATAAATGCTTTTCAAGGATGGTTTTTAAAAATTATATTCTGGCCAGATGAGGGGACACACTGTAAAATATTATTATAAACAGTTATCTCATCTGACCCATCACAGCTTTAGGATAGCTCAAGGCAGACTACAGTGAATGTCCCACCTCTGCCAATGTTTCGAGTTCCTGCTGTCTGGGGCCTGTTTGTGCGCAGCAGGCCTGGAGTCAGTCATGGAAGGCATTTTGAAAGAAGTTCATAGAGGGGTTGTTTTTTCCTTCTGTAAACAGAATATAGAAGCAAATGTGATGTTTATGTCCAAACTCACTGTGTCCATTTCTTCGTGAGTCTGATTTATGCTTTGTGCTTGAAGAAAACCTATTTAGTCTGTAAGGATTTATAAAAAAAAAAAAAAAAGGAAGGAGGAGAAACTAAACTGTGGTCAAGCGTGGCTGGACTAGAGGTTATTTCTGTGCCTAATATAGCCAAAGGATTTTGAACAAAAGAGAGGAGTCGCTTGTTAATTGCACTTATTTTCAGCAGTTGCACTTTCGGCAAAGAAAATCTTGCAAGTAGAAATGAAGCATTGAGGCTTGAATAGAATCTAGACGATTCAGAAACCAGACGTTCTCAGTGGAGCTTTATATTTCATCATTTGCTCTATTAGCTCTATGAACATCTATAAACTTTCAAGGCCCGGAATTTAAATATAAACTTCTAGAATCGTCTAAGCGTTCCATGAACTCTCATTTATCCAGACATGCATTCAAACAATTCCGCAGCCTACATCGATTTTCACTTGCTTACTTTAAGACTAATACAGGCATTCGCTCAGGAGGTAAAGGGTTTAAGCCAACACCAGTAAACAGTTTTAAATCAAACTGGGAAATGGAAGCTTCAGACTTGAAAGAAACTTATGTATGTCCATTTGGCATGCATTTAGATGATAGTTTGTTACCTGTCTCCTTATAACCTTTGTTCTTAATATTTATGATCCTGATCCTCCATTTCTACTAGTTGTATACTTCTAGACATGCTGCACCTTCACTCATTTTCTAGTTTATTAGCTCTACTTACCATATAGGTGCACTTTTTAGTTTACAGACCATAGTCCCCTTGTTTCTCTGAATGATTTTTCAGCCTGCTGTTCCTCAATGGTCAGGGTCCCCACAGGACCATGAGTGAACAGTTGTTTCTTGGATTGGGTACTGACATGACATGATATATCAACATCTAAAGCACTTAGCAGTGTCTAGTTTAACAAAATAACAAATTATTATTATTCCTTATTTTTGAATGATGGGGCATGTTGCCACAAAAATACTAATGGAAATACAATTATTATGGATGTAAGTAATTTGTGACACAGTACATCACTATAAAAAATGT
The DNA here is from genome assembly GCA_017165825.1 of Hepsetus odoe. NCBI lineage: Eukaryota > Metazoa > Chordata > Actinopteri > Characiformes > Hepsetidae > Hepsetus > Hepsetus odoe. The sequence continues at coordinate 17,604,923 of CM029372.1, read as the reverse complement.
GCTGTTCATATTCGTTCTGAAGTGCCTGTTGGTTGATAGCCCACACAGTGGTCAGTCTTGGCTGTGTCTTCCATATGCTTGAATTGCACCAGGTCCTATGGTACTTGGAGATAAGCAATCATAGAGGGACTCAGTAACACCAAGATAGAGACCATATGGCACTAGACATGGAAACTGGCATTCATGTCTGCGCTCCACGTGAGAACTCATGAAACTGGAAATAACAACATGGAAACATTTTTGATCCTTGGAAAAGGCTGTTTGTAGAGAATTGTGAGATGTTGAGGTGTGCTCAGCATTACAAATAGTCACTTTTAACTCATTGCCATTTACTACTTCAAGAAATCAATATGATGTCTTGAAAGCCATTCATATAACTTCTTTCAGAAGAGAGGTGTCCTTGTATTGACCTTGCATTCTCTGTAAAGGCTGAGAAGAGGCTGAGGGATGGTACTTGTCCTTTTTAGAAAGAGCGATCATCAACTCAAGAAAGCATAGCCTTTAATTCTTAGGAAATAATGCTTCCCACGAAGAAAACTAAACAGAGAATCATCACTATGATTGGGGGGTAACTTTCTTTCATTTCTGTCAAAATGGCTGCTTATATGTTGTTATTCCAGACATTACAGTACACAACAAAACACCGTTTGTAGCGTCATTTAAAAAAAAAAAGTCAAATTCTCAATTTTAACCATTATTATTTTTAAATTGATATTTGAAAAGGCAATGCCATTTTGTGGTCATGCTATTTAAAAAAAAAAAATCGAACTTTTATTCGGAGATAGGAAAGGGTTACATTTACAACATGTATGTTTTTATTCATTTTCAAACTGTAAAGTTTTAGTGCCCATTTATCCTTCCTTTGTGCTAGATAATTACTATTTTCTATATTTAAATACAGGTCTGTGTTCCATGTGGTTTTCTCAGACGTGCAAGACTTAATATTTGTAATACATGGGTTACTCTGCAGGATAAATGAAATTTGACAATTTGAAGCTGAAAAGTGTATATATATATTTTTTTTATATGTAGCATAGGAGAACTAGAATTTGGTTTTTACTACCCCTTGAGATTCTTTGCCTGTAGAAGAACCACTTATTAAATTTAAGATGTTTGGTGATATGTAGTGCAGACACATGTTTAGAATTTGGTTAGGTATGCTTTACCAGCTAAAAAAAATACAAATTTGGAATTAGGCCTAAAACTTGTATTTCCACAATCCCCCCTTCAGGTGGTGAGGTGTTACCATTGCAAAGATACATGCATCTGAAATTGGTAGACAAAGCATGTTTGTGAATAGAGAGAAAATCTCATTAAATTAAAAATCTCGTTAAATGTCAGGCCAGTGTAACTTCTAAACTACATAACCGAGCCCAGAGACATCTTGGATTTTTCACATTGGCCAAGGGGGAAAGAAAGTACAACAAAATGGTTCAGACATGGTTGGGTGTGGACAGTTCCAAATACTTGTTGAGTTCAGCCAGAATAACCCTGGAGAAGGGGTTGGGCTATGTAGCAAAATATAATAGAAAAGTTCCTTAAGAATTTTTCATGCTTATCATGCCACCAACACAAAAAAAAAAGACACAAATGGGAGTGGCCAACACCCAATTAGTAAAGACAACCTATAGAATTGTTCAGTGTTTTTGATGGACAATATTTCACTATATTAAATGATTACTTAGACAAAATCTTTTCACACGATAATAAATAAATAAACACAAATAAATACTGTCACTGCTCAGGTCTAACCTAGAGCTTACGTTCTAGAAAATAGCTGCAGTTTAACCACAAATTCAGTATTGGTCAGAAATATCTTTCTATATTTGGTTAGAAAAAAAGATGTTTTGGCCAGAGTAGCTCAATGTGACTTCAAGAATACAGAAATTTAGTTGGCAAAGTAGAAAGACTATCACACCAGTAATGTGCTTTTCCAATTGCTATTGCCATGCAAGATTGAATAATTAGTACTACAAACTTGCAGTGACAGTATAGTACAGTACTACTGCTGGTGTATGTTGCACTTTGATTTCTATTGGCTTTTTTTTAAATCTCAAAAGTCATTATCATCTGTAGATCCAGCCTTGGACCATAATCCCTGCATGAAGTTATTCAAGCAGGTATTATATTTCCTGAAGTGAAGCCTATGGCTACATTCTGTTGTTTTTGGCTGACATAAATGTTTTAAATGTTCTAGATTTCCATTACAGTGCCCTGCACAGGGACTAAATCATCCTTGCCCCATTTGAGGAGCCAACTATTTAAAGCGTCTGACAAAATATTCAATAAAGGAAAATGATGTGTTTGTACTGACATCAGAAATGTGTCAGAAAAAAGAATCTTACATTTCTTACATTTTTCGCAAGATTTCTCTTTGGTCTATCATATAAGCAGTAGTGATATGTTTACAGTTACAGAAATGCAAACATTTAAAGCACAAATTATTAAGGGAACTGTTTTAATGCTGCACTGTGCTTCAGGTTTGGGCCAACTATTATTTAATGTCCTTTGTTTAAAGATTGTTTGTTCAAATGTGGGAACCCCCCTTTGCCCTGAATGAAAGCTGTCTATAGTAATATATCATTTGCTTATTATTTGAATTCTTGTTGGTAGTATTCTGCAATTAAGCATTTCATAAAGATATCCAAAAATAGCTTTGCAGGCATATGGTTCTCATCAGTCTGAGCCAGGCTCATTAAATGTAAGCTGTTGGCTACATTCAAGTGGGAGTATATATTCTATGCAATGTATCACTGCTTGTACGGCAAAAGGTCCCTTTCACACTTTACAGCTGTAGTTTTTCTATATGCCTTTATTCTTATGCAAGAAATCAGAATGCCAACTGTGGCATGTGTTGTGCAGGCTGTTTTCCTTCTAAAAATGTTTGCAAAAGTGGGAGGCAAAAAGAGTGTCAGGTTCGGCTTGTCCCACTATTCCCTGCAGGACGTCCTTGCTGTGGCCAACTGTTTTCACCTATCCTCCTCCACCCCCTCCCCACCAACACGAACACAAAACAGAACCACCCCTGATTCAAATCTGAAGTCTGCATCATACTAAGACCCTTTTTAGGCTTTTGTCCCTGTATGTACTGAAGTGTTTTCTTCAAAAAAAAAAAAAAAAATCCTTGTTTATTTTCAAAAATCCCTTTTTGTTGTTTGAAACTTTGGGGGTGTTAGGAAGGAAACGGAGGTCTCCTGCTCACAGCACAGCCGTTTCCTTTTAAAAAGAACCTTCCTGATTGCAAGAGTCACTGCATCTCGTCTAACAACATCACACTTCTATTGTATGCAGCCAGATGAAGATTTGCTCTTTTTTTTTTTCCCTCACATTTAATGGGCTTTTGTTTTAGCAACAAAGCAGCTCAGAAACATAAATAGCTATAATCTCCTTTAGACTTCTTTGATTACGCACAGAATATCAGAACACTTTGACACCACAATGGAAAGTTTAGCAGGGAATAGAGAAGTTTGATCGCAAGCCAAATGACTAATCTCTCCATATTATGCTTCATGAGGAGGTGTTTCTGGTACAGTGAACACTGTGGTTTGACCAAAAGGAGAAAAACAACACACTTAAAGACATAATCAGGAATGTCTTAAACAGCTCCGCAGCCAGCCCTGGACGAGCTGGAAATTTACAAACAGAGGCCATGGTCAGCGTGCATATTGTCATTTTAAAATGTTTTTAGTATTGTTTTATTGTCCTTGAATGGAGAAGTGCTAAAAACTAATCAACCATTTGAATTATTGATTTAAAAGGAGAAATAATAAGAAATAATACCCCCCCCCCCCCAGTGGCTAGTCTTGCTAGTGTGATTGTAATTGAATTAAATATTCATTCATTCATTCATTCATTTTCATTTCGCAGGGGAATGCTGGAGTCCATCCCAGCTCACACAGGGCGAAGATATTTATATTATATTTATATATAGTTTATTATATTTATTAAATATTTAGATTTTAGAAAATAGTTTGTGTTGTCTTGACATGTAATAGAATCTTAAGTGAAGGTTCCTTAATGTATTCTCACTCGAACATGTTATTCTAGGGATCCTGGACAGTTTAACAATACACAGAAATGCTTTAGCTCTTAAAATCAACAAACCAAAAATATTTTTGCTGTTTAATCTACACTTCTCTGTTAAATATGGGACCTCTCAATGCAGTTGCAATTATTTAATACTTTAGGAACCTGATCTGATGAAAAAAATATAACCTGATATAAATATAGAAATTCAGGTCAAAATATTCAGGCACAGGATTATCACATCTTTCCTAAGATTTTTGACCTTGTATTATAAAAGCATGTGTGTGAATATGTACTTTGGGCATAAACTCCCACAGACACAAAATCTTGCATAACACCTTCCCCAAAAGAGTATAGCCTATTATAGCTGCACATTCAGTCAAACAAGCAATTAGGATATGTTTTATGTTTGTGGTGTAATACTTGCTGTCAATCTTACTTAAGGCCATGATGTCATTGTTTGAAAGAACCACATTTAAATTCAGAATTTTTTCGAATGATTCATTCATTTCCCTTCAAATTTATTGGAACACTAAAACCAGTTCATTTATTTTTTTCTGGACACTGAAGATCTGAAGATTGTTTGGGGTCAAAAGATGAGAAATGAGAGCTCAGATTTTCAGATTCTAATCTCTGGTCTTTACATCTAGCTTTGTTATATTACATAGAACATGGTGCCTTGTGTATCTGACCGCCCAGTTTTTCAAGTGAGCAAAAGAATTGTAACATTAGTGGTGGAAATAATGTTTGTTGTTACACAGGCATGTCCTGCGAAGACTGCACTTGTTGTTCAAGGGAAAAATCAAATTAATGACCAGAACATTTTGAAGCTGAGGAAAAAAAATCAGTTAAAAGAATTTGATAGACATTGGACATAGCCAGTACAATTATTTGCAATGTCCTGAAAAAGAAGGAAACTCTTGGTATGCTGAGCAGCAAGCTTTAAAACAGTCAATCGGGGAAAACAAAAACAGCTGATGACAATTTGTGGGCGTGGTAAAGTAAAATCCCAGTACAAAACACTGACATTACCCTCTAGAGATTGTTCATGGGGTTGGAGGTTTCACAATCCACTGTTAGCAGAATACTTTACTTAGTGAAAATATAGAGATCATACTACTAGAAACAAACCACTCATCACCAATAAGAAATTGGGAGTCATCTCTGTACTTTGGTGTTTTTTTTTTTTTCCCCTCAAAGTTTTTGCCATAAAGATTTATAGACTGACCCAAAAATCTCTACCAAAGTAATAAAGGTGCGGTTGAAGAAGGGATATGTTCACAATCAGAATATGTAATCTCATCTGTAAAGCACAGTGAAGGGAGTGCCATCTGAAAATCTGATCTCTCATCTCATATTCATCTTTTGATCCCAAACATTTGTCTTCAATGCACAGCCAAAACAAATGGATTGTCTCAGCTGTCCCAACAGTTGGTTGGTACTGTTTACTGCCCATGCTTGTCTAAGGAGATTTGATGGTTACGTGCTTAATTGTGTACACCTGTCAACATGGGAACCCCGGAACTTGGAAATTAAGAGGACTATATAGTGTATATCAAATTTCAGGGTTTTTTTTTTAATCTTTACTCTAACTGAACATATTGATAATCCTTTACCAGTATAAGTATTTTGAACATTTTGTTTTCTTGAAAATAAAAGTGCATCAAACAATGAAAGCAGGATGGGGCTTTTTTTTTTTTGTTTTTTTAAATAGTGATAGAAAACATGGTGACACTACACATGCACAGACATTTTGGTGTTCTCAAATGTAATTGTGGTGGCAGAATTAAATGGCTAAAATTTTTCAGAGCTGGGTTTCATAAACACAGTTGTTTAAATTTTGTAAAGCTCTTTTTGAAACAAAGTGTCCCTCTTTGCATTGTATAAGGTAATGTCCTATGTAATATTATGTAATTTGTGATAACACTCTTGGAATAAGAATCTTTGACTTATTACACTTTTACACCCATCCGAACTATAAATATCAGTTGTTTGCTTCATTTTCCAACCTGTCCTAAGCAGTCTTTTTTTAATTTAGTTTGGACGTGAGGGGGCCTTCAAGTGCAGCCAGGAGGAATGAGGGAGCACAGTTAAGGCCCTGACCTTGCAGCGCCTGAGCCAGGATGGAGCTGAAGGTGTGGGTGGATGGAGTCCAGCGTGTGGTCTGTGGTGTCACCGAGGCCACCACCTGTCAAGAAGTGGTCATTGCGCTCGCTCAAGCTATAGGTAGGCAATATTGCACAGGACAAAAAAAAAACGTTCCTACCCTTCCCTGCGTTTCGCAGACTATATGGAACTGTGAAATAATGGAACGTCACTGGTAACAAGATCTGGGTGAATTGCTAATGCAGATGCTGTAGTGTCTGAGTACTGGCTAATGCTTTAACTATCAGTCTTCCTGGCTGATAAAATGTTTCCATTATTTATTACATTTAAAATTTTCTTTCTACTTATGTTGGCAAGTCTGTACATTTTCAAATAAGTTCTCAAAAGCAGTATCTGCAGACAGAGAGAAAGATGACACTGAGAAAGAACAGGGGTTTGGGTTGATTACATAACCAGAGAGAGACCCAGAACAATTTTTCACTTTGAAACCTGTTTTGTTGAGGTCATTGTTTGAGCCTATTTCTAGCGGTTCTCAAATATGGGTGTAATCTGTAGGCCCCCCTTGCTTTAGCTAGAAACATACTGAAGCTCGAAAAGTGCCTGGTGAAATGGAAAATCTGAGTCATCCTCCCCTAAAGAAGAGAAGAAGCAAGAACTCTTGTCATTCTGTTATAGCCTGATTTCTTGCACTATTATTATAAATGAATCTGTCACATTTTAATTTCTTAGTAATTAAGCTCTTAAAGAAAGAATCAAATGACTCAAAATTTCTCTTAAATAATTAATATTTGAAAAGTTCCACAGAGTAGTATGATGTTAAATGCTCCATTCTAGATTAGCTTACCATAGGATGGGATGATGGGAACCAGGTGCTTTTTATGATGGTCAGATACCCAACTAATTGAATTTTTTCTATTGATAAAAAGGATTATTTAGGTTAAGGTTTAGGTAAAAAGTAATGCTTCGGTTTGATGAACTCATAGAAGCTATTACTGTTATGTTCTGCAGTAAATTTTCATTTATATTAGATTTATATTCTGTATTTGGTAGGCTAATTCCAAATGCACTTTTTTCATAAATAATATAACATCTCAGTTTCAACTTTTGAATTTTGGACAGAATTACACTAGTAATCTATATGGATAAAAAGTTCTAAAGGTCAAAGGCAGTGTGTCAGCAAATCTTATTTAATCTCACTGATGGCTCTTCCAAATCTTCTTAACCAGGCCGCACTGGACGCTACACATTGATCGAGAAATGGAGGGATTCTGAGCGACACTTAGCTCCACATGAAAGTCCAGTTGCCTCATTGAACACTTGGGGTCAGTATGCTGGCGATGTCCAATTCATTCTCCACCGGACAGGCCCCTCTCTTATGGACCGCCCCCCATCTGAGGGGCCAGTACCTCGGGGCCCAGAACGCGGCTTGCATCGTCAAAGCCTTCCCATTATGGCAAAGCTTCGCGCTCCAGGGGACCGTTCATTGCTCCGCCGCCGTGAACCACGTCGTAAGTCTCTGACTTTTACTGGTGGTCCAAGAGGGCTCAGAGATATTTTGAGTGGTGGGCGGCTGGGGGACACTGAGGCCAAACGTTGTGTTCTTCGGGTTAGCAATGGTCACCAAGGCCCATCAATGTCTCCTTGTCTATCTGAGAGTCGCCTTGAGGACCTGTGCCGACTTGTAAGGCTGCAGAGGGAGACGCTGGCTGTTTTAGACCGCAGGATGGTGGCTTATGAGGCTGAGCTTCAGTCATGGGGCAACAAAAGAGGAGCAAATGATGAGGACTCCTGGGGTGCAGTGATGGATGAGATGGCTCATCTAGAGCAACAAGTGCGTAAGAACCAGGTAGAGGTTGAGGAGGAGGAGTTCTGGACGAGTGAGCTGCAGATTGAGTGGGAAAGTGAACGTCAGCTCGAGGAGAGACTGCAGGAGCTACGTGGCCGGCTGCATTCTTGTGAGGCGGAGCTTGGCCAAAGGCTTGCCTGCCTGCAAGGCGTGGAGGCTGGACTGGAAGCCCAGCGGCTACAGAAAGAGATGAGGGAGACTCAGCAGGCAAGTGAAGGGGAGGTGAAGGCCAGGCTGCAGAGAGTGAAGGCTGAACTCAAAGCTCAGGCTCAGCACACGGCGCAGCTGGAAAGCAGTTGCAGGGCTGTTGAGAGATCACTGAGCCAGTCAAACAAGAGGCTACAGGTAAGTGAAATGTGATAGAAAATGTCATTAGGTTCAGAGCAATTGTACATTTTCTCTTTCTATACCTAGAGTATATTTACCTGTTTTCTTAAAACTCTACTAAGCTTTTAGAGAGAGTTATTTTTTCATTGAAGCACGTATCTTTAAATAATCTAAAAAAAAAAAAACTTCACCACACTACAAAAAAAATTTACATGTGAGCAAAAATCTAATTTCAGTGTATGTGTATAGTATTGCTGAATTAGACTTATATATATGCACAGTACTATGCCAACGTTTTAGGCAGGTGTGGGAAAGAATGCTGTAAACAAAGAATGCTTTCAGAAATATAAATAATAATTGTTTATTTTTACCAATTTACAAAATGCAAATTGAGCGAACAAAAGAAAAATCTAAATCAAATCAATATTTGGTGTTACTACCTTTTGCCTTCAAACCAGCATCAGTTCTTCTGGCCCCCACAGAGCCCTGATTTCAACATCATCCAGTGTGTCTGGATCACATGAAGAGACAGAAGGATGTGAGGAAGCTACATCCACAGAAGATCTGTGGTTAGTTCTCCAAGATGTTTGGAACAACCTACCAGCCGAGTTCCTTCAAAAACTGTGCAAGTGTACCTAGAAGAATTGATGCTGTTTAAGGGCAAAGGGTGGTCACACCAAATATTGATTTGATTTAGATTTCTCTTTTGTTCATTCACTGCATTTTGTTGATTGATGAAAATAAATGATTAACACTTCCATTTCTGAAAGTATTCTTTGTTTACTGCATTTTTTCCACACCTGCCTAAAACTTTTGCTGTGTGTGTGTGTGTGTGTATGTATATATGTATATATGTATGTAAATACATAAAAAATGGAATTGGAATGCTGAGAATACCTACCAAGCTATATGCTGTTCTAATATTAAATTGCTGTGGCTACTGTTGGTATCATGTGACTTCATTGAACCTGCTAAACATACTAAACCGTACTGATGTCAGTTACATTTTCAGCATTTAACAGACGCTCCTATCCATAGTGACTTCCATGTCCTAATTACAGGGACAGTCCCAGGGTTCAGGGTTTCTCAGCAGTTCAGGGTCAAGGTCATGCTCAGGAACCCAGTGGTGGTAGTGCCAGAGGTGGGATTTGAACTTGGGACCTCTTGAGCCATAGCTCCAGAGGCAAGCATCCTACCACTAGACCACCACCACCGCCACAGATGTAGGGTTGAATACAGTAATTTGAAATGTACATTAGCACATTCCAGTGCTGATGTAGAAAAAAGGGTGGGGTGGTCTAGTGGTTTCCTGCACACTTATACTTTGATTTTGAAGTGTCTGAAGGTGATTACTCAAACCACTAACAATGAACAATGCTGTTTCAACTGGTTTTAATGTTCTCTGTGGATTCATGAGCAATGTCTGAGTCGAGTCTGAAGTAACTGAGGTATCATCTCTGTGATTTCCTGTGAATGAATGATTCCTCCTGATAAAGGCATCAGAGGTGGTGGTGGTCTAGTGGTAGGATACTTGCCTATGGACCTATTGCTCAAGAGGTCCCACCTCTGGCACTACCACCACTGGGTCCCTGAGCAAGACCCTTAACCCTGAATTGCTCCAGGGGGACTGTCACTGTAATTAGGACATGGAAGTCGCTCTGGATAAGAGCGTCTGCTAAATGCCACAAATGTAAATGATAGACGTGTATTGTGTAGCTCTGGTCAGTCGTTTAAAAATGATGCATGGACATGACGGGGGGGGGGGGGAAGCAATGTCCGATTTATATTAATATACCATTAATAGTCAACTGCTCTAAAGTAGGTCCACTGCACTCGTTTTGTAAAAACTAGCTATAGCTGTATCTGAGCACAAATCAGGCCTTTAATGCATCACATAGCAGATGCGTGTTTTCCCCTCAGGAGAGTCAGTATGAGCTGGAGCAGCTGACCAAAGAGCTGAGGCAAGTGAACCTACAGCAGTTCATCCAGCAGACCGGCACTAAAGTGACAGTGCTGCCTGTGGAGCCCAGTGACGTAGAGGACAGCCCCACGCCTCAGGACACAAGTACTCTTCCTTTTGCTGCAGTTAGAACCATGTGTCTTCTCTTTTTTCAGACTTTCAAAAATAGTGTCTTTGTGCACACTTATGCTTATTTTTTTTCTTTTTTGCAAAACATATTATATTGCCCATAAATAGAATAGATATAAAAAAAAAACCTAAAGTTAATGGGTTGAAGCTGTTTTAAAAGCCACTAATGACATTTGTTTTAAATATCTTGGTTGGTCTTTTAGAATTCAAATTATAACATTAACTGTTGAACTGTTAGTCAGCCTTAACATCACAATTCTTAGCATTGCCACAAAAAAAGTTGTAAAATAGTTTTTGAAAGAAGTGACATTCTTGGTAGTTTGAATCATTCGCAACATCCACCTACCTGACACTGCAGTAAGCTTTTCAGATCTACCACTGAGCGCTACAGGCGTTCCTCCCACTTTTATTCAGTACAGATTTCCTTGGCAACGGCTGCCAGGAAACAACCTGACACCCATCACTAACTATAGCTTCCCTCATCATGTGCCACTGCCAGCCATGCTTTTACACTGTAGGGAACCATTTGCCAGCAAAGATTGACCGAAAGAGAAAGAATTCAGATAGGGACCTAAGGACTTCTCTAATGCTACTTTTTATGTAGTTCTGCATAATTTTGCACCTAAAATCAGGTAAAAGTCTAAATGCTTTGGGTTATTCTCAGAAATATGACAAACACAGGAACCTTTTTTTTTAATGTTTAAACAGCCATTTATTTTGATTATTTTGAAAACTGCAATGTTCAATAATAAATGGCAGAATTATTTATTTAATTTAAAATAGATTTTTGTTATTTAATATAAATGAGCAATTTCTCTGTACTGCAACAGAGTAAATCTTAAAATATGTGAACAATCTCAAGATGTTTTCCCAGAAACTGCATACAACGGTATTAACATAAAGCTAATTCTTGAAACCTACACTAACCAAGCATAACATGACACAAAACACCCTGCCTAATATTGCCACATTAACATCTCTGACCTCTTTTAGACAGGGACTCCTTAGATTGAACTAGTTGGTCGAGTGCATCCTACAGATGCTTGATCAAATTGAGATCTGGGGAATTTGGAGGCCAAGTCAGCATTGTGAATTGTCTCATTCTCATTCATACAATTTTTGCATCGGTGTGAAGTGCATTGTCCTGCTTAAAACTGCCACTGCCATTAGAGAATACCGCAACAATTTACATTTACAGCATTTAGCAAACGACTTACAACAGTGCTTTGTCTCCACATTTGATCTTCATTTTGGTAACCAGCTACAATCAACAACTGCTGATTAACTATTACAACTAAGCGACAAACTTTATTAACCTTGTGAATAGAACAAAGGAAGGTATCATTAGGGTTTTTTTTTTTTTTTTAGATAGATTATTCCCTGAGAAATTCCTTGAATAGGTGGGCCTTTAATCAACACTTAAAAACAGCAAGCAGAATTCAGAATTTCTGGCCATCAGGGGAAGTTCGTTCCACCACTGAGAAGCCAGGACTGAGAAGAGTCTTGATGCATTTCTTCCTCTTCTCTTCGATAGTGGAGGTTCAAGGGGAGCAGTGCTTAATGGTCTAAGAGGATGAGAAGAGACACAGTGTTTGTTTGATAAGTGCGGTCAAGTAAGAGACTGGTTTTAGTCTTGTAAGCAGAGTTAGAGACTAAAACCTGATCCAAGCAGCCACGGGGAGCCAGTGCAGGTCCCGCAGGAGAGGCGTGGTAGAAGAGAATTTAGGACGGTTGAAGACTAGTCTTGCAGCAGCGTTCTGAATCAATGTTTAGGTAGTTGGTACGTTGCAAAGCAACAATCATGTGGCAGTCTGGACCCAAGGTTTCCCAGCAGAACTTTGCCCAGGGCATTAGGCTGTCTTCTTCCCATAATGCCTTCTGGTACCATCTCTTTCCCATCTGGTCCAATAATGATGCTTAGTTGTCCTTCATACCAGGTAGGTAGGCTTTTGATCCCCACATGCATCAATAGGCCTTGGGTGCCCATGACTGTGTATATTCTTTAGAAATACTGTTTCCTGCTCTTATTGCAGTAACGCATTGCTGAGACCATATTTTCCTTTAACTGAGCTACACTTCTTAATTCACTTCTTAAGAATTTACAAGAAACCATTTTTGTACCATTGAAGCTGAGAGGTTCCTGACTTAAAGTAATTAAAATGAACAACCCAAGTCACTTAATTTTGGTCAACTTGTTTTAGGAGTTATTCTTCACATATTTGATAACTTTTAATCCTAAATTAAATTCTTTTTAATTTATTGATTGGATTTAGAGGTTCCATGTTACTTTGTTAAATAAAAAAAGATTTACTGTCAAAATCTGGACACTACATTTTTTTTTTTGTATGTAATTAGTAACTTATGTAATGAATACAAGAGGGCTTCATTAGCAGAAATGGCAACTAATGTTGGTTAAAGGATTGTAAAGTTTTCCTTGTTCCTTCCAGATGTTGCAGCCCTGACTGGTTCTCTGAAACGGCCAGGCCAATCTCATGCAGTGGGAGTTAACCTGCGTGTGCTGCACAGTCCCATCACCTCTTCTTTGAACCCTGAGGGCATCTATGTCTGACGGACATACCTTTCATTAATACACAAACTCCAGAACAGTGTTTGACAGTGTAACTATATTACTATTTTGAGCGATGTACTATCAGTATTTACAAAAGCACTCATAGGATGTGAATAGCTGGGTTAAGGTTTAGAGTTAAGTCCTTTTTAAGACTGGGCAGTAGACTGAGAGACACAGGCATGAGTGTGTTAAACTATGGTTAACTTTAAATATACCTCAACACTAGAACCATTTGCTCTTTGGTATAATTGCCCTTTTTTTGCATGATCTTTACTGCCAGGCTAATGAACGTTCCATAGAAAACAAGCTAAATATGTTTATTATTCTGTGTAAGAAGTGATGTCAGCTATTTGGAAATGGGCCTCATGGACTTGCAAGTGTATTAGAAGGTGAACCGATGTGAAATGAAGTGTGAATATAGTTAAGTTGTTGCATTGTTATTTCAAACACAAAAAGATTTGTTCACGTGAGCAACAGTTCACATGCACCTTTCAGAATTTTCTAGGGGCATCAGCGTCAGTTCCGGGTTTAGTATCTTACCACAGTCGGTATTGCTTTCATTGAGTAAAACGTTTTTTGCAGTAATGAGCCAAAGATGCCTGCTAATATGTATATTTCTGGTAGCCATATCTAACTGCTTGGTTGCAGTTGTATAGCAATAATTCTGGCTATGTAATGTGCACGTTTGCATTATGTTTACCGTTTTAACCCTTACTAATATTCATCTTATGCAAGAAGACTTCCAGGCTTATGCATACAAACATGCTTTGCATAAGTGTTGAAGTATAAGCCAACTCTGCAGTGTTACAGTATATTATGCTTTGAGAAAATGACACTGGGTTTTGCCAAATAATCAGTTTCCAGCTCTGTAGCTGTTCTGTTTTTCACTAGTGCCTTAAAACACTAATGAAAAAATAACATGATCAAACATTTGTAATCATGTTCAGATGTGAATACAATAGTGTTAGTAGCAAATTTATCTTTTATTTAGTATGAAATGTCATGGGCTGTGTTTGAAATCACTCTCTTGTTATTGACTATTCTTTAAATCCAGATCATCCAAATAAATAAGTACGAAAAGCAGTAGAGGACATTTTGGACCTAAAAATAATTTGGCAAAAATAACCAGTTACACATCAGTTATTAACACATTGCTGAAACATGTAAAATATTAGTATAGTTAGCTTTCATGTATTTACACTGCTGTTAAAGTATTAAATGATCAAATAAACCCTGCAGATGGGTTAAATGATTTAGTCCTGTGCAGCATCATAATTTGTGAACAATCATTAGAAATCCATGCCGGTGAAAAATAATTCCGCTGCATAACCTCAATAATTTCTCATAATATTCAAAATAGTCTTTTCAAACTTTACATATTACTTTTAAAAGAACTGCATATTTTTTTATTTAATGCATTATTGTTACCAAAATAATTAAAGGTATAGTGAAAATGATCACTTTACATTGCATTGTATAAAGTATAAATCTTTAAGTTAATGTTTCTTAAATGACAAAGCAACATGCCAAGAGATTGCAAAGATCCAATATGTCATGAATCTACCCATCCATCCAGCTACTATCTGATCTGCTTATACTGACCAGGGCCACAGGGGTTAAAGAGTCCATTATGTTACAAATAAATTAACCTATAAAATATACTGAACTATACAGAGAATCAAACTGACCAGTAAGAATTTCTCAACAAGAACACAAAATAAAGCACAATGAATTTAGAGCCGTTTCAAACACAGTCATTGTCTTGTGTTCAGTGCTGTGCTGCTTTTTTTGTACTTTCAGTATTGTGAACATTTTCTGTAAGCTTTTTCCAATTTAACATTTGACAAGTTGGTAAAGCCATTCACATGTAAACAGCATTGTTTATAAAGCTATGTTTATTGCACTGTATTTCAACATTAAAATGAAATTAACCCAGATGGGATTATTGTTGTAAGACCCTCATTACATCTGATCTTTATTCTCTAACACCACAACCTGAAAACAGCACCAGAATGTTCAAATGAAGTCCAGTCCTTCACACAAGTGTCTTAACTGTTGACCCCAATGAGAGGTGAAACTGCTTTCAAATTAGACAGTCCATCATCCCACACTATGTGGGGTTTTATTGTGGTGAGGACAAGGCTGTGAGGGGCCCCGGCCAAGCAGAATGCCTCATCCACATCCAGGCCCCAGCTTCGGAGAGTCTTTAGGGCCATGAAACAGACGTCTCTGGAGCTCCACATTGTCATGAGGATGGTATGGAGAGGACTACCTTCACGTCCGAACTTTCTCCTCATCTCACCAATCATCACTGCAAATTCTCTTATGTGGGCCTAGAAAACAGTGGGGATGATACAGTGGACCACTTTTGATAATAAAGCCACACCTTTGATATATAGAAGCTTTAAGAATCAAAAGTAATATATACTTTTATAATTAGTTGTAAAACTGAAATTACAATATACCTTTGCTGCTATGAAGTTTTGTATCTGGGCACCACTAAACCCAATATCTTTAAGACAGTCCATGAAGTCTCCTGAAAGCCCAATGAGGTCTCCTGAGAAGAGTACTATTAACTGATCTTGGACCTGCTGGACTGTTTGCTGGCACAGCAAAGCAGCAGGGACACCTACACATGCCAAAATAAAGAAAAGAATGTGAGAAAATCATTCCTCTTCTGTCTTTCTGACTTCTTAATAAAGTACAGAACTTTGGAAAATGAAATATTACCTGAAGGAAATAAAAGTCTATGTGTAACACGTGTCTTTTCAGCAAAGTACCTGCTTTTAGGGCACTATAAACATCATCTCGGTCTGTGGACAAGTACAACTTTACATGGTTTGCTTGCAATGTTTCAACAAAGTTCCCTCTGGAGCAGAAGAAAAATTTTCCAATGTCTAACCCTAAGGAACAAAAGTTCAAATTTATAAGGGAATCTTAAGTCACCAGCAGATGACTATAACCTACTGGTCTAACCTACCATAATGTTTTGCACTGTCAAATATCTTTGATTTGATCTGTTCTTCACAGTCTTGTCCAAGCAGGACCACCTCAAAATGCAATGTCTCCTTTCCATTCTCCTTCATGAGTCTATCATTGACATTCTGCACGGCCTACACATGCAATAAAGAGCAGAAGGGAAGTTCCAGTAAATAATGCAGGTCATAAAAATTGCATTGATCCCTCACAATATTATTTTGGGGCAGCAGTGACCTAGTGGTAAGGGAGTTGGTCTAAGGATTGGAAGGTCGTCGGTTCAAATCCCAGACCAATAGGTTGCCCTGAGGTACCGTCCCTGTTACTGCTCCTCGGGGGCTGAATATAGCTGACCCCTACTGCATGTGTGTATGGGTGAAAAGTAGAAGATGTGTTTCATAACACTATATTAAATATGATGAAATCATACCTTGATGAAGGAGAAGGCTGTGCCTTTAGCTAGTGGACAGGAATCCCTTTGAAAAGTGTGCAGGTCAAAAATGTCATGGCAGGATACAGCAGTGACCAGGACAGAGTCCCTCTGCAGGAACACACACACACCACCTCATCTCAATACAGCACCTAAAAACTCCAGTGATTCATAAAACACCACACCAGTTACATACAATACACACCAGTTTATTTATCAGTGGAGAGAGAGAGAGAGAGAGAGTGGGTGAGAGAGAGAGAGAGAGAGAGAGAGAGAGAGAGTGATGCATTTACCTGACTTGGTTGCACACTCTGGCTCTCTCTGGGCTCCATGTCAACACACTGCCTTGCTCACACAGTCCTCAATGACAACACACACACAGTGTCCTTAGTAATAACACACACACACACACACACACACACACAGTGTCCTCAGTAATAACACACACACACACACACAGTGTACTCAGTAATAACACACACACACACAGTGTACTCAGTAATAACACACACACACACACACACACACACACACACACACACACACACACACACACACAGAGTGTCCTCAGTAATAACACACACAGTCCTCAGTACTGGCTCCACATACACACACACACAGTCCTCAGTACTGACAGTACACACACACACAGTCCTCAGTACTGACAACACATACACACACACACAGTCCTCAGTACTGACAGTACACACACACACAGTCCTCAGTACTGACAACACACACACACACACA
>CM029372.1:17426162-17587535 GCA_017165825.1 Hepsetus odoe | reverse complement strand
TCCTCCTCCTCCTCTTCCTCCTCCTCCCCCCTCCTCCTCTTCCTCCTCCTCCTCTCCTCCTCCTCCTCCTCTCCCTCTCCCGCTCTGTGCTACACTGCGCCCCCCGCCGGCCCGGAGCGGTACTGCAGCCCCAAACTTCCCCTTCAGCGCTCAGACTCAGCAGACCGCGCTGCTCGGCCAACGATTTAATAAGATCTCTAAACTGGTGGAGGGTAAAGGTCACCGTGCGATTCAAATATCAAAGCGACCCAGTTGCCCTAAAGCACATGGTGTATTTTCAACATAAGATCGCGTGTGAGCTTCTGTTATGTTAGTTAAAGTGCAATAAACTCACAGTATCGCTCAGCAACACAACAAAGGCAAAGTTCACGCCGCTCCTCCCCCCACCCCAGCCCCCTTACATAACAGACTCCACTCAGACGCGCAGCAGATCTGCTCTCTCTCAGACAGGCAGAGCCATGGGCACTTCACTGCTGTGGACTGTGATTGGAGCGACCCTTCTAATCCCAGTTTTGGCAAACCTTGGTAAGAGGGCGACCTCCTCTGCAGAAGGGGCTGCTTTCAGGTATCATTCAGTTCAGTCTTCTGAACTGCAGAAGACTGGAGGGCTCCTGCCTGTGATCCCTTTTCCTGCTCACTTCCTAATGCATTCAAAACTCTGTAACACAAATCTGGTGAATGTTGTGGCAGTGATCAATTATATTTGTGTAATAATCCTGTAGTCCTAATCTGTAGCAGTGTTCTGACTGAATGCACAAGAAGAATTCAGAAATGCTTGTAATGACAGGTATTTTCAAAAGGGACCGACATAATCTAAAGTGAAAAATTAAAAGGTTGTTTTAAAAAGAGGTGTTACCGTATTGTTCTCAAAGCACCCTCTGGTTTCTCTGCTCTTGTGTACTGAATAACTCGCCTGTCAGGACCTGTTGTGCGGACTAAATCAGGAGCTCTTAGAGGTGAGTATGTGACTGTGAAAGGCAAGGACACAGTCGTGCACAGCTACCTGGGTGTGCCGTTTGCAAAGCCGCCGGTGGGCCCTTTGAGATTGTCTCCACCGCAACCTGCAGAAGCATGGGAAGGAGTGAGAGACGCCACTCAGCAACCATCCATGTGAGAAAACACAGAGCCGTCACACAGATCTGAGAAATCTGCATTCACACCGTCCGGTTTTATTGTACAAATGGGCACTTTAATGCTGCAGATTTAATCAGAACACAGTTTGCAGCTATGTACTCCTCAAACCAAAGGCAGTGTTAGAAAGGACACAAAATATCAATAAACAGAAAGCTACTTTTTACTGACCTTGTTATGGTGTAAAGCAGCCTTTCTTGACCAAGCTGCTGGAGGGCCACTAGAGGTCCAGTTTCAAGTATACTGGCCCAGCCGACCTGACGCAGCTCTTGATTGGCTTGATAGTCACTTATTACTGTTGATTAAGACGTACTCGCTTGAGCAGCAGTTGACTGAATCTTTAAATGTTTCTCCATTTTGTTGACATTTGTTTCAGGTGTTTACAAAACAGCACAATAATGTCAGATATGTTACAACAATTACTTTTGGATATGGAATTTCCAGAGGTGTCAGAGGATTGCCTCTACCTCAGCATTTACACACCCTCTAAACCAGAAGTAGAGACCAAGTTACCTGTAAGTGCTCTAGATTCAGTTTAAGTTGACTAAGTTGAGTTTAATTTTATATTTTGAGTTCCCACTGAAATAATATTATTTTTTTTATTCTGTTTTTCATTATGTTGAATTCCAAATGACTATAGATGAAAGCAAAATTTCATAAACCTTTCTGTATTATATAGGGCCATCACTATAACTCAATTAAATGTGATTACACAATCATCTATTACAGTTTACTGTCTCAGTTAAACTGCCATCATTGTTTAGAAAACTGACGATTATCTGGGCTTACCTGCTTGAATTAAAAGCCATTTGAATGAGCAACGAGAAATCATATACTGTTGAATTAAAAATCACATTTTTAAAGGTAAAAGGAGTAGGAACAGTAGTCTGTAATCTCTTTTGTAGTTCTATGAGGACTGGCATCTGATCTGACATGCATTGCATTACACTTTTTAATTTGCAAGTAGATTTCCATTCTCATGATGTTTCTTGTTGGAGTTGAAATACAATGTTGTAACTGTTAGTGTGCAAACTTTATCATGCTTGTGTCCCACAGGTTATGGTTTGGATCCATGGTGGAGGACTTGTCTTAGGCGCAGCCTCCATGTTTGATGGAAGTGTGTTGGCAGCCTATCAGAATGTTGTGGTCGTGCTCATCCAGTACCGGCTGGGAATCCTGGGATTTTTCAGGTAAAGAACATGAGAACAAAAACATACCATTTTCTGTGATGGTATAACTACAGCTAAACGCTGGCAGCATTGGCTAACTCAGTGGATCCCAAACTTTCTGGGGTAACTAAAATTGCCTGTGCACTATCAAATTCAAGTTCCTAAAAAGGAGTGCATTTTACATTCTTAGTGTTGCTTATGTTAATTGTCATCAAAGTGTGTCATCGAAGGGAGATTTCTTTAAATTTCTTATTTTATATGAAGTGTTCTTCATATATGTTACATAAACAATTTTCTCCCTTTAGCACAGGAGATGAACAGTCGCCAGGAAACTATGGTCTCCTGGACCAGGTAGCAGCACTTCAATGGGTCCAAGAAAACATCCATAGTTTTGGAGGTGATCCCGGAACAGTCACCCTCTTTGGGGAGTCTGCAGGAGGAGTCAGTGTGTCTTTACATGTAGGCTTGGAAACTCTTTGAGAATTTAATATCTATCTATATAAAATTCAACACATGACAGTGTCTATATAAAAGTCAGCTGATGCATTTAGCAGACGCTCTTATCCAGAGCGACTTCCATGTCCTAATTACAGTGACAGTCCCCCTGGAGCAATTCAGGGTTAAGGGTCTTGCTCAGGGACCCAGTGGTGGTAGTGCCAGAAGTGGGACCTCTTGAGCAATAGGTCCATAGGCAAGTATCCTACCACTAGACCACCACCACCTCTGATGCCTTTATCAGGAGGAATCATTCATTCACAGGAAATCACAGCGATGATACCTCAGTTACTTCAGTCTCGACTCAGACATCGCTCATGAATCCACAGAGAACATTAAAACCAGTTGAAACAGCATTGTTCATTGTTAGTGGTTTGAGTAATCACCTTCAGACACTTCAAAATCAAAGTATAAGTGTGCAGGAAACTCACACACTAACATTAACCTTAAGAGTATACCATGTATAAGATATAAATATATATGTGTATATAGACAGCTTGTCTTGTCCGACTCTGTGAGGACACTGGAAATCTGCATTTGCTGTTTTAGCACTTGTTCCATAACTGGGAAAAAATCTCTGTCCACTAACCTGGACCGAACCTTCCCTGAGTTCACTTAATTCTTTCAGGGTTCACGTTACCCGTTTCAGTTTCATGCCATATGCATATTTCTTTATTATATTCATATTATATTAATTTATACAGTTTAGTATGTTACATGCTTCTCGCAATTGATTAATCATTGTTGAAAGTATTTCATTTTATCTTTAAACAGATTCTGTCACCACTTTCTGCTGGTCTCTTCAATTACGCCATAGCAGAGAGTGGCACTGCAGCGATGGACTTAATAATGACTAACAATCCTTTGCTGTTAGCCCAGGTAGTGCTTGTGTCCTTCACAGTTTGTTCCTTCTATTGTGACACATATTGTAATAAATATTTACATCTCTGGAAATCTCCCTTATCTCAGCATGCAGCTAATGCTTCTGGCTGTGACTTCTCCAGCACAAAGAAGATTGTTGATTGTGTTATGCAGTGGTCAAAGGAGGACATTCTGAAGATTTCTGCAGAAGTGTGTTGAGTACTGTTAGAATAATAAGAATAAATGTTACTCATATATGCATGATTTTATATGCAGTGGTGGCCTAGTGGTTAGGGAGTTGGCCCTGGATTTGAAGATTGTGGGTTCGATCCCCTCACCAGTAGGTTGCCCTGAGGTACCCTTGAGGAAGGTACCGTTCCCATCACTGCTCCATGGGCACTTTTATTAGGTGCCCCTGCTGTATGGGTGAAACGCAGAGGTGTTTCACTATGACAAGGGTAGTCCCTTTCACAGAGGTTGTCACAAACCTTTGTTTGTTCAGGATTCAGAAGCCATTTTTAAAGATATTTCTTTCTTTCTGTTTTCTTGCTAAGAACAAAATCATCTTTCAAGTGGTAACGGATGGAAAGTTTCTTCCTAAACCTGCACGTGAACTTATTCAGAATAAGGAGTTCAAAAAAGTACCATTTATTACAGGAGTAAATGATGATGAAGGTTTCATGATGATGAACGTGAGTGAACTTTTCTCCTCTTTTAAAATTATTTTACAGTTAACATTAACATTAATGGGAAAGACAAAAAGTTAACAAATCCGTAGATTTAAAGGTAGTTAAATCCATAGATTTTGTGAAAGTTTGACTTGAAATGTGTTTGTTAGATTGTATAGTCATTGACAACAGACAAAAACCTTTTTCCACAGTTTTTTTTAGCACCGGGGTGGACTGATGGAATAGACAGAAAGCAAGCCATGGCAACAATTTCTTTGCTTTTTCCTGATGTAAGTGTGAGATGTGTATGCAATATAAGTGCCCAAAAACATTCATTCACGGCATTTAGCAGACGCTCTTGTAAAATGTGTAAAAACACTCATTAATTTATTTATCTTTAGGCTTTGTGTAGCCTCTCTTTGAAATTGTAACAGCTTCAAGCCTCTAATAAGCTTAATAAGAACAGAAAACACATGGCAAGGGATCAGGGGCTATTCGTACATATAGATTGACTCTACATCCTTCAGATTTCATTAAATATCTATAATACTATCTGAAGAAGTTGCCCAGGGCCTATGGGGCAAAACAGCCTGACAACATAACAGATGTCAACAGGTTGTGTCACCCCATGTTTATACCCCAGTGAAACAAGAAATCATCAGTAACCATTTAAGTGTAGGAACAGTAGTCCGTAATCTCTTTTGTAGTTCTAAGAGGACAGGCATCTGATCTGACTCGTAAAAACTATATGAATTTGCATCCATGTTATATATACATATCTTGTCTTAATCTTGTTTGTGTATTTCTGGTTTATAGCCCGTTGATAAATGGATTATTGAAGCAGTGCTGAATGAATATCTGGGTACCACTGATGATCCAATCAAAATTCGAGACAGTGTAAAAGAAATTTTTGGAGACTTTTTTTTTAACATTCCTGCTCTTAAAATAGCAAAATACCATAAAGGTAAAATTAATTACTTTTTTCCATTCAGAGGTGAAATAAAATCTGCTTTTGTCTTAATGTTATTGATTTATTTTTTTGTTTTTGAATTTATGTTCATTTTCAAAACCTTGTTTTTTTTAGATTCTGGAGCACCGCTTTACTTATATGAGTTCCAGTATACTTACAATGAGTTGAACAAGAAGAGACCAAGCTTTGTGGGGACTGATCATGGAGATGAACTTAATTTTGTTTTTGGAGGATGCTTTGCAAATGCTCACATTAAGATTCATGGTACTGTAACGATAGAGAATGGTATAATATAGTCTTTTTATTTATAAATTCTTGGGTACTTAGTATGTATAGCTGGCAGATTTTTTCCATTCAATGCAGTTTAAAGAAGTAATTTATTAGTATTAAAAACATTTTGATAATCTTATGTTTGTCAATCTCTCTCTCTCTCTGTCTCTCTCTCTCTCCCTCAGGTCAGTTTACAGAGAAGGAGAATGAATTATGTCGAATTATGATGAACTACTGGGGGAACTTTGCTCGCACTGGGTACGTAATTACACAAATTACACTTGCCAAATGTAAATCATTACACTCCCCACTCTGCGGTGTGATTTCCGAACCAGATCACAGGTGATAATATATTTAGGGGCTTGATATCGGCACGTATATAGGCATGATATATGCATGTAAATATTTCACAAGGTCTGTTCCCAAAAAAGCTGACATTTTTGCCCAGAATTAACATAAATTATAACTTTAAACCATGTTGTAAGTTAAAGTTTTCTATGCATGCTACTGAGGGTAGGTCTCCCAACGGTCCAGGCCTTACACCTTGGCCTGAGTACAGCACTGA
This sequence comes from Hepsetus odoe, assembly GCA_017165825.1. Lineage (NCBI taxonomy): Eukaryota > Metazoa > Chordata > Actinopteri > Characiformes > Hepsetidae > Hepsetus > Hepsetus odoe. Next base: position 17,581,406 of record CM029372.1, on the reverse strand, counting down.
CTGGGAGTATCTGGGCATCGCACTGGAGCAGAAACCTGGCAAGAACCTGAAGGGAAAGCACTACACATTCATGACCCAAACTCTGCCACTTTTGATGCAAGAGAAAAAAGATGGTGAGTCTCTGGTGGTGCTAACTGTCAGAGATTCAGTTAATAAACATCAGTAGGGTTCTGATTTTACTCTGTCTCTGTATTAGACCCAGTAAATGACAATAGGAACTGTTTGCATTGTCTTTAAATTATACTATAGGGTCAAAAGAAGGTGTGTAGTGTTTAAGTAATGATTATGGCCACACTCTGGCTTGGTTGGCTGTCTAAATTATGTTCTCTATGCTTTTAAAACTAGAGATTCTTGATCAGTTGGAAGTCTGTCTTTTGAAGTCTATCAGTATACCCACTTTTTGCTAACCTGAGTTTTACTGTGGGCATTCATTCATTTTTCTGCTCTTGTTTGCTTCCGTGCTCGCCTGTCAGGACCTGTTGTGTGGACTAAATCAGGAGCTCTTAGAGGTGAGTATGTGACTGTGAAAGGCAAGGACACAGTCGTGCACAGCTACCTGGGTGTGCCGTTTGCAAAGCCACCGGTGGGCCCTTTGAGATTGTCCCCACCGCAACCTGCAGAAGCATGGGAAGGAGTGAGAGACGCCACTCAGCTACCATCCATGTGAGAAAACCTGGCTTGTCAAGATTTCTTTCTCTTAAAAACTGATTGTCTTCAAAAAAACAGATTTTTCAAAAATTGTTTTCTGTCTGCTACCATTAACTTCAGATGCATTCAAGACAGACCGCTGCTTGTGGGTCTTTTACAAAACCATAATGAAAACATGAAGCTTACTAAGGTGTCAGAAGACTGTCTCTACCTCAATATTTACAGTCCATCTAAACCTGTTGAAGATGCCAAGTTACCTGTAAGTCTTTAAGGTGATTTAAATTTGGCTTTAGTAAAGAGACTTTTACTCATTCTCACAATTCACTATACAGTAGTATTAACAGTCACATTGCAATTATAATATCGTGATCATTTTTTTTTGTAGTTTTGGTTCTTCAGCATTTTAGATTCAGCATGAACTCTTGTCCAATGTCTGAGTAAACATTTTGAAAATAGAAACTTGATTGTATGAGCAAAAAAAAGAAATGCATCAACAAGGTGTCTATTCCAATGAAACAGTGACAATAATGTTAGTGTGTGCATATTAATAAATGTCATAGGAAGCAAGCTCTGTGCTCAGAGCAGGTCAAGTGCAGGTTTTTAGCCACAAAATGTCTAGATTCAAATAATGAAAATATCTTCATGGTGAATGGTTAATGACTGATGTTTCAAGGCTGTATCGCTTTAAGGTCATATTCTTGTGACTGAGAATCACTGAATAAAATTATTTTACAGTTTACAGTACGGACATTTAAGACCACGGTCATGGTCTTAAATGTCTGCTGTTCTATATCCATTATACACTGACTAACGCCTGAATGAGTGGATTTGTGGATTTTAAGCCTGAAGGAACTCACCCTAATGAAATGCAGTACTTAATGACTTTGATATACACACAGTACTGTACTCATGGCAAAAAATCTTTTTTTTTTTTTCTCAGAGTACCAATTATCTGGGATAGTACTTAATGATAAATCAGTACAAAGAACCACTGAATAATTTCATTACTTTATCATGCTTGTGTCACATAGGTCATGGTTTGGATTCATGGTGGAGCATTTACCATAGGTGCAGCCTGCCTCACTGATGGAAGTGTGCTGGCAGCTTATCAGAACGTTGTTGTAGTGCTCATCCAGTACCGGCTTGGTATTCTTGGATTTTTCAGGTAAAAAACACCCAAGATTAGAAATCTCTGCTTTGATTTATTTTTGTTTTAGATTTGCAGTAAAACACAAGAATATGTAACTTAAAATGAATAACGTTCATGTTCATAAAAGTCTGTCCTGATTTTATGTAATGTAAATGCCTTGGGGGCAGCGCTGGTCTAGTGGTTAGGGATGATGCCCCCGCATCATAGGTTCAAATCGCAGATCAGTAGTTTGCCCCAAGGTACCCCTGAGCAAGGCTTTCAGTAGCTGCCCCCTGCTGTATGTGTGTGTTAAATGCAGAGGTTGAACTTTGTTGTGTTCACAATGGCAAGAATAGTCACATTCACTTTGTAAGAGTGCTTTTTAAATGTGTCTTTTTAAGAGTGCTTCTGGGGATGACAGAAGCACTCTTAAAAAGTAATTTTTTTAGAGAAAGCATTTATTTTATCTTGTTCAGATTTTGTGCAATTTTAACAATCATTCTCTCTTTAGCACAGGAGATGAACATTCTCCAGGAAACTATGGTCTCCTGGACCAGGTAGCAGCACTTCAGTGGGTCCAGGAAAACATCCATAGTTTTGGAGGTGATCCTGGAGCAGTCACCATCTTTGGAGAGTCTGCAGGAGGAGTCAGTGTGTCTTTACATGTAGGCTTTAAAAAAGTGCCACAAGCTAAAACCTTTCCTTTTTAAAATGTTGTAAAAGTACATATTACATGCCACTATAATTATGGGGCTTTTTTAGCATACAAATAATTTAAGTTGTCTTTGAACAGATTCTGTCACCACTTTCTGCTGGTCTGTTTCATTATGCCATAGCAGAAAGTGGCACTGCAGCGATGGACAGTGTAATCACTGCCAACCCTTTACTGTCTGCCCAGGTAAAGAGCATGTGTTCTTCACTGTCCATTCACAGTATAAGGACTGTAAACATTTATTTTTATTTATTATTTATTGTAATGAACATTCCTTTACAAGTCTGTCAGTTGTGTCACCATGCAACCTAAATTTCTCTCTTTTTAGCAAATGGCTAATGTTTCAGGCTGTGATATCTCCAGCACAAAGAAGATGGTTGATTGTATTATGCATTTGTCAGAGGAGGACCTTCTGAGGGCTGCCCAAGCAGTGCGTACTGTAAAATGAATTCAATGAGTAGTTCAGTAAATTTCTTGTCAATCGTGTTTGGTTGGAAATTCTTTGCTTAAAGTTTTTGTTATTTTTAGTGTTTAATTTATTTTGTCTTCTTTTTTCATTTTAGGGGGGTCTGTTCTCTGCTAAAGTGACAAAAGATGGACGATTTCTTCCTAAATCTGTGTATGAAATACTTAAGAATAGGCAGTTCAGCAAAGTCCCATTCATTACAGGTGTAAATGATGATGAATGTGGTTTTGGAATTAATAATGTAAGTGAAAGAGGTTCCTCTTTCTAATTAATTGACTGTTAATAAAAACAGTCTTAATTAATCAATAAGTCTTATTGATTTTTAAAGAAAACTAATATTTAATGCACAGGGATTACAAACTTTAAGGCAAAACTACTTGTTTGCTAAATGTAACAAGTAAAAAAAAAAAAAAACATTAAAAGGCTTGTGTTTTAGATTTTGTTTGTCATTTTTCCCCATATGATGAACAGGATTTCCATAAATAGAAATGGTATTGGTATAAATGGTATATGGTATAAATAGAGAATATGTTAAAATTGCATTAGTTTTACATGCCATTGTAACTACTGACAAACAAAATGACTTTATTTTTTCCCCACAGTTCTTTTTTCCTCCATCATGGATAAATGGAATAGACAGAGAACAGGTCATGTCAGTGATGCCTTTCTTTTTTCCTGATGTAAGTGGACTTGGCTGTGATGATGCTGCCAAATCTTGCAGAGCATTTATTAAGTCTAAAAGCTATATGGCTGAATGTGTATGTATATATATATTAGAATTAATATCTTAATCTTACTGTCTGTGTTTTTTCTCAGGAAAATGAGAAATGGATTCATGAAGTAGTGATGAACGAGTACCTGGGCACCACAAATGACCCAATCAAAATTCGAGACGGTGTAAGAGAGATGTTCGGGGACCTTTTTTTTAACATTCCTGCTCTTAAAGTGGCAAAATACCATAAAGGTATAAATCAGTTTCTATGTTCTGGAGCTATCAGCAAATAACATTTGGATTTTTAATTCAACACTATTTTGCTATTTTAATATTTCTTTTTATAATCAGTTTCTGGAGCACCGGTTTACTTGTATGAGTTCCAGTATACTTACAGCAAGATGAAAGAGAACAGACCTAACTTTACTGGGAGTGACCATGCAGATGAACTTGCTTTTGTGTTTGGTCTTTGTTTTGGAAATGATGTCCCTGGTAAGTTGAAATTTTTGGTACACTTTTAAGATTAATGATAATAATATAGTAATGCAATTATGAATACTCCTAATCATACTGCCCTGAAAGTCAATAATTCAAGATTTTTGAATGACCTGCCTGACTTGTCTCTCTCTCTCTCTCTCTCTCTCTCTCTCTCTCTCTCTCTCAGGTCAGTTGACAGAGGAGGAGAATGAACTATGCAGAATCATGATGGCCTACTGGGGGAACTTTGCTCACACTGGGTGAGTAATTCTGCTCAATGCCAATTTTGCACTGTGTTGAAACCAGGCTCAGAGGTCTCCAGACTAAATCCACAGCACTCTGTCTTTCTGTTAATAAGAAGATAAAGCGGGTTGCTTAAAGAAAAGAGGTGTGTTATCATTCCAGTAGGATTAAACTGAGTCTGAACCAGATAACAATTAACAGTTTTAAAAATTCTATGGAATGTGTGTATTCTATGGAATTCTGTGTATATTCTATGATTGAAAAAAAATGGAAAACATCTGAGCCAGTATTGAAGACATGTAAATCAGAAGTTGAAGTGAATTTGTATTGGTCCTTCATGTTGAACTGGGTTTCATTTATGTCACAAGGTGCCAGCCTAGAGGTTAAGCAGGATTTTGAATAAAGTAGGTTAGTTGCTTACACAAAAGAAGACTTTTAAAAAGAAGGTTAAACATTGTAGTTTCCTTGAGACCCTGTTTAAAGAGACAGTTTTCTATGTGTTTTACTGAGGGTAGGTCTCCCAATGGTCCAGGCCTTACACCATGGCCTCAGTATGGCACTGACGGGGAGTATCTGGGCATCGGCCTGGAGCAGAAACCTGGCAAGAACCTGAAGGGAAAGCACTACACATTCATGACCCAAACTCTACCACACTTGATACAAGAGAAAAAAGATGGTGAGTCTCATGTGCTTAGAACCTGCTATATATATATATGGTTTCATTATAAACTGCTCTCTTAATACTTAATTCTGTTCACAAGCGAAGTGGGTGTGTACAGTGTGCATATGAACATACATATGAATCCAGACTCTATACATAAAGACCCCAATGGAGTGTCTTAATTAAATGGTTTTCACTAAGTGACTATTTTATTCATATTTCCTTGCAGTAGTTAATCATTATGCCAGATGATATGACATACTTTCAGATTAAATTACATATGTGGCATTTTCAGCTGTACTGTTTGACCACGAGAGAAGCTTAACTGAATGTCAGTAATTTCAGCATTTTTATTCACTGACTAATCTGTAACAGGACCTGTTGTGCAGACAAAATTAGGAGCTCTTAAAGGTGAGTATGTGACGGCGAAGGGGGTGGACACAGTCATCCACAGCTACCTGGGAGTGCCGTTTGCAAAGCCACCAGTGGGGTCTTTGAGACTCGCTCCACCCCAACCTGCTGAACCTTGGGATGGAGTGAGAGACGCCACACAGCAACCATACATGTAAGATTTTAAGCCTTTTAAAACACAATGTATTTCATTTTAATGAGAAGCTCACGTATAAAATGGGAAAAGCGTGTTATTTAACTTTCAGCATTACATTAAGCTTTTTCTTCAGTTTCTACTGTCATATAAGTTGCCATGTAGGTTGTGTACATGCTCATTTTAAAATCATGTTGTTCATATTTTCAGGTGTTTACAAAATAGGCAAAATGCCGTGGACAACTTTGTAAGTTTTACATTAAGTGTAGAAATTCCTGAAATTTCAGAAGACTGCCTCTACCTCAACGTTTACACTCCAGCTAAACCTGGTGAAAATGCCAACCTACCGGTAAGCTCTCACCACCTCTTCACCTCTGTCTTACTCACTTATCAAAACTACTCCAGTTGTGTTTACTCTACCTTCGTCCCAGCCTGTTGAACACGTCTACGCAATCACCTTTATCTTACTGAGAATCCTGGAAAACTGGCTGAGTTATTACAGATTGCCAGATGGACACTTTTATTTTTAATATTCTTTAGGTCATGGTTTGGATTCATGGTGGGGGACTGAGTATGGGCTCTGCATCTGTACATGATGGATCGGTTTTATCAGCGTACCAGAATGTCGTTGTTGTGCTGATCCAGTACAGACTGGGTCTGTTAGGATTCTTTAGGTAAGTCTGGGACAGACCTTGCTCTGTGTTGCCATCAAAAAATATCTTACTTGTACTTTGTTTGTTTTTTTATTTGTTTAATGGGATTTGATAAAATTGTGCACTAAGTTAAGATGTTTTAAAGGTTATAAATTGTATCTTTACTGCTTCACCCTTTTACCTGTGTCCAAATTCTGTTCAGATTGTGTTGCCATACTGACATTATTTTGCTAGTTGTTATCTTCAAGCAAAAAAAGTTGTTATCTAAAAGCACTAAACTCAACATGAGATGGTAGCCACCTTATTGCACACAGAGGTTAATAAGCAGCTAGTTGTACTTTTGTTTTGGAAACAGCACTGGTATCATTTTTGTGTGTAAATTTAGTGGAACCAAAAGTAAAATGGGATTCTAGAAATTTAACTGCTGATTCACTCAGAACTTATTATTTGTGTAATTACACAATATTGTATATCGCTAATGTTTCAATTATATATTTTTTCCATATAGCACGGGGGATGAACATGCACCAGGAAACTATGGGCTCCTGGACCAGGTTGCAGCACTTCAGTGGGTCCAGGAGAACATCCACAGCTTTGGCGGTGATCCTGGATCGGTGACCATTTTTGGGGCGTCTGCAGGAGGAGCCTCTGTGTCCTTTTTGGTGGGCAGCAAATGCACATTCATTTAAAAACTCAGGCTGTTTATGGTTCAGGTCTCTGATGCAAGGCTTAATGAAAAAGGATTATTTCTAATATGAGTCTTAACATTTTGCTTTAGTGATAAATTACTAGTAGCTACAAGAATAAAAGGTACTGAGGTGTCAGTTTGTGTTTCACTGGGTGGTGCCCTCAAAGGTACACCTTCACTATCTCTAGTTAAGCAAAATATTTCACCATATTCATCTGCAGCTAGTTTTTTTATTTAAGGTGGACTGACCTATCTATTAACCTAGCCAGAGGGTTTTTACTTTTCAACTTTAAAACATTAGGTTTTGAAAACGTACCAATCTGCCCATTTCCAGAGGACAAACATATAAGGTGAAACAACACCTTTGAAGGTATATTTGCACTTTTACATCCTGATGAACAAATAAGGAAAGGTAACTTTTAATCTAAAATGTGCTTAGAAACATTTGATGTATAGTTTAAGTTGGGTCCCTGTACTGGTCTGGCTGATGTTTTACCACAGTTGTAGTAAAACAGTAACACCACAGAAAAAATGTTCACTGTGACTTTGCTCAGTTTGTGTTTGTTGTATAATTTTATTTCATCTCAGTACTTGATCATCCACTACATCACTTGGGATTGAGTATACACTTTGTGCTCCGTTTTGCCTTTAAGGTTCTTTCCCCGTTGTCTGCCGGTCTTTTCCATCGTGCAATTGCACAGAGTGGCTGTGCTACAATGAAAAGCTATATGACAGATCCCTTTCCCTCAGCCCAGGTAAGCGTGAGAACATATTCATTTTAACACTCTACTCTTCAATTTAGACAAATGTTGACATATGTTTGTGTCTAATTTCAGCGATTGGCTAACAAGTCAGGTTGTGACATCAGCAGCACACAAAAAATGGTTGAGTGCATTAAGCAGTGGCCTACAGAACATGTGATAAAAATTTCAGAAGAGGTGAGAAATTCTGAAAGCTCCATTTGACATAAAATTAGAAAATAAAGCTCCATCCCTACAGCTTTGATACTGATTGCATTGCTACTGCTAAGTGATTATAAATATGTCTCAATATGACAAAGTCTGACTAGAGTCACACTCATCTTGTGACTTATTCTTTTGTTTACTAAGATGCTCAATATATATTTTTTTTAGAATCAAATTATGGAATTTCTAATAACAGAAGATAAGGCATTTTTTCCCAAGCCTGTATGGGAGCTACTGCAGAACCAGGAGTTCATCAAAGTGCCACTCATGATTGGCATAACAGATGATGAGTTTGGTTGGTCACTGCCAAATGTAAGTACATAATTCAGGATGTTTTTATAATTTATTTTAACCTATACATGGTGAAAGTAGTTCTTTGAAGTCAGGGAACTGCTGACACTTCTTAAAAGGAAAGGCAATTTGGCATCCCATTTGATCTTGGGAATAATTTCATGAGGTATCTGGAAAAAGACAAATGTTGATGTTAATGATCTGTTTCCACAGATTTTGACAACTCCAGAATGGGCTGAGGGAATGGATAGAGAGCAAGTCCTTTCAATGATAAATACCCTTTTTTCTGATGTAAGAATGTGAAAGTTATTGAATGGACAACATGAAACAAAAATAGTTACACAACAATGCATTTAAGTATCATAACTTCAAATAAATGCTTTAAGTAGCTTATTTTACAGCACTTATTGAGTTATGTGGAGTTTAGTTTAGTTTTATTTGACTTATAGCCCGTAATTCAACAAACTAAATAAGTGTCTGCTGTCCTTTCTTTCTTTCTGTAAAGCCTGAAGACCAGTTGATCAATGAACTGGTGGTAGATGAATACCTGGGCTCCTCTGTTGATCGGACTAAAATTCGGGACAGTTGCAGAGAGATGATGGCAGATATAGCTTTTAACATACCTACGCTCATGCTAGCAAAATTCCACAGAGGTAAAGAAAGAGGCGGGAAATCCGAACTGTTATCTGTATGCATGCATTATATAGAGAACTGTCTAAATCAGGTGTCCACTTTGATTATTTAAAAAACATGTGTCATTTTGTTCTTTATATAGTGTCAGTGAAACCACATTATCTGTAGCTGAAATGTTTTTAAAGCCTAATCATACATGTTGTTCTGTCAGCTGCTGGCCTGCCAGTTTATCTGTATCAGTTCCAGCACCCTCCCAGTATTATTCAAGCAGAAAGACCCAGCTTTGTCAAGGCTGACCATGGAGATTTAATTCCCTTCTTATTTGGCTTGTGCTTTGGGAATGCCCACATCAAAACTACAGGTAAACAAAAATATTTTCTGTCTCTCCACTTGTTGACCTTATCAGGCTAGATGAGTTTTTCAAATGTTGAGCACTGTTGGTAAAAATGTGCTTAGCTTTGTTGCATGTCAGTTTACCACCATTTTATCAGTATTAACTGTAAAACAGTATTAGAGCATCTCATTGGTTGACTTTGCTCCTGTTAAAACAAACAAATCAGAACTTTAATCTGCCATCATAGTACACTTTCCCATTTAAATATAAATATGCTTCTTATCTGTTTCAGCTTCATTCACCATGAAAGAGAATGAATTGTGTAAAACTGTGATGGCTTACTGGGGGAACTTTGCTCGCACGGGGTAAGTAATATGTACCAAGTATTTCATTAAAAGTATGAAATGTACCATGAGTATTACTTTTCATTTCAGTGTTTATTACCTGTTCCTGTGGCAAAAGTGCAAAATCAACATATTTACAGATTAAATGGCTCCCTTACATTGTACCATTTAAAATTCTTGGCACTCCAGCTCTGAAAAGTAATGTTGTTTACTTGATGGCAGGTCTCCAAATGGACCAGGCCTAACATCATGGCCTGAATATGGTTCTGAAGATGAGTATTTGGGCATTGGGCTGGAGCAGAAGGCTGGCTCAAACTTGAGGGCCAAACAATATATCTTCATGACAGAGAAGCTTCCAGAGTTGGTACGTGCAGCTCAGGAGAAGAGGAAGCACACTGAGCTGTAGGTTTAGCTATCACCTAAACCAATTAAATAATAAAGAATGTTTGATAAGCTTTGAAAAAATGTGAAGAAATCAAATCTCAAATGTCTGATGAAATTTTAATTTCTAGTAATGGACTGCAGATCTGTATCAATGGAATCACAAGCCCTATCTCATCTCATATCTCAGAACTCAAAATGTAGAACGGATATCACACGAAAAGTGGTATTTTTTTGTTAATGGGATAACTTCAGCACAAAGTCTCTTACCTTATCTGTGTTTGAAGTGACTTTGAGCTTAAGTTATCCCATAAACCTAAAAACTCCATGAAAAAAAGAGTCCATTTTTGGCTAAATAGTAATTTAAGTAATAAAATGTAATAAATGTTTAAATAACAGGATTTCACAAGTAGCTGGATAGCTAAAATCCCAAAGCAAGGCAGTTGCCCAGTAGGGTCGTCCCTGATTTTTCTTTCTGTTAAACAGTCTTGACAACATATTTTGTATTTAGTGTTTTCAGAAAAATCAGTGCTTTCTTTCTATAGTACTTCCAGCCATTATAGGCTCTATAGGCTCCAGCCATTCATGCTGAAGTTGCAAGGAATTGTTTGAAATGGTCATGTGAGATGAATTATGACAAAAATGTCATAAAACACATAAAATTGGTTGATGACAGCCTAGGGGTAAGGTTTTAGCCTAGGTATATTCTGTTCTTTCTCTATCACTAACTCAAATTGAGCCCCTGAACAAGCCCCTAAACCACAAGTAGCTCCAGGATGATATTCCTTGTCAGTAGGTAATGTAGGTCACTCTAGATAAGGGTGTCTAACAATTGCCTTAAATGTAAATAAACAAACATGGACGAAAAAAATTGTTAAGCATCTCTCTGTTCATAAGTCAATGTCCAAATAGATTTTCAAGACAGTTAACAAAAGGGTGACTTGATCTCTTGATACAAAACAGATTCAAAGAGACAGCATTACTTTTTAAAATGTAATTTATTGGGAAGAGACAAACACATATGCTTCAAAGCTCCCTGAAGTTGTATGCAATGGAGTTTACATTAGACACAACTTTCCTCTGTAGATATCCCATTTGAAACAGTTCTCACTTTGTAGAAGTTCACACAACAAACAGGTGGCCTACTTCAAATGAACATTGCAATTGTGTGCACAATCACCCCTAAACAAAGCAGAAATATAGAATTAAATATTTTCATTCACGTGTATATATATTCTCTTTATATTGTAGTGGTTAGTTTTTGCGAAGCTGAAGTTCAATACAAAAGTACAGACAGAGGAACCTAGTCTCTTGTCAATGCCTATGCTGCTTAGGAAAGAGCACTTTGAGAAGAGCCACTGCACAGCTTTATGATCGTACCTCATCACAGAACAAGGAAGCATTTGTTTGTATCTGTTGGTCTGCTGGAGGTGATGGCCTAAAAGTGTGTGGGAGACTAAACCAATACAATCTTAAGTGCTTCAAAACATAATCCAAAAGGAAGGGAGAAAACATGCCATCATTGCTCTTAGTCAGCTGCCAAACAACCAATTCATGGAGCCACGACAGGCTCCGAGTGCCTTTCAGTGAGGGAATTGTGCAGGCACTCGCTGGTGATGATGATCTGGACATGTGCACTTTTAGAGATTTTCTGCTCAGTCGTGCCACTTCCCTGTCATCTCTTCCTGGACAAGAGCTTTGTTTGGCAGGTCTGTTTACTGATTGCAAATGTCATTTTTCAAGTATTCAGAAATATATTTTCAGTATATTTCAGAATAGGTATCATGAATTAAGTATATAATTAATTTAGGAGAATACATATATAGGTGTGGCACCTGAGATACAAAGCAGTCCATAAATGTATGTGAATGACATACCCTCAATATTTCAATTAAGTGAATTCACCCACATGTATTAGTACAGCATGCATATTCGTCACAATACGTTTATATGATGCAGATTTAGATGTGCAACTAAATTACCCCGTGTTTTACTACTGGGCTGACAAATAGAAAGTACAATGCGACAAACCTAACATACTGAACCCAATATGCAGATTTTGCTCCAGCAGAGGTCATCAAGCTTAATTCCAGTCAACAAAAATGGCTGGTTTTAGACCAAACAAACCCCCAAAGTAACATGTAGTCTGGTACAAGACAGCATCATGAAAGCTTTAGTCCTGAGGGGTTTGCTTTACTAATACACTGTAGTCTGTAAGAAAACCAGCACTACAGCCAGTGTTTAACTAAGATATTTTATCAGGAAGGTTCACATTCTAACCATTTTACTGTGTATCATGGGCTGCGTCAGTTCTTTATTATTAAACATTCAAAATCAAAGCTACATAGCTTATCTTATCATTATGGGCATTGCTGGCCAAGAGAAATAAAAGCAATGCAAGAGCAGTACAGAAGTAAAAAAAAAAAAAAAAAAAAAGAATTCATTCAACAGTGAAATCAGACAAAAGACACAGCACAAATTAAAAACTACCACCAACTAAACGGCTGAAAAGTCTCAAGCTTGTTGGGGATATACATTTATAGCTTAAAATCATTTCAAGAGTACAGGCAGCTACACATTTCTAAGAGTAGTCTCGGGTTAAACACCATGGTAATGATACAGAGGCACACTCAGCTTGTTCCAGAGCATGTGGGTGAATTGTCATCATCCTCATAGTAATCATCTCCAGGTTACAAAAATAAATTAATTAAAAAGCTGATAAGAAAGCCTCGGCATAATACAACCTTTCATGAACTTGCTGCTGTTAACACACTTGTGTGGCAGGATTTTCTTTTGTGTATGTGCGAGATAATTGGGAGGTTTCTTCAGGTTGTGTGGGAGTGTAAGTGGCAGAGCGTGTAATCCAGGTTTTAGAGCATGGAGAGCAGGAACAGGCATTTCCTTCCCTGGGAGACCACAAATACATGCTTTTCTGTCCCTGTTCTAACACCTATGGTGCAGCTCATCAGAGGATGGATAAAAAGCTTGTGAGCTGAAATAGGCAAGTCAGAAGTGTGGCCCTGCAGGGCTGGAATTGCCAACCCTTTCGCAGGGTGTGTGTGATGCATAAGTTAGAAATCATGGCTGAGGAAGTAATGTTTGGCTATCAGGATGTCCATGATTGCATGTTGCGGAGCATGGCCTCAAAGCGCTCCATGCTGGGGGCCTGAGCATGCTCCAGCTGGTCTGTTAGCCTGCTGTACAGGCTAAAGGATTTCAGCTCCAGCCAGATGAAACCAAAGCGGTCATCATCGAACAGAACAAACAGCCCTGGCGTGCGCTCCGGACTTGTGAAGCCATGTCCAGCAATGAGGCCTGTTCCATAAAAACTGAGACATATTTGGAAATCAGTAACTTCACACACACCCACACGATCACCTGCTTAATAAAATACATGTTTTTTCCATTTATTCTTATAAGCTTTTTCTGAGCCAACACTGAGTAAAACAGTATTGTTATCAATTTTGTAAACCGTGTTCAAATGGACACCAAGAAAATTTTTTTTTTTTTTTTTTAAAGTTTGAGTTAATTCAGTATTCAGACCCCCTACATTTTTTCCACTTTGTTTTGTTGCAACTTAATGCTACAATCCTTTAATTTTTTTTCTCTCATTAATCAATTAATATACACTTAGTAATGACAAAGTGAAAACAGAATTTTAGCCATTTTTGTAAACTTAGGGGGAAAAAAAAGCATGAAATATCAAGTATTCAGACCCTTCACTTACTAGAAACACCTTCGGCAGTAATTACAGCCTTAAGTCGATCTGGGTATGATGCAACAAGCTTTGCACAACTGCACTGGTAGACTTTCTGCTATTCTTCCTTGCATATCTCAGTCAGCCATGTTCAGTGAGGTTGGATGGGGACTTTCGTTGGATGGACTTTCAGGTCTCTCCAGAGATGTTCAATAGGGTTCAAGTCAATGCTCTGGCTCGGTCAAACTAGGACATTCAGAGTTGCCCCTAAGCCACTCCTGTGTCGTTTTTGCTGTATGCTTTGGGTCATGTTGGAAGTTGAACCTTTGGCCCAGATTGAGGTCCTGAGCACTGTAGAACAGCATTTTATGGAGGAATTATTGAAGCCACTTGCTCTTGGGAAACTTCAGTGCAGCAGATTTTTTTTGGTAGCCTTACCCAGATTTGTGCATTGAATCAACCGGTCTCTGAGCTGCAGGCAGTTCCTTTGACCTCATGGCTTGGTTTTTGCTCTGATGTGCATTGTCAAATATGAGGCTTTCAATAGAGAGATAACAGCCTTTCCAAATCATGTTCAATCAATTTCATTTAAAACAGATGGACTCAAATCCAGTGTTTCAAAAGGTCTGAATACTAATGTAAAAGTCATATTTCAGTTTTTTCTTAATACATTTACAATGTTTTTTTTTCACGCTGTCATTATGGGGTACTGAGTGTAGATTAATGGAAATTAAAATGTAAACAATTGTAGCATCAGGCTACAACATAAAACTGAAAAAGTGCAGGAGTTCTGAATTCTTTCTGAAGCCACCGTATATATGCAAAAAGAGCATAGCAAAGTCAGAGACACTCACCACATTTTGCACGTACGTGGGTACACCTCGTTGCGAGCCATGACTCCTAAAGGCAAAACAAAGGGCTGGGTTTCAGGGCTAGAAGAAGCAGCTTCGGCACCAGCTTTCTCTGCTTCAGCACCAGCAGCAGGGGTAGTATCAGAACCCTCAGCCCCTGAGCAGCCCCCTTCTGCCTCTGCTGATGCAGCAGCAGGACCTTGGGAGCCTCTCTGGACTTCTACATGTACCCCCATCACCAGGCGAGAGAGCTCCTCGATACTCCGCTGGTGCTCCAGTTCAGGCAGCTGCACTGGCCGACTCAGGTCTATGTCTAAGGTCAGCTGACCAGCTGGCACATTAGGGTCGCCCTGTGAAATAAGTTAAAATGAATCAGCTTGGAAAAAAATAAAAGGCTATAGTACTTAAAAAAAAATGTCAACATTTATTTAGGGACAATGGGGAAATTGTTGTGCAAGGCCACAAGTGGAAATTAAGATTAAGACCTAGAGGTTATATTGCAGAAACACAGCAGGTATAGGAAATGTTACATTAACAGTATTTGCTAGATGCTTTTATCCAAAGTGACATTAGTGCATGGTAGTTTCCAAAGAAAATATTTCCCACAGTAGCTAAAAATAAAACAACTAAACCACTGGCATTATCAGGCTCCATTTCCTGGTTAAGGGCTGTAACACTTTTATAACTTTTATGGACAGGATTTCTAGGCGCAGCCAGGGCGTTGAGGGGGTCCGGTTTGGTGGGCTCAGGACTGGGTCTCTGCTTTTTGCAGATGACGTTGTCCTGTTGGCCTCATCATGCCGTGACCTTCAGCGCTCTCTGGATCGGTTCGCAGCCGAGTGTGAAGCGGCTGGGATGAGAATCAGCACCTCTAAATCTGAGGCCATGGTCCTCAGTCGGAAAAGGGTGGAATGCCCTCTCAGGATTGGGAGTGAGACCTTGCCCCAAGTGGAGGAGTTTAAGTATCTTGGGATCTTGTTCACGAGTGAGGGTAAGATGGAGCGGGAGATCGACAGGCGGATCGGGGCAGCTTCTGCAGTGATGCGGGCTCTGCATCGGTCCGTCATGGTGAAGAAGGAGCTGAGCCAGAAGGCAAAGCTCTCAATTTACCAGTCGATCTACGTTCCCACCCTCACCTATGGTCACGAGCTGTGGGTAGTGACCGAAAGAACGAGATCGCGAATACAAGCGGCCGAAATGAGTTTCCTCCGCAGGGTGTCTGGACTCTCCCTTAGAGATAGGGTGAGAAGCTCAGCCATCCGGGAGGGGCTCAAAGTAGAGCCGCTGCTCCTCCGCATCGAGAAGAGTCAGATGAGGTGGCTCGGGCATCTGATTAGGATGCCCCCTGGACGCCTCCCTGGTGAGGTGTTCCAGGCATGTCCCACCGGAAAGAGACCCCGGGGAAGACCCAGGACACGCTGGAGAGACTATGTCTCTCGGCTGGCCTGGGAACGCCTTGGGATCCGCCCGGAGGAGCTGGAAGAAGTGGCTGGAGAGAGGGAAGTCTGGGCATCCCTGCTGGAGCTGCTGCCCCCGCGACCCGACCTCGGATAAGCGGAAGAAAATGGATGGATGGATGGGCTGTAACACATCGAGTCACTGCCATTTGTCTGGTTAGGACTTCCCCAAAAAGGTTTCGAATTATCATATGAAACTTGTGTGTAAAAAAATAAAAATAAATAAAAATAATAATAATATTAATAATAATAGTTTAAAAAAAATTTAATAAAGTTCTTGCAACCATGGTTAAAGGCTTCACGTTACAGATGTTTTCATACTGATAAATATGAAACAAAAAGAGGAATTTAAGATTACAAAAGTTTTAACCGTATAAAAATCAGCAGAAAAAACACAGTCTCACTGTTAGTTTGGTGGCTTTGGCCCGAGATCCATGGAAGCTCAGCATGATGATTTCCAGGCCATGGCTGCCGTATGTGCCTTTAAAGAGGCCAGGATGCAGCAGGTCTGAAGGTAGGCACGGGGGCAGGTATATTCGACGGTACGTCAGGCAATTACTGCAAACACAATATACATGCTGTACAAACACTAGAAACCACTGAGACCGAGTGGTTTACATTTTATTCGGGTAAAATAGAATCTGGCCCTGTCCTTTTGACTGAAATATTTTCTGATTTCACAAATAAGGAGGAATAATGAAACTGATATTAAGGGTCTGCCACGCACACATTTTTTCCACTATATGGATGGTGAATACTTTACATAGCACCATAGGTAACTTGTTTAGCCCTTAAGCCAATACCATTACATTCTGTACAAGGAATGGGAGAATAAACAGCTGCATTGTAAGTATAACAATTGGCTGGTAAAGTATGGAACTGTATAACTACTTCTGCTCTAAGTAAAATGTATAGACTTACTCATATTGGCTGGTGTAGATAAACTTCATGAGGATCAGCTCCTGCATGTGTTCATGAAAAATGTCCTCCAATGTCCGTCCCCATTCCTCCTCCAGCCATGTACGGAACTCCTATACATACATGTGCGCGTACACACAATTAAACTAAATCCATTAAACAAACAGCAAACTGTACTTCATACCTTCTCTTCAGCTTAGGGCATGAGATATCATTCTACATTACACGGGCAAACTAACAACTTGGCTGAAACTAAATAGCCCCCAAATCGTTCTCACAAACTGAATGTCCCAAATGTTCAGATTTAAGGAAAAACAGAGTTGGTTGATAAAGCAAGGTTTATCCCTTTACCTCTTGTCTGCCGCCTGGCATTCGATGGTGATCTGTTTGGTTGCATTTAGTGGAAAACTCATCTCTTTTTACTGTCTGCAAAACAAAAATTACATCACACCACCACTTAGCTTTTTGAATTCCAAATCTGGAAGGACTTCTTTTGTTCATTCACTGCATTCTGTTGATTGATGAAAATAAATGATTAACACTTCCATTTTTGAAAGCATTCTTCGTTTACAGCATTTTTTCCACACCTGCCTAAAACTTTTGCACAGTACTGTATATCTTACACACAGTAACAACAAAAAGCCTGTTGAAGTCCAGTAGAAAAAGAGGCTGTAAAATGGTCATGTACAATTCAATTAGGAGTGTTAAACTTTTACTGTTAAATTAAACCAAATAAAATAGCCCTTTATATGTGTGTAAATCTGTATTAACATTTGTCAGGCAATCAATCAGACCTGAATATCTCCTTTGTGAGGACCTTTATGGCCGTACATGCACTCCACAGTGGCCTTGTTACTCTCCCACATGTGAATGCGGAAGAGAGGGCGACGGCGCATAGGGTCCTCAACACGGGGATCATGAGGCGGCAGATACATCCAGCCAATGATAAACAGACCATCCACCTACCCAAAAATATTAAGAGATTAACAAAACAACAATTATATGCTAAATAGGAAATGAAATGGTAAAGTTGTACATCCCAATGTTCAAATATGCTAGAAATAAAGCATCTAAAATTAAAAAGAAAAAAAAAAAAAAAAAAGAAGAACATACCACTACATTAAGCAGACCCCCATATGGGCCTATGTCTGGTTGCCAGAGACCAAGTATGTGCCTGTACGGGTGGAGCACTGTAACAAACAAAAGATAGCGACTCAGAGATCCTACAAAACATGAGACAAAGCGGCATGCATCAAACCAACACAGAAAAGAGAAAGGAAAAGAGGTAATTGCAAGGCAACTCAGCACAATGTGTTTTATGTATTCCTATGCTAAGCTCCTGTGTAAGAACATTTTATCTTGAACGGTTTCTCACTGAATACATATGCAGTGCATTTTGTTGAGACTGGTTAACAGCATGTTAGCACCACCTCGTTCTGATTTAGGAATACCCATTACTGTGGAGGGAAACATCGCCACACACTTTAAATGTGATCTGATTTAGAATAAGAAGTTATATACACTGAGCAAATAGCTTTCACAATGAAGGGCATTAAAAATAAAGGATTATTAGCCTTAGAAACAATGACATGCTAAAACAGGAGAACTGGAATCACGTTGTCTGTTACATATATCCTTGTATATGGATGTCCTCGTTCTTTATATTTTTTTCTTTTTTATATATTTTTTTATATTCTTGCTGTCCTTCTTGTTAAAGAGCCCTGTAACACCCGACTTTCTCATTCATGGTATAATAAATGATTATTCGATTCTATTCTATTCTATATAAGTGTGGCTTTGACCAAAAAGCACAATTTTTGTTAAGCAAATTTCACAACAGAATCCTGTTCATGTTGGATGAGAGTCTCTAGACGTCTCTCAATTTGATTTTGATCCACAGTGTTAAGCTGCAGACATAAAACTAATTTTATTGTACCTCAGCTTTTGATCTAAATGTAGTCCATTCTTTATTTAGCTATAGGTTAACCAAAATCTACTTAAAAAATGCTAGGTACTGATGAAATATCACAGTAAAAAATAAAGACTGAGTTGAGCCCCTGCCCCCGAGCATTGCAAGATGACACCAAACACAATATGTAAAACATTTGGTGGTCCAGCCATTTCCAGTCAAGACTGAAGAAAAAGATCAGATCACAGAAACCACTTACACAAAAATCCCAAGAGGTAACAGTGTGCCAACTCAAAAATCTGTATGTCAAATCAATTAACAACATCAGCTTCATTTTGCAAGTAAGCAGTGTGGATAAAAGCAGGAGTTACTAATAAAAGAACCACTTCACACAGTCAGGTCAGGTTAGGATCACTGCAGACTCCTACACATCAGGCCAGTGTGTGTCCTTCTCCCATACATGCAGGACACAGAGGCGTGTGCAGGGCTCCAAGCAAAAGCTGCCCTTTCACACTGATCTAGGACCAACTTCTCCCACCCAGCTTCTATACTGAAATTATTTTAGAAAAAGCACCAAACTGCCCCTAGGTCAGCAGGAAAGGGCAACCTCTACCAAACACCTCCGGTGAATGGTCACGCAGATGAACCACCACATTCAGCTGTCACACCCGGCAGTACATACAGTGTGCATACACGTCCCGATAGTCCATGTGTTCATAATCGGGAAGGAGCTTCATAAAGCGTCCTGACTTCACCCGAGGGTTCACACCTGGACAAGTACACAAGCGGATGAATCACAAGAGTAGAGGAGAGGCAAAAAGAGGACAATAGCTGACCATTCATGTGAGTGTAGAGGATGGAACATGATTAAGTTTGAAATTGCTGTCTGACATGTAGAAAATCTTTTTACACCTATTTACAGTAAAGATGGCTTGATGCAGTGTTATTCTATGCACATACCCGGAAAAACCATGAACAGCTGGCAAATGAAGTAACAAAATCAAATAATTTGCTGCAATGTAAAGTAGGTCTATATAACTCAGGGTCAGGGACACGCTGTATTAAATGCTGTTGTGTTCCGCTGGAGAGGACACTGCACCATTAACGTCAGAGTGCAGCAGGAGGCCATCAAGGGACCCATCAAAGCAGCCTGCCGAGTTGCAAACTCTAAATGGTCTGGATAAGGCTAAAAGACTGAGGTTGGGTCAGCATTAGAATCACAAGAAAAGCATTCATAACAAGCTTCACAAATATGTGCACAGGCAAACGCAACCTAGTCTTATATTAAATGTCATCTTAAAGGATGGATTTGACTTGAGTATATACTGTGTGCACAATTAGGCAAGTGAGTATTTTGACCAGATTATCCTTTTTTTACGTATATTCCAACTCCAAGCGGCATAAACTTGAATGCTAATTGGATTCAAGGATATCAGTTTGTGTGTATTTGTGTAATGAGGGAGGGTGCGGCCTAAGGAGAACAACACCCTTTATCAAGTTGTGCAGAATTATTAGGCAGCTTCTTTTCCTCAGGCAAAATGGGCCAAAGGAGATATATAACAGACTCAGAAATTAGAAGTCTTTCAGGGGGGATGCAGCACTCTTGAAATTACTAAGATACTAGGACATGATCACCGAATAACTGCCAAAGATTTTATGAGAATCCAACGTGAAGCTACCAGGAACCCATGATCATCCAGTGCTGTCATATTCCAGAACTGAACCTACCTGGAGTGTCCAGGCATACAAGGTGTTCAGTGCTCAGAGACATGGCCAAGGTAAGGAAGACTGAAACTTGACCACCACTGAACAAGACAGACATATTGAAACATGAAGACCGGAATTAGGGGGGGAGGAAAACAGTCCACCTCTCTGAACAGTGTCTGGGAAGCTGTGGTTGCTGCTGCACAAAAAACTGATCCACCGATCAAGATTCTGACCGACTATGAATGAAAGGATTATGACTGTTATTGAAAAGAAAGGTGGCTATACAGGTCACTTTTTTTATTGTCAAATATTTGTACATTAAGTTATCATTCTTATTATCATCAGATGAAAATAAACACGCGAGATGGGAACATGTTCATGTTTAAATTTAGTTGTGTAATATTTCTGCACACTAATGGTTGCCTAACAACTGTGCACATATAGGCACCCCCTGAGGATGTTCACACTCACATCTCCTTTAGAAAAACATTCAGGTTTCAGGGTTTTTAACATTTGGGTTTGACAGACAGCACTGCATTTGTTCCACATTAAAATGAATCCTCAAAATACTCACTTGCCAAATAATTCTGCACACGGTGCATGTTGTTAATTTAATCAGATAAAGGAAACGAAGCAGGCCCACTAGGACAAGCAGAGCTGACTTTCTCTGGGATGTGTTGAGGAAGAAGAGCCTCAGACGCTGCTGGGAGACAGGCTGAAGACTTCAGGTGATGAGCATACTCACGTTTGACATAAAGCTCCCTGCTGGACACACCCACAACCTCCATCTTCCGCAGGTCATCCTTCATGCCAAACTCTGGAGAAGAAACGAGCAGCAGTGAGGTGCAGAGTCAGGATGAGCTGAGGACAGCTGTGCACAGCCACCGCTGGAGCGAAGTAGCGCGAAGTAGTCACAAGGCTTCCCAACACACACAAACAATTAGTCTCAAAACTACACACATGAACACAATGGCCTGCAAATCAACGATCTGCTTCTCCTAAGACTGTTAACAGATCAACCTGATCAGCAGGCAGGCAGCTGCAGCAAACCGTCTCGGGTTTTGGATCCTAATAAAGTCAAAGGCGACCGGAGTCCCGACTGACCCAAATACTGCGGAGTCATAAAAGGCAGCCTGGGCAGCGGGCTGCCCCCCGCAGCTGATTTTAGATACGTGACTGCACCGTTTGGTCGTGGGGGATCGTCATGGGCGAAGTGTGCTGCTGTTTACCTTCTATGCACCGCCTCCTCCAGATGGTTTCCGTGTTGAGGATCTGCCTGAATTTCTTGCACACTAAGGCCAGGTTCGGCAGCGCCGTGCCGGGCAGCGAGGAGAAAATCTCCACCAGGAGCTCCGGGGGGAGATTGAGCAGAGACTGCGGGCTCTGCGCCGCTGCGGCCTCGCTAGGCCCCGGCGCGACCCCCCTCGCTTCGCCCACGATCTTCTCCCCTTCCTCCTCGTCCAGGTCCATCTCGGAGTCGCTGCCGTGCTGCTCGTGCTGGCCGTGCCTCTGTCGCCGCCTGCACCGCCGCGACTGGCCCACTCCGCAGAGTCTGGCACAAACCGCCATCCGGAGTCACCAAACGGGCAGCATTACATCAGCGGAACAGCTGCCGTCCTGCCCTCCGCGCTCCCCGCCGGCCCGGCCCAGTCCAGTCCAGTCCGTCAGTCCGTCCAGCCCCGGAACGTCGACACAAGCACACACCCGTCAGTCAGTCAGTCAGTCAGCCTGTCAGCCCGCCTGCCCGCCTGCCCGGCTGGCTCAGCTAGTACGTGACTGGGCGTGACTGGGCTGACTCGCTGGGCTGGTTGGCCAGGGCACAATTTCGAAGCGAGTCATCCTTCAGTACCTTTCTTAGTCTAACGCCGGATTGTGACGTTCCCGCTCCCCTCCGTGTATATGTAGCTCTGCTGGACATGTAGATAGACTTGAACAGAACCGCAGAACTGTGTGTCTTTAGCAGTCGTTTCGCTGCGTGCGGGTTTTGTACGATTTGTTTACACGAGTCTTTTTAACAAAAGGACTGAAAATGTATTTCGGACGTTCGATGATTCATTGGAGCAAACTCTTCAAGCGCACCTGTTCGATAAAAAGAACCGAACTCAAAAAGATTCGAGCCAGCCAGGAGTCGAACCTAGAATCTTCTGATCCGTAGTCAGACGCGTTATCCATTGCGCCACTGGCCCTGTGATGGAAACAGTAGGAGAGTGGACTCAGAGCCAATGAAAATCAAGCCCTTATTACTTCTCCAGGTTTGTGTGTGACAGGGGATTCACACCCAGTGAAACTATGCATTTTTTTCTTTCCGTTAAAATAATGCCACATTCTAAACCCCTTACATCCAGTTCTTACTTTTTCACTTACTGTGTATGTATTGTTTATTTAGGAGACATTAAGGCCTGTGGTCCATCTCAAGTTAATTGGAAAACAACTTAGAGTTATCTATGTGGGAAGCAAAAACACATTAGCAGTGACGTTCAAGCAAAACTTTCTTTACTAAATGTGTGTGCAGTACGGCCACAGTTGTTTAGTCCAGTGTAAACAAGTTGTTCCAGAAAAACATTCGGAAGTTCGATTCTTTGGAACGAATAGTTCAAACAAACATTCGGTGAACAGAACAGAACTTATTTTTAATATCGAATTAAAAAAGATTCGAGCCAGCCAGGAGTCGAACCTAGAATCTTCTGATCCGTAGTCAGACGCGTTATCCATTGCGCCACTGGCCCACGAGTTACCCAGCGGTGAGAATGTGCTCTTGTGTGTGACAGTTCTCCAAGCGCGTCGAACACGAGGCGGGATTTCATCCATTGGACCAATCACAGCACGCCTACGGAGGAGGAAGCGCCCTATCCAATAACTGGCGGGAGATTATTACAGAGGAAAACAATAAATCTTTACTGTAGTAAGGACAGACTCGGGACAGACACAACAACAGCAAACCCATCGTTCACAGACAGGTAATATCCATATCACCTCACTTCATGGAAGTGTGTAAATGATGGTATTTTAGCTTTTAAGCTGCCCAACGGTTTGAAAACAGGCACCCAGAGAGATGAGAATTGAGCTGCTCGGAACAAAAACTTCTGACATGTTTACCGTTTCTTATTACACACTCTAGAAGTAAAACTAACTAAAGACCCTTCATTACGTCTACATTAATGTGACTTGTTGCGGCCTGGTCGCGAATCCTCGACAGGGTGTGCGTTTTCTGGAAAAAGTAGAGATTTATCTCGACCCTCAGCTGGGAGAACAACAATCTTGTGCATTTTCGGGATGTATAATAATACAGTTTCGAGGCAGGGAGACAGTCTAGTGGGGAATGAGTTCATTAAGTTATTACAACCTGTCCTGGCGATTTCTGAAAAGTATGAACACGATGTAGATTTGCTCCTTTACTGCGTATAATCGCAGTCTGTTCTGCTAGAGCTTTCCTAGGACATGTAAACAAATAAGTTCAAAGACACCAGCATTTAGCAGAGCCTCTTATCCAGAGCGACTCACACCAGAGCTTCATCTCCACATCTGACCTGCTAAAACCTGCATCTGCTGATTTACTGTTTCTCAGCCCAGTTCCTTATTAACCCTGTGTCTGATAGGTGCTAGTGCCAAAAGGTTTTCTTTTTTTAAAGTATAAGAAGAGAAGAAAGTGTAGAAAGGTTTAAGAATAGATAGGGAAGGTTATTCTGCTGGAAATTCCTTGAAACACAGTGTTCCATTCACAGCAAGGACTGAGAAAAGGCTCCATGCATTTCTACATCTTGAAGAGAGGAGGTTCAGAGCGAGCAGTGTTTGATGTACTGTGAGGACGAGAAGAGACGCATTGTTTGATTAGTCCCATCAAATAAGGGGGTGCAAGACTCATCTTTTGTAGTTTTTTTTTTTTCTTTTTCACTACAGTGCAAACCTTCGATTTTGTTCCCCAGACTTCACTTGATCAGTTATGCATTTGCTAAAACTCATTGTATTTGAAGGTTTTCAGACCTGAATTGGTGTGGAGTATGAAGGCAGCCATTGACAAGATTCTGTCCTTATCTGATGGAGATGGTATAAAGGAGCTTGAGCCTCACCTGTCTAGCCTGTCTCATGACCAGGTTTGAAAATGAATAAAATACACAAATTTAACTGTTAAATGTTTGGCTTCATGGCTGCTGTAAAAAATATGGAGCATCTCATTTACCTTACCTTCATTCTAAAATTTGTGATCTTATATGCTCGTGAAATGTTTGCTCACTTTGTGATGACTTAATCATAGCAAAGGTATGAAATTAAATGTCAATGTAATATTAAATTGTGCATCAAACCAAGACATGTTAATATCTTCAAGAGTTGAAAACAGGGCCAAAATCTTTTTTTGCAGCTGACAGCAATGATTACCCATGCTGCTCTGAAAGGAAAGGATTCAGGTGCCTTGATCAAAGCCATATTCAAAGGTAATGAACAACAGTTTTAATGTTACTTTTACCAAGTGATTTTAGACACTGGTCTGCATTTCTTAGTGTGTTTCTCATTTCAGGCTCTGTAGTGAGTAGTTCAAATGGAGTCAACCGGAAGTTGTGTGTATATAAGCACTGCATTCCTCTCTGTGAATCTGGAGATCTGCAGGCAGAAGTGGCTTCAGACATAATTGGACTGCTTATGTTGGAAGTGAGAATGAACCTTTGCCCAAAGCATTTAGTATTAATGTTCTCTAATGGTATTTGTCATACATGCTTAAATGTAGATTCACCCTTTTCTTCTCCATTTTTATTGTTTTTACCATCTTCTCTTGATGTCTAGGATAGATGTACACTGTCCTTGAAATTAAGGGATATTTCTTTCGTTGTTGCAGACACATACTCTCCCTGGCCATGCGCTGGCAGCATTAGCATCACTTTTTGTGGATGCTATTAAAGTTGGTGAAATGGGTAATGGCAAATCACTGGAACTCTTCCCCACCATCCTTACTGCACTGGCTGCAAACGAGG
Source organism: Hepsetus odoe (assembly GCA_017165825.1). Taxonomy (NCBI): domain Eukaryota; kingdom Metazoa; phylum Chordata; class Actinopteri; order Characiformes; family Hepsetidae; genus Hepsetus; species Hepsetus odoe. Next base: position 17,556,022 of record CM029372.1, on the reverse strand, counting down.
CCATAGCCTATGGCAAAGGTTGGAATTATATTTAATAATTGTTACTGTAAGGCATGAGGCCTGGTGCAATAGGGTTTTCTAGCTTTAACGAATGTACAATTCAGCATGATTAGTTTAGTTAATGTTCATCTTGTGTTGGTAACGGATATCTTGTAGTTTGTGGGAAGAAGCTGCCTTGAGTCTAAGTTTGTCCATTGTCCTAATATCGCAATACGTATGACCGTCAACCAACCCAACCTCCCGACCAAGGGTGACCATGATAATCCTGACCACTATAGTAGCCATCATGTCTTGAATGGAGAGTAGTTCTCCTCCAGCTATGTGCTGGAAGTTTGCATTGCTCTTTGAAGGTTTTTTTGGCCAACAGCAGCACAGTTCCAAATGAGATTTTTTGTTTCATGAATAATATTGTTCAGTATAATGGTATAAATTACATTGTTTTTTTTTTTTTTTATTCTAATTTGCTTTTTTTTTTTGTTGTATTTGTAGGTGAGTTAAGTGGAGATGAATACAAGAAGCAGCTGATCAATAGTCTGTGCTCTAGCAGGTAGAAATTCAGTTAAAGTGTATTAATCACTTTCACTTTTTTCACTTTCACTTTAATATGAGGCTTGTAAAGATTTATTTTTAGGTTTAATATGAATGCAGGAGGCTGCTGTGCATTAGACTTCCTCACCTATATCTTCTGTTGTGTCCTTTTCTTACAGATGGGACCCACAGTGTGTGATCCACCTCACCACCATGTTCAGGTTGGACAGTGCCTTTGTCTGTATCATCTTTGATATGAGTATTGAGTATTTGAGTATTGGGGTCTACTGAACTCTTTCATTTGTTTTCAATGTTATAAACATCTTAATAAATTACAGTGATTTTGGTGCTTTTGAGAACCTCTGTGCTTTCCAATTAAGTGTTCCTCCAGAGTCCAGTTTATGTCTCTCTTAGGGATGTACCCTTATCCCCAGAGGAGCTTCAGTTTTTGATTGAAAAGATCTTAAGGATGTTCCCCAAGCTGGATTTGCAGGAAATACCTCCACTGGTCTACCAGATGCTGCTACTATCTACAAAGGTAGATACTTATTTGCCTACCATTAATACTACACAACTACAGTGCTGTTATGTATGCATATTTTAAATTACTGAAAATAGTGATGGTTGTTATATGAGAATGTTGAGGTTACAGATGGGGTTTGTTAATATGGAATCTGTGTCTTTATGGAGTAGGGATGTAAAAAGCTTGTGCTGGAGGGAATTATTGACTACTTTCGAGAGCAAGACCTGAAACAGAAAGAGGAGCAAAAAGAAGGGGAGTAAGTATAATCTTGTCACTCCTTTTTGTTTTCAAATTAAATTCAAGCATGTGTCCTTATTCAAAATAACACTTTTCTGCCAAAACTGAACATCATAATGCCGTGCCATCAGGAGTATGGATGTTGAAGTGCAGACTATCCCACAAGACCAGCTTAGGCATGTGGAAGGAACCGCCATATTACACATTGTTTTTGCCATTCGTCTTGATCATGAGCTTGGCAGAGAGTTCTTAAAAAGCCTCAAGGTGATTTCTCTCTCTCGCTCTCGCTCTCTGTTTTGTTCTCCATATTTAACATCTAGCTTGGTAACATGTTTTCTAATGTTTGTATATTTTTTTGTTCTAATGGTTGTATATTTCCTGTGTTGTATTTTACAGGCCTTTTTATGAACACAGCAGTAATACACTATACAAATTAACTTACCATACAAATTCAGTATCATTGACCATTCAGTTGCAGATCCTTGGTTTATTGTGTCAGTTTTGAAAATTATCATTTGAATAAGGAATGGATATTTAGTATTTACTGGTAGGTTTTAGCAGAGAATCATTATTTATATTTCAGCACAAGGAAAGTGATGTAGAAGTATGCATATAGGAATAGGCACAGTGTTTAACCAAGTACAGTACAGTAAATAGTTACAATTATAAGATGTTAGAAAACACAAAGTCAATGTGGTAGCAGTGTATTATTTTTTTCAGACTCTTGGAAACTCTGGTTACCAATTGTATGTTTGTTTGTATTTCTGTAGGCATCTCAAGGTCAGCCCCTGTGTTCCTTCAGTATTGCGCTGCTGCTTTCTGTGGCTCGCATTCAGCGCTATGAGGAACAAGTATGATCTTTATCTCCTTTTCTTTCAATCAGTTTTTCTGTAGCAATGTCATGATATTGATGATGATACTTTTGTTGTGATTGTACAAAGTTCAGATCAAATATGTTTGACGTTGGACTGTTAAAAAGTGTCTTTAATTTTTTCCTGCTACTTTACCCAAGTTCTGTCTTAATGTCCTATTTAATTTTTCCCAGGTATTTGAGTTCCTGAAAGGAGCCATCACTAAGAATTTCAAGGACGAGCAGTTTCAACAGGGTTCTAAACCTCTGCAGGATTTACTACCCCCTTGCCACAGTGTCTCCCAAATTATTCTGGACACAGTCAAGAACAGGTCAGCAAATGTCGAGCAAAATTCTATCATGTGGTCCAGAGAATCTACTTCTTCATTAACTTTGTAGTTTTGGGATTGTCATTTGTGTATTTTTGAGCTCAATAGACTTGTCATTTCAGACATGCTACCTTTTTTCCTTTCTCTTTCTTTTATTGTTTCTAAATGTCTTCTTTTTCCGACTTCTCCCGTAAAGAGATTGCCACAGCAGATCCATCAGTTTTCATTTTTTTTCTGGTCCTCGGCATCTTCCTCTTTCATTCATTACATTCATTCAGTACATCCATTAACCTCTTCTTTGGCCTTCCTCATCATCCTCAACCAACTTGACCCAATGAAGTCCTTGTCTCTCCTCTTGACAAGTCCAAACCAACTCAGTCTTGCCTCTGTAATGTACAAATTTCTAATCCTGGCCATCCTTGTTAATCCCAACGCAAATCTCAGCATCTTTAAATCTGCAGCTTCCAGCTCCACCTCCTGTCTCTTTTTCAGTGTCACCGTATCAAACCTTTATAGCATAGCTGTTCTCATCCTGTAAACCATCCTGTAAACCTTTCCTTTCACTCTTGCTGACTGTCACAGATCACTCCTGCCACTCTTCTCCCCAAAACCTGCCTGTGCCACTCTTCCAAACTCTTTATTACTCTTTATTATGAACTGTTTATCCCAAGTATTTAAACTCTTACACTTTTGCCACCTGTTTCTTGCATCCTAACCATTCCAAAGTTCTCCTTTTCATTTATGCTTATGTATTCTGACTTTGATTTCTCTCCTCTAGAGTGTATTTTCACTTTCATCACTTCCCCTACTCTAGAGCATATCTCCACCTCTTCATGGTCTCCTCATGCTGCTCCCCTCTCTTGCTACAGATCAAAATATCATTAGCAAACATCATAGTCCACAGTAACTCCTGATTAATCTCTTCTATATTGTTCATATATTGTTGTAACGGTACCTAAAATGCTACATTAACTTGTGCTATGTTTATAGTAATTTAGCAGTTGACAAAGCATATTGAATAACACTGTCTAATATGCAGTAGACTCGTGGTGTTTCTTTTTCTCTTTCCCCTCCCCCCCTCTCACTTTACATCACATCACACTACATGGGGGGGGGGTGTCTTTGGGCAAAACTTCTAACACTACATTCATGATTAAAGAGCAAAACATAAAGAGCCTCTGCCAATTGTATAAATGTAATTTGGTCATTTTGCAGTGTGTTTGGCTGGGACCATGTAACACAGAGTCTGGTACAGTTAGGCTTTATCCTCATGGACTCTTTTGGACCAAAGGCTGGACCTTTTGGCAAGAATACTGAAGCCTCTGCCACTACAGCCAAAACTCCCTCCCAGCTTGCATGTCGACTTGGTGGACAAGTGCTGCTTGAGAGCTTCAAAGTAAAGTATCAAAAACACTTTGCTGGCAAGTCTTGTATTCCTTTCTAAAGATTTATTTTAAAAGCCATGTTTTTCTTCAGCTGCATGAGCCAATCAGAGGCGAGGTTCTGGAACAAGTGCTAAATCGATTGGTCACTAAGACAGCTTCACCTGTCACCCATTTTGTTGGTATGGAACTCAGATTTAAAATCCATTTGTGGAATCTCTCTTCTATTTTCTAGTTTAATTTTTTATCTTCATTTTGGTCCAGAGCTACTTTCGAGCGTTGTCATGTCTGCCCCCATGATCCTCTTGGAGTCTTCATCAAAAGTGATGGAAACCTTTGATCAGCTGTCTTTTCTACCTCTTAGCACTGTAATGGGACTCCTTAAAGCTATACAGGTAATTTCACTACAAAGAGTGTGTGTGTGTGTGTGTGTGTGTATGTATATGTATATGTATGTATGTATGTATATATATATATATATATATATATATATATATAATTTATTATTATTTTTTTTTTTCTGTGCTTCTGAGGGGGAAATGTTCTTTTGAGAAATGCAAACAATGGACTGTTATTTGGCTGTTGCATAGGCATTATTGTACCTTATACTGTAGATGTCTTTTGTGTACTTTACACACACAAATTTGTCTATGTGCTGTTTACTTTTCTTTAGCCACTTCTAAAGGTCAGCATGTCCTTAAAAGATGCACTGATCCTGGTTCTGAGAAAAGCCATGTTCTCCAGGTATGAAAAATGTATATACATTATATATAAATTTGAACTTGGCCAAAGTTATTCAAACAATGTAGTGCTGTTTGTATAACAACAAGGAAACAGCATGTACAGTCTTATATTAAGAATGAACATAAGATGATATGCATTTAAATATCTCAGGATGGTATTTGTGTATTATCATTGTTTTTTATTAAGCACTCATACCCAAAACCTAATTGCCACCACTTATGCTCTCCCTGTAGTCAGCTGGATGGTCGGAAATCTGCTGTAGCTGGCTTTCTTTTGCTTTTGAAGAATTTTCGAGTCTTGGGAAGTCTTGCCCCTAGTCAGTGCAGCCAGGCTCTGACGTCTAGCCAGGTGACTGACAGGACAGTTATCATAAAACGTGTCTTACACTGTTGATAATGCTTCTTGTGCATGTTGTGTGTATATTGTATGTACAAAAGTGTTAATGTATGCAAGGTGAACTGTGTTTCAGGTCCAGGCAGATGTCCACTCCCGTTATAACACAGCTGCTAATGAAGCATTCTGTTTGGAGATTCTAAGCAGCCTTCGCCGCTGCCTTAGCCAGCAAGCAGACGTGCGTCTCATGCTCTATGAGGTCAGATTCTCTTTCCTTACGCCCCTGTATTGAATTCTGGATAGGTGTTCCTAATATCTCATTTCGGGGTGATGATTTCTATGATGGTGGGCTTCTGATGCTTTTAGATTTTTTTTATTTATTTAATTAAAATTATTTGACAGAATTTTTAGAGGTTTGGCTAAAGTTATAGAGCAGTGTTTGTGCTCAATGTTTAGGAGGCAGCTATACTAAGCATTTTTCATTTTTTAAATGTTTGTCTCAGAATCCTGATATACAATATTTTTCACATATATATTTGTTAATCAGTCCAGAGTGTCTGTGTGTCTTGCTTTTCTTATTATTATTGATGCTAATACCAGTAGCCGTATTAGTTTATTAAAATTAGAGAATATAAAATGTATTAGTTTACTTCCTCCTTTGTTTTTTTTAAGGGTTTCCATGATGTGCTCCGACGTAACTCCCAATTGGCAGGTTCCATTATGCATACCCTCCTGTCACAGGTGAGCAAAGTTTTTGTGCACTATATTGCTTAGCATCTGAAAAAGCAGTGACATAACATTTTGTGGCCATCTTAAGCTTTTATTTAGGAAGCACATATTCTTTGAAAGTTAAGGTCTATTTTTTTGTGTTTGTGTCTATCATCCAGCTGAGGAGATACTATGAGCCAGAGCAGGACCTCTTGCCTCCTGTGAAGCTGGAGTCATGTTTAACTGCACAGGGAGATCAAGTGTTCCTTCAAGAACCTCTGGTACTTTATCCTCTGAACTGTAAAAGCGGGGATCTTCTTGTTCTGCCAGAATTCTCCATGCTATTTTTTATTTTTCTATCCCATAATAAGATTATTCTGTTTGGTGGTTTTAACTTGGGAATTATTATTCTTAGTCTATTGGGCATTATTTTGGTTCCTGTGCAGGATTCCATATTAGGTGTGCTTTCATTTTGTCCCACTATTTAAAAAAAAAAACAACAAAAAAAAAACGTTTAACTGAACTTTTTGTCTGAGATTAGAATAGCATTTAATTACTGATATATATTTGTCGGGTGTCTACACTTAATAGATTTTAAAAAACAGCTAAAAACATTTTTATTTAGTCTGCTTTTCTGTTTATGCTAGTATTTTGATAGTTTGTTTAAGCAGCCTTTTCTGTTAAAGATATATTGCATTTTAAATGTATTATTTATTTGTTATTCCTTCCTATTAGTTTTTCCTTCTTGCTCTGTAAAGTCCTTTCCCTGTTTGCTCTCTTCTTCAGGCTCATTTATTCTCATGTACAGTCCACTGTCTGCTGTGGCATCAGAGTATGTGTGAGACCGTTTGTGGTGGGATTGATGATAAAGATGATGAAGATGAAGGAGGGTTCCAGGATGAGCTTCATACAGTCTTGGAGAGTGTAACTAGACGAATGCTCAAGAGTGAGCTGGAGGACTTTGAGCTTGTATGTGTTAATATAATCGCCTTATATATATATATATTCATTTAAATCCTTTTAGTCTAACATAACAAAAACCAGGATAAAATCTGAGTTGTTGAGAAAGAACATGGTCAAAAAGTGTTTTAAAAGAAGCTTGCATTATCCAACTGCTTCAGGCTCCTGTGTCTCACATCATATATCCTTTGCCTCTTGTCATCCCAAACAAGGCATCAAGAAAAACATTAAGCACATGAAACTTAGACATTGTTCATTTTGTCATAATTACCCAAGGCCAGATTTCAAAACCTTCACCTACATTTAATTAAAAATGTGTTTTACAGGATAAGTCTGCCGAGTTCTCAATGACATCCAGTGTTGGGGTGAAGAACAGTATCTATACCATTCTAGTGATGGGAATATATGAGGTTCTCATAGAATACACTTTCATCATTGGCAACTACAGGTAATGTCACATGGGTATGGAGATTTCTCATGCTGACTTTATTTTATACTTAAATTAAAGTATACAGTATTTCTTCAAATGTGTGTGTTTTTATGTGTTGAGCAGCAAAAGCCGCTTTCAGGAAACATTGGAGCTCTTTAATCGTTACCATAAGCTGGCTGAGCTCTTAAGGGAAAAGTCAGGAAAAGGCAGAACAGCTCCCAGCAAAACTCCACGTAGTATGCTGTCTATGGGATTTGTGTCTACTCTACTCACTGCTCTTTTCCGGTAGGTAGGAGTGAGAATGGGGGAAAAAAAAAAACCCTATACATCGCTTTTTGAACAAATGATTAGCAAAAGTCAAATATACTCAGTCAGCCCACATGTAGTTAATATCAGAAAGCAATTTTTAGACACCAAACCTAACCATCTTGTCTTATCAACTAAAGGTTGTTTTTTTTTTTTGTTTTTTTTTTTAGTTATTTTTGCTGAACTTCATCATTTTATTTAATTAGTCATTTTATTACTCCCATGCTGATAACTGAACTTGTTACCAAGACATGTTTGTCTGGAAATATACTGGTGCTATATATGAAAGTGACAACCCTTGTCACTGTGAAACGCGGCACAACACAACGAAATTCAACCACTGCGTTTCACCCATACACACACGTGCAGCAGGGGGCAGCTATTGAAAGCATCTGGGGAGCAGTGACAGGGACAGTACCTTGCTCAAGGGTACATCAGGGCAACTTACTGGTGAGGAAATCAATCCCTCAATCCCCACAATCTTCCGATCCAGGGGCCAAACTCCCTAACCACTAGGCCACCACTGCCCCATATGCTGAGAATGTGACAGAGTGACAGCTCTAAATGAAGTAGGTAATGTGTGCCCTTTTTGTGTTCTTCTGTTCAGTGATAGTGCTCAGAGTCATGAGGAAAGCCTGTCTGTACTGCGCTCCAGTGGGGAGTTTATGCGCTACAGTGTAAGCGTTGCCCTGCAGAAGGTCCAGCAGCTGGAAGAGGCGGGTCACACAGATGGACCTGAGGGTCAGAGTCCTGACAAGATATTCCATCACCTTTGCGACATCACCAGGTCTTTCTCTGATATAATTACTCCATATTAGCTTTTCCTTTTACTGAAATTTCATGTACATGTATATCAGTTGGTTATCAGTGTATGCTTTTGTAGCAAAGTCTACAGCTAAACGTACCACCTTTCTTTTTAATATTAAGTCCAGTCTGACACAAGTTAAGAAAGTACGTTTGTTAACCCTTTGAATTATTGAGATTCTGCTGTTTTGCTATTTGCATTGCAAAAATAAACAATAATAAATACATAATTAATGAATTAGATAATTGATATTTATTGTATTCCATGTTTATGAAAAAGCATGACATTACCAAAGATCAGAATGTTTTTTTTTGTTTTGTTTTGTACAAAACTAATCCCAAAATAATTAAACTGTTTTCTGTTACTTATGGATACAAATTCAGTTTTGACTGAAGGATAAAAATCCATACTTTCATCAGATTTTTCTGTTTCGCAGTGCTACGGGTATTAAAAATTAAGTTACGTGTCCAGCTACAAGATATTTGAATTATTGGAATAATTGTCACCTCAAAGTTTAAAGTGATGCTTTCTCCTCTTCTCAGTGTACTTATGTGGCGGTACACTAATATTCCTTCAGCTGTGGAGGATGCTGGGAAGAAGGAGAAGAGTCAGAGTGTGTCTCTGTTGTGTTTGGAAGGGTTGTTGCGGATCTTCAGTACAGTTCTCCAGCAGTACCCCACTAAACTGGCCAACTTCCTGTGCTCTCTCGGTGCGTCATTTCATCTTCTTGGACTGACAGAGTGCTTTTTCCCATGGGGTAATTCAAAAGGTTCTTAATGTTGTTTACTGCATCATCAGTAATGATAGCATGTATTTTCCCTTCAGATATTTCCGGAGAGATGGAAGGAGAAGCTGAAAAAGCCAATCTGACAGAAAAAATTGCATTCTACATCCGTCAGTTTCAGGTAAGTGTGACTTTTTTTTTTTTTTTTTTCTCTCTCTCTTTTGTCTGAACATGCTCTTTTGAAGTTTAAACATTGTTTAAAAGTCAAACACTACAGTTTTTGTCGAATGTATAGTGTGCGTGCGAGTGTGTTTTTAAATATATACTAAATATACTTTGCTGGTGTACAGCGTGCCCTGTTCACTCAGTTAAGTGGAGGAGAGGAGGATTTTAACAGCAGAGAGGCTCAGCTGCTCGTAAGCATCCTCGGTCTACTCTCTCGTCAGCTGGAGCCCTCTTCCCCACAGGTACCATTCATATTTTTTAATTTAAGTTCGATGGTATTGGTGTGTTTTCTGATAAACCATCTTCTTTTATTGTAATTATAAATGCCATGTTTTGCATTTTTTTGACAGTTTCTCCAAATGATTACATGGATGATTAAAATTAGTAAAGAAACCAGCTTTGGTAAGGCTTTTTGAGCTTTATGTGTATCAAGTAATCTTTAAAATAAATGTCCATCATTCTGGAAAAAAAAGGTTCAGAATTAAAAGAAACAGCCAACCATTTGAGAAGTTCTTTCAGTTTACTTTTCATGCATCTCTGTTGAAGATGGTTGACAACTTGGTCTTCCTCTTCTTAGTCTTCTACTGATGTAACACTGTTGTGCTCTGCTTACACTCTCTCTGTCTGCCTCCCACTTATTCACTCAGAGGATATATCCTTCAGCAAGGGGCTGCTGTCTCTCCTCTTCAGTCTACATGTTCTTTACAAAAGCTCTGTGTCTTTGCTGTGGGAATTATGTCAAGACATCCATAGTGCGCTGGGAGACATAGACCAGGTATTGTATCAAACAAAACAAGAGACCAGGTGTACTATAACTCACACACAACAAGGATGCTGTCATTTCAATAACAGTCAGCTGTCTCAAATCTCTTAGTGGAAACACAAGTGTCTCTGTTAAACTACCAACAGTATTGTATAAGGATATTTCGACAGGGCTTTCCAGCTAAATCATAAAAGCAGTTTTTTCTTTTTTTTTTTTCTTTTTTGCACATAGGTAACATTTGAAGACAAATGTTTTGTAAATGTAAAAAAAAAATCCCTCTTTGTGATATATTCACAACAAGCTGGTGTCTTTGTTTGCATTAGGAATTGTCTAATCTGTTTCTTTGTCAGTGCAGAAAGTGTAATATAGTTGTCATACCTCTCTCTCCCTCTCCTTTCTTTCTTTCTCTCTCTCTGAGAAAAGGATGTTGAGGTAGAGAAGCAGTCTCACTTTGCCACTGTCAGCACAAAGACTGCAGCATCAACTACAGTAAGCTTTCTTAGGCATTTTCGCATTCCTAATCTTTGCTAGTTCTTCAGGTCCACCTAAAGTTAATTTTACCAGTTACTTTTAATTTCAGTGTTTTGGGAAATAGAATGAAGCAAACAGTCACAACTGTTCATCTAAACACTGCATCAGATGCCTTGCCTACTGATTGATTTGTGAACCAATAAGAAGTGAGATTGAGAATAATTCATGATTCTTCCCCCCCTGTCTATAGCTTTTAGTTCTGTCCCAGGTGGGAAAAGTATTAGATGAGGTAGACTGGCTGATTTCAAAGAAGAAAGGCCAGTTAACATCTGATAAGACAACAGGTGCTGCCCTCACACACTTGTACACATTCAGTTCATTGGCATGCATTTCACCATGCCCCCTTTGATTGTTTGTGAATGGTACTGGGAAAGCTTAGCTCCTTCAAAATATCTTTTATTTAATTAGAGCCTTTAGTTTTAGCAAACAGTTCTGGGGTGGAATTATTGTATTGTATTGTATTGTATTGTATTGTATTGTATTTATATTAAATTGTGTTGTGTAGCAGGAGATGCCATTCAGTCGGCAGTTCAGCAGGATCCTGTGGAGAAATCAGTGACTCTGCAGTTGGGGACTTTGCTAACTGCCCTGAATGAACTGGTGCAGACAGCCCTGCCTACTGGAGCCTGCACCGATAATCTGCTACGAGAACTCAGCCGAACCTATGCAATCCTCACTACTCTCATCAAATATGTGAGTCACACAGAGCAATACACTAAAATTAAAATAAATGTCTATATAAAGACGAATAAAACATAAAAACCAAGAGTTTTAATATTGTTTTATATGCACTAAAACAGCCTTGAGTAATTTTCCTAGTCTGCTTGCACTGTGTAATTTAGTGTTTTCCTGTGTGCCAGGCACACAAGATTCAGCAATGTTTGTTTAATAGCTAATACAATGATTTTAGGGTTTTATGTTAGTGTGCACACTTTGAGCAATATATCTTCAAAGCTTAAAGTCTTTATACGAAAGTAGCTGCAGAACTGGCATACTGTCTCTTCAGCAACACATTAATTGTAAATGCAGCATTTTGGAAAAAAAAACAAATCAATCAGGTCTAAATGATCTGGTAGTTCAGGTCAGAGGTTTTATTTCATGCCCATGTACTTTTACTCCCCCCCCCCCAAATATCCTAATAAATACACTTAAGCCAGCTATTGCTTCAAATAATGTTTAGTAGTGGTCAAAACCCAAGTACAGTTTTAACATAAAAGCCAGGAATACTCATATCTGATGGAACTCTTATCTCTTTCATTTTGCAGTACATCCATATGTGCGCCACTCATCCTGGCCAGCTGCCTGCTCGACTAGAGAAACTGGTAAGAAGACCCTCTTAAGAGTTGATCTGAAAGGGCATTTTAGTAAAACATCTTTATAAGCTCTCAAAGTTGAAGGAAGTATAAACAAATCTGCAGTTTAACAAATGGAACAAAAACATAAAATGTTGTGCATGGTGTTAAATTAGCTGGGGTGGGGCTGTCTGTGTTCGTCTAGGTTAAGCTGTCAGGCTCTCACCTCACACCTCAGTGTTACGGTTTCATCACCTACGTGCAGGTACGTTCATCATTTTTATCGGTTTCCTATTTACCTCTGTTTTTTGTTTTTGATATGCTGCCTGTTCTGTATATGCGATTAATTACAGAGTGGTGAGGCCAATGCAGGAGCAAATGACAAGAAAAAAAAAAGGAAAGAAGAGGAAGGTGTTATGGCTGCCTCTGTAAGAACTACCCCTTTGACTTATGTTTGTAGGGTTTAAAAAAAAAAAAAAAAAAAACTTATCCAATTTCTTGTAACCCAATTTTTAAGGCAAAGATTCTTCGTGAGACCAAAGCCATCCCTACCCTCATCTTCAATATTGAACAGTATGAGAAATTTCTAATTCTTCTATCCAAGAAATCAAAGGTAAAAAGAACATTTTATATATGAAAAATTACACAAAGCATCATTGTAAAGCATTACATTTTAATAACCCAGTGCACAATGACATATCCTTCTAAAGGTGAATTTGATGCAGTACATGAAGTTGAGCACATCTAGAGATTTCCGAATCAATGCTACAATGCTGGAAGCTGCACTGCAAGAACAGCAGCAAGAAAGTCAGCAGGTCAGTTTCCACTTCATCTGATTCTTCTAATACAGAGCACTGAGTGTGACACAGGGCTTATCACAATAAAAAGCAGAAATGTTCCAACAGTTGCTAAAAAAAAAAAAAAAAAAACTAAATTTTCTACGAAGCATGTGACATTTTATGTTCACTGGCCGCTACTGCAGAGCAACTGCAACTTACAACATAAAGCTATTAACTATAACATAATTAGTCCTTACAAAGGATACTATAGCACTCTTGAGGGAAAAGATTAGAAATAGAAAGTACAAAGTTAATTCAACAGTAAAGGTAAATTTATAAAAAAAAAAAATCTACACAGTAGCAAGATCCAATACTTTTCACTTTCTGTTACAAATCAACGCAAAAAATTTGAACATCTTTTTCATCCCGGTGACATCCTTTGTTTCCTCAGACTGAACCCTCTCAAGTTGCTGAAGAGAGTGAGGCCCCAAAGAAGAGGAGAAGAAAGCAGTGAAATTGTTTGTTTGCCTTTGTGTCGGGTTTTTCAGAAAAGGTTCTAATATGCCAGTTCACAAACTCCTTCCACCTCACATATATTAGAGGGTTTGAGATGATCTTCCTTTGGCCAAAGACCCTTTGGTAATCTCAATAATCTGGTAAATATCCAGTGCTTCACCTGTTTTGTTGATTTTCAAAAAAGAGCAAAGTTCAGAAGGCATGCAGAAAATTATATTTATTTGTATATTTTTTGAAACTATTAAATGAAAACTTAATACATGATCCTTATTTTCAATTTTAGTAATATGCAGAGTTTCACTACATTCACAAAGTTATCTGAAGTGTTCCAATAAACACCTAGTTTTGAGTGTATGCCTATTTTCTTTTTCTTAAAAAAAAAAAAAAAAAACTTAAAGTTGGAACAAACAGAGAGGTCTGGCTTTAGTTCATATAGTTTTTTTTGTTTTTTTTTTAGTTTTTTTATGAATAATTTGGGCCAAGGTTTTAATTTGGAAAAGTTTTTGCTTTACTACTTTTCTAGTCTAAATTGCATTTTTTGGCCTCACCTTGTGAAAGTCCATAGCGACGCTCCAGTCCAGTACGGTTAGATGGAGTCACACAGTCCATGGTGACTTCTTTCCTTAAGCACTGGTCAATATCTACTGCACTGAAGAAAGCTACAGACTGAGGGAGATCCTTCATGCCCAACTTGTAAGCAAACATGCATCTGATGATAATTAGAAACAGTTAATACCATACAGGACCAGTTAAGGATCAACATGCAGCAATTAACTACAATCGTTTCAAATAATAAAAATAAGTATTTCAGTAGGCACTAGGAAAGTAAGTATCTAAACCAAAAAAGTTTGACTAAAAAGCTCTGAGAGTAGGTAATTGTTAAATACCGGGTTAGCAGGTTTGTGATCTGCAGAGCAAGTGCTGCTCTGTAGCGATCCTCGCTCTTTAGCAGGTAGCGAACCTCATCGTGAATACTGATACAAAAGCGCCCATCGATATCATACTCCTCCAGCAACCACCTCATGGCCACCAGCATCAGGTGAAGATAGTCTACTGCTGAACTCTGAACAACCCAGTTCACCCTGCTGGTGATAAACTGAAAATGCATGTTTTTAAAATATTTCTGTCTATTATTTAAGTTTCATTCCAGACAAAAGGTAATATTTACTCAGGCTTAAACAAAAAATATACACATCTGATGAGCAGCTTCAACTAGTATACAGACTTTCTCGCTTACAGTTCCATCCATTTCTCAGTATTATTCATTAACCCCTTTACCTCTATTATCAATGATCGGGACGACCAGTAAGCAGGTATTACTGGATCATAGTACAGGAGTGACACTGAATTGGTAAACACATGATAGTGTTTGCGATGTGGGGTGGGGTGGGGTAGAACCAGAACTGACTGTTTACTTACTGCCTAATACATACCACCCATTGACAGTTGCCACTATACAAATAATAATATATTATTATATAATAATAATATCAATAGTTTTAATGTTGTGGCTGACTAAGGAATGTAATACACCCAACACACCAGTTAACATGATTTGGCTAAAAAGGAACAAAGCGTTTTGGAAATGTCACCTCTTTGTTGACAGCAGCAGGCTCTAAGGCTCTAGAAATTCTGCAGCCCAGCACAGGGGTTGCAGGCTGCCTTGAGTGAGCGATGCTCTCCAACTTGTTGAACATCTCAGATTCGGTGCCTCCAGCCCAAACTCGGCGGCCTGCCAGATCCCACCTCCTCTTACTCCGAGAGCTACAGGAACATGCCATTTTAAATGGCCTACCTCAGTAAATTTTACTCAGGCCTTATAAATGTTTGTTTAAATGTCATAAAAATGTCCAAATTAACTGCCATCACCCTAAGACGTAAAACACCATGATCTTTAATGCTAGAAAAATGTAATTGATTGGCAAAAGATGATAAAAAATATCCAATATAATATAAAACCAATATAAAAAAAAAAAACAATCAATAAACCACTAGTGGATCTTACCTTTGGACTGCCAGTTTAGAAATCCTGCGTAATTCTTCTCTGGATACAGTGCCATTCTCATCCCTCTCAACATCCAAATCCAGTTCCCTTACCAACCACTCTCCATCCTCAGAAAGATGGTACCTGTGTCAAAAATTACTGAACTAAATATAAGACTTCAAATCTTCATGTTGACTCTTGGTCTAGTAAATTAAGTGATTCATTCCAGCTGCTCACCTGCGCAGTCCTTTGGTCAGTGCATACATCTGCTTGGCTTTATCGGCTGCCTCAGGTTGGCTGAGCCGGTGGTTGAATTGCATAAGGAGCCGTTCAGCAAAGGGCTGCCCTGCACCATAGATCCGGCCGTAGTTGAAGACTTTGGCGTGTTCACGGCTTATGCCCACAGCATCAGCAGTGCGGCTATGCAGGTCAGTACCCTGACTCTTCTTTCCCTGTAGGGTCATCCATCCGAATGATGTACAGCCTGAAAAGAACATGCTAGCAGTGAACCATTAATTTGTTCAAATAACATTTAAAACTATTACTGAGCACATGGTTGTACATATGCAATATTGAAATGTTAAATGACCTGTGGAAAGATGTTCATTTTATATATTGTCAAATAATAAATTTG
Source organism: Hepsetus odoe (assembly GCA_017165825.1). Classification (NCBI taxonomy): domain Eukaryota; kingdom Metazoa; phylum Chordata; class Actinopteri; order Characiformes; family Hepsetidae; genus Hepsetus; species Hepsetus odoe. Next base: position 17,540,439 of record CM029372.1, on the reverse strand, counting down.
CTGATTAAAGCTATTTGGCTTTTATAGATTGTTTTTTGGGTCTAGTGCATCTTCAAGAGCAAGTAAATATGGCACCTCAGCTCACCATGCATGCCAGCGAAGTGAGACTCTCCTAATACAGCGGCAATCCAGAGCTCCTGAGAGTCAACATCCGCCCCCACGAGGTGATAACCAGGAGGCACCTGCACCATAGCTTTAAGTTCGCTGCCCACACGATCACGCTGCAAACAAGCATATCGGAGGAGCAAATTCTAGTTTTAGTCCAATTTTCCAGTGGATTTTGCTATTTCTATTATTGCCGACTCAGTACTGATAACGCATTAATACCTTATTATATGTATTAATAATATATATGAAGTAGTAAAGTGAGTGGTTATTTAAGTAAAAAAAGACTGCCTAAGTCCTAATGAGAGGTTTAGCCATTTAATTCTTACACGAGCATTGCTGGCAGTCAGCCATGTTGGCTCCACGGCTCTGCGGGTGACCGTTCCAGCAGTTATAACCTGTGGCAAGATGGCGCCATACTGCCCCTCCTCATCATAGTCGTCATGTCTAATGTTGTTGGTGCAAAGGATAAAACGTGAATTAAAAATATTAGGGATGTGGCCACAGTGTTATTAGCTGACAGGGAAAAGTGACCCTACTATACCTGCTAACAGTGCGAGGAAGTTCCCCTTTCCGGAGCCAAACAACCATTTGCGAACTAAACAGACAGTTTGTCAAAAAAAAAAAAAGTTATTTCAAAAGGATCAAAGACAAGGCTGCTCAGTAAGGCCAAAATCAATACCACATGGCATTTCTCAACATTATTCCTGGAAGAATGCTTAGGAAAGGGTACCTGATGCGTTTCTGGGCGTTTCTCCAAAATGAGATCATCTTGTTGATCTCCAGAGCCCGTGCTGCATTAGTTCCACCTCGACCTGCCTGAAGGGTCCCATCCTCCATTTTAGAAAGGAAGTCTTTAGAAAAGGGGCTGCCAACATTATTCTCATTCCCATCCTGAGATAGAAAAGCACTCTTAAAACCATGCCAAAGTATTATGAGAATTATGCATATAGAGACTGCTAATTCTTGCAAAGAAATTTGATTGAAGGAAAGTATTTTATTGCACCTTATGAGGCAGCTTAAAAAACCAACATCCGGGGATGTTGACATCGTTGTATGGTCCATTACCATGGTGATAAGGACGTTCACTTACATCTGCTTCCAGATCATGTGAGACCTGATGAATAAAAATGAGAGAATTATTTATTCTTCCTGATGCCTGTGACATAAAACTTCAGAAAAGAGAGACAATATTAGTATATATATTTCATTTGCAAAAAACTTCAGTCTGTAAAGGTTGACCTGGGTCTTTTTGGACCTCACCACTCTCTGCACTCCCTCATCATCAGATACTGCCTCCAGCAAACTCAACTCCTCCACCTAGAGGACACCGCAAACATGCACGCACACACTTTTGAAAAGATATATAAGCAATATAAAAAAAAAAATTAAAAAAAATGTATGGTCAACCTGAATAATGCAGTGTCAGTGATCTGGAAAATACTTTATAAATTAATATTAGTGCTTCACTTAAGTATAGATTTCACTTACTGAGGAAAAAAAAAAAAGCACAGTGAGCAAGTTTCTTACTTCTTTCCAGACATTGCTATCAGTTAGCATGAGCTCATCGGAAGGCGGGCTGTCCAGACACTGTGGCTGCTCTTTCCCTTTCTGCTCACAATACTCCTTGTAGATAGTCTCTATTGCCCTTCAGACAGAAAAGCGAAATTAAAAATTTAGGGGGATGTTTCAGTCTTAAAGAAATACATGCTCTTCTTAATCTGTTAATCTACCATTTCATGTGGCTGTCATTATCAGTGACATTTTACCTATAGGGGCACACAGGACCCTCAGTGTCCTCTGTGTTATTCAAGTTGTCTCTACGACCTGGTACCAGGTACCCCCACCCATGCTTATCTGTGTAGTGAAGAGGAAAGCCATCCCAGGTAAGGCCCATGAGCTTGGGCGTGACCCTCATCTGCAGGCTAATAAGACTGGCTCCAGGAGACCAAGCCTCATCCTCTTTCTCCTCTTTCGACATCCGCACACACAGCTTCCGATACCAGCTGAGAGATTAAAAGAATGGATAAACAGGAATTCATGAACTTTATGAATTCCCATTATACATTTTGTTAACAGGGAATGAAATAAGACAGACAACCCAGTGAACAGTCCAGGCTCTTTCTCTGTGACCCCCCATTACACACAATGCTCACCCTGGGTGTCCAGGCAAGTGCTGTCTCCTCTTTGGGAGGCAGCTAACTGTACCCTTTAGCTGCTCCAAGAGCTCTCTGTTCAAATGCAGTGTCCCCAACTCTTCCTCCTCTGGGGGTCCTGGGTCTGCAGTTATTTAACATTTAGCTTATATGCACAGTGATTTATAGTATGAATTAAAAATGAACAATGTTACCAACAAATATATATTATGTAACAAATGAGAATACCTGAAAAACATACATGGATTTTCAAAGGCTGGAATGTGTACTTTATTAAAGCTTTTGTTACTTTCTTTATTTTTACCTTCATTCCAGTCTTTGCTTGGGCTTTCACTTTTTGAAGCAACTGCAGCTTTCTCGACTTCTTGCTTCATCTTCTTTCTCTTGCTCATTGGCATTTTCTTCTGCTTGAACTCCTGAACATCCCACTCTAAATCCCACAGCCAAGGGTCCTCTTTATACCTAATCATGAAATAGACATCAACTTTGCATCGACTGATAAAATATTTAACATTCTTTTCTATCCATCCATTTTCTGTCGCTTTTCCCAAACGGGGTCGCGGGGGAGTGCTGGTGTCCAACCCAGCGCACACAGGGCGAGGACGGGGGATGCACCCTGGACAGGTCGCCAGCCCATCGCAGGGAGGAGCGAGACGGGGACGGTACCTTGCTCAAGGGTACCTCAGGGCAACCCATTGGGAAGGGGTTCGAACCACCCGATCCTCTGATCATGTGACCAAGGCCCTAACCACTAGGCCACCGCTGCCCCACATTCTTTTCTAGACATATAATAAAAAATATAGTCTGCATTTAAAAGGATCTTAAATGCTAAGCTCCTTTTCCATAAACTCCTAAAATACCAAAATACTGCTTGTAAAAACAACATGCAAACAGGGTTTACACTATTAACTGTCTCCAGCACATAAAACACATTCAGCAGATCAGTACTTCTGAAGAGTACCTATCATCCTGCAGTAACTGGCAGGCATCATCTGCCAGAATCATCAGAGATTTCTTCATCTCTCTCTGCAGCTCCTCATAAGTGTCCTGGGCATCCTCCAAATACCGTCCCCAGCTCTGATTGATAGGCAAATAGCAAACGCCCATCTCCAGCATCCCTGCAAATGTCACTGGATGAGGGCACCTACAGAAATACACATCAATTTGAGAGCCAGTTTGTTTAAAAAGTTATGCTGCACAAACGCAGCCTGTAGGGTATGGACAAAGCTGCCTATAAAAATAATGTAATTACCGCTCCATGAAAAGAGACAGCTGCTGGGTGAAAACCTCATGAGTGGCCAGTACATCTGTAGCACAATACTGCATCAGCTCCTGGAAAATAAATGCCATCTTATGTAATTTTGTGTCTGAATCATTCTGTGTCAATTCCGATTTGGTTGTTGCTGGGTGCCTCAAATTTACATCTATTGAAATAAAACCTGCTAATTATTTCTATAGATTTTCACATTTTTCAATCTTGCAATTGAAACATTTAATTATTTTTTTAAATCTTGTTTTAAAATTGATCTTGTAAGTTTAATGTCTCAACCTATTTGATTTCTTGCCACAAGAAAGTAAATAAATAATAACAATGGCAATAAATAAAGAGATAGCAAGCCATTTTCTCCCCTGTATAAAGGCTCAGAAGACTAATTTTATTCTCTTGTAAATACAAAGTGGATAAAGGCCACATTTTGGGCTCAAATTTTTATCAATGCTTATCCTTAACTTGCCGGGGCAGCGGTGGCCTAGTGGTTAGGCAGTTGGCCCCGCATCGGAAGATTGTGGGTTTGATTCCCTCACAAGTAGGTTGCCCTGAGGTACCCCTGAGCAAGGTACCATCCCCGTCATTGCTCCCCGGGTGCTTTCAATAGCTGCCCACTGCTGCACGGTGTTTGTGTGCATGGGTTAAAAGCAGAGGTCCAATTTCGTTGTGGTTCACGTGTGCTGTGCTGTGACCTCGCAATGACAAGAGTTGTCACTTTCACTAAATACTTTTGTAAGTTTTGAGGTCAACACTATAAAATAAATCAAGAATGAAGAAAATCTTAGACATTCAGCATCACACCTCCAGGATTCTTTGATATGAGAAGGAAAATCCAAAAGTGTGTGTGTGTGTCATGTATATTCATCTGACTTTGCAAACTGTGACCTGCTTTGCACTTACCTGGAAATTATTCCTAACATCCTTCATGCTGCCCTTTACAAAGATATCCCTCGGCTCCTTCTTCAATGGCTCCCCTCCAACATAGAGAGCATGGACATCAGCTAAGTTATTAATACTGCTGATGTTAACCCAGTCCCAACAGCCAATCTATAAACAATACACACAAACGAATTAATCTCCATTCAATGTGATGAAGATTCTCAAACATTATGAAACGATCTGAACTAATTTACTGTGACAGCATGATTGGTTCAGTGGGTGCACACTTAAGCTAAAACAAACTAAAACAAACACACTATATAACACTGTTCAGTCTGATGTACCCCATCTTATTATCTTGCATAGTGACAAGAGTTGCTGTTTGAACAGCAGACATCAATTATTTGGAAGTATACAAACCGCTGGGCCTTCAGATCGCCGACCAAGCTTCTTCATATGTTCCTTAACTTCTTGTAGTCCACGTCTCTTCCCGTGTCTGCTGGCCATCCAGAGAGAGCGTTGGAAACCTGTCAGTCCTGAGATAGCCATGTGGAGGCTCATCGTGTCAAGGAAACGCATCTTTGAGCCCTAAATAAGTGGAAGAGTGCAAACAGAAGATGCAGAAGATGCATGCGCCACAGTATAAAGGATCAGTAAACACTGCTTTAGGGCTGAGGTCATCCTAACACATAGAGCTGATGCACAAAAGCTTAAAGGAACTAACGAAGTGCCAATTGTAGTTAATGGTGGTACAATCTGTAAATCATAAGCAGCTAAATTCAATTGAAAATAGATCTACTTCAGTATTACACACATATTTCCCAAATGCATACTTTCAGAAGGTACTGTTCTTTAATATGTCCTCGATCAAAGCTGACATTGTGCCCCACTACGAGCCTTTCCTCCCACCGTCCACCCTTAGGCCTGCTGGAGTTTGGTGGAGTCTCCAGTGGGATGAGGTCTGCTAATGTGAGATGACTGGACCAGGTGTACCGCTCCTCAACCAGCCTCTTACTACACCAGGAATACCTGGACCATTCAAACAAACAAACAAACAAACAAATACATCCTTTTATCATCTATTGTTTTGTATTTGAACTATAACTGTCAACCTCTTTGATCTCAAATATGATTCTTTTTAACTGACCTCCCCAACAAATCAGCAATGTTTTATTTGTAACATGCATAACGTGCGTATTTATTCTCTTACTGGGAGGCATTAAAAAAGCAGGATTTCTAGATTAGCCTGATAACTAAGTGAGGATTAACAGACGGCAATGCAACCCTTCTCCTGAACAGGGTTGACTTTGGGTTTAAATTAAGTGACAACCCACGTCATTGCGAGGTCACAGCACAGCAAGCATGAACCACAACGAAATTGGACCTCTGCTTTTAACCCATGCACACAAACACCGTGCAGCAGTGGGCAGCTATTGAAAGCACCCGGGGAGCAGTGATGGGGATGGTACCTTGCTCAGGGGTACCTAAGGCAACCTACTTGTGAGGGAATCAAACCCACAATCTTCCAATGAAGGGCAACTCCCTAACCACTAGGCCACCGCTGCTACAAGTTATGTAGCTAAACTGAGAAATCCTGATTTGCAGAACACCAGCTTAGTCTGAAAATCTTCGGGTGTTAATACTTTTCAAAGTTTGTGAACATTTGTTGATTCAGAGTTACTGAGACCACACATCCTCTGGTCTCCCCAGTTTTAAGGTAAAGCAAAAAACAGGCAATGTCTCACCAAGCAGTTGGGGAAACAGCCACTGCCAGGGTGGGACAGTGACCCTCTGCCATACAAACTTCCACATCAAAAACCAGAGCATTCTCCTCTGGGAAATCCACCTTCCTATTTAGTCCATCTGACCCATACTGGGTCCATCCTACTTCCCAAGCCCATTTTCGGGGCATCTGAGGGAGATTTGTTTGCTGCAGCCAACTTGCCGCCGCTAGGTAAGGCAAGCTTTGTTTCTGGGCCAAAATGCGAAAGTGGGCATCAATGTCTTCACCGTACACCTCTGGCAGTTTTAACTCCACATCAGGTATAAGCTCTGACTCTTTCCCCCATAATTTATGTTTCTCCAAATGTCTAATGCTTCGCTCTACGTCCTCCTTTGGGTACTCCTGTGCCAAGCTGCCAAAAATCTGCTCTTGCAGGTTTCTGGAGAGCATCTGGATGTTGAGGGGGTTCATGCGCGTCTCGCAGGATTTCTGCTGGAGCTTGGTCCCAGATACAGCTGTGCACATCCTCCGGCACACAGAGGAGGAGGAGCATCGCCATCTCTGATGTAACAGCAGCCGGAGCATCTCCCACAGTTTCCACACTAGTGGATCAGTGGGTCCTGAAACACAAGACACACCAGAGTCACATCAACGGCCAAATGGACAGAACAACTGTGGGTTTTTATCAATGTTTAGTATCTTCTACTTGTTGGTTTGTAATGCACACCTGGGTCACGGGCTGGATTATCACTTACTTTTTTATTCTGATCAAACCTTCAGAGAAACATTACACATCAAACAGTGACCATGCAGGACCTTTCTGCAGACTTACCAGACAGAACGACGCAGCATCCTCATGTTTACCAAGAAGGGAAAGTGCATCAGCAACAGACTAAACTTTTCAGCAGTCAGTGGTTTTCAGTGGTTACATGTCAAAAAGAAGCTCCAGGTGCAGTTAAAATAGTTCATCTAATCGTATATTAAACTTTCAGAACACTGCGATATTCGTCACCCTTTCCGTTCCTCTGAAAGTCCTTGCCATGCTCAGTTAGTAAAATCTTCTCCGGGGACGAATTAGCTGCCAGTTTAAACACATTGACCACCGTCCGTTCTCTAGCAGGGCTGATGCACGCTCGTGTTCTTCTCGGGCTGCGTCCGAATAGTTGAACACACCCTCCTTCCCTATCCGCCACTTCATTTCGCTAATCTGCTAGCCAAGTGGATCCTCGCGCTAGTCATCTGTACCGATGATTAAAGCGAAGCCATGAGCTACAGATCAGGCAACATCAGCGTAGGCAGGAAAGGGAGGCTGCTTCAGTTATTGGGACGCAGCCCGAAGTGCTCGGTCAACGCGCGCCTCCGATTCCACAGCGCCCCCCAGTGGCTAAGAGTCGCAGGGACAGTTCGGGTTAATTTGTGATTTTTAAAGTATTTGTAACTTAAACTAAAAACGAACTTACTTAAAATACACCACTACTTGAAGCTTTCATAGTGTTATAAACAGAAGAGCTAGCAAGCATAAAAACGAGCTATCGTAGAAAAACAGTATATGGACGGCCGGTGTTTCCCTGATTAAAGTATTTTCTTCCAAAGTAAATTCTGACCTTTAATAAAACGACGCCGTGTAGAAACTGAACTTTCCGTTGATGAATCCTTGAAGAGAGATGGATTTTCCCGCTTTACCAGCGGCCTCGTGGCCTAATGGATAAGGCGTCTGACTTCGGATCAGAAGATTGCAGGTTCGAGTCCTGCCGGGGTCGAACTTTTCCTCCAGTTTTAGTCTAACAGGGAGCGAAGAACTGCTGAAAGTAACACAAACCACTACCCTAAAGAATCGCTCTTGTGGCACCTTTAAACTGTCACTGTTATAATCACCGCGGTGTGTTAACTAATAGCACTACTAGCGCTGAGGTCCTTTCTCTGACAGCATCACGAGGGCTTGTTCACATTAAGCGGAACTGATAGACTGATCTAAAGCGCTTTCAGTAAAAGAGAAGACAAATAAAACGGGAATATTTCCCTGTGCAGACTGAGTGGCCTGTATTTCCACAGTCCTGCTGTTTATAGATGATCTCGTTTGCAGTAACTCCTTTCGCCGCCAGGGGTCAGTATCGGCCCACGAACCCGGCGATTTGTAAAAGGAGCCAAATAACCATTTACACTAAAATACTGCAAACTGTTTCAAATGACGGCAGTTTACATATTTATATAATTTAGTATATAATTAATATATCATTTTATTTGTTTTATGTTAAGAGAAGAGAATGGAGAAGTACAGAGAAAGTCAGAAGGAGTTGCACTGTGCCACTGTGGACTTGAAGGAAGCATATGACAGAGTGGCTGGAGAGGAGTTGTTGTTTCGTTTTGTTTGTTTTTTACAGAGAAATATGTGAGAGTAGTTCAGTACATGTATGAGGGCAGTGTGACAGTGGTGAGATCTGCAGTGGGAGTGATGGATGCATTTAAGATAGAGGTTGGATTACATCAAGGATCAGTGCTGAGCCCATTCTTGTTTGCAATAGTAATGGACAGATTGACTTATGAGGTTAGACAGGAGTCTCCGCGGGCAATGATGTATGATGATAATGTGATCTGCAGTAAGAGTAGGGAACAGCTTGAGGAGAACCTGAAGAGATGGAGATATGCTCTTGAGAGGAGAAGAATGAAAATGAGTAGGTCAAAGGCAGAATACATGAGTGTGAATGAAATGGAAGAAAGTGGAGTGGTTAGGATGCAGGGAGTAGAGGTGACAAAGGTGGAGGAGTTTATATAAATAGAATACTTGGGATCAACAGTTCAGTGTAACAGGAAGTGTGGAAGAGAGGTGAAGAAGAGACTGCAGGTTGGAATGGGTGGAAACAAATGGCAGGTGTGATCTGTGTGATCTGTGATAGATGGATAACAGCAAGAGTGAAAGGAAAGGTTTACAGGATGGTAGTGAGACCAGTTATAATATATGGGTTGGAGATGATGGCACTGACAAAAAGACAGGAGTTGGAGCTGGAGGTGTCAGAGTTACAGATGCTGAGATTTTTGTTGGGTGTGACGAGGATGGACAGGATTAGAAATGAGTATATTAGAGGGACAGATCAGGTTAGATGTTTTGGAGGCAAAGTTAGAGAAGCAAGGTTGCAATGGCTAAGACATGTCCAGAGGAGAGATGGGGATTATATTGGGAGAAGGATGCTGAGGACAGAGCTGCCAGGAAAAAGATGTTGCTAGGATGTTGTGAAAGAGGACATACAATCAGTTGGTTTGAATGAGGAAGATGCAGAGTACAGGAAGAAATGGAAACTGATGATCCGCTGTGGTGACCCCTAACGGGAACAGCTGAAAGAAGTAGAATATGTTAAGAGAAGAGCATTTAGGCTGTATGAGGGGACAAAGAGGTTAAACCCAGAAAGAGCAAAAGAACAAAACTCTCAATGAGCCGCTGAGATGTGCAATTAACATAATGACCGAATCCCAGAGCTTTCACACAATATTAACACTCAGGTGTGGCTGAAATTAGACTGCACCATCATTTTGGTTCATCATTTTGGATCTCTCCCTGTAATTTCATTTTCAGAAACTCTTTTCACAACCTCACAGATCAGATTGCATGCTCTTGAAAGAAACTACAGTGGGTCTGAATTTAAGCAATGACTATTTAGTCCATTCACACCTTTTCTGTTGGGCCTTCGCTGCAAAAAACTCCCCCAAAAAACACAATGGTATTTAAAAATAAAATACAAGGAATGCAGGAACGAGGAATGCAGATAAGTAATCCACATTCAGCCAGATCGTTTTGGCACCAATAGGCTGCTGTGTACTTATAATAACCTAAATGACCAAACTGCAATAAATACTTTTCCATCTTCCTGGGCACATTTGTACCTCATAGTGCATTAAACCCCCCCCCCACACACACACAACTGCGCACACACATATGCACTTTTACACTTGTATTGCTGGTCAAGCAATCTTTCCTTTTTCCTTTGTCGTTCCTTTCCTGTTTTTTGTATACACTGCCATGCATTTGGCCATTGTAGATCAACATTTCCCTTCGGCTTTTATGCCAAAATGGGGGAGAAGTAGAGCAGACGCTGCTTTCCCACTGAATGGGCCTTTGTTTTAGATCAGAACCTTAATGTCCCTATAGCTGCGGGTCCTTGTGTGTCCTTGTGTGTGTGTGTGCGGAGAGGAGGTGTGCCTTAAACAAACTGCTGGGAGTGTGTGCAAAAGCAGCCATGGTGCTGAGGATACGTTAAATCAGCATGCTTAGGAGCTCAGGCACGTCTTAGAGTTACTGAAAAGCCTGGCCAGCCTTTGACTGATGCTATTCATGACCAGGGAGAGAGGTCAGGAGGTCAGGGCAGTTCACAAGCTCTGCCACTATTCTTATGCTAACCTATAACACAGCCTACATCCTCTGGCTCAGGGCTCCCAGTCTAAGCCATGAAGAGGCTCTCACTCTGAAAGGGGGGTGAAACTCCAAGACTTTTGGTGGCCAAATGAAACTGGAGCAAGACTATGACCTTTAGTGAAAGCTTGTGTATTTGACTTTGCAGTCCAAAAGCCTGTGAACAAAATGTCATTTAGACATACCAGGGTAGCGACTCTGACACAGAAACAGAATAAAGTAAAAAAGCTAGAGATCTATGGGGAGAGTGGACTAGATTGGTTCTATAACAACTGTCAGAAAAGAAAGAGAAGAAAACAGGAATTTTTTTGTAGATCAGATTGCCTCTGAACATTTTTCTGCATCAACATGTTTATTTAAGGAACTTGTAAAAGATGGTAACACACTGGTGGCAGCCCTCCGTCCACTTCCAAAGTCACAAGGGAATAAAAGGAAATGATCCTTAATTAATGGTTCTTGACCTTTGGTTTTGAGCTCTGACCTTTGGTTCCTTCTGACCTGCTTTATTGTTCTCTAGGGGACTGGCCAGAGGGAGACATTCACCCCACCAACCGGTCCCTGTCCACCCCACCATTACCCTACAGCTTCATTCACCCCGAGGTCAATGACAAATAGGGTCAATCAACTGTCCATTTAGTGGCCCTGGGGAGTCAAGGTCATTACCACTCACCATTTTCACTGGGTTTCATGAAGATCACTCAGTTTGTGTTGTTTTTTATTTGTCACTTTATTTATTCATTTACAATTTAAAATGTAAACTAAATCAGTTGTACCATGGGTTTCACTAATTTAATTAAAATTACTTCAAATTATAAAAACTAAAATAAAAGCTCTTTCAGTAGTTTGAGGCTGTAGTTTCTTTAACACAGTTGTTTATTTGTGTGATGGAGATGCTGGCACTCTCAACAGAGAAGACCATGTGTGCAAGACAGCAGCTCCATGGATATTCAGCTGCTGTTTCATATCTACAGTAGGTCTGAAATGTTGACTTTTTATATAATAAGAGTCATAAAATTAGTATCTACGTGTTAAGCAGTGTAAAGCTGTGGTAGTATTTATTTCTATATTTAATATGGCATCAAACGGGCAAAATATCATAAAACCTTTAATCATTTTTTTATAAACATAAACCCTCTTTCACTGCGTGGCCTCAATTCTGAACCTCAGACAAAACGAAAACACGTGCGATTGGCCACGTGTCTGTATGTGTGCGTGTGTCTCTCTTTCACTGTGCGTGTGTGTGCGCGTGTGTGAGTGTGTGTGTGTGTGCGCGCGCTGATAAATCTTTTACTTCTAAATAAAATCTAGAAAAATTTCACTTACTTAAAATATCACTCACGCTTTCAAATACATTTAAACATTTTGTCGAACAGGCTTATTATTTTGCCAAAAAATATTAACGAAAACAACAACAATTATAATAATAATAACAATAATAATCATTATCATTATCATTGTATTATTATTATTATTATTTTTGTTTGCTTTTATTCTTGTTTTTTTATTGTCATTATATATTTATTATTCTTATTATCACTGTCATCGAAACACGTCTGTCTTTCACCAAACTGCCACCGTAACGCCTTTAGATTTAGCTGGTTGTTATAGTTTTCAATGTGACATGACAGATGTAGTGATGATATTAATCAGAGCAGGTATCTGAAGGTGGATCGCTGCTGAGATGTTCTGCTGGTGTGAGTCTGGTTTGCGGAGCGTCACTGCGCTGTCCAGGGTGCTGATCTGGAGTCTGGACTCGCCTGCGTTGCTTTTCTCTTTCAATTCAACAAACTCTTCACTGCGCTTAGTTTTATTGGTTTGTCTATTGTCACACGCACACACACACACACACACACACACACACACACACAATTGATAGAGAAGGGGAATTTTATTAGCTGTTCACCACTCTCCAAAGCCATTTAGCAAACAATGTTTTATTAAAAATTTTGGTTCATACACAGAATCTGATTCCACCTTACACAGTATTTTTTGTTCACCACAGTGAGCATTTACAGAGTGATACAGGTTACAGAGCTCACACATGCACAAGGAGACAGGAAAGTTAATGAAAATTAACAGCTCCTAATACAACTCCTAATAAACAAAAATACATAATAGCCTCATCGGTAAACATCTTCTGGCCACGAGATGGTCTACTCTCTTCTTCTACAGTGAAGAATTCAAGAAAGTGCAGCCAGGTCTGGAAAAAAAAATATAAAAAACAATAAGATGGTCACTTCACAAATATATTTAGGAGTTTAGAAAGCGAGAATCCCTTTGGTGTGCCGTAGTAACTTCAAGAAGTAGATAATCGTTTATTAAACTTTAACATATTTGATTGTAAAAAAGACTGTCCGAAACCAAGACGTGTAAAAACTGCAGTGGAGTAATGATCATAGTGGTTTAATGTGTTCATACATTTCCCGCTAGTCAAACATGAAATAAAGGATGGTCGATCAATCTTTCTTTTCTGTTTTACAATAAGTCTTTGCAAATAGAGTGTCAACTCTTTCACAGTTTCAAAACGATACACAGAGGATCCCATCCCTTTTATCACCGTAGGGGAGCAGATCAGGCTCTTTCTGTGTCAACTTCACCCCACTCTCCCATGCAAGCTTCGCCTTTCTCTCCCCTGTCTGCACAACGCAGGGTTTGTCCTTTTTGTCTTTTTGTTGCTCTTTGATATCTATTTTTTCACCACGCTCACTATTTGGACTGCATGCAGCTTATGCAAATTACTTTTCTTTTATTTCTCCCTCCCTCCCCTCCCAGCAGCATGCAGGACTAGAATGGAAACCAAACACACACACACACACACACACACACACACACACACACTTGGAGCAACACAGTCTGGGCAGTCTGTAGGAGAACTGACAGCCAACTGGCCTTGTTTGGCTCAGTCTCAAACCTCAGTGTTGCATCTCAAACACAATTAACACAATTAAACTTGCCCTACATCCACCTTCCACTTTCAGAGTGCATTAACAACCTATACACACACAAACGTTCCTCTATGTTGTCAGGATGTGAGCTTTTACATTTGACCCTAAACTCTTAGCACCAGTCGTTCTTTGTAGTACATTTGTGATAATATGGCATACAACATGTACATCAGGTACTCAATGTGGAATAGTAAAGTATGTGCAAAGAACCATTTGTAAGTTGTCCTGGTTTTATATGTAACCATTTTGTGCAGTGAACTAACTTAATATAATTTAAAAAAAAATTTCATTAAAAAGTTAATTAAAAAAAGGCAAAATCTATACCAAATGACTAACTTAACCTCTGTAATCCAAACTGTAAAACATTTGAAAACCAGTAAACACACATACACACACACACACACACACACACACACACACACACACACACACACACACCACTGAACACACACAATTGAATGGTAAAGTCTGCTGATGCTAAGTGTGTGACGGGACTGTATGCAGGGGGCTTCAAATGGGACTGCATGGCTGCAGACAGTGGGCTGAGGAAATGGCTAGACTCAGATCTGTGGGGGGGCTATAAGGGGAGGGGGTGCAGCAGTGCTGGGGGTGAGTAAGGGGGTGTCAGCTAAACCCGAGGCTCTGACATTCCCAGGCTCTGGGGCCGTGCCCAGCTGCGGAGGATGAGGGGAGGGTGTGGGTGGGGGGCACACATCTCAGATGCCCTGACAGCACCGCTCACACAAGCCACATTACTGAGCCAGCCAGCCTCCCTACCATGGCAACCTCCACACAGGTCAGAGGGTGAGCAGCTCTAACTGAGAGGGAGAGAGAGAGATAGAGAGCGAGAGAAAAAGAGAGAGAGCGTGAGAGAGAGAGAGAGAGAGAGAGAGAGAGAGAGAGAGAGAGAGAGAGAGAGAGAGAGAGAGAAAGAGAAAGAGCAAGAGAGTTGAACTGGCTGCAGTCAAGATGCCTCTGCAGCAATGAACTTGAACTTGACAGACAGCTCTATAAGTATGACATAGGAATCGCTGCAAACCTGCAAGCTTAAAATAAAAAAAAAAGTTTTTTTTTCAGGCTATACAAACACTGTCGCTCAGGCAGGACTGTACCATATTCTATGTGGTTATATTTTGAAATGAACATTCACTTTGTACAGCATTTTGTCCAATTTTGTTTTAAACATTAGTTGAGGTTCACAAATAATAAATTCCAAATGTATAAAAAAAAAATTCACATTATTTTCCTATTGGGACAATAATTTATCTGGACAATACCTTTTTTCAGGATAATTTAGGTTATTAGTTTAAACAAAAATTGATTGTTACAAGATTGGTCAGAATTAGCTCAGCTGAGCGTATTTAAAATTCCATTTATTAAGTTAGTTCTTACTAGAACAGCTAATTCTTTTAAAGTAAAAAGCCTTTCTTTTTTTGGATGTCTGAGAAAAAATTTATGATCTCTTGAGAACTGGATTAGATATAAGGACTGTTTGTGATTCCTTTTTTTTTTTTTTTTTTTTTTTACTCCTCATCTTATGTTATTTTAACTCATATATACTAGAGCTCCCCCTAAAATGATAAAATGTGTAATTTTATAACATAATATGCTTAAACTGATCGAGCACATATTCCTTCTGTAGGTCTAGTGAAGTGCTTCTAATGGACTGTGCAAAATAAATTGTAGGTAAACTATAGGAAATGGGAAACTTTTTTAAAAAGGATAGACGATAAAAACGGAACTGAACATGATTAAAAAACAAGTCACTCTCCAGCTCACCCCTCCCATTACCGACAGTGTGATTATCCAGCAGTGCTGCATTAGCAGCTCTGGCCAGCTCTAATTCTTCCTTACTCTCATTGCTCTCAGTGTAGGACCCCTGCCTTTGGGTCCCTCATGCAGACAGGCTCTAATCTGAAAAGCCTGAACTGGAGGAACTTCTCTGTCTTCCTGGGAGATACTTAAGACATTCTTTGTGACAGATTAGTCTTGGCCAAAGTTGCATTAATGGACAAAGATTAGGCCTGACCTACATTGGATGTCATCCAAGGCTTTGAATGGCATATGAGGGTGGTATAATTCTCTTGCTGAAGCTGGCTGATGTAACATAAGAACTGACCTCCAATTAAAAAAGAAAAATTATGTATATATATTTATATATAATAATAACATTTTCTAAATGGTAATAACAGGGATCTATAGAAATAGAAATAAGGCAGACATGTGTTCTTCACATAGGCACACATAATCACTAATCATTTCAGACACACACACATGCACACACGCACACACATACCCACATATATATATGTGTGTGTGTGTGTGTCTGAAATGATGTGTGATTATGTGTGCCTATGTGAAGAACACATGTCTGCCTTATTTCTATTTCTATAGATCCCTGTTATTACCATGTAGAAAATGAGGATTTACTGTACCTCATTAGGGAGATTCTGAAGTTATTAACGTTGGCCCAATGACACACAAAGACTGAAGTCTTGCAGTTTGACCCCCCTGGCACTTGACCTAAATTTGAGGTTACTGTGCCTCATCTTGAGTTAAGCTAACTGAAATGTACTGTTTTATGTAGTGTGCATCATTCTTCTCAATTTCCTTGAATGCATTATTGTTAATCAAACCTGTTAGTGTTAAAATAGCATCTTCAAATAATGATGATGAATAAAGAAAAAAGCAGGAAAAAAAACAACAAAAAAAAACAATAATGTTATTATTATACTAAAAAGTTACAAAGAATATTTGCTGCAGGTTTTTGCCCCATGGTTTGGCTCCAGTGCCAGTTGAATGTAGTGTCAGTAACATACACAAAAAATCCTGACTTCTTTTGCATGTTGCTTTACAGTAGCAAGTGGATAAAACTAAACATGGCACCACATTTACCTGTCAATGTCTCATGCTTCCTCCCACCCCCTTTCCTCTTCTATTGAAATGATCAATTTCCAAACACAACAACCTCTTTTTTATCCTCAGCCTCTCTGTTCCCTTTTCTTGCTCTTTCTTTAGTCCATTTTGTTTATGACAACTGCTGCTACCACAGATTTCTAGCCTGTTCTTTAGTGTGTGCTGACTGATTGTTCACTTAATTTCTGATATTCTCTCTCAGCCAAACGTTTTCTTTCAATCTGTTTTTTGCATCAGTATTTGTTGAGGTGCAACTGTTCGATGTCACATGACTCTTGGCGCACAAATGAGTATTAAACATGTATGCAAAAATTTTAACATCTTGGTTATTACATATTTGATTGATTATTTAAGTGAAAAAATGCATCCTCTGCATGGAACATGCTTCAAAATGTGTCGTTTCCAGCAAATTTCTATTTATTTACTGACATTTTAACACACTGATGAAACTCAGAATCTAAAATGCGGCATAAGTATTTTTGTATTTTAAATAGTCTATTTTATTTTTTCCAAGATGATACTTTCAGTAAATAAACAGTAACCGTGAATGTACTTATTTACAAAAAATGAGGATCAGGGTGCCCAAACCTTTGCACACGACTGCACACCAGGATAAGCTGTAACAGCACAGTAAAAGTTTACTGCGGATGTAGTGTGTGTGGTGTAGCATACGGCATGTACATTTATTGCATGTTGGACAGGGGTCAGATGGTCCTTTCATTCAGACCACCACAACCAACATCTCCATCTCTGCCAGACAAGTATTAGGAGCAAGTAGACCAATTAACATGATCAGGTGGCCTATGGTCTGCTCCTGTACACACACGTATGTACATACACACACACATACACACTTGCTCACAAAAGCTCTCCAATCTGCATAACAGTCTCATGTCTTTGGCATCTGCTCGTGTCTGGTCTGTTTCTGGCTTTCCCACCCTGCCCCCCTTCAAGCTGCACTGGAGAAGTACCAGTCCTGACAATGGTGGGAACGACGAGGTTCTTTATGAGGGGAGGGGGCCTCCATTTAGGGAGGGAAGACGCGAGTGGGGCAGAATAATAATGGCAGACACCACGTTCTGTTCATTAAGGCATGGTGCTGCAGCTGCCGGCCCCATGGCAGCCTGCACCCATCTCCTCCCTCGCTTCAATTCAAAATGGAGGCCAAGAGCGCCAGGGGCACGGAGGTGCCGCTTCAGCCACGGCCAGAGAACCAGACAGGCAGAGAGCAGAGACAATGAACATGCCACTGCATTTCTTTTATGCACAGCTATATAAAGCAATTGCTAAAAGGAAATACAAAGTTATGACATTTTAGAATTATGTATATAAGAATGTATATAAGGATTGTTTTATTTAATAGCCTATAATTGTTGTAAAGCATTAAACCAAAAGGTTACACTACTTTTGGATACTGTGTTGGCTTGTTTAAAACATCTTAAGTATTTATCATCCATTAATGCTTAAAGCATGCATTTATATCTGTAAATTTAAATGTAGAAATTATTTAAATTTACAGAATAATATTTTTCCACTTTCCAGTTGGATTTTAAGCGAGTTTAAATTTAAGAGAGATTAATAGATGTGCAATTTATGCAAGAACCCAGTGGTCTATAAGCCTCTGCAGGTACTGAAGCACTTCATGGTCTAAAATATACACTGCAAGTTTTCCAATGCCTGAACCAACCAAAAGGAAGTGTTTAAAGCATTCTGGGGTTCTCTTCATTCACTCTTTCATTTCACTGTTTATTCTTTGATTCTCTTACTCAACCAACTGGCATTTTGCAAGCAATAAGATTAGATTAGTGGCTAAGATTAGTAATGAAGGAATGAATGGAAAAGAGTGAATGCAGGGTGCAGTTTGCACAACGTGTATGGGAAGTACCTCTGGGATGCTGCCTTTCTCATTCACACACACAGGCTCAGGCTTTGGTCCTTTCTTCCCTTTCAATGCAACTATGTCAAGAGGATCTTTGCTCAGCCCCACTCATTAGCAGTGCTAGTTGCTTTATTGTCTCCTCTCTATTTTCCTCTCATTATCCATCCCAACTGCAAACAAAACTATTTACTTTAAGAGCTAAAAAAAAGATTTGAATTGTAAATAAGTGTTGTATAGATGCTAATTTCTCACTGCTCTGTCCCCCTCCCCAAAAAAAACATGCTATCGGGACACTTACATGAGCAAGATTTAGTATGTTTTATCATGATTGTGGATATAACAGGTTAAAGTTAAAGCTTTCAGATTAAAAAAAGCTTTCCTCTTAAAAAAATTAAAGGCCTATTTGCATATTTCAATTACAAGTCAAGTACAGTCTGTGTTTCACATTAGAACCTTCCATAAAAAGGAAAGTGGAAAACAAGTCAAATCTGACATTTTGGACCAGTTCACTTTAATTCCACTTATCATCAAGTTTGTACTCATTTTAAAGAGATAAAGGGTACATGTCATTTTCAAATGAGGTAAAAAGAAAAAGTGATAAAAAAGACAGAAAAAGGGAGTTTTGTTCTGACGGTTTAATACCATATCATGGTGTACAACAGTATACAGTAATTCTGTAGAATAGTTATGATGAATAGTGACCTGTGGCTTTTACAAGAAATAACCAGGAATGTAAAACCCAACGCGAGCCTAAAAGCTACTCAAGGGTTCAGATGTGAGGAAGCACTTCAATGTCAGGAAAAGGAAGAGTAAACGTAAGTGATGAAGTTAAGCTAATAAGATAACCATGCGGTGTCAACAAATTCTGCATAGTCCTTAACGAGCCGCGCTTGATGTTCATTCACATGTTATAGAGGCACAAAGCGATCCTAACAAAGGAAGATGGCAAGCTTTGCTGCAATCGGTGCCAGTTCATTTGTTTTCTTTGCCTCCCCTCCTCCTGTGCTGCGATCTCATACCCCTCCCCAATAACCTCTCTCTGCTAATTAGTATAGTAAGATCGGATAGGCAAAGAGATGAGCCTCAATGGTATTCCAATCAAATGCACACACATACACACACACACAGACACACTCACACACACACACACACACACACACACACACACACACTCTCACACACACATACACACACACACACACACTCAAATAAAAAAAAAAAAAAAGACCATGATGCAACTCACCTCGTGTGCCAGTCCAGCCATCTTAGCTGTTTCAGTGAGATTTCCCTCAAGATGGCCTCCCTCTCTCATTGCGTCTGGCTCCAGGGAGCTGACAGGGGAGCTTTGTCGCTGGTGGCATGGGCATGGCTTCCCCCTGTCCCCCAGAGGGCCCACAGATGGCACTGGAGCTTTCCAGGCATGGGAAAGATGGCAGTCAGAGACGAAGCTCTTTTCACTCCCTGCATGCTTCTGTTTCTGCTTCCTCCTCTACAGCATGCTGCATGCACCCGTCATGGTACTTCATTACGCCATGTTACAGACAGGGAGAGCACTCTGAGGGGAGAGCCAGAATGAGAAAATGAAAACGAAGCATTGCAGAACAATTCTTATTATCAATATTGGCAAGCTGGTACCATGGCAACTGCCTGTTGGTTTGTTTTACAGATGCCGTATTGCATGTGTTCGGTCCTGTATATGTTTGTCCAGCACATGTGGTGCCATGTGGAGGTGCCATCATAATATAAGAGGCTCAAAAACTGATTTAAAGAGAGGAAAGGTAATAAAAATAAAAACTCTAACGTTCATCTTCAAGACAAAGGAATATACTGACAATAACAGCTCTCTCGCACAAAACACTGTAAACAAGAAGAGGATAAACAAGAAAATTATTACGAAAGGTTTAATTACAGCTACTTAGCTTATTGGTAATTAATGTAATAATTGAAATATCAATCATTTCTTTGCTCACAAGCAAAGTGGCAATGAAGGCAAGTTATGGGTCTAAAAGAGTTAACTTTCACAGCATTTCTGTTTAAGTTTCTGCAATATTAATATAAATGTTCGGAAACAATTACTAAGGTGGCACGTTTGGCATTATTAGATCTAATCCTTCATCACTGTGTGTAAACAAATAATAAAAAAAAACCTACATTTAATTCCGAAAGAAGTGTGCCCGATACACTCATAAATAGTGCTTCATTCTTACAATACAGAAGCACCCAGTGTAACAATAAACGGGGTTTAAATTTTCCTAAATAAAATTTTCCAATTTGCCCATTGCTTCCTTATTTAATCTATGGCCATTAGACATTTTATGAATATTCCCCTCATAACAAATGTAGAATTGCAATTTTCACACTAAACCACCTGTGTTCCCCAAGGCAGCCTATTATTCTTATCTTTTGCTAAAGTTAATTACTGTGTACTGTTATCAGAAGAAATAGGAATTTCTTAAATAAATGCACATTTGATTCACATTTTAATTTCAGGCATAACCAAAAATAATCATTCCAGCTGTTCACTATTGAACAGTTGTGTCTACCTGTACAGAGGAGTCCATTTGCAGCTGTTGGGAGGGATGCATCCCACATGAAGAAGGAGATTTGGAGAATCATTTCTACTTTCGGTTATCTAGCTTTATGACATGTATTTTTACTCATACAGCTAGATAACCAAAGACAGAAACCAACCCCATGCATCCTCACTGCAGACGAGTGGGAAATTTCCAGAAGAAGGAGGGCTGTCACACATCTAAAAGACAGAACAGACAGGAATAAGGAAGACATCTTAAAGCCCACCTGGTGAAATATGCCTGCCCTGACTGGACAATAGCCATTCAGCTCTAACAAAACTATTATCTATTGCTATCTATATTGTAGCATCTCTAAGAATCATGCTTTATTATTCTAGTGTTCAGCAGGGAACAACTCAATTTGGTCTTTTTTTTCTGAATATAGTACAACCCAATTATACACAAATTGATAAATTCATAAATAAGCAAAATCAGAGTCTCTTTGTGAGAAACTTTAGCTTGCTCAATTTAATTCAGTTCTAAATAACTACCTATTTATTTTGAACAATAAGTGTTTTATATTAGATTGTATGAAAAAAAATGTAATTTATATATTATATTTCCAGTGTGAATTTAAAATATTAAATGAAGCACAAATACATTTATACTGTTGCAGTAGTTGTAGTAGTAATGTTTTAATAATAATAATAATAATAATAATAATAATAACTGTAATAATAATAATGCAAGATAATAACAATGCATAAAAGTAGTAATAATAAAACCAACATAAATACAACAAAGTTAATAACAATAATAATAATAATAATAATAACAATAATAACAATAATAATAACAATAATGGAAATTTAGATAATGACACCCATGAATACTTACTTTTGTAAAATAAAAAGTGTGATGTTCTAATTGCCCTTATACTTGTTAGCTCTCCAACTTCAGAAACACTGAATATCTTAATGCATAAGGTTGGTGGTGAGGCAGTGTGCGTGTATGAATGAACTGAGCTTGCAGTGTGTGTGTGTGTGTGTGTGTGTGTGTGTGTGTGTGTGTGTGTGTGTGTGTGTGTGTGTGTGTGTTGCTCTCTGTAAGGACTGTGAGCTCATGTAGGCCACCCTGTACATCCCTGTTTCTCTGCGCCATCATGCAGCTACAGCTCCATCCCCTTCATCTCAGACCACCTGCCTCTCACATCCTCCAATGCAGAGTCTTTCTCCATCAACTACAATAATCAACGGGCTTCGTGCTGCTAGTCTGAGCTCTCTGCCACTTTTCTGAGAGGATTTTTACAAACAGGCCACAGTAACTAAAACATATACGCTGTAAACAGATAGTCAGTGCATCATGCTGGAGGAGAGACATTGTGTTTTAGTTTCATTAGAGATCCCACTGAAGACTGACAGGTGAAACCACCTTTCTACAAGACTGCAAACTTGTAGCTTACAGTGTGTAGGCTGGCTGGTAGTGGATACAACCTGGCTGTTCCTATGCTCTAGTAACAGCAATAATATTAATAAACGGTAGTTTGATGGTGAAAAATGCCTCAAAACATGACATTTTCTAAATAAAAAGGCAGGCCTGAAGGCACCAAAGACCACACTGCAAAACAACACTTTAGTGCCCAGCTTCATGAACCCTGTCCACACTACCTCTGCCATGTGACTCCCTACAGTGTCCAGCAAAGCATCCCTGGACGAGGCCCTGTCCACTGCTGAAGAGGTCAGTGATGGAGGTCAGAAACCTGCCCACACTCAATCAGTCAGCAGCAGAAACCCAGCCTGCTCTTTATTTCTCCCGCTTGTTAGAGCAGCCTACACAGCAGCTCGTTTAAGTAGGTCGTGTGAGCCCCCATACAGGAGGAGGGAGTCCTCAGCATCACCGCATTAACCCCAGCCTTATTCCTATTCATCAGACACACACAAGCTCTAACAAAAGCCCCTTTTTCTTACATACCTTTCGAGTCCAGTGGAGGCATCAGGAGGCAGCAGCGGCGTCTTCTGCTCTCCAAACGGGCAGCAGCTCCTCCATCTCTCTCCGTTAATCCCGTCTCTGCCCACACGTCGACTTTACTCCTCTATTATTATCTATTTCCCCACTAATGCCCTCCTACACGTCTCTGGCAGGAGGTTCTCCTGTGGAGCGCGTTATGTAGACGACCACCTCCTCTCTCTCTCTCTCTCTCTCTCTCTCTCCCTTTCCTCTCTCTGTCTCTCTCTCTGGCTCTCCCTCCCTCGGCTCTTCTAGCCTGCAGTGACGTCAGTGCGCCGAGCGACCAATCACAGCGCAGAGCGGTAGGTGGAGCTCGAGTCGTCCAATCAGAAAGCACCGCTTCAAAAAAAAAAAAGCCCTATCAATTAGCCCTACCTGTGGCAATTAGAGTGAGAAATCTGGAGGCGCTCAAAAATATTCATTCTCGTTCATCCGATCAGGGACAAATATTTTTAGCTTCATGCATTTTCTTGTTAAAAAAGACTAAATATATAAGTGAAGGCAACTGCGGCTTTTTTTGGCAGTAAATTCATTTTAGACCCAAATGCTTTTTATAGCAATGAGCTCACAGGCTGTATGCTCATTTAATAATAACACACATATTTCACAAAAATAACTGACACACAGAAATGACTGATGGTTCACTCACACTTTGGGTTTGTCCAGAGAACCCGTGATCAGAGCTCACGCAGGTTTCCTCACACAGCACGAAGGGGGCCAGAAATGATAAAAAATACATTATTATTATTCCTGTAAAATGATCATGAAAAAAAAAACATGTTAAAAAATTGCCAGCCCGGCAGGCGTTGAACTGTAGCCGTTTTTAGTTTGATTTAGGCAAAAGAAAGAGACGCAAACGCTTCGTGGAGTACATGGCAACCATTATAATACTTTGTTCATTTTTTAATTTTACACCAGCTATTAGTTGAGATTACCACCACGATCAAAATATCAGCTTAACCAGGACGATTTTATAAATTGAATGGGAAGCTCTTTTTTTGGTCTTGTCTTTAATTTGGCCTGATGAGAGACAGTGAAGAGAATCACACATTTCGAAGTGTGTCAAGTTCTGTATAAGTTCTGTAAAATTTTCAGTAATAAAAACAAAACACACACACACACACACACACACACACACACACAAAGTACAGTTCAACTCAGATAAACTTACAGCTCTTTCAAATTTGAACTCAGCTGTTGCTAAACATGGACCGCTGATTTTACCAACCACCAAGCACTTTAATTGATAAGAAAGTTTTATTATTATTATTATTATTATTATTATTATTATTATTATTATGTAAGATCAGCCGTTTGCTCAGGTAGTTTATCATTAAAGAGTATATTTTAATATCAGGCTGGGATGTTTTACGTGGTAAAATAAGCTGAAAAATAAATTAACGAAATTTCCAAATGTTGTTCCAAAACTGCCCTGATTTTTTTTTTTTTTCTTATTTCTTTGGAGCTTCCAGGAGCTTCAGTGCCTCTCTTTTAGAAGAGCTGTGCTTCAAAAGACATTACACTTCAGGAGCTGTTTGTTTAAATGAAACCTGGAGTCCATGTGGAGGCATTAACGCTCTTCTCACTGCAGTGAGAGGGCAGCACACACTCCGACTCCCGGGACATTTAGCAAATAAACTTCAGTCTGAAAGATATAATTAAAAAATCATAAATGAAGCTGAGAGAATATAGACTATTATGCTCGACCAGAGAACCTCTACATGACACAGACACGCAAATTAGTCTGAAATGAAAAATCTGAGGTTTAGGTCAGAATTCTGATTCCTCAGGCTTGCTTTACACCCCATTCAGGCCTGAGAGGCCTCTTAATTAGGTCCACCTTTATTCATCTACACCAGTAAGTGCCCTGCTATTTATTTTGTTACTTTAAAATCACCTAAGTTTAATTTCATACTCTTTTTGCAGAAGTAACACACATAAGACATTGGATCATTATTGTCTTTATCCTCATTCTGACAACAACAAATACAGTTATTGATTTTCTGCTTTAGAAATAAGCAAGGTGAGGATAATGACTCTATGCAAGCTATGACAACAATCATCTTAGATCATCTCATCTTAAAACTGTGTTGACCAAGTGATTCTCGGGGAGGTGCTGGAAGAAAATGTTTCTTAACTGAGAAGCACTTGCTTTGGACATTTATTCTTTTAGCACCATGTGTGGAAGGGGAGACTAGTCCTGCTTTTCTGGGAACTACATAAAGCTCAATAAATGACCCTGAAGAATTACCTTAATGATATTAATACTGTGTTAAATATTGTCTAATAAACCTTTTCATAAAAATATTTTCAGAAATCAACATTATGTGGAAATTTCACCAAAGAATTCACCGAACATAGATTTTATGTTAAAAAAATAACTGATTTCTTTCTTTCTTTCTTTCTTGCTTTCTTTCTTTCTGCATTGATCACACCAAATTCTTTATGTAAGCATGGTTTACCTATTATCATATTTATACCAATTTAGAAAGATATATACAGTGAAATCACTCCTTTTAGGTTAATCAATATCTATAATATCCATTCTACAAATGTGACTTTTGCATGTGAATACAAATGATAATGGGGTGGACACTAAAGGAATGCATGTGTGCATTCCAGCAAGCTGTGAATGTGATTATAATGCAACATTGATGCAGTGCTGTGTGGCCAAGTGACTGTGGGTGTTGACCTCTGCCCCCTGCTGTCTGGGTAGTTGTTGAGACAGGGGGGACAGGGCGGATAGGGTGGCGGGATGCTGTCTACTAGAGCCAGTCCAGACAGACCTAGTAGCTGTCTGGATGAGGAAGGGTGAGGGCGACAGGGGCCCACAATGCTCCTCTTTTCACTCTGTCTGACTGGCTGTATGGCTGAGAGCGAAGTGGCCCCACCTTAAGGCCCTGGCTGGGGCGTGGGGGCTAGACAGACTGAGTGTGATCAGAATAGGCAACTACATAGGGAAAGTCACACACACACACACACACACACACACACACACACACACTTGCACACATTTTATTCTAAATTGCATCATGCGTGTTCATTAATGACTGATGCAGACAATTATCAACAAACTATACACAGTTTTCCTGACCGGTTTTTTAGGTAAAAAAAAGCAGGACATTTTCTACAGAAAGGAATGTCATTTTGGTAAATTCCAGCAAAATAGTGCACAGTTTTATTTATTTGGGTTTAAAACAAAAGGCTTAAATATTAAACATTACTATAAATGATTAAAAATGACATGTTGAATTTGCCATAACCTTTGTACAAGCTATACTTTAGATTTTATTTTATTCTAGCACTTTAAATACATTAACAGGAACTTTGCATATTTCTTCTTCTTTCTTGCAATTTCTTTTCTTTATTTCAATCAATAAATACCATCATAATTCTTTTTGTTAGTGTAGTTGTTTTTATTAGTATTATTAATATTATGTTATTATTTACATCCTTCCATTATTTTAACAGGTGCTTCAAAAAGACTCAAAATAAGTGGTTTGACTTCAAGTACATTAAATAACTAATTTAGGCCTTTTTGTTTTGAATACTGATCCTAAAAACAAAACATCTAAAGGATCATTCTATTCAATGACAAAAAATATATAAATTTGAATTAGATGATGAATTAGAAAAACTTCTTTAAGGCTTGTACAACTATGTTCAGGGTTTAGAACATTACTGATAAATACTGCACTTGATGTGATTCTCTACAAGACTATATATTTCAGTAATAGATTTAATTCAAGTTCATCTCTCCAAACATTTGGTTTGTCAGTTTTGTTACATTTTATTTAATAATGTTATAATGTAAACATAACTTTTTGCTAACTGCATTTTTTGCTGCCAGACATATTCAATATTTAATATTTTATGCATTTCTTCATTTCTTGTTTTAAAACTATAAAGCTTTGGCCAAAAACATTCAACGTCTAAATTGGTTAAAAGGTATCAAAGCTATTTGCGTTTAAACACTGTCACTCGCGTGGTCTCTTCTACCACTTCAGTACCTTAGTAGGGGAACATCATTCTACCATATTCTACTGCAGTTTTTTTAAGTGTTATAATCCTTTCTAACTCACTCTTCTGTATGAAAATGTAAAAATATGCCCATTTACTCAAAAACAAATATATCATGTTTGAAAACTCATTAAAGTTTCACAATTTGTATATATATATATACATACACAATATATATGAATATATTTCACATATCGCACATTTGTTTGTACTTTTATCATGTTTGAATCCTGGGGACAAATGTGACACATGTCCTTTATGCGTTTTCAGTTTTTTCCATGGTATTTTGTGATTATCTAGGTTTCATGATAATGATATTGCAGCTGAAGTGTTTCTGTTCGTTTTCTTGTTTCTTTCTGTTTCAGACATTTGAAAGCTGCATTTTGAGATGAATCTTTTATGCTGCAAAATGTTAAAAGTTCAGGGAATGCCACAGAAATCAAACAAACTCCCTCCCTTAATTTATTTAAGTAATATGACAAGGTGCCTTGTGCATTTTGAGATACTGCAATAAAATCAAAGTATCTGAGTAAGTTTTACAGTGTAATCACTGCAATAAAAGTCTGTTTTAAATGTGTTTCCAGCACTAATGTTACTGCGCTATAAAGCTTGATGGAACACATTGAAGCTGTTAAACTTATTGCTAATATTTACAAAGAAACAACCAACAAAAAGGGTGCAAGGTTTATGTTTAATATGCTCTATGGAAAAGAGTTCAAAAGGTATGTGGTAAAAAAGTAATTCTCAGAGGCACTTTTCACAGAATTAAAAAAGCCTTTCATCAAGAATCACTTTACAAACCCAACAGCAGTTCATTTAAATATGACGAGAGTTTTTGTTAATAACTATGCAATAATGAAAACTTCTTACTGTTATGAAATGCAGCATATATATATACTACACTTGGAAAAAGTTGATTTCACACAAACAATCGAAACAGATTTCAGAGTTGGCAAGAAATTATAGAGACTTTTCTGACTCATTTTGGAGAAACACAAACATTACTCTACCTGCCAAATTACTGGATAATAAATGCATGGGTCCACACCTTTAAAACATATTTGTTGACTGTAAATGGACTTTAAGGACCATTTACATCTTGACAGGTGATGCCAGGCGATGTTCTTAAAAGTGATTTAGAAAGCTGAAAGCTGTATTTGGTATTTTATGCTGCAAAATTTTAATGTCAGGTTTCTGGCACAGAAATTCACTGATTCCAAAGTAAACTCACTGCCTTCCTTTATCTGAGTAGTCTTGGCTAAATGCCTTGTGCAGTTGGAGATATTGCAATAAAATCAATGCAGTGCAATTGGGTTTTACTTTATTATCCCTACAGTAATAGGGAATGTTTAAAATGTGTTTCATGTGCTTCAGTGCTTTAAGTGGCATTTACTAGATAAACTCATGAAATAAATGTGCCTATGAATAATTAAAAACAAAATAACTAATTGTTTTTGCATAAAACTAACAGTCACTGTTGATAATGTATTGTATTTGTTTAAAGATTTTTTTTTGTAGTGATCGACCATCAGATGAGGCCCAGGAGAGGTGCCAGCTTTCTAAGTTCAGCCTCCCTGTCAGCCACTCATCCTCAGTTCCATATACTTATTTTAAATATGGATGAATTTTTATTAAATGAATAAACTGACTTCTAATCAGGAGCATTTCAGAGCATTTCTTTAGCTCTATTTTATTCACATTTCATTCCTATTTTACTTTGGGAGTCTTTATCATGTGCATGGACTTTTGTTGGCTGTTTAATCAATTTAATTTTCTAGCTTTACCATTTTAAAGGTAGAAGGATCTTTAAAAGAGAATAATATCACCCAGTTCTCAGTTCCTGTACTGCTGGATGCAGAATGTTCTAGTTCTATCACAAAACTCATGAAGCGTTTTGTTATCTTGGCAGTTTATTGTTGTGACAGCAATATTTACTTCTAAGTAAATCATTCATTCTCAGAAACAAGGAAATGTTTTATTGGTTTAAGGCCCATTTTTTTGTGGCTTTAGACCCCAGCACTGCACATTCAACACATTTGAACACACAAAATTACAGAGAGGCTTTATTTACAAATACAAAAAAACAAAAAAAAAACATTTTAAGCATATATTTCAAATTGTATATGAAACAGATCAGGCCATTTAAATGTTAGTTAACTTGCACTCATTTTAAGCCTCGAATATAAATGATCTGTAATCTTTGAGCCTCCTCATAATTAAAAGCAGAAAAATGACCTCCATTTCTTGCTTAAAAAAACATTTAATTTTCTATTCAGTTGTTTATTTTTTTGTAATATTTTTCGGTCTACAAAAGATAAGATAAAGATAAAAGATTACTCTACTCTACTCTACTCTACTCTACTCTAAAAGAATAGAGAATCTTCAATCTGCTTGTGTGTGTGTGTGTGTGTGTGTGTGTGTGTGTGTGTGCATGCGTGAGAGAGAGAGAAAGAGAGAGAGAGAGAGAGAGAGAGAGAGAGCGAGTGCAGCTTGTAGCCACACGTCAGTCCCACCTTAGATCAGTGATCTCTGCTCTCCTCTTGCTCATTCACACCCCTCAGAGGGAGGCTTTGTGGCTTTGTCCTCAGCTACAGGACACACGCACTGAAAGGTATCCAGCCAAGGCTTAGGCAGGAGAAGGTGGTGGTGGTGGTGGAGGTGATGTGTGTGTGTATGTGTGTGTGAGTGTGTGTGTGTGTGTGTGTGTATAGGGGGGGTTGTGACTCTTTGTCAGTAGATGATTCCTGCACTGAGCTGTAAGTCACGGCTCCTCCTCTGCACAAATGCTTGGTGTGTAGAGCAGAGCAGGAGGCGGAATGGATCAGAGCTAATCCTCGCTCTAACAGCACACTTAACCAGCTCACAGAGCACAGCTGCAGGTGGGCTGGAGTGAGACATGCGGCCTGCAGAGCACCAGCATAGAGAGGCTCTGTGTAGGAATTAAGGAGTAGTAATGCCTCAGTAGAGGGCCAGGAGCTACATACATACCACAGCGGGGTTAGTTAGCTTTACTTGACTAAAGCAAACACACAATCACAAAGAAGAAAGCTAACTAAGTCCTGTAACCCTCTGTTTTTAATGGTTAGAAAAATGCTGCTCCTATTCCATGCTCCACGCACAATTGTGTTCTTTCATGCCAACTGTTGCCAGGTCAGAAGAGCATTAAACAACACTGGCACAAATTCCATTCATTAGACATCGAGTGAATTACTGTTCGGACAGAGTGAGGGAATTAAGCTAGAGTTACCACACTGGTAGTGTGACTCCTGTGTCCACTGTAAAGAACTAATGCAAATGAGTTGTAGAAAGTCTGCAGTGATGTGCTGTAATTCCTAAATACTGCACAATGTTGCAAAGATCACATTCTGTGAGAAACAGGTCAGATGGTAAAGATGGCATTTTACAGTAATTAGCTCTTATTCACAAAGCACATTGGGAAAACAACCACTTTTCCAACATTCCTTGTGATTTTCTCTTTTTAACTCTTTTTCATCTACTATTTAACATGTGTTTGTCACAAAATACCAACCAAAGATTGTTTGAGTAAATTCTGTTTTGATTTTCCTATCATGATGGTGCTTTTGGTTTCAGTTAACAATTCTTGCTGTAATATTTTGAACAGTAGATATGATGTGATTGTCACTGTGAAACACAACGCAGCACACAGTGTACCACATCACAATGCATTCTCTGCATTTAACCCATACAGACAGTGTAGCAGTGGGCAGCCATATCCAGCACCCGGGAGCAGTGATGGGAAAAGTACCTTGTTCAAGGGTAGATCAAGATATCCTACTGGTCAAGGGATCAAACCCATTACCTATTTCCTAACCACTAGGCCAATGCTGTGCCAAAAAAGTGTGCTTCACAAGTGTGAGCATGTGTGCTCCCTTAATCATAATGACTTTGAGACATCCTTAGCCTTAACAAATGGTAAATGCATGTAAATACTGGAATGTGAGGTATCTATTATAACTGATCAAATGTAATACACTGATATGAGAAGATATATATTTGTCTTTTTATACAGTACTGTGCAAAAGTTTTAGGCAGGTGTGGAAAAAATGCTGTATACAAAGAATGCTTTCAGAAATAGAAATAATGATTGTTTATTTTTAGCAATTTACAAAATGCAAAGTGAGCGAACAAAAGAAAAATCTAAATCAGATCAATATTTGGTGTTACTACCTTTTGCCTTCAAACCAGCATCAGTTCTTCTGGCCCCCACAGAGCCCTGATCTCCACATCATCCAGTGTGTCTGGATTACATGAAGAGACAGAAGGATGTGAGGAAGCCTACATCCACAGAAGATCTGTGCTCAGTTCTCCAAGATGTCTGGAACAACCTACCAGCCGAGTTCCTTCAAAAACTGTGTGCAAGTGTACCTAGAAGAACTGATGCTGTTTTGAAGGCAAAGGGTGGTCACACTAAATATTGATTTGATTTAGATTTCTCTTTTGTTCATTCACTGCATTTTGTTGATTGATGAAAATAAATGATTACACTTCCATTTCTGAAAGCATTCTTTGTTTACAGCATTTTTTCACACCTGCCTAAAACTTTTGCACAGCACTGTATATTTTGGGGATCAGTCTGTGTCAACATTCTAACATCATGCTAAGTTAGTCAGAAAAAACTGCATCAAACTGTGAACTGACACACAGTGAATGTTATTACTATAATGGAGAATAAGCACAGAGTAAACAGTAACTGACATTACCAAAATTGCTGTCGGTAAATTTGAAGGGGATGAAGAGATGTTTCATGTTTGTAACTAAGAGAAGTGTTGTGTCCTTAACAATCTGCAAGGTAGATCTTTTACACAAATATTATTCCAGTCAGAATGCACAGTAAGGAATAATTTAGGCATTTTCACTAAAAACTGAGGGCAAACCAGTTCAAATGAGATGTTTGTCTGTAATCTGTATTAAATGTGTAAAAACCTGCAATGGTACCTAGAAAAAACACATTAAAAAAAAACAATAATAACAATTATTTAGTATCTATTAACTCATAGTTCTGTGAATGTGAGAGTATAATTAGATATTAAGGGCAGCGCTCATGGAACAAGAAAGCACATAAAGAAGCAATTGATTGGTGTGCACCCTGTGGAAAATCTAGACTCTAGAATGCTGTCCCTTCATTCACACAGGTCCTTTTAACTTGTCCGTTTTCTAGATGTTCTGTAGACAAGACGTGCAGTTTTACAATGTCTGGTTGCTGTAGTCTGCCCTAAAGTGAGAAAAACTGTTTCATTGGTTATATGTATATATATAAATATATATAAATACAATCATGGGAAAAATGTTTGTTTGCTTAAAACCTTGCCCTTGGCGAGGGACTCCTATTTAAAATAATGAATCTATCACTGATGACTGGGATAGATGAACTCTACCCAGTTTATTGGAACGTTTATGGACTTCTTTCAAGCATTTACAGGCCAGTTAATATGGTCCTTGCAAAAGGTTTCCTAAGACTTTCTTGTGCTTGGGTTCCTAATAACTTTATTACGACTGACCAACTCAACATATTCTCATTTCAGAGGAAAACATCTATACATGTAGTTATAGTTTTCTATATATGTCAAGGGTAGTCGTGAATGAATTAATCTGCACTGTGTATCTTTTTAGTCACATCACTAATTAAACTACTCTAGTGATTTTCTGTCTCTAACAAGAACGGATGATGGTGTGACTCACTGTGTATTGTATCTAGTGCTTAGCATGCACAGTGTACAGCCCCCCTCCACACACCCCCAATTCCAAACGTTGTTTCTCACACACTAACAGCTCCACCCAAGTGCGCTTTCCCCACTTTCCCACCCTTCGGCTCAGCATGGCTGTCAATCAAGTCAGAGCACTGATCCAGACAGGCAATCAGTCATCAGCCATGAAAAGAGCCCTCTCTCTTCCCTCCTTACCCTCTTTTAACGCTCTTTGCCTCCTTTATCCCTCCTGTCCTCTCTCTTTCTGAATGGGCGTGACGGTCTTAATCTCCCACACTCCTCCTCTCAGTTCCCGCCGCTGTCCCGCTTGCACTCCGCCATTGGTTGCCTTAATCACCAGCAGGGCAGACAGTGCTGGCTTTTTTTGGTGGAGCACAACATCAAGCCCCCCCACAAGACCACATCCCCCCCAGGCCCCAGCTCAGTGTCCTCGGGGCCGGCCCCTCCTCAGCCTGGGGCCCTTTCAGTTCTGGCAAAAGGATCATGTCATGAAAGGGGCTTGATTTAGTTTTAACAGGGTGCTGTGTCCGGCCTTTAAGTGGCAAATGAATAAACATAAGACGAGAGAGGCCTGGAGGGTAGGGAGTGGAGGGGAAGGCCCTGAATACGCAGGAGGTGGGGAGCAAGCTATTGGAGCGTAAGAAAAATGGGGTGCACTCCCTCTCTCCCTCTTCTTCTCCACAGTAGCCCAGAAGCAGTTAATTAGAGCGCTTTCTCTACTCACATGGCTGCTGAGATCAGAGTGGTTTACACCCAGGCCCCCTATAGAGACCGATTACTGCCTGCTTTCCTCACTGTTCGCAGAAAGAAAAATATTTCTAATGGCTGGCTCATAAGCGAAATTGTAGAGAATTGTAGACCAACATGGAAACCTCATTATTTTAAACACAGATGTTCTATGCTTCTATTCTATTCTATTCTATTCAATTCTATTCTACTGCCATGGTCTGTTGCCAAGGTTAATTGTTCAAATATAATCCTGCTCCATGCAAAAGCTGCTATGTCTGAAAAACCCTCACATTGTAAACAGAACACACATTTTTCTACTGCATCACTTGTTGCACAATGTAATTTAACCCTTGACCGTTGTTAACCTTTGATTTGTCTCATTAATGGACACAGTCAACAGGACATGTGGTGTGGTCATCTCCGACATCATTCTGTTGACCTGCACGATCAAAGGTCATGAACTTTCATCCCTCCATAAGTCCGACTGGCCACAAACTCAGACTTGCGCTGCGACAGAGCGGTAGCAGACTTTTCATGTAATTATCCACCACATACACTGAGTCAGTGCATACATTTAGTCTACATAATAAAATGAATAAATAGATATGTGTGAATTAAGCACAAAATATTTTTATTTTTTTGTACAGAAATAATTATGCAATACATGAATACATTCAAGTTCTATAAAATTCAGAAGAGATCTCTCACAAATTAAAAACAGTTTAGTCCCCAAAAATTATTATTTTGAGAAAAAGATTATGAATCTAAATAAAATATTTAATACATTTATCAAAATGGAATCTGTACTGCATAGTGTATGAAAGATTTACTAATATAATTTCAAACAAGGAACTAAAATTACAGACACATTTTAGTGGCCTATGCATGTCCCTTTACCCGGTCTACAATTCTAAATCATTTATTTCATTCAGTCTAGATTATATTTTTTATACCAGCTTACCAAGCAAGAAGAGCACAAGGTAAAACTCAACACACAAAATACATACATTAAAAAAATAGTGGAGGTATTTGCAAATATTGTCAGAAAAAGCATAACGCATTAGAATAAAGAACTGCAAATAAAAAAAAGCTTATTCACCAGGCTGCAGCACATATCTGTTGGCATATTTATGAAATGCTATTTTAAATTATTTTTCTGATATTGTAGAACAGCAGGTTCCACTCTCATCCCCAAATGGCTGGCATTGCTGTAGGATTTCATTTCAACAAAGCAGAAACACATTTGATTTTGCTTATTCAGCCAATATGTCTCAGTTTATAAACAAATGATCAACAGTGCTTCTGCTTTTTGGAATATAAAGCTGCAGCCCTCTGTGGGAAAGATTGTTGTTGAAGCTTGATGTCTGGCAAATATTTTCTAGATTTGGGGGGAAATAGCTTAAAAAAAAAGTCATTTTATGAACAATTGATAAATATTTGAAAAACAATCAATGTAGGTCTACGATACAGCCTTTTAACCACCTACTTCTGCTTGGCTCATATACTGTTATAACCATATAACCATAAAATATTTTATGACTACAGTCAAACAGTGATAAAGTTAAGGGGATTCAAATGTCAAGCTACATCAGTTAGTCTGACTGTGAGATCACTGACTCTGGTGAAGGAATCTCTTTGGCTGAGGGAACAGTTGAAAAGTTCTTCCTGCACTGCTGCTGGCAGGGAGGACCACAGCATCAGAGTCTGGACTGGTGGCACATTGGTTTTCCAGGGTTAGTGCTGCTCCACAGTGAAGCGTGTTTCAGTTCTGTCAAAGGCACAGAAAGCTTAGGTCATGTTTCAGTTAAAGCAAAATAATAGTGGTAACCTTGCGCCACCTTGTGGCCTAAAACAGTAATAAACCAAGAAGAGGGCTCTATTTTCTATTTATTATTTCTATTTCAAACTACACTTCTAAAAAAGGTCCTCACAGGTTCTTTGAGGTTGACAAAACAATGTATTAAAAATATCTAAAAAATATATATATATTTTATGGGTTGAAAAAATTCTAATTCTAATTTTAATTCTTTGGGAGATTTTTAAGCTTCAAAAATATTTTTCAAACCCATATCTCATTTTAAAAAACAATCTTTTTATTAAGCTCTTTAGTGAAACAGTAATGGGTTTTTTTTTTCTTCTGGGCATCACTCAAAGAACATTTTCTGGCATCCTTTTTATTTTAGTGCAACTTTAAAAGGCCCAAATGATGCATCTAATTTGTTCATCTAGAGTCCCAGTATGACATTGTCATACTGAGCAGCCATAAGCAATTTTTACAAGATCAAAAAATGGCATGATAAGGATCACCTCTTTATCTATTAGAATTCAGCAGGCTGATGGTTGGACATTATGTTTACATGTATACCTCCATCTGATTGATCATAACTTTCTTTTATTAAAGAGATTTAATAAATGTGCAACTTACACCTCAGAATGCTTATTGGACACTATGTGATTGTTATACTGTAAAACAGGATCAGCAGATTCCTCTTCATCAGGCACCTAAACATGAGAAAAACATGATTCTATATAAAGGTACAAACGCAGGTCCTAAGACTTGACTTTCAGTTGCCTCCTCCCTCACCGCCCTCATGCATGTATTTCTGTGAGCCGTAGATTTCACAGCCCTAGACGTTACGGAAGCAATTTATGGCAATGATGACGCACACATGTAGTGATGCAGGC
Source organism: Hepsetus odoe (assembly GCA_017165825.1). Classification (NCBI taxonomy): domain Eukaryota; kingdom Metazoa; phylum Chordata; class Actinopteri; order Characiformes; family Hepsetidae; genus Hepsetus; species Hepsetus odoe. The sequence continues at coordinate 17,504,487 of CM029372.1, read as the reverse complement.
CTAACATGCAGGTTCAACACAGTTAGTTTAACCATCACTACATGTAGAAGGGTGACTAGTGAGTCTATATTTAGGCAGCAAATCTTTGAGATAAAATCACAACCTCAGTGTTTCATTTTTGCAAATAGTTTTGAATCAACACTTTTTATAGAAATCTTCAGTCTAATCTTACCTCCCAATAGACTTCGTCATCAAAACAGTTATCATCTGTTGGATCCCCCCATATAGGCATCCTCAGGATCAGGCCTGTGGAGGGAAGAAATGCTGTTTCATCAGGTGCTTCATTCTAAATGGTTCTTTGTTCCTGCTCTGTTTAGATCCATTAAAAATATAGTGGGTTGATTGAACATTAGGATAAATTCCACATACAGTCATAAATTTGAAAAGCCCTCATCAAATCACAATACATTATATTAAGTCTATAAGTGAAAAGAAGTAGCCTATTCTACAGAAAAACCTTTCCAGACATTTTAGCACATTAAATTAAATGCATTTTAATTTACCTAATAATAAATAAAACATAAAATGTACATATTGTAGATCAGTGTCAAAAGAAAAAAAGATATACATTTATTTCCATTGTTTTTCAGCTTTTAGTTCATTTTCACCCTTTTACACAGGCCAGCTACATCATTTCTGTGGTGACTGAAGGGTATAGCATTGATTTTGTTATAGTGACACCTGTCATGGGGTGGGATATACTAAGCACTAAATGAACAGTCAGTTGTTGAAGTTAAAGCCTTGGAAGAATGAAAAATTGGCAGAAGTGCTACTTTAACAGAAATTGCTGAAAAAATGTTAATGATGTCAATGATAGAATGGTGTAAGAACACACAGTCCAATTGCTTAGGGACTGTGTAGATGCAGACTGGTCAGAGTGTCCATGCTGACCCCTGTCCACCCTTGAAAATATGCATAATGGCCAACTGAGAATCAAAACTAAAAAATTAATTTTCATATTTCGTATTGCCCACCTAACACTGTAGATTAAATTCTGCCCCTTCATGGCAACAGTATTTTATAAGACAGATTCAGTGGGATAATGCTTTACCATACTGCAAAAATTACTCATAAATGTTTTGAAGAACAGGACAGAGCTGAAGGTGCTGCCTTGGCCTTCAGTTAATCAGATATCATTCTGATCAAGCATTCTGATCAACAGCACTCCTAAAAGGTCTCATGGAGTCCATGCCTGCTCAGAACTGTTTTGGTTGTATGAGGGGGACATACAGCATATTTGGCTGGTGTTTTTAATGTTGAGGCCGGCGTATATTGTGTAAAACTTTCACGTTGCTGTGGTGTGAGTAGGATGTAAACGCGTAGCCAGGCATCTGTGACTTGACTTTATTTATAACATTAAGAACATTAAAGCGCCTGCACGTGTGTGAACACCAAGAATGACACTCTGCTCTGACTCACTGGGACCTTTAAACCCTTCTCCAATGAGACACACCCGTCGTCCTTAATGAGACTGTAGGTGTGTCTAGTCAGAGCAGGGCTACTATTTGTAGTCAAATAGTCAAATGTGCAAGATTGTAAGGATATAGTGATTTTTAGTCATATTAAATTGAGAAAACTTGTAATGTGACCTGGGACAGTGTATCCTAGTACATTTCTTTATGATATGAGGACATTAAGTGTGTCTGTGCAACACTACAACCAAACCTTATATTAACAAAATTTATTAGCTATAACAATCATATTTATAGGGCAGTGGTGGTCTAGTGGTTAGGGAGTTACCTCCGCATCGGAAGATTGTGGGTTCGATTCCCTCACCAGTAGGTTGCCCTGAGGTAACCTGCTCCCCGGGCACTTTCAATAGCTGCACACTACTGCATGGTGATTGTGTGCATGGGTTAAATGCAGAGGTCCAATTTCATTGTGGTTCGCTGTGCTGTGACTATCATATTACCCAGTGGGACACTTTGAGCATTCCAAATCAAGTATTTCTACCAGTTTTTAGGCTTCCACTGCACAGTACAGGTGGGGAAGAAGCTGCAGTTGCTCCTTTTATTTGCCCTAACCTTAGTTAAACTTTGACATACCCACAAGTATTCCACCTCCTATTCCAAAGCACACAGCAACGCACATTCCAGCAGCCTGGTAGCCACCCTGGACAGCAGGGGTCCTGTGTGCAAACTCCTGTTTGAAATCAAATGTGTCTATCAACCTGTAACAAAGGAACAAAACAAAAACCTGAAAGAATGCTTCAAGAATTCAATAAATAATGAAAGTGATAGGCCACTGATTTAAATGAAAACTTAAACACAAAGTTGTTTCACTGTGCTAGAAGGAAAAACCTTCATCCAGGTGCGGCCATAGCTGTGATTTTGTCAAAATCTGTGACAAATCTGTACGATAAAAAATTATTCATTCTTAAATAAAAATAAAAGATAAAATAGTTTTAGCTTTGAACCTGGATCAGATGAACTAAGCTTACCCTATTTTGCCATAAACAGATTCAGTAGCAGCAGCAGCTGTGATGGCTCCCACAATTCCCCCTATGACACCAGGCATAGCATGCAGGTTGTGGATACCACAAGTGTCCTGGATCTTTAGCTTCCTTTCCATGAAGGGCTGGAAACAAAAAAAAGGACCTCTATTTTGCCTTATGAGCACTGTACAAAAACATGGTCAGACAGCATTAACTTTATTAATTTCTTTATTAATAAAGGGTTCGGCTTTATTACAGCAACCTGTGTATGCGGGTGTATGTCTAACTGGTTTAAATTATTTAGTTATTGTTTAATTATTTTGACTTTGCTTATTTCTGAAGAACTAAACACAGAGTCGGTCAGACCACCCATCCATTATCTGCCGCTTGTCCCAAACGGGGTCGCGGGGGAGTGCTGGTTTCCGACCCAGCGCACACAGGGCGAGGACGGGGGACGCACCCTGGACAGGTCGCTAGCCCATCGCAGGGAGGAGTGGGACGGGGACGGTACCTTGCTCAAGGGTACCTCAGGGCAACCTATTGGGAAGGGGTTCGAACCCCCGATCCTCCGATCATGAGGCCAACGCCCTAACCACTAGGCCACCACCGCCCCTCGGTCAGACCATTTGATGTGAAATGTTCCATTCTTGAGAAATGTACAGAGTCTGAATTATTCACAGTAGTGGTGACAGGAACCAGACATACGAAAAGCATAAAACCTCTAAAATATTCCTTACAGAATTATTTATTCTGCGTGAGATAATTATTTATACTGTTATTAAATTAGTTTGTAAATATGTTGCTTGATCTCACAACCTCAGTGTTTCATTTTTGCAAATAGTTTTGAATCAATTTGAATCAATTATTATTTTTTATTTTTTATGTATTTATTTATTTTTATTTACACTTGGCGGCTCACTGGTCATTTTAGAAAGATAAGACTTAATATCTGCTATATCTGTGCTGCAGACATTTAAGCTCCTGGCTTTTATTTTTTACTCTGCAAAGGAACCAGAGGTTTTAGATTTCCTTACAACACATCACAATGCTTACATTAAATCACTTTGAATTACTCTGTGTTACCCTGTTTACATTTAATTTATGGAATCCTCCTATAAGTTCAGAAGTTAATCACTTAAACACCAAGGGTGTGTACTTGACTTCAACTCCTCATTCATGAATACCTTTACACTCTTTACCCTGGAAACTAAATTACATAAAACCTTCCTAGTCATTACAGAATAATTCATAGAATTTACTGAATAAAAAATTAAGATTAGTAACTGAACATTAAAAAGGTAAAATGAAAACAGAAGTTCTTACTGTGAGGAATACATAACCCAGTGTTGAGATGACCCCACAGCAGAATCCTACTATTAGAGCTCCATAAGGCATCAGCATGAACTCAGCAGCTGTTCCTACGGCAACTCCCCCTGCCAGGGTGGAATTTTGGATATGTACCTGGAACATACCATTTTTGTTATTGCCTAGGAAACCACAGGCCTCTCATTTATTATATGATTCCATCGTCTAACTGAATGTCTTTTAAAAATGAACTTATTAAAGAAATTGATTTTAATTCGAATACGTTCCCAGTGTGTCTACACTATCTATGGGTAAAATGTGATTGCAAACATAGTGTCTGCCCGATCCACAATAAAGAATGGACTAGTGCCACATTTTTTCAAAATGCCACACAGAAGTGAAGACAGTCATTCCAATACCATGTCAAATTTTCCATGCTTCTCAAACAGGCTGGAGATGGCGAAGGTAGTGAGGACAGTAGCAGCCAATGACAGGTAAGTGTTAATGGCAGCTCTGTGCTGGCCATCTCCATGAAGACAAATGGCAGAGTTAAAACTGGGCCAGAACATCCACAAAAACAGAGTTCCTAAAAAAAAGAGTTAAAACTCTAATGAACAACAGATTCTTCTCTGCATATAAAAGCAGAGATTCCTAATATTGCAGAGTGTATGCAAAAATTAAAACATTTGGCAAAGATTTGACAAGCAAATGTAAAAATCCTTACCAATCATGGCAAACACATCAGAGTGATAGACCGACCCGATCAGCCGACCGCTCTCTTTCAAGTTCGGACGATAAAGGACCCATGAGATAGACAGACCATAGTAAGCTCCAAAGGTGTGGATAACCATTGATCCTCCAGCATCTCTGGCCTATTGGATTAAGTTTTGGTGAATCAGATATGTATATTCAGAAGCCATCTTCACTCTTTAAAAGAAAGGGTTCTATATGTGATTCCACAGAACAGCCCCTCAAAGAATGGTTCTATAAAACATTTTGTAAATGAGCTGTAATGAAGTGTAAAAAAAACTCCACACGTGAACAACAACAAAAAAAAGGTTCTTGGAAATGTTCTAAAATAGTAAAGAACCTTTTCATTATGTGAACATTCAAAGGGTCTTATGTCTTTTTTCATGCGGTCTTCAGTAAAGGCAATGGTTACCCATAAAACCTGAAATAAACTAGACAACTGAGAAGGAAGCAGGGCAGAGCTGTAATTATTTGTCCTGTTTGTTGCTGTGGCATGGTTTTTGTGTGACTCTGCGATCGTTCCCAGTCCAGCCACAGTGTGACAAATACATCAGACGAAATTCAGTGTGGTAATCAAATGTATTTACACAGTAATTGTGGGTCCCCAACATTACCACTGTTTTCTCACCGTGTACACTTACATGAAGGAGGCTGAGTATGATGAATTCTTCCACAGCAAACAAGGTAATACCAAACAGGGTCAACACCATCAGCTGAACAGGGCTGACTTTCCCCAGCACCGCGCCGTATGCAATCAGACAGCCCGCAACACAAAAGTCTGCATTGATTATGCTGAGAGGAAAGGGAGCAATAAACATTTGAATAATTGAATAATTAATAATAGCCAATATAATTAATAGTAGTCTATAAGAAATGTGTTTTGGTACAGTCTGCTAATTGTATTAGTCTACAACTGATTTTATTGGTAATAAACGTCTTTCTCTGAATTTAGTTTAATCAACATCTATAATATTTTAAATGAACATTTTGTGAAACGTAGTGATTCAGAAATCATCAGAGATATCTGCTGATATTTATTCTGAATAGTCATTTATTAAAGTTTTTAACTTTAATATTAAAATATTAAAATATTCATATTTTAACTAATATTCCTTGTTTTCCACAACTGTGTGCCACACAATGCAGGCTTCCATGATATGTGACAGATAATTGCCTCATACACATGAAAAACAGGTCTGTGCCCTTCCTCATAGATGATCTCAAGCACATTTAATAAATTATTGTATCAGTGCGCCAGATCTATACTCGCTGCAGTATTTTATCAATATTTTTTAACCTCACATGGAAAATACAGTAAAGTGCAAAAGATATCCCTTTTAAAATATTATTTTATCTTTGTCTTAAGCTAATCTAAGCATACTGACTAGACTAAAATAAAGAAATGGGATCAAATGTTACTACGGCAGGCTGCAAAGTACCTAGAGATACATAGTGCCTAGATAAAGGGGTTCCAACCACTCAGGATTCAGCATCCCCAGTATATTTATCACCAGTCTAATCATCTGTAATAAACTGCACCTTTTTTCCACCACTTCAATCCTTAAGTTAGATGGCTTTATTCTGCTTGATTCATATGTATGTCACAAATACGTAATACGTCTTTAGGAAACCTGAAGCTGCTCAGGTACCAGGAGTGGATTGCCTTTTGAAGAACTTTGGCTCATTGAAAACAAAATAAAACATAGTGCTGTACCTAAAACCTGGCAACTGTTTGAAAATTTTCCCCAGACATCCTTTTAAAGTAAACAATGAATGGATATTTTTTCTGTATGTCTATTTTTATTATGAAATTTATATTTTAGAATGGGAGGTGTAGAGCTGTGGGAACATTTCAAGTATAAGCTGTCTTTGTCAACTTCCCAGGTAATACTATAAATACAAAGTGGCAGATGCAAGTAAAACCACTGAACACCTGATAGAACATGTTATGAAAGTGTTGGCTTCTAAAAGTGGGATCAGTCTTTGAGTCAGCTGCAAATTGCTTCAAGTTTGAGCATGTACTGCAGAAGTACTATTGAAGCACCCAGTGCAGCCTAGAGCTGTTTCCATGTAAAATGACAAGACTTCCTTTTGTAAAAAAAAAGATAACTTTAAGAGGTGCTCAGGTGTGATTATAAGTTTGGCAGCAACCTACTTTTCTACACCAATTTTGATCATCCCATCAGTAGGGTCAATATGGTGGAACCAGCCTTGCATCAGCAGAGCCCACTGAAGTCCAAAGGCTGCAATCAAGAAGTTGAAGCCAACTGCACCGAAACTGTAGCGCTTCAGAAATGTCATGAGGAAGCCAAAGCCCACAAAAATCATGACATGGACATCCTGAAAACCTAAGGGATGAGAGAAAAAACCTTAAATGAATTCATGTATAGTTATTTTTGTACAAATTCATATGAGAACATAAGCTCCACCTTTCATTAAAACAAATAATATTGTTGTCTGAAGAAAATCTTGTACCTCAATTTGGGCAACTTTGAAAAGCAATGTATTGCATTTAAGTCACAGACACAGCACTCTATTATATATTTGTTTGCTGAATATCATTTTACTTTTAACACCACCAGGCAATGCTCTTTACCCGAACCATAGGTGCCCAGCGCCAATTTAGAGAAGATTACATGCAAGGACCTGCACATGTTCATGCTCTTTTTAGTCTCTACATATTTTTCTGCCTATTTTAAAATGAAAATATATGTCATAGTTTGCCCAGCAACTGCACAGTGACAGGTTGTATTTGCACAATAAGAATAAATATAGATATAAAAAATTTCAATCAAAGAACATGCAAAAAGTTGAGGAGTGAAAAAAGTCTAAAAAATAAGAACAGCCCTTATGTTAAGTTTGTCTTACAGTAAGCTGTGCAGCGGGCCCTAAAAAAGAATTTAAATATCATTTTTATAAGGTATTATGAATCACCATCAGCTCTTCAGAGCACTTCTCCACATCATTTCCACTCCTGCAGAAGGAAGTAGACAATGTGTCTGTCCCAGTTCCCTCAGAAAATTACTGGCAAAACAGCTACACCACAAGGACATCTACATGTCAATCTCACCGCCAGGACTGAAGTTGTTTCTGTGCTGACTCATCTCAGTGCATGGCTGAGGGATGTAAATGAAGCTACTAATGCAGGCAGCAATATCTTGGAAATGTGTACCAACACACTATATCTACAATGTCAACATTCTTCATCCCATTCTAGAAGTTTTTTTCCACTGGCTTTCAGCAGAAGTTATTGATGTGACAGTTGATGCTAATTTCAGTATCAGCCATGAAAATTCAAAAATGGGAATCACAGAAAATTTCATAATAATAAAAAATGCATTTTATTTCTTTATTTGTCTTACACTTAGATAAAATACTAGAAACAATTAGTATGATATAAAGTCATTTTCATCATGTTAATCTATTCCAGGATCTAATTCAGTACAGCCATGCGGGTGAATACAAATATACACTTCTGTGTTAAACCATGCACGAGCGCCAGTCTGTTGACGGCTTAACAGAATCAAGCCTGTTTCCATGCAGGAGCAAACACAAAGTGATATTAAATGCCACAGTGTTTGTGAATGCTACTTTCTGAAGCAGGCTACACTTTAAACATCACCAGTCTGTGTTTACTAAACATTTAGTGTGATTCCCATTACCCTTGGCATTGACACATGGCAGGGTCACTTTAAGAGAAAGCTCATCTGACACCATAAACGATAGTTGCTTGTCTTACACTGCTCCTCATCAAACATTGCTTCTGCAACAAATTGCCATTTAAATCTGGGATTTAACAATGTTTGCAATTTCTGTCATAACCTGAATTCTGTCCAAAGCTGTACATGGATTCATTTTTTTTTTTAAATGATCAAATATGTTATATAAGAAGAACAATAAAAAGAAATCAATGATTATTTAAGGACAACTTTTCATTCAGTCTGTGCAAGAAAGATAGTATAACGGAACCTTTTGCAGAATGTTTAGCCCTTGGTCTGATTACTGAGTGATAGTCACACATGGACATCCAGGAAAAGGGTTTCCGGAACGGACAATTTCAATAACACCTTTGGTTTTGTAAAACCAGAGAAGAAAGAGGAGAAGAAAAGGATGCAAATCATAGACACATCAGCAGTGAACATACTGGGCAGCTGTGATGTTGAGTGTGTTGCAGCTGAGATGTAGGAGTGGGAAACTTTCTTCATCCATTACCTTTGCACGCATTTTACTTGACAGACCTGGACATTAAACCAGCTGTCATTGAAAGGCCGCTTCTCTAAACATTTGACCAAATATTCATTGATGCTTTGCTTTTTAGACTAGGTAAAAAAAAGCGTATGTAATGATTAACCTCAAACACACCTTCTGTAATTCTACAACTGTGTCTGAGATACTTTAGTGTTGATGCCACCAAACCCAATTGTCCACATCCTGTGCAGAGGAATGCATCCAGGGAGAGAGAGAGAGAATACAACTGGGATGACATTAAAATCTGGAGAAGCTGGAGTCACTTACTCGGATACCTGTAGTAGAAATCATTCTCTATGTCGATGGTTATATTTTCTTTGAGTTTATATTCAGGCCAGTGAGCGTCCACTTCCCAGTTGTAACGGACGAAGCAGCCAAAGAGGATGACCATGGCGATCTCCCACACAAAGCAGACGGCCGGCAGGCTCCACTTGATGTTGGTGCTTTTGGGCCCATCACAGTACGGCACAATGCAGTTCCCCATGTCAGTGCTGAGAGTGGAGCAGAGAGGAGTGCAGCACTGCAGCAGAGCAACCCTCTTAAAGCAGAGCAGAGGGAGGAGGAGGGGCTGGAGCAGCCTCCAGCAGCACACCTGAGCGCTGCTGAGAGCTGCTGAGAGCACTGTGAATTACATCAGGTAATCTAAGCTAAGTCACCAAGACTTGAAACTGTGATGTGAAAAAAGCTGTCTACTGATTTACCCCTTTTTATTTTTATTTCTAAACTCCAGAAAGTTAAAAACAATACAAAAACAAAAACCTACATTATTTTACACTAAATTATTTTACAAATAATCTCATGATTTACTGATGGACAGAAACTCCCTAACACTCACTATCACACACAGCTCAAGGGTACTCCAGACCAACCTACTGGTCTGGCATTCAAACCACTAGTCCACCACTACTGATGATGTTGTTATATATTTCAACATCTGCTATCAGACAGTTCCAGGAGATCCATTCCATTATCTGCCGCTTGTCCCAAACGGGGTCACGGGGGAGTGCTGGTGTCCAACCCAGCGCACACAGGGCGAGGGACGCACCCTGGACAGGCCGCCAGCCCATCGCAGGGAGGAGCGGGACGGGGACGGCACCTTGCTCAAGGGTACCTCAGGGCAACCCACTGGGAAGGGGTTCGAACCCCCGATCCACCCGATCATGTGGCCGACACCCTAACCACTAGGCCACCGCTGCCCCGCTCCAGGAGATGAGTCTTTTTAATCTTCAAAACATTGTCCCAAAGGTTCTGGGGGTAATCAATAAGTATTTTGACAAATGTGAGACAAGCTTCTAGCCAGCAGAGGTCTAGTGTTTAGGGACTAGACCCCAGGACCAGAAGGTCTTGGTCGGGAAATGTACAGAGGACAGACAAACAGTATGTCAGGAGAAGGATGTTGAGGATAGAGCTTCTCAGGCAAGAAGAGAAAAGAAAGGTCAAAAAGGAATTTGATGGATATGGCAAGAGAGAACATGCAGGTGGTCGGTGTGACAGAGGACAATGCAGAAGACAGGACAAAAGGATGATTTGTTGTGGCAACCTCCAATGAGAACAGCTGAAGGATGAAGGAGAAGAAGACTGAATGACTAAGGGATTACTATTTCACATTTTTTCCTTCAACAAACAACAGCACTATGCATAAGAATGCTCAGAGCACTGTGTAACAGAAAGCCCTGAAGTCTTATTGTCAAAAATGTTGCTGATGACAGTACTTGGCAAAAATCTTGTATTAAGCATTAAGTATGCTTGCTATAAAAAGTTACTCAAGGGCTTTAAGGCCTATATGACCATAAACTGTAGCATAATTAACTGTGAGCTTTGCACAGTGTTGTAATATAAAAGTAAGAAGAAAAGGTGCATTAATAGGGAAATTCTGGGATGGTGCTGATATATAATGTTCCTGGTGTACATATCTGCTGATACAGTTTAATAAAATGTTTAAACTGGGTTTACAGTCATTTTGATCAGCTTGGCTTATGTGCAAAAAATAGAAGTGCAGTAAAATAACATTTAATATACTATCCCAGCATTGTCTGAAGTACAAATCTGGAGTACAAATCTAGATGATAATTAATGTTCTTTCCGCAACAATCTAAATCAGTTTTTTTGTAAGTAAAGTAAAAAGTAAAAAGTGATAATAATAACAACAATAATAATAGCAAGCTAAAATAAAACATATATTATATATTACATATATAATAAAAAATGGTTAAACATATATATTACATATATAAATAAAAAATATGGTTATTGTTTGTTCTCAGTGAAATCTTGTACATATTTTTGCAATGTCACTATTGTTCTTTTTTTCTTGTGTGTGTGTAAAAGAGGGAAGTTATTAATATTTTAACAAGAAACCGCAGGCCCGCATCACACCAATAAGCGTGCAATGTTTGCTTAGCGCAAGGCAAGGTTATCGCTACAGTGCTGCATGACTGGTTTCAGTAGTTATGTATAAACTATTGTATAGACACACCACACAGACTGAAGAAGAACGTAGTGAAAAAGAAGAGAGACGAGATTGTGACCCTGAAATACACTAGGGTGTTTGTTCAGTACAAATAGATGACACAGGTCTCTTCTGATTACACAGGCCTAATAACCGAAGCCATCACCTGGAATTAATGCGCATTTGTGGCCACAACTCAGTTTAATAATGGGAGAGAAAGGAGCAGAGATGAGAGGGGAATAAGATTGAATAAGAGGAGGAATGAAAAGCACTTGTTGAATATCACGCTTAAAATGTATTATCAAAATTAGAATAATTTTCTTAAAGTGGACATATCCTTATGCTCGTTATTCTCATAGCTCTGGTGCAGCACTAAGTAATTAAACTTCAGCTTCACCTTCTTAAACTATATTCTTAAACTTCTTAAATAATAATTAGTATTTATTTTTTAAAACTTCTCCTTTTAACAGCAGCAGCATTCATAAATGTAATAATAAAAAACAACTAACAGGGCATTACTCTGGTTCCCCTATCTCTATCTGCAGTGCAAATCTCAGGGGGTAAAGTGGAACCTGTGCTTATCTTGCGATGGTCTTTTTGTTAATCGTGTTTAAGAGGGAGTTCCTCATATTTCACCCTCTTTATGACGAGGTAAATCTATACTACTGTTTACAGTTATTGGAAGTGGGCTGCCAGGAAATTCTTGTGTAGGGTTATATGCTATACCCCTGCTTACAGGAGATTAAAATGACAGGCACTGATAATGGCTGACACAGTTTTCCACAAAAAAAAGGATTAACTTCACTCAGCTGCAAGTTTATCACTTAGTTCTTTTTTCCACATAATTCAAAACTGCTGCTATTGGGATTGAAAATCAAGTACTTTTTGAAGAGAGAATCACTTGCTACTATGCATTGCGCTTTCTCATTAAATTGTTGCAGGCATGAGGCTTTTGATGAAACAAGAAGCATAATTTCAAAAGAAAAGCTTAGTTTATCTCATAGTTACAGCACTGAAAAGTATTAGGTGGAAGAAAACTAAAATGACTCTAATGGTGACAAAAGTGAAAAAGTGAAAGTGACAACCCTCGTCACAGCACAGCACAGCACACAGTGAACCACAACGAAATTGGACCTCTGCATTTAACCCATGCACACAATCACCGTGCAGCAGTGGGCAGCTATTGAAAGCGCCCGGGGAGCAGTGGCGGGGATGATACCTTGCTCAAAGGTACCTCAGGGCAACCTACTGGTGAGGGAATCGAACCCACAATCTTCCGATGCAGGGGTAACTCCCAAACCACCTACCCTACCTGCCTACCCTAATGGTGAACATACTGCTGAGGTGACCAGTGGCAACAACAAACTACGTGTGATTTTACTCCAGTGTATGTTTCCAAATGGTCACAGCACTAACACCACAATAACTTTATATCTTTAACACAATATGGCCACTGCTGCACGGTGCATGGGATAAATGCAGAGGTTCAATTTCGTCGTGGTTCACTGTGTGCTGTGCGGTGACCTCGCAATGACAAGAATAGTCACTTTCACAATGTACACATATGATCTAGGATCACAGTAGTTTACACATAAATATTTGCACCCTTGGTAAAACTTTAATTGTTTAAAAGTTTGAAAGTACTATAATATGATAAGTAAATTTAGAATAAAAAATGAGTTACAATTAAAATCACAGTTGTTGGCAAGCATAAAAACTTGAAAAATGAAAAAACTCGAACTGCCACAGTTGTTTTTCATTTTTCGTCTTAAAGATGCACTCTCAAAAAGTAAGGCTCCTAATTGTTTCCTGGCTGGATGTACTTATTTTGGAAAACTCTAGAACTTATATTTTATTTAAAAGGTTCAGTGAACTTTCAGAGGTTCTTCGCACATTTTCATTTACAAAAAGCCTCGGGCACTTCACACTCAGAGGAACACTGAATGCTTCTGCACTGAAATTAGAGCATAATGACAGTAGTACCTGTAGTGCACAGATTACACAGAAATACATTCCACATGCTGTTTGCTTTTATGTCTCTCTTTCTGAAGAATCCTTTGTTAACACTTTGCAATGAAAGAAATGAAAGTCAGACAACAGAAATCATTTCATTCTTGTACCTGTCATGTTAAAAGACATACAGTTCGGTACTTTTTTAAAGTCTCAAATTCCCTGGCCATAGTGCTTTTGACTGGGCTCAAGGTGAAGAATCAATCCCACAAGTGAAGGAGGGATCATAGCCTGTTGTCCTGGACAAGTCTTTAACTCAGAACTGGCTTCTTAACTGGATAAGCCAGTTTATTCCAGAAAGATTTCTGGAAAGTGAGTGACAAAGGCTGATTCAGATTCTTCACCCAGCATCAGATCATGTTTCGGCACCTTTATGATCAAGTAAACATAGACATGGGTGACTGGAACAAATACACTGTAATATTCTGGATCCTTTTAATCTTTAAGAGTGTGCAAGAGCAGAGTTGTCAGTAACCTACTGTGCATTACAGCATTTTCCAAAAGATCATTGTTCATTTTTTGGCAGTCTTATTCTCTAACAGTTAGATGTAGTCATCTATTTTAGGTAAAGTGGTCATGAAAGGCTGAGGCAACGTAAGCAGTCTTCTGCAGGTGAGACAGAAAGTCTTGGCAGGACGTTCTTGATGAAAGTGGTTTGCAGGAGCTTGTAGGAATTCCCGCATCTTCAAGCAGGTCTCCAAACTCTACTGCAGGCCATGATGTCTGTCCTGAAGGGCATTAACCATCACACTGACTATATAAAGAAAGAGTAGATTTACAATAACAAAGGGCCAGACTGGCATTTTTAAAGGGCTTGAAGAGAAATCAAGATGCAAATGTTTGATCTAATCTGAAATGTTAATTTAAGAATTTCTATTGAATCACCTCATGTATCTGAACAATCATAAAAAGAACAATGTGACAGTATTTTCAGGTTCATACAGTCAATCTACACTATATATAGTGGATAAGAGCACATCTTGAACACAGTGAGCAATCCAGACAGCAGTCCAAGCCATGCCTGCAGTTCAGCTCTCTCTGGCAACCGGCAACACCCTGGCAACTTCTGCCTTATACTCAGCATCAACTGACTGCACATCAATTAACACATAGACCATCACAAGAAGCACCCACAAGTGGACACTATCAATAACAGAAGTGCTCTGCAAAAGGCTATCAGTTTCATTCACTTCATGTCTACTTATGAATTTTATTTTATTAAACAGCCATTGAAGCATAAACACATTAACCAGGGAAGAAATATAAGAAACATACACTTATCATTCTATAAAACCATACCACACATCTCAAATGTTCATTTCCTGCATTCTAGTTTCCAAATTTTTGCCTAGTTCCTTTTTACACAACACCTTTACGAACAGCTACACACCCTTTCAGGCCCACGGAGCTAAATGTGTCTTCTCACAGTGGACAGTAGAACAGACACCCCTTTGGAATGACTTAATACTGTTTTTATATTTATCTTTTTGGTAATTATATATGTTTTCTGAACGATAAATAACTCACTTTGAATTTATGTTCTTAATGACCATTCAACTGGAAATTTCATTAAACCATAGGGTGGTGGCTGGCTTTTTATACCGCATCACAAATGATTTCGAAGACTTTTGTCTGTAATCATGTTGACATCTCACAAATGTTCCACTTTTCTTGTCTGTTTTCTGGCTCTTCATCCAAAAGTCACAATACATTTGTCAGAGTAGAGGTCGCCCCAGAGCTGCTATTCAAACTTCTCCAGCCTTCCTTAGAGGACCTTGTGCAGCAGCTTCACCATGTGGATGAAGGGAGTATTACTTGTTTCTCTTTCTTTAATATTTTATAGTTGCTTTCGTTCTCCATTTAGAAAAATTTTTCATATATAAGGACTTTGCAAGATTATTATGCAATCATTCACCCACATAAAAATACATACAGCCTTTCACATCATTATTCTATCCACCTTATTTGCAATGCAAATATGGTCATTTGGGATGGATCATTCCAAATCAAACCACTTTAAATGATTTTATCCACATCTAAATGGAAACTGACAATGTAATTCTGCAGAAAAGTTTAAAAAAATCAACAGGATTCCCTTGTAACTGTCTACAAACCAGTAAAAAGTAATGGTTAACAAGTGCAGGGGCTCCACTGGTGCAGTAAATAAAGACAGGCAGGATGTTTAGTGTTAATACTGGAGTTTTATCCAAAACTGTTATTTTTAAATCATCATTGGTTTTAAATAGACAAATGCACTCTCAAGATAGAATCCTTTAAAAAATGAATTGACATTTTTAGATGTTAGGTGCAAATGGATGTGAAGGAGCAATGTTTTACTTTTTTAATGTTTTATTATTATTTTTTATTTATTTTAAGTAAACCAAGCTGGATATGATCTCTGAGCAAATGAGGTCTTGACTAGTACACTGTCAAAGTCCTTTACCTCTACATCCTGTTAAAGGACAAATTCCTGAGCTGGTTATGCTGCTCATACATTCACAGCTCTGCTTGACAACAGCAGTCATGCGAGTATTATTATTATTATTATTTTTTTTTAATCAAAACCATGCATACTTTCCTAGGTTTATCCTGAGTGATCCATAAAGACACATCATTCATTTCTTAATACAAACACTTCTAAGTAAGGTGAGGTGAACAGAAAATACCCAGGCTTCATCCTTAAAGTGGTTCTTTGGTAAAGACTATACAGAGATGAAGTTATTTGTAGACAGTGCCCTGCAACAATGCTTCTTTCCTCCTGAAAAAAGAATTAATATAATAACAACTGCCTCATGTACAGCTGTATGGCTTTACGAGGTGATAAAGCAAACCAGTGAAAGTATGAAAATAATTAATTCAGTGTTCATTTAACCAGAATCTAAAATAATACCTATAATATACAGCAATTTAAAAAATAATATGGACAAATTTGTTGCTAACACTGGAAATAAGTAAATCACTGCATTGTAGTCATGTTTCAAACTGATTGGCTGATGTATCAAAGGTATCTTCACTTTATCAGTCACTCAGCCTTTTTAAAACTTGCCCCTGTGTATATTGCCATCTGCGTGCACCACATTGAACATGGACCAGAGATCGTGGAGGAGTTGTCTGAGGAACTTGGAAAGAAGAAGATATGTTAAAGGTAACAGCTTCAAGTTCACCTTCAAGCAGCTTCATGACCACAATTGCAAAAAGTATTAAGAAGCATAAGCTTCATGAGACTAAAGCAAACCTGCCAGGATATGGCTGCAAGAGGAGAGGCAACCCCAGGTTGACCAGAAGGACAGTGCAGATGGTCAACAAAGAGGCAAGGAAAAAATCCACACGCCCGACCCAAAGGCTGAACTCCAAGTTTAAGGTACACGATCTGATCACACTAGCTCTTGCCTGTCCCCAATGTCAGGAAGCTTGGCCACTCCGAGGTCATGGGTCCTTCAACAGTATTTAGGATTTGAAACATAAAATTAAAAGCACCCAGGAATGGCAGACTTAAAAATCTAAACTATTCATGGACTGAATGGCCATCCAAGAGCTTTGTTCTTGTCCTATTGAACGTCTATTAAAAGATCAGAAAATGCAAAAAGGAGGAAGTATCTTTCAAACCTAATACAGCTTGAGCACTTTGCTCAAAAAAGGGACCAAAATACCTGTATGCATATTCAGAAATATCTTTAAGAACAAGAGAGATTGCTTGATGGCAGTGATCAAAGAGGACCATTATATTTGTCCATGCCAGTTTAGTGTTTAATGTAGAATATTCGGCTAAACCAAATCAAAGGCAAAATCGGATTTGCAGTAAACATGAAATAAATGATGGATGTCATTTACGTCAGACACAGTTGTGGATTCTTATTTTCACCAAACATGATTTTGCTCATTACAGGCCATAAAACATTCTGTTGTCTGACAAAATATAATTTTATTCAGTGCGAGAGTCTGAGTTTTTTTTTTTTTTTTACTGCCAGGGTCACTACAACCATTCTTATCTATGACTGTATAGGCCTACAACACCCAGCTAGAACATTCAACTGCTACTAAAGTTATTAATAAACCTGTCAAGTGTGCTAAACTCAGAGCATACAAACATCTAGGACAGTAACAATGTAGGCAGGTTCATCCCGAGAAGGTCCTGGGGTACTGGGAGTGATTAACAGCCAGGGCAGTCTTGGTGTCTTGGTGTCTGTCTTTCATAGTCTAAAGGCATGTATGCCAGGAGGATAGAATATCCTCTATTTGCCATAGTTGTGACGGTGTGTGTTTCCACCCTCTGATGGACTGGCAACTCGTTTGGGCAGTTTGTCTGCCTTTTCCCCTCCAAGCACTGAACAAGCTTCCGCCCACCTAACCCTGGTTACAGTAATTAGCTGGCATAATTCATTAATAAGATAAAAGTCAAGCAACTTGGAATTCTCCCATCCTGTCCTGCGTCAGGGGCAGTACATTCTGTGTGTCTTACTGGTTCAAGTATTTCAAATGAATTAATGTATTGAACACCTCTTTGGAAAAGAACATTTGAAGAATAATGCTTGACAGTACTGTGTCTGAGATATATGAACGAATAAAAATACACAAACACACAAAGCTTTTAGTCATTTAACTCTTCAAAGGCTCCGTTCAGACAGAATGACACGTCACAAACACACCCATTACTTAATCCACTCAAACATCAAAGCAGCAAAAACTAACCCAGTTTGTATAGAAATGTAAAAAATAAAATCTAACAAATGTGTGAAAATGACCAATAGTTCGTGACCAAAAAGCCCGTTCTCTCCTCCCTCAGTCTTGCCGCAGCTCTTCAGTCTGCCGGCTCTCGGGCCGGAACTCGGTCAGCACGCGCTGCTGGAGCTCCGTGAACTCGCGCTCGCTGAAGGCGTATTTCTCCACGATGGCCTTCACTCCGGCCTCGTCGATGTTGTCGAAGTCCTCCCGGTTTTTAAACGGCAGATGTCCGGCCAGCTCACACAGCGCCACGTTAAAGGCGGACTCCTCTTTTGCCCCGAAGCAGGACGCTCTGGGCCACACGAGGACGCGCACGCCCCGCCGGAGGGCCGAGGGGGCGGACGCGGCGGACGGCGAGCGGCCACGGCTCATGAACACGTTGTGCGCGATGTTTCTGTCCACGAGCACGTCCGTGAGCCGACACACGGCGGCGGCGGTGCTCGCGGGGTCCTGGGCCTCGGTGTAGAACATGAAGCCGTTGGGGAAGCCTCGGAGACGGTAGAGACCCTGATCGGGAGCGAGGGGCTCGGCGGGCGCCCACTCCACCCTGAGCGGGTGGTCCAGGTAGTATCCGTGAAGGTGAAGGTGATTGACAGACGCAAAGGCACCCAGGCTGTTAAAGCCGACCCGATACCCAGGATCAGCGCTGAGAAACACCGACTCGATCCCAGCCTGCACGGCCGAGGGGATCAGTATCTGCGGGCGGCACCGAGCCGGCTCGGGCACCAGCAGGCTGTGTCCCAATTCCAGTGGGCTGACGTTGATGATCACCACACACGAAGGGCCGCTCGTTCCCTTTTGGGGGCAAGTCTCCGCGTTGCGCATCTCGAACAGCACCTCCTCAGGGTTTATTTTGTTGAAGTTGAACTGCTTGGGGTCGAAGCTCTGCCGGATGCTCACAATCTCTTGAGGTTTCCGCCTCTCGACGCCTCTCTTGATGTTGAGCTGAGCGACGTAGCCCGCCTCCCCGGGCAGGACCCTGGTCTCCAGCTCCCGGAGAGGGTATCTGAAGAGCCCGCGGTCCATCTTCTCCTGCCAGCCAGACCTGAGGGTCAGGTCAAACCGGGACAGGGTCCGACACGGCTTCCCGTCCGCCCGGCTCACGTTCAGCACGAAGTCGCCCCTGGTGTAGGTGAACACAGGAGCCTCCATGGCGGAGCAACAGACTTTATCAAGGCGGACAGCACAATAAAAACACTCACTCACATTAATGACTCTTCATATTCCACCGAGACAATGTACAAAAGCTGCGACTCTACCGGTAAACCGCAGCGCCACCTCCCCCTTCGCTTCACTTGTTTACTTCCAATCAGCACCTAGATGTCACGTCACGTCACGCCGCTCCGCTTCTCTGATTGGTCAGAGTTCAATCGGCGCGTTCCAATAAACGTCCTCGTTTTCTAAGCAGGCCTTCTGTCCAGTGGGTACAATACTGAGCGTCACTGCGGACGCGTCCCAAACCGTTACTACACTATGTAGCATATAGAAAATGACTCGTTTACTTCCAAAAATACACCAATAATAACTCGAACAGGTTTGGTTTTCCGGTCAAAGCAGATTTTCTCAGTTTAGCCAGATAACTTACGTCCAAAGTCTAGTCTGTCCCATAGCAAAAGAGCGGAGTTTGAACCCACTGGAGAATCCTCAAATCTAAGCCCATCTAGCTAAACTCAGAAATCCTGCTTTATTAAGAAATGCAGCCCCAGACCTTTCGGAACACTACATCCACAGATCCATTAATCAGAGTCCATCCGTTTGTAAAAACTGTAGAAATAAGAGGCTCTAGGCAGGCTAGTATCCAATAGGAACACAGCCCAGGTCTCCCACACGGAACTTCACGGCACTTTACGTCACTCGGATGAAACACGAGACCACGTGACTGCTGAGGGTTTTCAGGGCTCAGCGGATGTGTTCAGGGAACAAAAACCCAAAACAAATCAAATCTCCAGCTCCGCCCACACGCCACGTTTATTCATCTTTGAAAAAAACAGTTGTTGACTAACAATATAAAAACTGCATGGAACATGCAGGTTAGAAAAGTCATGAATAAAGGCACTGAGTGCAGAGTGCTGATAAATAAAAGTGTAAAAGCAGGAAAGTGTGGGACACGACTGTCATGGTGCTGTTTTATCGCCTAAACCCCCCCATTTAAGAAACAATTTCAATTATTTCCTTAAGACCTAAATACACGCCACATCACTCAAAATGAATGCTGCACTGGAATGCAAAAGTACAGTGCTTATCAATAATAAAGGAAAAGAAACAAACAAAAACTACACTCAGAGTATTGGAATGGTATGAATTAATAATGTGATCCCTACATGAGTGCTGCTTTTCATCAGGAATGTGACAAACTCCACAGCAGGAAGCAAATGTGCAGCTCACTTTCAGTGAGCAAAGGCTGCAGTATTTCCTCTCACAGTTCATGACTGATTCAAATAAACTACTGTGTCTCATGTAATCAATTACGAAATACAGTATGTGCTAAGCAATGGTGCTGCCCTCCTCCCTGCTCCTGGGATGAACCACTAACGTGGTTTATCGTGCATGCAATTCTAAAGATAAATACAGGGGCATCAGACATAGTAAAGGTATTGCAAGATGTCAATTTAAGACATGTACTGAAAGCACTGAAGGGATGATCTTCCAATTATAGTGCAGACTTCCCGTCTGCTTCCTCTTCAGCGCTCCTAATGAGCCCATATTCCAAAGCCAGGTCCAGGCAGCGCTGAGCTGCTCTGGAGGGGGGGGCTTGGCTGGCATCAGTTGTTTTAGCCAACACAGAGAGGATCTCCAACGCCTCACTCTCCATAAGCTTCTCAGCCAGAGTCCTCTCTGCCTGCATCAGGTTTAGAGTGATGACCACACCACGGTGACGTAGGTCCTGATTTTCACTCAGCAGCAGTGCCTGTAGGATCTCCAACCAATGACTGGTCTACAAACAGGATGATAAATAATATGAAATCTAGACTAGAAAGTAACAGACAAGTACAACAACAACAAAAAAAATGCTATAGTACAGCTTGCGTTATATTAGTTTCAAGTTTGCTCTTAATCATCATCATCTGGAGGAACATGGTCTAACCAATTTCAAGCCTCTCTTTATCGCTTAGACTTAAACAGGCTGTCTGAGCTAAAACACTTCTTTTAACTGGAACAGGCTCAAGTGAAACAGGATGTATAGGTGGATATTTGGAAGTCCTTTGGAAATTCTTTAAGGGAAAAGTGCAAACTTGCTGTCTTTGCAGCTCATTTTGCTACATAACCATTATTAAACGTTACTGTATGAAACATGGCATACATAGTAGAAATGTATTAGTGAGCAAGCATATTCTTATTACATGGGCCATTTTAAAACCCAGCTTCCTAAAAATCATTTTAGACTTGTTCCAATCAAAATTGACACATTCTGTCCTACTAAAATTGTGCACAACAAACAAGGCTTTGTACAAGATATGCTGAAATAACTCACCGTGCTAGGGATCCGTGCACACACCTCAGGCATTTCCCCAGTGAGCACTGCAAGAGTCCCTGCTGCAGCTTTTCTTAGCCTCTCATCATCCTCACCACTGTACAACACCAAGAGCTTCAAACGGTCGTTGTCTGTTGCCAGGTAAAGCTTCTGCACCTATGAGATCGGATAAACATCAAATTACATTAAAACCACATACTTCAAAAGACAAGAGGAAGGACACAATGCAAGGACTTGAGTTACACATCATCTTACTTTTTAAAATCCTGTACACATTTGGAACTTACCTCAGGACTTAAGATCAAGTTACACATGCATTCAGTGGCAGCTGCTCGCACTAAGTCATGCTCCTCAAACATGTACCCCTCCACTTTAGGCACTGCTTTCTCCTTAATGATCTTCTGTCTGGAAGCCAAAAATTAGGTTTAAAATAAATGGTAAACTTTCTTCTTCTGAGTTTGAATATGGCTCAAGATTGCTTGCATGCACTGAGTTGGGATAACCTGAGTCGGTCACTGATGCCAGCCAAGTTGGTGAGGGCCATCAGAGCCTCAAAGTTCTGGAGGAGAGAGCAGTCCAGAGCCAAGAGACTAACAAGAGGACGCACCACCTCATAAACCTGCATGTACGCAGGAGAAAAAAACAACATATCACAATTAAAGGCCACACCTATATGAACGAGAGGGTGCTTCAAGTAAAAAGTGAAAGTAAAATGGACAATTTGTGATTGTGAGCACAGCACTCAGTGAACCACTGGAAAATGCATTACATTTACAGCATTTAGCAGACACTTTTATCCAGAGCGACTTTTATCAGTGCTTCATCTCCACGACTGTTCTTCATTCTAGTAACCTGCTAAAATCAGCAACTGCTGATTAGCTTTTTCCCCAGCCAAGTTTCAAACTTTTAAAGCCTGTGTATGACTGAGGCAAAAGAAGTTATTGGACCAGATTTTAGAGAAAAGCCAAAAGGTGATTTTTCCTTTAATGGAAGAGAAGAAAGTGTAGAACAGTGCAAGTTTATAGAGCTAGATAGAGCTTACTCCCTTAAGCATTCCTTGAACAGGTGCATCTTCAGACAATGCTTGCAGGGTGCTAGGAATTCAGCAGTTCTGACCACAAGGGGAAGTTCATTCCACCACTGAGGGGCAGGACTGAGAAAGGTATCGATGCATGTCTTCTATGCATTTAACCAATACATACCGTGCAGCAGTAATCAGGACAGTACCTTGCTCAAGGGGTACCTCAGAGAAACCTATAGGTCCTGGATAAAATCCCATGACCTTCTGATCCTGGGGCCTAGTCCCCAACCACTTACATGAAAGGATAATTTACAGGATATTATCTCCATAGTTATTTTCAGTTGGCAGTTAGAGGAAACAAGTTAATAGGTCTTGTCTCACCCTTTCTCCAGGAAAGGCAATCTCAGGGTTTGAGGTAATAGTGATCTTAGCCAGTGCTTGTGCTGCTTTGATCTTGCCCACATCTGTGCTCTCGGATACCAGGGGTAACAAAGCCTGTGATTGTATTAAATATTAATATGAATACTACTAGCACCATTTAAATAATATGAACTAAGTACAGTAACTACATTAAACAGTGTTTTTTTGTCGTCTTACTTTTCCTCCTCCTTGTGCTACTACCATTCCTCGATCCTCCTGACGTTCCACCAGAGCTAGGAACACCCTGTCAGAGAGAAGAAAAAAAAAGAAAAGAAAAGAAAAACAGAAATTTTAAACTAGATGAGGGTAAAAATGTGGTGGGAGAATGGAAAAACTGGTCACTATCAACAACACAAACCTGGCAATGCATTCTCTGCAAGTCTCAGTGAGAGCAGGGCTTTCCTGTTTAACCATACACACCAGGGCTGATACCACTCCTGCCTCCAAGAGTTTAACCAAACGCTTCTCCACAAAAGGTTGAGCATCCTACTCATAAAAACAGTGATTTTATTAGCTTTTCAGTATTTACAGTTCCAGGGGTGACAGCTCTTGCTTATTCTATGATTTATACTCCTTGGAGACTAGTGTATTGTTAACCAGAAATACCTTTGGATGCTCCTCAGGTACATGCTGTTTGGCATATTTGGCTAATTCCACCAACTGTGGATCTGGTTTCTCAACATCATAACTGTTGGTACAGTTAACCAAAGTGGATCCAATGGCAAACAACACTGTCTTGTCCTCAGACTGCAGAAAGAGTAAAGAATGAATAAATGAACGAGACAAAATGAAGTGGGCTAAGAATTTCCAATCAACATAATTTTGAGATTTATAAGCTATAACGTCCCCATTACTGTAACATTACAAAGGCATCATACTCTCAAATAAACATGCAGAAAGGGCTGCTCCAGTGCACTGATCCATCTGCAAAATAGTGGTTTGTTCTCTTAGCAAAAGCAAAGTGAGTGAAAGTGACCATTTGTCATTGTGAAGCACAGCGAAACACAGTGAAATGCATTCTCTGAATTTAACCTATAAACACATGCAGCAGGGGGCAGCTATTTCCAGCACCCAGGAAGCAGTAATGGGGACGGTACCTTGCTTAAGTCTACCTCAGGTCAGCCTACCAATCTGGGATTCGAACCCACGACCTTCCGATCCCTAACCACTAGGCTAGGCCTCTACCACTACCAAAGCCTCTTAAGGAATCTTGTAACACCAATGAGGAGTCAGATGATTTTCTGTATATATATGAACAACATCTGACATCCCTAATTGGTGTACACACACACACACACACACACATACATTTTATATAGATTATAAAATAATTTTTTTTAATTCAGAAACATTGCATGTAATCTCTGAATATAATTTGAAGATGGTAGAAGCTCAGCTGTGATGGCCTTGTTTTATTATCCATCTTCTCATTTTAATCATACAGAAAGTCTATGAGAAACTTAAGAAAAAAAGCTTAAACAAACCATCTTTTTAACAACCCTCATTTTTCTGTTATATAACATCAATCTCTTTGCGCAATTCTGAATTTAGGGCTGGCTGTCCTAACACAGAACAAGTTTAGTCCTAGATTTAAGTGCCTCTGGGATTAATGTTAAAAAAGGTTCTCTGTGTTAATTGCAACAGTACCCTGGCCAGATGAAACATGGCCTGAAGGGCATTCTTATCGTCCACCAAGTCCTCCTTCACATCAGCATCAAAGGTGAGATAGGCCAGGCCTTCAATAGCCCAGCGTCGGGAGTTTGGGGGAAGAGAGTCATTACATAGCCACCTGCAGAAAAAAAAAAAGACACACATGGCAGAATATGAACTCTGTAAATTACACACATAACTTGAAAATAAGCCTGAATTTTTGTTGTTACAAGGGTATTTAAATGCTAAGATGGAATAAAAGTTAAAAGCAATTATAGCAAGTTATAATTAAACTAGAAAATGTGAAATATTCTGCTCATTGAACTGTTAACACAACCTGTTCAATTTTTTTTTTCATTTTAGATTTCTCTCTGCAACAGGTTACCAGACAGCATGGATACTTTCCAATGCAATGATTTGACAAAACCTGTCCACTAACCACAAATTATTACATCTACATGTGACCAAAAACAAGCTGTTATCAAGTGATTGCACAACAGGCAAATTGGATGCAATCTGAGAGTGACTACATATAATTAACAGCTTCCATTCTTCTTGTCTTTTTAGTTTTCTATTTTATCATTATCGTCATTGTGAAAGCTAGTAGCCACTGGCTAATGGAAACAACTTGTCGCAAAACAAACAAAAAAACAAACAAAAACAAAAATCAGGTTGCCAACTTGAATGTTTTGTGTAATCCAGTGAGGCTTCCCTGTCCCAGGATGATTGTGGGTTAATGATGAACATTGCAAGCCCAACCATGTGTACTGAAATAAATATTTATTACCTTTGCTAGAGATCTGCAGCTTTTTATACTGTTTTATAATGTTTAACATGAAAACTAGTATGTTTCTTAAACTTCTATTCCAGTTTTCCTACTAATCTTATGTAATGAAATCAGACGCAATTAGCATAATAATTTTTATATTTTGCATCAATGCATTTAATTAATATGAAGAACTGATTTATTTTTAATTGTGCATAAAGTTTATGTATATATAATTATGTATAAAAGTAATACAATATTTTTCTGTATTCATTTCCACTTTAAAATGTATTGGTTTGGAGTTACAAATGCAATTTTTAGTTAAGAAGTGTAATTCTGAAGTAGAGATATGCACTACAAATATTAAATAAACGATTCGTTTTCGCTTCCAACAAGTCAAACAATATTGGCCACTTTACCCAGAGCTGTTACTAAACACTATGTGTTGGTATAACATACTAAGTAAAACATACTTTCTGCATTGTTTAGCAAGTTTGAGTGTTGACCCCTCAGCAAACTGCTTCATGCTGAAATCTGTGCCTCCAGCTGAGCCAAGTTTACACAACCCCTGAAAAACGACAGAAAAAAAAGAAAAAAAGCTGAACATGTTGAATGTAAGAATGTTTAGTAAAGGTAATATTTTGTATACTTAATTTTCAACCTATAGACAATGAATGCCATTAAATGTGAAATGCTAGAGAAGAAGAATCCGTTTACAACCTTTACAGTATTACTCACCACAAGAGCTCGGACTCTTATCTGTTCATTTTCACTTTTCTTATAAAGGTCCTTCAACAGTGCCACTCCATTAGCTGTGATGAAGGAGGCTCTCTTGGCCTTGCCTGCAGCATGGATGAGTGTCTCTACTGCTACCTGCTGGTGGATGATGTTTTCAGAGGCGCAAAGAGAAATTACAGCATCCATGATGCCAGATAATTCCAGGGTGCGGTTGCCCACATCACTGGGTCCCTGGAGCAGGACTGAAACTGTCTGTATTGCATGCAGTTTACTCTCCAAGCCAGGGCCCCCAAAGTGATGCCTGCAAAGAACAGATTAAATTACTCTTAATAACAATCGGCCATAGGGAAGAGAGAAGGCAGCTGTAGTTAGTGATTAAGCTGCTTCAGTTTGGGAATTTCACTTAAGATCAATTATAATAACAGCTGATGAAATATACTGTTTTTGGCTCTTTTCCCCACAAAAAAAAAAAAACTTGCAAAAGAAATGTTTTCCCCCACTTTTAAACTATTTAAATTGGCACATGTCACAAGGACATGAAAAATCTCTTGCTGACTTTTTTTTTTCCCACAGGTCACAATACAATACAAAAACTAAAGCTCATCACAACAACAACAAAAATACTCACTGGACATAACCTTCACACAACTTGTTAAAGTTTTCTCTTTCTTTGTCGCTCTTAAGATCATCATAGAGCTTATTGAGGAGCACAGAGCAACTCATAGGAGTGTTGTCAGTTAGAACCAGCCCATGCATGATCTCTGGAACTGTACCAGCCACTTCCAGAATCTTCTTCAGCCCTGTGGGAACAGGCAACATTTAATAGATTAGACACAGGAGCAACATTCTGGAATAAATGTTCCTGAAAAGGAAAACATAGCTTATAATTTATTGAATATGCCAGCAATGTAAAGGCTTCTGAAAGTAGGTAAGAGGAGTTGTAGTGGTCCACACCATTGTCAATGACCCACAAGGTGAGGGAGTTGTCTGGGTTTTTCTGAGACTTCCTAGGCACCTGTTTTACGAGCAGATTAATGGCACTGTCACGTCCTGGTCCAGACACATGTGATGAGGGAAGCATGTCAATAAGATGTCGCAGCATGGAGCGCAGCTCACGTGAAGGCTCTACGTCAAAAGCACAGGAAAACAAAATTTTCACACAAACCTTTACACACACTATGGACAGCAGAGTTTCAGATACAACAGGGTAAAATGAGTATTATTACTGCAAAGCAAACCTGCACAGCATTTGTAAAGTACAGTGATGTCATTGTGAAGCATAATGAGCACATAGCAAACCACAACTTCATGCTTCTCTACATTTAATCCATACACACAGCACAACAACTAGCAGCCTTACATCTAGCACCTGGGGAGCAGAATTGGGGAGAGTACCTTGCTCAGGGGTACCTCAGGGTAGCCTACCGCTTTTATGCCGAGGTATAAAACACAGGATAAAGAGAACTGCCTATTACTTCTTTCTAAATGTTTTGATAACTAATTTCAATACATCACTGAGAAAGGCACTTGTTCTTTGTTTAATTTGGGTATAATATTTGACAATGTTTTCATAATTACAAATCCTATCAATTGGGTCTCATATCCATTTCTCATGAGAAGACACTCACCTGGAAGTATAGCCTCATCTTTCCCTCTCACATCCTTTTTCATGCCTTCAGTGAGAGCTTCAAACATCACTTGAAGCAGGTGACAGGCAGACAGGGATACGGTAGAGTTCCCCGAGCCCATCACTCCACACAACCTGTCCATGCCCAATTCATTCACTATGGCCATTGTCTATATGAAAGCAAAGATGAGGAGATAAATGACAGTTAATAGGGCAAGATGAGGTAAATAAAAGCTAAGAAAAATGATCTGTCATCTCACATTTATCTTTTGATCTCAAACCCAAATGTCTTGAGTGCAAAGTTAAAATGAAAGAAT
Source organism: Hepsetus odoe (assembly GCA_017165825.1). NCBI lineage: Eukaryota > Metazoa > Chordata > Actinopteri > Characiformes > Hepsetidae > Hepsetus > Hepsetus odoe. The sequence continues at coordinate 17,476,558 of CM029372.1, read as the reverse complement.
TGGTCATGCTGTTCCAGTACTTAAAGAGAGGACTGTAGCTCTGGATTAAAATATCACAAACTGTTTTACTCTTGACTGGTGTCCTGTGCACAGCCCAACTAGTGTCCTGAGTGCAGAGAGGGCAAGGTCTTCCTGCTGAGACTCCAGCAGCCTCTGGAGAAGCTTTACACCATCATTTCTGAAGATCTGCTCAGCTCCTGCATCTTCACGAGACAGCACTACCAGGTTTTGAGCTGCCTAGGCAAAAGAAGGGGGGTTTTACACAACGGGGAGGTACTATGACAGTTTTTAGGACAGCCTTAGATATTTGAGTACCTTCTGTCTATCTGAAGCCTGGGCAGAACTATCCAACAGGAGTTTAAACATCTGCTGAACTCGTGAATCTGTGGATGAGAGCTGTACAGCCTGGAAGAATAAGAATACATAACATTTAATAACCATAAGCATTCAACAAATGCCTTTATGCTATTTTTGGTGCCATCATCATTCTGTTTGTGTCTATCATAAAAAGGACCTTTGCATTATCTTCAGTCATTGCCCGCAATGTAACTTTTACAAATCAGCTTGTGTATGTGTTCTACAAATTATGCAAATGTCAACCAATTCTACACTATTACTGCAATTAACAGCTATCTAAATCAAGTTTTAAAATTGATTAAAAAACAAATGACAAACATTAATTGACTACCTTCACATCAGCTAACACACCTTCTGCTGGATTTGAGCGCCTAATTGTCTGAGCAACTCTTGAAAAGCCTTATTCTTGGGCTCCAGTTGTGCACATTTCTGGGCATCCAGGAAAGCCTGATCCAGCCGGCCAAGCTTATGCAAAGCCTGAGCCCTGCGGAACCGGGCCTTGATGTCCCCTTGGTCTGTATCAAGAGCTATGGAAGAAAAAAGAAAAAAAGAAAGAAAGAAAAAAAAAAAACGTTTACTAACTTGGGTATCTTGCTGTACATCCAAAATATGCAAAAGCAATGCTGTATTTATAATTACTGCAGATACTCAGGATCAACTGGACTCTACCTTTGGTGGCATCTTCCTCAGCCTTGCTGTACTCCTCCAGCTTGAGAAAGCAGGCAGAACGGTTGCGATAGAGCACAGCATTTTCTGTCTCACACTCGCTCACTTTCAGAGCTTTGGTGTAGCAGCTGAGGGCTCCTTGGACATCCCCACTTTTAAAGAACTTATTCCCCTCTTCTCTCAGAGCTGAGAGGTCCTGGCTCATCTAACAATGAAGGAACAGCACACACATTAATACTACTAAATATAAGTCCCAGTCTGCCTCAGCATATGATAGCTGGTACATTCCAGTGGTTCCCAGCACTGGTCATGGAGTAACCCTGCTCTGCACGCTTGGTTTGATTTCCTTGATCCGACTGCCTAACTATCAAGCTCTTTTTATAGATGTGTGTGCACTGCTGGAGAAAAACAAACTTATTTACCATCAAGTGATAAAGGGGTCTAAACTGTGGTCTGGCTACTTTAATGTTGGCAAACAGATTAAAAGCAGTAGCTGGGGATTTCACAAAGCAGGATTACTCCGTTTAGCTAGATAACCTAAACAAAGTTGAGGATCGCTTAACAGAAATGTCCCTCAGCTCTCTTCCTGTTGGACAGAACTGACTTTGGACTTCACTTTATCTGTGTGTGTGTGTGTAACAGCATTAAGAGACTGTAGTATACTGTATACCATAGCGTCACTTCATTCATCCTACCTTTCTCTCTCTGTGTGTGTGTGTGTGTGTGTGTGTGTGTGTGTGTGTGTGTGTGTGTGTGTGTGTGTGTGTGTGTGTGTGTGTGTGTCTGTGTAACAGCATTAAGAGACTGTAGTATACTGTATAACATAGCGTCACTTCATTCATCCTACCTTTCTCTGTGTGTGTTGCTTTCTGCGAAGAAAGACCTCCGCTACAACAACCTCCCAGTGATACCTTTGATAAAGTAATAAAAAACGGCTCCTAAAGCACAGTATATTTTAGTTGTGGCAACTGTTTCTCGGCGTTTTTCTGGAGCACTCCGTTTATCTGTGAGGGTGCACAATGATGACGCGAGCGCTTAGCCCCGCCCCTCTTCTGCGGACGCTTTTACCGTAAAAGGGCAACGCTGCATCTGCTGCGCTCAACTCCCTGAACACAGGACTCACATACATCCATCATCTTAGAAACCGAGAAAAGAGGATTGGGAGTCTGTAAGGCTTAAAGCTAAAGGGGTAATTATGCAATGTATGTGTGTAAACTTATAATATCTGATCTAATAATTAAGATAAAAGCCTTTTGATCAGAGGTAGATAAAAAATAATGGGTGTAAATATGGTTTATAAATCAGGGTGTAGATGTTACTATTACTTATACAGTACTGTGCAAAAGTTTTAGGCAGGTGTGGAAAAATGCTGTAAACAAAGAATGCTTTCAGAAATATAAATATAATTGTTTATATTTATCAATTTACAAAATGCAAAGTGAGCGAACAAAAGAGAAATCTAAATCAAATCAATATTTGGTGTTACTACCTTTTGCCTTCAAACCAGCATCAGTTCTTCTGTGTACACTTGCACAAAGTCAGGGATTCTGTAGGATTATAGTCGGTGTATGATCAACCAGTTTTACCAAACAAGTGCTGATGATCATCAGTGTCACACGGAGGTTGAAACACAGTCATGTTTGGAACAACCTACCAGCCGAGTTCCTTCAAAAACTGTGTGCAGGTGTACCTAGAAGAATTGATGCTGTTTTGAAGGCAAAGGGTGGTCACGCCAAATATTGATTTGATTTAGATTTCTCTTTTGTTCATTCACTGCATTTTGTTGATTGATGAAAATAAATGATTAACACTTCCATTTCTGAAAGCATTCTGTTTACAGCATTTTTTCACACCTGCCTAAAACTTTTGCAAAGTACTGTATAATATAGAATAATAGAAATATTTAGATGTATTTTTCCTTCAGAATTATGTTAAATATTCTTGATCATCATCATGAAAACTGTTCCTACTCTTTTAAAAACATGTGGTCAATGATCCACAGAGAAAAGCTGATTTATGTTGCTGTGTTTAAAACTTTCTGACTGGCCAAAAGTAGTTTTTGTGTAGGCTTTAAGTTGGGTTACACTTCATTTAAATAGGGCCTGAAGGTAAAATCTCAGCATGTTTTTCTGTGTAGATCTGAACATTTCTTTCTGACCTGGCAGTGCTGTGGCTGGTTGCTCTGAGGAGGGAGCAGGCCTGTCTGAGTGGGAGCTGAGCAGCCTGTCCTCAAGCTGTTGCTCTGAGACCCCACAGCTGAAACATGAGCAGTGGAAATGAGAGGCTGAATGGAAAGGAACAATGCAGAACTTCTCCTTGTGTCATTCTGTCCCACTTAGCAGCAGAGAACTGGGGCTGCAAGACAGGTGGTATTATTAGTTCCTGCTCCGATATAAAAGCCTTCAGTGGTTGTGCAGTAGGATCTAAACTTCACAACAGCCCAAGAACATTGATGAATTTGGAAATTCAAGTGGAAGTGACTATTTGCCAGTATGAAGCACACAGTGAACCACAACGAAATGCTTCCTCTGCATTTCACCCATACACATGTGCAGCTATTTAAGGGACCCAGGGAACAGTACCTTGCTCAAGGGTACCTCAGGGCAACCTTCTGGTTTGGGATTCAAACCCACAACCTTGTGATCCTGAAGCCAACTCCCTAACCACTAGACCACCGCTACCCCAAAACTGCCCACTGAGAGTCTGCTCATCAGCCAGTAGCCTATGTTATTAAACAAGTTAATTTACTTTCTTTGCAGTGAGGGTTTATTTTAATGCTGCATCTTCAATATACTTTTATTTGTTCAGCCACCCTTTAAATGGGACATCTGGCAGTTACACATCACAACTCATCTACTGCTTCTACTGCATCTTTTACTCAGCCATGTCCTCCTGAGCTTGACTTCAATTCATTCAGTTATAGGCAAATGGAGTTCTCCAGCTCTCCATTTGCCTAAAACTACATTGTAAACTGCGTTGGTAAAAAGTATCTGGGAAGTGTAAACGTGCCAGGCTTTTGTGTTTAATCTTACGTTTCTTATCAATAACTCCTTCATTGGATATGGGTACATTTTACGAGCACCTTTCTAAGGGAAAGGGGACAGCGCTTCAGTTCAGGCTGCCTAGCTTTATGGCTGTGGTTCAAAAATGCAATAGACCAATAAAAATGCATTGGCCAATCGAGAGCATTCGGCAGATTCGGTCTTTTAATGTCTGTGAGGAGATAAATAGTGCAACACTGATTATCTTATGATGGGGCAGCGGTGGCCTAGTGGTTGGGGCATTGGCTGGAGGATCAGGGGTTCGAACCCCTTCCCAGTGGGTTGCCCTAAGGTACCCTTGAGCAAGGTGCCGTCCCCGTCTCGCTCCTCCCTGCGATGGACTGGCGACCTGTCCAGGGTGTGTCCCCCCGTCCTCGCCCTGTGTGCGCTGGGTTGGACTCCAGCACTCCCCTGTGACCCCGTTTGGGACAAGCGGCAGAAAATGACTGACTAATTATCTTATCTTCCCAGTGATACAAATGTGAAACTTTATTGTGAGAATTGTTTTATCAGTTGGGACAGCGGTGGCCTAGTGGTGAGGGAGTTGGCCACAGGCTCAGAAGATTGTGGGTTCAAACCCCTTATCAGTAGCTTGCCCTGAGGTACCTTTGAGCAAGGTACTGTCCCTGTCACTACTCCCCAGGCACTTTCATAGGTGCCCACTGCTGTGCGGTGTTTGCATGGGTTAAATGCAGAGGTCCAATTTCATTGTGGTTCAGTGTGCTGTGCTGTGACCTCGCAATGACAAGAATAGTCTCGTTCATGTACAGATCATCATGCATTATTGATCAATGAGGGACCATCATGATGTCTTTAAGTACATCTTTTATATTACTTGTCAGCTGTTGTATTGATATTTATTTTCTTTATTCATATTACTCACATATCATCTGCAATACTTCTGACTCAGTGAGCTGTTCCTGTAAATAACATATCTGTCAGACCAATCAGCTGTGAGCATTTGCCCTCTTTATGTTCACTGCGTGCCTATAAAGAAAGAGAGTCTTTAGGAAATAGGAAAGCATGTTTTGAATGTAGTGGAGCGTGTAGAAAAGAGAAAAGGAAGGAAACCTTAATCCTTTAAGGGTTCGTCAAAATCGATCACACAGTTAAATCGGATAGTTTAGCGGCAGAATTGTTAAATAGTGAAATCAACATCATACAGTGCATGGAAGCACTCTTTACACGCCGGACACATGGTGGTCTCTTCTCGGTGGTGAAGCTGGGCTCCCGCTCTCTCTCTCAGCGCGGTCACATGGCGCCTCTTCTTCCCGTCATGCCCCTCCGTCTCCCGGCTCTCCGCCCGCAGCGCTGCAGGAGCAGGGCGCTGTTTCTCCCCGGATCTTTCTGGGCTGCTTCCCGTAGTGGCGCTGGTGTGTCCTCCGGTGAATGAGCTCAATAACGACCACTCCTCGTTGCTAAACGGTGCGCGCCTGGAAGATAAAGCGGCGTTGGGCTCGGACTCCGCTGTGTGAATTAGCCGCTCGGCTAGGGATTATCGGAGGCTAGCGCGCTAACGGGCAACGGCGCCCAGCGCTTGTGCGGAAGGGAACGGACTTTCAGCCTGAAAGCTGCGGGAGGCGACGCGGAATTATCGCGGAAAGAATGGCCGAAGCGGGTTTTGTCGGGACTAGTTAGATGACGGTACGACTGTCTGTTAAAGACACATGTTGTTCATCCGCAGGTCGGCGAGACTAGCTCTGAGGCTAAAGCTTCGCTTTGCTGCTGTTGCTTAGTTACGCTCTCAGAGCCGAAAGAAAGCAAAAGCTGCTTGTTTTTGCCTTTAATTTGAACACCAGGCATTTAACCCGAGCGTGTACTGTGTGCTGCTTTTAAACTCTACTGACTAATTTTCACCCACATCTCTGTCTGCCAGTTATTTACACACTCGCCTCAGGCCTCCTCCGTATTCTTGTAGAACCAACTTTTTGTTTACCCTGTTCACTGTCTGCACACAATCCTCATCGCATAGCAGCTCCACACCGCAGCAGTTATAATCCCACTTAAAGTGTTTGTCTTTTTCCACAGGGTTGTGCTCTGACTCCGGTAGTCCTGATGCTGGAGAAAGGGCATTGCTGTTGGAGAACGTTTGGGGGAGAATCCTCCATTAATCTGCGCAGGGGCTCAGCTTTAACCTGGAGGATCGCGTTAGTGGAGGATCATTCTTCTAGGTGTCCTTGATCTTGACCTGTATTGCTTGTTAACTGCATGTAGCTGGCCAGAGTTGTATTTAACATTTCTAATGCAAGACAAGGCAGCTTGTCCCCCTGTTTACAACTAACCAGGCCAATTTGAGTGTTTGAATATTAATCCCCAATCCCTCCTGGGCACGGCTAAGTCAGTGACAGGCACTGAGCCGAGAAGATTAAGCTCCTATTAGATTTAAGAGAGAGCGAGAGGAGGAACACCTGCTTAGCTGAACAGCCAAATCCAGGCCACTTTGCTCATATATTCTCTGACTGCATAGAAGACACTGTTTCCTCTGTGTTTTTTTTTCCGTCCACAGAAAAGAGGCAATCATTGCTTGTTTTCATCGTCTTTAGTATAGGAGAGACAGTGTTTAGTTTTTATACTGTGACCTCGAGAGCATAGTGGCTTTCAGGGTAAGCTAGTAGCTCCCTTCAGCAAAAAACGAGGCTAAAGAAAGAGGGAATGTGATGAGCCAAGTCTTTCTCATTCAGCCTTCGCCTCTGAACAGCTCTGTAGAACACTATGTTGACTGTGATGGCTTTGTCTCTTAAGCCAACTTGGAGAGGCAATCTTGGGCATATGAAGGACTAATCTTAGCCTTGTGAATCAAAAAGAACACACACGCAAACACTTACACACAGAATGCTGCAGGAACAGTAGGCTCCCTGTCTGGGCTCCCACTGTTTGGGACCTGAGCTGTTCTTTTTTTTTTTTTTTTTTTCTTTCCCCCCCTCTTTCTGTCCCCATGGATTTGGATGCTTGAGGACAAGGGCCACTTTGATGAAGCAGGGCTTGGTGCTTTGGTTGTTGATGGTTTGCTGTTCCGTTCTGGTTGATCTTCCTCTGTGCTGTTCGCCCACAGTCCACTGTGCTGGAGACTGGAGCTCTATGGCACTTCAGGGGTGGACATGAAACACTGCTGACAAAGCCTGGCCCCTGGACTTTCTGGGGCTTCTAAGGATTTACGATTAACACCTTTTTCATCAAGTTGTGGACTGCTGCTTTTCCTCTTCAGCCCTTGCAGTGCTCTTTGACTAAAAGAACAGGATGAAGTTGAAAAAGCAGGTGACTGTGTGTGGCGGGGCCATATTCTGTGTGGCCGTCTTCTCTCTCTATTTAATGCTGGATCGTGTCCAGCACGACCCAGCCAGGAGGCAGAATGGGGGGAACTTTCCAAGGGTAAGGGTGCTTAAGCATATTAAACATTTTCCCATTTTATTTTCATTCCTGAAAATTGTATTTTGCAGTGGTGTTTGCATATGTTTTCAAGTTGTTTTTTCTAAAGCCTTTGGGGTTTTTCAGATAAATGTTTTAAGTCCTGCAATCAGTTTGCTATGTGACAGCAACTAGTATAAGCTCTGAGGAGCTTGTTGTTCATTGTCAATCCCAAAAAAAGGTTTTTCAAATAGGCTTCACTGTGTAGATTGTGTTGTAAATTGTAAGAAGTGGACTGTAAAATGGCATGTTATTATGAAAAAGCCATTAGTGATCATTGTTATCAGTAATCTCTGTGATGCTGCAGAGATACATGCCAGTTTTGCAGTCCTGACTGTCCCATAGAGCACCCAGCTGGTCTTTTGTAGGAGTGGTGTGGTAGATTACGCATCCCTTCCCCTACCTTCCTTCCTCTCCATTTCAGAGCCAGATTTCGGTATTGCAGAACCGTATTGAGCAGCTGGAGCAGCTCCTGGAGGAGAACCATCAGATCATCAGCCACATTAAAGACTCTGTACTGGAGCTCACAGACACAGGTGCTGTCTCCCCAAGTGGCCACCTACCCTTCCGCAGTGCCAATGGTTCCTGGGTGCTGCCCTTTGATGGTAGACCCACCTTTCTCTCTGTGAAGCCCCAAGATTGCCAGTTTGCACTAGGCCGCCGTGGACAAACTGACCTACAGGTGAGTGTGTGAGTACATTAATGTTTGGCCCCCCAGGTAGGGTATTTGCTACAGTTCTACGAAGTATCATTTTCAACTATATAAAATGGGCTTGAAGACTTAAAGGCTTCTTTAGTAGCGAAACCGTGTAAGCACTTGCCCTATCATTAGGAGATTGTAAGCTTGATCCTTAGTGATTTTCTCTAGGCATGGCTAAACCCAGCTGGTAAAAACTGTATGATGTTTCATTTAATTAGCACTGCCAAATACTAAATATAAATGGCAAAATAAGCAAATACTTTGATATTAGTTATTCTATAGCTGTTCTGCAAAATGTGTTCAGGCGAATGCACCTTGAATGCACAAGGTGTATTGAGTCTTATTTCAATTAAATTTAAACACAACAAATAACAGGCTCTCTGTAAGGTAGAGGAAATGAGAGCGATGCTTATTTAATGTTTGTTTTACTGTATGTTTACATAGTTCACTTTTTTTGGATCAAGATGGCGGGTACACCTTGTACTGTTCAGCTGTTGAAAGACTTTTTGTTCCTGTTTGTGTGTTTTTTTTGTAGATGCTGGATGTATACTCCTTGCTAAGCTTTGAAAATGTAGATGGAGGCGTGTGGAAGCAGGGGTTTGAGATTACTTATGAGCCCACTGAGTGGGACAGTGAACCCCTCCAAGTTTTTGTTGTGCCCCACTCTCACAATGACCCAGGTAGGTAAAACAAACAAAATATTTATGCTTTTTAGTGCAGTAGCAGTTTTTTGGTGCACTGATTTGCTGTATCACTTTTGTGATCCTGGCACTTATAGATTAATGACGCTTGTGTTTGTGAGGATGTACTTGCAGGACAATATTGAATCAAGTTTCTAACGAACTTTAAAGAAGAGCACAGACATTTGTCTTTTAAATTCATCATTTAGCGCTCCCAACATTAAGCAAACTTGACCTGGTATTTTGCTTAAATGGAATAAATATTTTACAGCCAAATCAGCTCCTGCATCAGCTAGAGCTTGAAAATTCACTATAGGTAATAGGTCAGGTGGTGCAAGTTAGAATGTTTTTGCTGTGCTGGACACACACTGAGGCTCTCTGATGACTGTGGAATGAACTCCAGACATATCTGTCAAGTGACCTCAAAATATCGTGCTTCAACTACCCAGATTTCCAGCTTATTAAATTTATTTATTTATTTTTTAAACTGACACCTAATCATTGTGACCTAGAAGTGTGCTGTTCTGTGGGACTGAAGCCCTAGTGTAAAACTTTGTCTACTGGTTCTCTTTATGTAACAGTTTAGCCCACATCACTGCTGCATGTTGTCTTAATGGGGTTCGACAGAGCTGAAATAGTCTGTCACACACGCGAACAGCTCTGCATTGTTGTTATTCATGCTGACACAGAGGTTCGAACCTTTTAACATTGCACAGTACTGTTTCCTTTTAAATAATAGAATAGCCTGTGCTATTAAAAAAAAAAAAAAAAAAAAGTTGCTGTAAGGATAGCAAAGTCCTACAGAAGTACTTAAGCATTTCAAAAGACTTTTTAGGCGGTTATTTTCCACTTTGATTAATGAGAAGTGACCAGGGTGTGATCCGTTTCTGAACACTTGTTCATTTACTCTGTATTCGACACGATGCCTGCAATTTTCATATGCATGGAAAGTGATTTTGCAATAATGTGACAATACTTGAGGAAACTTTCAAGATATGGGATCATAATATTTTTTTGACAGCAGGAGAGACAGGATTAAAAGCAAAATACAGTAAAAAAATATATGTAGCATTGAATATAGTACCTTTACTCAAAGGAACCTCAGGGGAACTTGCTGGTCTGTTAAATTCACACCCTTCTGGTTAAGGGGTGTAGTTCCTAACCACTAGCCTAGTGCTGCCTTGTAGTTGTAATAAATATTGTCAAAGAGCTCAGTGAGAAGGTCCTGGGTTTCATTCCCTGGTGGGATGGTCCGGGTCCTTTCTGTGTGGAGTTTGCATGTTCTTCCAGTGTCTGGGTGGGTTTCCCCTGGGAGCTCCGGTTTCCTCACACCATCCAAAGGCATGCATGTCAGGTGGATTTTAAAGATCCTAAATTGCTAGAAAAGAGTGTGTGTGAGAGCGTGTTTATTTGTGTGTCTACTCTGGGACGGATTGGTGACCTGTCTGGGTTTTTTCCCTGGCTCTTGCTCTTTGCAAGGTGGGATAGGCTTTAGCACTTCTTGCCACCCTACTAAAGGATAAGCTTAAGTGTGTAAATAAGTGCAGAATAACCATTACACTCTCTTTCTTATCTGACAGGCTGGATCAAAACCTTTGACAAATACTACAATGACCAGACACAGCACATTTTCAATAACATGGTGGTAAAACTTGCAGAGGACCCACGCAGGAAGTTCATCTGGTCTGAGATGTCCTTTTTTGTTAAGTGGTGGGAGAGTGCAGATGCTCACAAACAAGATGCAATACGCAAGTAAGTGTCAGGTACTGCATGTTTGCAAATTTTATTTGTCTGAAGTGCAGTTACTCTCTCAGTGTTGGAAAAAACAGGGTTACTTTGTAATAGAGTGAGTAGAAAAACCCTTACATAACTTCATGTCATGTAGCAGAGACTTTTCTTTCTCTTGATCGGAGCTTTGAATCCTCTTTTCCAGGCTTATCTTAGGAGGTCAGCTAGAGATCGTCACTGGAGGCTGGGTAATGACAGATGAAGCCAACGCTCACTACTTTGCCATGATTGACCAACTTATTGAAGGCCATCAGTGGCTAGAGAAGAACTTGGGTATGCTCATAGGAAAGTGCAAGGAGTAAACAAAGGAGACAATTGTCCTCAAATATTTTGCTTTGTGATGAACACTATTTAAAGCAAATGAATCCTATTTATGTTGTCTTTGCCAAGCTCCAATGCAATATGTTTTGTGTTCATTCAGGTGTGACTCCTCGCTCAGGGTGGGCTGTTGATCCTTTTGGCCATAGTGCTACCATGCCTTATTTGCTGAAGAAGGCTAACCTGACTAGCATGCTGATCCAAAGGGTCCACTACTCCATTAAAAAGCATTTTTCATCCACACGTAGTCTGGAGTTCATGTGGAGACAGGCTTGGGGTGAGTTCTCCTGCCCAGTCCTTGGAGAGGTTTTCCAACTGAAGTCATTAAAAAGTTGTATCCCCTGCCAGATTTGAATTCTGACATCAGTCCAAGAGAGCACGATTGTTCTCTGGCTATGAAAGATGTCTTGATACTGGTCTTGTCTCAATCAGCGCTTACTGTCAGGGCTCTCCTTCATGTGTCTAGGGTTCCTCTACTTGTGCTTAAAGTAACTTTGGCTGGTTATCCCTCCTCTTGAGGCACATGGTTGTCTCTTCACCCCACTCCTCAGCTAGCCTGCACACATTGCCCTTAATGTTTCAGACCTGAACATGCACATTGTTGAAGAAAAATGCCCTTGAATAGTACAGTGTATTTCTTAATTGTCCTTACTTTGTGGCTTATTTGAAACTGTTTTGGGTGTAGTGATACAGGGTCCTCTCACATGCCTAAGATTGATCAATTATTCAACACAGCCATTTTCATTGAATTGTGTTGCACATCAGTAGCTGATGTGAAATTTGCAGCTTAACCTGAAGACTTCAGTTTACTTTCAAGATGAGAACTGTTATTTTACCTAATTCTAAAAATAATAAAAATTATTCCATGCCAGTGAGACATAGGCCTGTGGCAATGAAAAGTGGCAGTAGGACAAACTCTAAAGTTTGCAGTTACAAATACCTTTGCTCGACAATGATAGTTTAAATGTGAATTCGTGAAAGGCACCCTATTGCGTTAACTGGCTATATAGGCAAAAAGATGCAGCAATTAAACATGGCTGCAAAACATTTTGACAGGCAGAACAAATTACTCAAGGAAAAATTTACATTTCCTCATGGGCATAAACTGTTTTTCCAATGATATCACAGTTACTTTTGGTAAAATATGAGTTATGACAGGCCTAGCGAGACAATTGATAACTCCTAATTGGTTATGGCTTAGCATTCATGCTTGAAACTGGATTTTGTGTGTTGGACATGTTGGTGCACAGTGATGCGTAGTTTGAATACATCCTGAAACAGAAGCATTTTGGCTGTCACCCTTTGTAACCACTAATACTGTGAAAAATAGGCCACAATCCAAAAATGTTTATCCCAGATTGTGTTTTTATTTATTTATTTATTTTTTTTATTTAAGAGCTTGACAAGAAAAGCAAGAAATACAGAAGAGAAGTACAAAATACAAGAAAAGTTATTCCTAAATCTTTAAAACCAAGGACTACATTTATTCTTTCCGCACATATTAACCTCTGTTGTTGGCAGTTTTTATATGCAGAAACTAACTCAGTAGCTGGTCCCATACCTATTCTTACTCTTGTAAAATGGCATAAAACATCATCAGATGATTATGTTCATTAGCCAAAAATGTAACAAAATGAATTAGACCAAGTTTAAGAAATCGCCACAGTTCCTTTGAGGGTTCTGTGATGGTCTGTTCCAAGATGTGTATTACATTCGGCCAAGTGTTTCTTGCAAAATTTATCACCAAGAACAGTACCTCTCCAAAGTCATAGCTTTTTAAATTTATTTATTTACTTACTTACTTACTTATTTACTTCTTCCTCCTCTTTTTCCCTGTGACAGACCCTGAGTCAGGCACAGATCTGTTCTGTCACATGATGCCCTTCTACAGCTACGATGTCCCTCACACTTGTGGGCCAGACCCAAAGATCTGCTGCCAGTTTGATTTCAAGAGGCTCCCAGGTAGCAGGGTCAACTGCCCATGGAAAGTGCCTCCTCGAGCAATTTCGGATGCTAATGTGGCAGAGAGGTGAGACCATGACAACTAAATCCACAAAGCAGATGTATCCCTTTTAAATTTAGTGATACCTGGCATGTTTCTTTGTTTTGCATTGGGCAATAAGCCCTTTTTTGATCCCTCATCTCTAGGCTTGACCTGAATAGATTGAATGTTAGAGTATTTGCTAATGTTTTTATTTATTTATTATTCAGAGAGCTCACCCGTCAACCAAACTATCCATAACATTCATTTTCTTTGTCTCTGTTTTAATAACATGTTTATCATAAATTGACCAGGAGAAAATGGCTTTTAATCAAAGGACATGATGTTAGTGTTAGAAGTTTAAAAAAAAAAAAAAAAAAATTACATTTAATGCCCACATGGCATTGACTGAAGGCTGAACACAGCGAAACTCCCCCCTGTGACTGTACTACTAAGAATGTAAAAGGGAAAAAAAATCATTCAGTTCATGGCTAAGCTAGCTACAATAAATGTGTCTCTCACTTAAATTTTGAGGAGATTAAACTTTTGAGGGTCTGTAAGTAAGTACTTTGTTATTGCTGTTTATTTAGCATCAAACCAGCTGGCTAGTTTGTCTCCTCAGTTTAAGGAATGAATGTTAACACTGAGCATAACATAATATTTTTCCTTTAAGAAAAGGGGTCTGTTAAAAATGCTGTTTGGCGGGGCCTACTTTTCTTAGGATTATAACAGCCCTGATGGGGCATTAGTTGAATGAGAAGCAACAGGTTGTTGCCTTATCTATTATTTTATTTATTTATTTATTTTATTTTTTATTTTTTTCTCTGTTCCAGGGCCAGTGTTCTTTTGGACCAGTATCGTAAGAAGTCGAAGCTTTTCCGTAGCAAAGTGGTGCTGATACCACTGGGTGATGATTTTCGCTATGACAAAGCCCTAGAGTGGGATCAGCAATATATCAACTACCAGAAGCTTTTTGATTACATGAACTCTCACCCCGAAATGCATGTCCAGGTAAGCATAGCTACTCTAACAAAAGAACTGAACAGGCTTTTTAAGTAGTAAGTGCAGGTTTGCCTAAAGCAGACTCAGTCAAGAAATCAAGACTCAATCATGCATGTCTCAATCAAGAAATGGGGTATAACCTTAATTCAAAATACTAGAGTGCAAGCCTGTCTTTTAATCTCAGCATGTGTCAAAAAGCAGCTTTGCTCTGATCTTGAATAAAAGGGTTTTGAAAGTCAATCTGAGTAATTTGCCTACATTTTTGCTGTGCTGCAGGTGGTGCTTAAAGTTAATGGTAGATATTTCTCTTTTCCAAGGCTCAGTTTAGCACTCTGACAGACTACTTCAATGCAGTGTATAAGGCAAATGGTGTGGCCCAGGGAACAAGGCCACCTGGTTATCCTGTTCTGAGTGGAGATTTCTTTGCTTACGCTGACCGAGAGGATCATTATTGGAGTGGCTACTACACTTCCAGGCCATTCTACAAAAATCTGGACCGTGTGCTTGAGTCCCACCTAAGGTTAGTTTACAATCAGCTGAGTGCTGAAATAAATATTTAGTTTAATCAACAATTTTACTATATTTATAAAGTTCTGAAAACTTAGGAAGGGGTAAAATCTATCTTAATTTGAAGGACAACCTGTCACATTCAAGGTATGCAAATTTAACCATTTCATTTCAGCTGGTCAAGAAATGTAAATAACATTTTAAAACAGGAAGGTTAGTAAATTGTCGCTTTTCCTCCATGCCAGTGTTTTTGCAAACTGAACTGAAGTATGTTATTATTTGTCACTGACAATTTTCCCCTCACATTTATGGAGGTTATTCATGGAAATTTTTTAATAAATTAATGATTAATGTGGTGATAGACTAGAGTTTCAAAAATAAATATTTATATAAGGTCTTCAACTCCTGTAAAAATAGCCGCTTGGCCTTTAATCACTTACTGGAGCTTAGACCGAATAGTCTTTGTATAATGATTTGGACCTGGCCAGTGTTTTTCCCCCTTTATTCTTCAGCTTTTTGTGTAGTTGAAATTGGCACGAGAGTTGTCTCTTGTTGATTTTAGTTTAATGATTTAATTACCTCATTGGCCATAGCTTTCTTGTTTGGCAGCAGTGGATTTTTTTATTGTCAAAAACTACCCACTTGTGTCTAGTATTCCCGAGAAAAATCAAAGGCATTTGTTGGTGCCAGGTGGCCCAAGGCTTTTCTTTATTTACCTCACCATGTGTCTGGCAAAGTACTTTATGAACTTGTACATCTAATTAGCACTTTAGTGCGGTTACTGGTGACTGTTCACACTAGCTTCTAGACTCATTTTCTAAGTGATATCTCCTTAGTGGACTGGGGCTTCCTATCCAAATGCTAGATATGGTCTTAAGTTATGCTGAGAAGCATTTTTATCTTCCATATCAAGTATGGATTTCTCATCAGTGCTGCTGTTAAAGTTGATTAATATTGTCTCATTAAATGCTTGGAAGTGACCTTTGACCCATTGTCTGTGACCTTGCTGTGATGTCCTTGACCTCTTCTTTTTTTTTTTTTTAATGGTTTTAGGGGTGCAGAGATTCTGTATAGCTTGGCTGTGTCCCATGCACGCCATGCAGGGATGGAAGGGCGCTACCCCACTTCAGACTACCTTCTGCTAACAGATGCCAGACGCAACATAGGTCTTTTCCAGCACCATGACGCCATCACTGGAACTGCCAAAGAAGCTGTTGTCATTGACTATGGGACCAGGTCAGACTTTAGTGCCAGGCAAAGTGAACTGAAGGGTTAAGAAAATCCTTTAATCCCAAATACTCTGTTAATGCGCATTAGTATAAAGCTGTAAATAATAAGTTATGAAAGTGTGCAAGGATGATTAGTAAGAACAATAAATGCTATTGTGAGTGCTACTTGGACCAAGTTATTGTCTCTTTCCTAGATTTTGTTTTTTTGCCCATGCTTGCTCTTTTCTGCCTTTGTAGGTTACTTCGCTCACTTATTGGCCTAAAAAGAGTGATCATTAATGCAGCACATTTCCTTATAATGAAGAACAAAGATGTGTATCGCTTCTACCAGACCGAGCCCTTCCTGGAGACGGTAAGCAGAACAGTCTTCTTATTAATGCTTGCATGTCACTTTTTTTAAATTTAAATAGTTTTTCTCATTTTCAGTGTAATCTCCTTTGTTTTGTGTATGTGGATTGCCATATCTGTAGGATGATAGGCGGGCTACACAAGATTCCCTTCCTCAGCGGACGCTGATTGAATTGGATTCCTCCCCCCGGTAAGCCACTGAGAGCACAATCAATGGAGGTTGACGTTCAAGTGTAGCCAATAATAATAGGCTTTCAATGAAATGACCTGAATCTGATTAACTATTTGTTTGATTAACTTGCCCAGGTACTTGGTGCTGTTTAATCCAGTTGAACAGGAACGCCTGTGTGTGGTTACTGTTCTTGTGAACTCTGCAAGGGTAAGGGTGCTGACTGAGGATGGACAGACTCTACCAGTACAACTCAGTGCACAATGGAGCTCTGCTGTACAGATGAGTGGAGAGGTCTATCAGGTGGGTAATTGTATCCGACTGTGAAATATGGCTGTGTAACTTTGCCAAAAGTAGCAGCTTTTCTTACTTCAGCATTTTTTCCCAACTACTGCTGGATTGAGAAGCAGAATACTCTATAAAGTGTATCAGAGATCTTTTAAACGCACATTACTGATTTGCAAGGCATCTTCAGTAGATTTTGAACATTAGTGCCACTCAAGACCATTTTAAAATCAATCTGACTTGTTTGAGTATATAAAACAGCTTGACATTTACAGCAATACTATAATCTTATTCTTTTGTACACATACTTGCTCAGTAGCCTTAGGCTTTAGGCTAAGATCTAATGCTCACGTGACTTATTGTTCTGTTCTGCTGGTCTTTGAGCAGGCTTCCTTTATGGCTCGTCTTCCTGCTCTGGGATTGGCTGTGTTCCACCTGTATGACTCCGTTGACTCTCCAATGACTTTGCGCTCAGATACGGTGCTCAGGCTTCCGGGCCATAGCCAAAGTGTGCGGGGAGTGGATCCCCTGCCTGTGCGCTCACAGGTGGCAGACCCTCAACCATTCTACATCCAGAGCCAGTCTCTCACACTGGGTTTTTCTGGCACCACAGGCCTCTTAGAGGTGAGGTAACCCAAAAAAGGATGTTAGTTCATAATACAGTATTAAATGTGTGAACGTACTATAAACAAACCTGAGCTGCCCCTTTAACAGCTCCTACCTCTCTGTCCTCTGTTCAATGCTCCCACAGCACTCTGTTACATTAAACTGTTGCCCAAATGTTTTTAAACGCATCCACCTTTGCCACCTCTACTTTCTCCCTCCTAACCATTCCATAGTCCTCCCGTTCATTCACACTCATGTAATTTTTTTTTTTTTTTTTTTTTTTTTTTTGTACCAGCAGAAATGGTAACTTCTGGGATAAATATGTGCAACATAAATAATTCTCACTTTCCACTCCTGCCTCTGTCTCTCTGCTTCTGCTAGAGTATTCGTCGTAAAGACGACCCTCAGGAGGTTAGAGTACAGATGCAATTCTTCACTTATGGAACCCGGCCCTCCAAGGACAAGAGTGGAGCCTACCTTTTCTTGCCAGATGGCAATGCTAAAGTAACTGCTTTATTTAAGCTTTTTGAAATTTGCTAGACAGTCTTACAAATGGAATAAAGCTAACGCTTGTTATTTTATGTCGTTTAGCCATATACTCAAAGGGAACCTCCCATTGTGCGCGTTGTGGAGGGTCCCCTTTTTGCTGAGGTGGTTACATATTACCAGCACTTTCAGCAAACAGTCCGCATACATAATGTACCAGGTATACCCACTGATCCTACATTTATCTTATGAAAATAAGATCAATACAGACTTCTCCCTTTTACATTTGAATATTTGTTCCCCACAGGTGTAGATGGTCTGTCTTTGGACATCACCACTTTGGTGGACATTAGGGACCAGACTAACAAAGAGCTGGCCATGCGCTTAATCACAGACATTCAGAGTGAAGACACCTTCTACACAGACCTCAATGGCTTCCAGGTCAGTCTGAGAGGAACTTCTTTCAATTCCCCCTCTATGCCCAGTATATTTACACTTCTTTGCTTGGTCATCTTCAGTTGTGCTTTCTCTTACTGACAACGCAAAAGCAGTAGTCCTGCCCCTTTTTCATCTTGGCAGCCAACCTCTTTGTCGACAGTACACAACTTTAAGCCTAGTTCTGCAGTGAAGTGCAAAATCCTTGTTAGCAGTCTAATTAAATCAAAAGGAATTAATTTGTGGCTTTGAAAAACTGTGGTGGATTTCATACCCAAAAAATGTCCTTGGTGAAGATGTAGGGCAGCTGTGCTTATTATTTTTTTTAAATTTAGTTTTAAGCCCCTTTAGCTAAGCTTATATGAGTTGTTTTTGCTTTTTGCTCTCCTTTTTTCTTTGAATGTCATCCCCCCCCCCCCAAGTTTTGGCTCAAATAATGAGACGGCGACTAGCCCTAATGGAGAATTTCTATTTCAGATCCAGCCACGCAGGTACTTGCAGAAGCTGCCACTGCAAGCCAACTTCTACCCAATGCCCACTATGGCATACATCCAGGACAGCCAGTACCGTCTGACCTTGCATACAGCCCAGGCCCTTGGAGTCAGCAGCCTTGCCAGTGGTCAGTACCCTTGAACAAAAATTAGGGGAAAAGCTGCTGAGAAGACTAATATATATATATATATATATATAAAATATCATGTCATTTTGCTTTGTTCAAATGAAAATATTGTGTAGTATTGTTATAGATTTAAGTTTGCCTTACTGCTTTCTTTCCCCTGTCTGCCCTTTACAGGTCAATTGGAAGTAGTTCTGGACCGCAGATTGATGCAGGATGATAACAGGGGTCTCGGACAAGGTCTAAAGGACAACAAGAGGACAGCCAATCGCTTCCGTCTGTTGCTAGAGAGGAGATCTAGCAGCAGCAGGGTAAGTTGTACCAGCGTTGCTGAGCTAAGAGAATGAGTGGGCTTCGCCATTAGGTGGCACTGCACCCATATTCCTGAGGAAAACCTACAAATGGGTGTAGCCAAGTAAAAATTGAGTCTTTATGCTTTATTCCGTTTGTAAAAATGAATTTATTCTGCTAGCTGAGTGTTTTCATTGGACCATCTCGTTATGCTTACTGATGAGTGAAGTCAAATGTCTGTTTTTGAGCACTGCTGGGTTTATGTGACTGCTTGGTTTGTTTAGACCTGGTGTCACTGCTGTCCATCATGCTCTCAGTAGCTTTCATTTAATTCCTTCTCATCCTCTTTGTCTTTATTACTTTGTCTATCAATCTCAATATGGTATCACTTTCTCTCACTTATTCCTGTTTACTGAATGCAGCCTCTGGGCTCTTATGCCAAAGTCGGCCACATGTTAAATAAAATCATCGCTCATGTTTTTGGAGACAGCAAGAAAGAGGTAATGTTACCACAGCAACAGTAGGGTTGTAGAACCCAGTGACTCCTCCCCTTCTCTACTGTAGCTTTAGGCTAATAGGTAGTACTTTGTTCCTGTCCATTACCTTGGCTTTCTATTCTGTGTGTCATCTGAATGATTTAGTGTTTTATTCACTGCTTCCAGTCTCTATTTTGCCATCTTGTAGACAAACTGGTGCAGAATGTGACACAGCCCGATGATTAATATTAGGTTCTAATGCCAGCGGTGAAGCTTTAAGAGCTCGCAATGAAAACTTGTTTTTCTGTCTATTTAATTTGCTCTGCTTGCGTAGCCAATGGTATTTTACATCTGTCAATTTCTTGGCTATGTTGGAACGATTGCTTCTAGGCAAAAGAGCTTGTGTTTGGGTTTGTTTTTTTTTTTTTTTGTTAAGTTTGTTTGTTTATTTTCCTCTTCTGTAAACTTACTGCTTTAATCTGTGCATTCATCTACAGGTTGTTGACAGTGGACCAGTGAGTTTTCCATCACTGCTGAGTCACATGACATCTGCCATATTGAATCATGAGGTACTGGCACTTCCGGTTATTCCAAAGAAACGAGGTGTGCCACCTCTTCGCACCTTCTCCCCTCTGGCCACTCCACTACCATGTGACTTCCATCTTCTCAACCTCAGAAGCATTCAGAACCAGGTTAGCCTGAACATGTGTTCCTTCTGCTGTTTTATTTTTTGGCAGCTTGCACTCAGGTGATGTTTTTATCATGCGTATTTAATTTTAGTGGGTATTTCATGCCAATCCATACAGATTAGTTTTGTCAGGTTTTGGATATTTCCTTTGTTTATTTCGGATTGTTTTTGCATACCAAAAAATACTTTTCTTCTCTCATTTTTTATTTTTTATTAAATTTCTTGTCTTGCTTGAATGTGAATTGGAGCAATAGTTTTGTAGCTTGTATTATATATCTCCAGCTGGCCTTTTAAGGGCTCATGCTTATTTGTAAGTCTTCTTGGGGACACTGCATTTTTTTCTGAATACTGCTTACATTTCTGGTTGCTAAGTGACCGTGTTTTACTGTCAGCTGTGATAGCAAGCTATACTCTTCATATATAAAAGTAACTTTTAGAAAATTATTTAAAAACTAGTTTACCATCTGTTGTTTGTGGCTGTTCATCTCTTATCAATGTTCTGATTTGTGTTTGGTATAGGACGCTCATTCGCCCTCCCCGTACACGGCTCTACTGTTGCACCGTCTTGGACTGGACTGTGGTCTGGAGGCCCAGAATCCTGGCTTTAACTGCACTACCACACAAGGCAAGGTCAGTCTCCGCAGCAAAATATCTTTATAAACTTAAAAGCAAGTTCTTTTTTAATTTGTACTGGAATTATGTGGATGTGCCTTTTCTGTGTCTCATAAACCTGTTGTGCACTCTGGTGTCTCTAGCTGTCGGTGTCAGCGCTGTTCCGTGGGTTGGAGCTACAGCTGCTGCAGCCCATGTCTCTGACGCTCATGTACTCTGCCGCTCCTCTATCCAACAGCTCCATCATCAGCCTGGAGCCCATGGAGCTCTCTACCTTCAAGCTCAAACTCCACTAGGAGACAACACATGGGGCCCAAGACCAACCACAGGAGCCTATACACATCTTTTAGTGCAGAACAGCTGGGCAATTTTTGTCTTACTGGTAGTAAAAGAGCTTAAACACACAAAAACAAGCATCTGTCCAAATGGAAATTGAAGGACCCTATAAAAAGACTTTTTTACAAGGGCGATTTCAGCACCAGTTAACATACACTAGTTGTCCCAGTGCTGAGGGAAATGAAGATATGAAGAATCTTTTGATTATTTTTTTCTTTTTAATATGCCGGAGATTCATTTCAAAGAACAACTGGTTTTTTTTTTTATTTTTATTTTTTATTAGACATTGGTGATTGATGCAGATCAGGTGGGACTTCATCGTTTTTTGTTTGTCCTGGCTTGAACCACTGACATTTCTTCATCTGTTTCTCTCTCAGCTGCTCTGTCGTACTATTGTATAATTTTGGGGACTCTGTATGTAAATGTCATTGGCTTTTTCATGAACTAGTGGGACCGAGTGCAATATGTGAAGCTTCTTTTGGGGACAGTCGTCCCCCCGCGCCCCACAGAAGATGTGCTTGAAGCTGTGTTGCTGCTCTCAGAGTTCCAACCTTTTATTTTTTTTTTTATACTTCAGGGGGCTGTGCCGCTTGCTCTAGCTGCATGATCTCATGAATGTGTGCTCGCTCACTCATTTTGGCAGCTGTGGAGACGTTTAGGCACTTGCCCTACAGCACGCCTTGCTCCCACTCAACAGTCAGTCGGTTTAGACCTGGTTGGTTTCTCCTTTTTTTGAGTTCTCTGTATCTTCTTCTAATAATGTGAGATGTCTGTAGTGGGTGAATGAATTCTTCTTTCCTTTCTCGTTTTGGTTTGCTTCACTGTTTGGCTCTTTTTGCTACAATGCTGTTCCCTCCAATCCTAACCTGCATTTTTATTTTTTTTTACTCCCCCGTCTCTCTCTTAGCCCATAGAGCTGAGGATGGTGTAGCATAAAGTATGCTGTAGAATGGGATGTTAAGTGCTGGAGTAATTCTGCAGATATTAGTGTTTAACCTCTTTTTAACATGGAATTCAGTTCATAAAGGTTTATCTTGCTGAATATTTGAATCAGGGGTGTTAAATAAGGTAGAACATTGAACTATAAAGTGGCTCTCCAGGACTGATGGTCAGCATCCATGCAGTAGATAATGATAACTCCTATATTTTAAATATTAACATTAAAATGTGCAATAGAATACTGTAAGAAACCAGAGGAATAACATTATATTATTAGGCACAGAACTAAAGAGGGCAGAGTGTCTTGTGACCTGGTCAACACCTCGGACATGGAGAGAAGAGTGGAGAGTCTGAAGGCTTATCTCAAACCTGTTCATGTAGAGATTTGTTGACACTAATTGCATTGTGCGGAGGAGAACCCTAACCATAGCAGATGCATTGTAAAGTTCCATCCCAGTGGTGTCCGTCTATAATGTACCTCCGTTTCTGTCTGGTTGCAGTCGTCCACACCACTCAGTACTTACCTTTTAGCCATTCATGTGACTGCATTACATTCTGCCAGAAGGAAGAGGTCTGTTAAACCGTGAGACTGATTCCTGTTTTCCTGCCCTCTTTTCTTACTCGTCAACACTGCCGCTCATCTGGAAACACCTCAAACCTCTAAAATACTCTGAATGTTGAATACTCTTGCCATTTCTCAACATGTGCTGCTTTTAGGACAAGGTTCACTTATGATACAGTTGTCACTGTTGCTTATGTCTGTGCTATACTTTTGTTTTGGAAGCTTGGAATTATTATTTTATTTTATTTTTTTTTTGCTTTTGAGTTTATTTTGATGGAGGAGACTAGAAGTCTACCTTGTGCTGTTTTCCTCCTCCACTTGCTCACTTTGTTTATCTCATATCTCATGGCCTTGTTACTCCACCTGGCCTGCTTTGCCCTCAAACCATTCATACTTGCCCTAGAGCTGTTTTTCATTCGTGTTGTGTGACATGAACAAAAAGACTGAGGGTTTTGTTTGAGATGAAGATATATATCTATATATTTTTTTTTTCATTGCTGTGTTTATTCCTCCTGGAGGTGTGTTAATGGGGGGGGGGGGGGAGAAACATGCATAAAAGAAGTAAATATGCAGCTAAAGTTGACATTTTAATAAACATCAGCCATGGACATTAGCTGACAGCTTTTTGCTTCTCTTGCACAGTGCTCTACTGTAGACATGTCAAACTAGAATACAAAGTAGGTGCAGGAATATACAGTACTCTTGCATTCCGCTGAGAAAGAAGTGTCACCTCTGGCGTGTCAGCACCCACAGAAGCTTCTCATGGTGCTTCTCCTTTGTACACAAGTAGGGGGCAGTAGGGGGTCGTCTCTGTAGCAGCTTGATTTCATCTGAGCAGGGGTCTTCTAGTTCTACTTCCCTTTTTCATCTACAACCCACACCCACAGCTCAGCCACTACTGTTTTATGCTTCAGCCTGTGCCAGCCCCCTCTCTCTGGCGACACCCGTTTAAAAGTTTTCTTGCAGCGGTTAGTGTTTCAGGTTCAGTGCGCTGATTCAGAAACTGCCCTGATCCACAGAAGGCCTTAAAATGTGCACTCGTGTGTTCTCTATCAATATGTCTGGCAGAGCAAAGGCTAGAGAGGCAGATGGTTGATTCAAAATGTAGTCTTGTAGCGGGGGCTCTGAAGAAAGAAGACAAGCACATTAGTTAAGCCACTGAGGTAGAGTTGAATGAAGATATCACTTTCCAAAGAAAAAGTATCTTCTACGTTGTAACTTAACCAGGGAAAGCAAAAACATTCAGTTTTTATTTCAAGCCATTTTTGACCATTAATATTGATTCCTTCGTCAAAAATGATTTACACAATAAAAACAGCTGCTGGATAAATGTAGAAACGTGGTTTTATTTGGACAGCACCCATAAGCCTGGATCAGCCTTAACTTTAAACCCATCTGCCTGTAGGTCTCCCTTGTGCCCCCTAACCAGTTCTGAGCTACTGCGCCCCTGCGCCCCAGATATGGATCCTTCAGTTCCTGTATGCTGTGAGGAGGGGAAGATTGAACTTGATTGTCCAACAAATGTCACAGACTGTCTGACTAATATCTGGGGAGTTTGGAGGTCAAGCTAACATCTTTTTCCATGTTCCTCAACCTCTTCCTGAGCAGTTCCTGCAGTGTGGAGGACTAAATTATCCTGATTTGAGCATACTGTAGCCTTTCAATTTTGTATTTTGTCTGTAGGAAGGTTTAGGAAGACATCAGCAAGACCAGACCAAGACCAGAAACCAAGGTTTCCCCAGAAGCACATCACCCAGAACATGCAGCCTCCAACAACTTCCTTCCACAGTGCAAGCTAGTGATCAAGCACCTGACACTACGGGGTGTGCAAGAAAATGTGATTCTTTTACTTTCCAGTTCTCCATGGTCTATTTCTGATGCTCAGCTGTCCACTGAAGGGGAAGTTGGTGGTGGAGAGGGGTCTGCATGGGCCCTCTGACCCAGTCAAGGTGCTTTTCAGTACTGACTTCTTTTTGTTTTGTTCAGAAATCACACTGTTTTCAGGGTTTAGTGGTTCTTGATTAAGACTTAATTTTTTCGAAGTTGCCTTGCAAGCTACCCCACCCCTGACTGAGCAAAACTAATGCAATTAATTTGAGATGGGCGAGAACATCTGGAGGAGATAATCAGTCGTAGTTAGTGAGGCTGGAAAGAAATGGCTTATGTGTGGCACAACATGCCAAACTGGTAACCTAAGCATCACTTTAACAGACGCACAACTTCAACTCGGCTGAAACTTTTAACAAGCACACAGCGGCCTTGGCTCAAATTAGCAGGAGAAAAGTTTGCAAAAGGGCAGATGTATGTATTTTTAACAATCCCCCTTTAAGTGAGCTTTAATGATGAACACTGAAAATGTCTTCTATCTCGGGGGAACTTAAGGAAACCTTTGCGTCTCCTCTGCCCTCAAATAGCACGCGAATGTGAATCCCAGTCAGAGTTATAATGCCAGGCATGCACTTGCTCCAGGCGTGAATTAGAGCTGTCCCTCTTTCCCAGCTGAGCTAATTATGGAAGGCATTTTAAATGGACTATTTCCATAAACTAGATCCTTCCACATGTTAGGGAGGGGATACTCTATTCAAATTTCTCTCTCCAGTCCTTTAGAAGTCAAGAGAATTGTCTCTTGTGTAAATATGTAGTATAGTTCTCCCACTGCATATACTGAAGGAAAAACCTATGCAGCCGTCACTTTAAAGCCAGAAAGATTCATCAAGCTGCAGATGAATTAACAAAAGTTTGAGAGGGTTAGGCATCAGTCTGCATGCTTAACTAGATGTGTGTCCTGGTATAAATAACGCATACAGCCTCAGGAGGGCTGGTCCCTTTTTTCTGTCCTAGTAGGAAGCAGTGTGTGCATAGACACGCACAGAACAGCCCCGGTTCTTTAAAGATAAAAGAATACTAATTGCAAATGCTTTGCTAATCCCCAAGAGTTGTCGCAGAGTGGCCTGGACTGCATGTAAGGCATGGATACAGACAGATGACATTCTGAGTTACAGCTGCTTATGAGTCGAGAAGAGTCGAACTGAATAAAACACAACACTGGACTTTTCCAAGTAATTTAATGACCATATCTGAAGTCTGTTAAATAAAAATGATGCTAGAAAACACAGCTGAAAGACAGTTCAGTGGAAATTGCTGCTTTTCATACCTCCTTTCCTGTAACAGAGGACTTATTTGTGATGTACATGAGTATCATTTGAATCAGGATTTCCAGTGGTGGTACGTTAAGTGTGAAAACATTTTAACAGTGGAACAGACCTTCGACTGACCTTCCGAAAAACAAATGCCAAACACTGTCTTGAGCTCCTTTCCGCACCGCTTCTGACAGATTTTAGTGCATCAAAGCTCAAAATCAATAATGCTTCCTTCAGGGCAAAGAAAATTACTTTGTCTATCTGAAAAAAAAGACAGCTCATATGTTAGTTCAGTTCCCAGCAGATTTTTTTTCAGGATTGATTTAACAAGACAAAGTCGCTGGCTAAGTCTCTATATATGTGTGTGTCTGTTGGATCATGATGATGTACATTAAGTGTGCAGTGGTACAGGGATGTTACAGCTGAAAAAACTGGGTCTTTCGGGATTTTGGATACTGAGTATGACATATAGCTACTAAGTACTCTCATATACGGTCCCAAATACTGCACATCGCTTAGTGGGTTTATTTTTCTGTTAGTGGTGTGTGAGCTGCAGACCAAGGCTACCACTGCAAACTACACCTCCCACACATGTTCCGCGTCAAAAACTATAATTCAAATTACAGCTGGGTGCATAGTGAATCAAGTACTTGAGTCTAAACAGCCATATGTGTGTTTCAGCACTCAAGAAATTAAACTTTCAGTAGAAACATGAAATTATCACACTGAAAGTATTACAAACATAGTTTTTCTTTTTGGCTAAACTTCTGAACTTAAGGCCAATGACAGACTATGTTTAAGTCCTTTATTTTCAAATGGCTTGCTCCACTGTTTGGATGCTAATCAAGGCAATCTTCTCAGATAATGTGATGCTCTTTACTGAGAACTCCTCAGGCTGAAACCACCACAAATGTAGCAATGCAACAAGCCTGCTGACCTGTGCAGAGATGTACAGAGAGAGCATAAGATATTATTTTTTAGCTTTCAGTATATAATAAAACTGTGTGCTAAAACATTGGAAATATAAGGATGTAATGCAATGTAATGGTTACCTCACTTTTAAAGCATTGTGCATAAGTCCAGTCCAGTAGACTGACAGTAAAATCTGGACAGGAGTAAGTTCAGCCCTTTTCCACTCTAATGGAAACATTAGCATTCATACACACGCACACTGATCCTTTTCCTCACATGTTAAATCTCATGACTCAAATCACTAAGAGATTTTAAAGTGAAAATAAAGGGAAATTTCAGCACTGCACCACCAGCCTGTCAGGCTGGGATTCATCAGAGATTCAAGTCAAACATCTGTGTCTTCGCTGAACAGATGCCTCACCTGAATATCTCACTCCACAGCTTAAGAACAGGTGCACACTCATACAAGGGATGCTTGCCTGTACTTCTCAGTTCTTCTTGGAGAACATAGCAGGACGGCTGAGAGAGAGGGAGAGAAAGTATTTGCTGGATCAGCTTGCTCCCCTGTGAGAGGAAGACAGAGAGGTGTGAAAAGCAGGTGGCATTAGAGGATGCTTTGTGTTCGTATGAAAGCAGTCTTTTCATTGTGGCAGTCCACTTCCTCGCTGTCTGATTCTGAATTTATTCCACCGGCAGTGTCCTCGTCCCCCCACACAGTGGGGATCCCACGGTATGACACCCTGCTGCTTGTCCAATCACGGCTCAGCCCAAAACCGAAGGCAACCCTTACGCCTCGGCCACTGGACTCTGTCACCGGCAGTTTGGTCCTCCGGCAGAAGGGGGCACTGGCCACACCAGAGTGCAGCTGCAACAGCACGAAAACAGCTGCAAACGTGGCAAGGATGAAGGCACAGCTAAGCACTGCCACCAGAACAGGCAAATGTGAAGACAGGCCTGAATGGGGCGAGGGCCCATCCGAGTCCATGTCTGAATCTGTGTCTGAGTCTATCCCGCTCCCCCTCTGGACATTTAGAGTGGGTCCAGCAGGAGACTTGCGCTGCACCTGATTCTGGCGCAGGCAAGACGTGGTTACCAGGTGGCTGTGAGAGGGGCAGGACAGGCACTCGGCCTCCCCTGGGCCGGAACAGGCGAGGCAGGCGGGGTGGCAGGGCAGGCAGGCCTGAACAGATGACTGCTCCACCCAGTTTTCCAGTGAGAGGTTGAGTAGCTGCAGGCCTGATGTGAATCCAGGTGGACATGTCTTTACACAGCCCTGCAAAAAGAGTGAGGATCCAGCGCTGCACTCTGAGAAAGGACACAAGAGAAAGGAAGGCTTGTTAATATTCAGCACAGTCACCTCTAGCAACTAGAATGGTTTAGGTTGCCCCATCCCGATTTGACACGTAACATCAATATTGGAACCAATAAGCCATTTTAACCACCTGGACTTCTTATCGGCTTCTTATTCAGTTATTATTCAATAACTGCTGCACATAAATAGGCAATAAGTACAATACTGATTTAAATGATACAGAGTCTCATAATGTCTTTATGGATCCACCCACAGGCTATTACGGCTCTAGAGTTTATTGAGTGAGTACTGGCTAAACTAAGCCCAGTCCTTCATTAAGGACTATATTTAACTCAGTTGTGCTTTGTGTAAGCAACTGATATATTCACACAAATGGACATCATTTACTATTTTCACTTAGAGCAGTTAAAGCACTGTGGGCCTATTTTATAGTGAAAAATGAAAACACACACTTGTGACACGTCCAGTGGATTAGTTTTGACCATGGATAAGTGAGCCACCATATCAGCTGTATGTAAAATGTGGGTCTGCAGCAACAAATATATTATAAAGAGTAACAGTGTGTTTAGAGGCCATAATAAGAGGATGATAAAAAAGCATTGTTTAGCATTGTTTTTGCTAAACAATGCTTTGAACTGATTGCAAAAAAAAACAAAATAGAAAATGAATAAGTTAGATTGGGTTAATGACTTCATTTTGCTTTAGCATTTTAAGCAAATGGCGAACGAGCAACCAAATCTGATTGTGTCTTATAAAATCTGATTTACTTACTGGCATTTGAATGTGAAAGTGACTGTTTGTCATTGTGAAACACAGCACAGCACACAGTGAACCACCACGAAATGCAACCTTTGCTTAACCCCATACACACACCATGCAGCAAGGGGCAGCTACATCCAGTGCCCAGGGATGGTATCTTGCTCAAGGGTGCCTAAGGGTAACCTAATGGTCTGGGATTCAGACCCAAATCATTAAACCAATGCTGCCGCACTAGGACTGTCTGCAACCATGACGTGAAACTCATGGTCATACTGCTATTACATATACAAATTACGGTACTTCTTATTGGCAGATACTCCAAACTGCATTAATAACTAACTAGAAGCTCTATAAATCAATAATAAATAAAGAACTTATAAATCCTTATTTGGGACACCAAATTCCCCATTCAGCCTCTTTCAGGAAGAGGAGACAGAATTTTTAAAAGAAATGAGCTGCTATATTATTATTTAAAATGCTAACATAAAAGCAAAGTTTTAGTTTTCCAAAAGTCCTTGTAACATTTCCTGGTATTGTTGAAAAACGACATCCAGAATTGCACTTAACTCTACTTAAAGCACTTACATGGAAAAAGTACAATGGAGACAAAATTAGAATTATACTCCACAAGTTCACTTTGAGGTGTAAGGTGCTATTTAAATTATCCTCCTAGCACTATTAAAGTGCTCTCTGTCACCTTGCATTTTCTCTTTTACATCTTTCCATCTGCAGGTACAGAGCTATTCCCAGATTTTAAAAAAACTATATAATAACTAAGAAAGAGGGACAGTCAGACATAAACACCACTTAGTTGTCTCAGCAGGAGGCCACTAAGGAACTTTTTCTAATAAAAAATATGACAAGAAAGAACACTTCAAAAGTTATTTTCCTCTCAGTGCAATTTGCATTATCAGAAATTCCATCCCTTTTGGCAGAGGCTTCCTCTATAGTGTTTCTGCGTTAATATTCATAAAGACAAATGAGCATTCATAACGGCAGAAAATCATGCTGAGCTAATAAAAGAGTGAATTATCATGACAGAACCAAGGGATTAGACTGAGTGTGAGTGTATGCATTAGTCTATTCTCACCAATGCAGATCTGTTGAGCATCAAAGGTTTTGCAGCTGTTATTGGAAGGTCTACTGAAGTCAGAGGCAGACGGGTCTGCAGCACTGGAGCCTGTTCCATATAGGATGAGTGTGAACTGAGAAAGAACCCCTAATGTTATAAAGAGAGGATGTGTGTGAGAGGGAGAAAATGAGAGAAAAATGAGTGTTAGTCCAAATGGAAATTGTGCTGTACAGAGACACAGCCAAACCTTCAGCACAAGCTATTCTTAAAGTAGACATCGATCTTAACATTACTATTGCTTAAGCACTGGGATTAATGTTTTTAATAATAAAAAGCAGAAAGGTGGATGATATATATTCTAGTACACTTAAAGTCCTCTGCATTTTTAAAATATTGATGAAAGCTGCAGATGATCCTATTGCAGATAAAATTAATATTGATAACACCTGTGATAATCACATCTTGAGGAACATGTTAAAATGTTCTTTAAATAGGTCATCAAATTACTTTATTTACTAATGAATAATGCAACACTGAGTAAAAAATCTAAAAGTGACTTTTGTTTTAATGTGTTGCTGTGCTTGCTTGTATATAATGAATGTGGCTATAATGAACAGCCTATGTATCTTTAAAGCCTGCTGAAAAAATAGTGGGAAATAATACCATTCTTCTCTTTGGCCTCACAGCCATAAATCTGGTGTTTTTGTTTTTTTTTGGGAGTGAAATGAAAGTGACTATTTGTCATTGTGAAAAATAGCATAGCACACAGTGAACCACAACGAAATGCATTCTCTGCATGTGACTCATACACATTGTCCAGTGCCCAGGGAGCAGTGATGGAAACAGTACCTTGCTCAAGGTTACCTCAGGGAAACTTGCTAGTCTGGGATTCGAACCCATGACCTTCTGTTACTGGGGCCTAGTCCCTAACCACTAGGCCACTGCTGTTCAAAATAATAAAATGACTCATATGAAGATTCATATGATTCCAGAGTTTTGTGTAATGTAATCCTGATTGGTCATCATTAAATACAGTAATTCCAAAATACCGTAGTCATTCAGCCCAGCCACATTCTCTATTTCCAGGGTCCACTCTCCTCTAGGGTCTTCATCCCATGCATGTGTGGTCATGAAGGCCCAGTCATTGAAGCCCTCTGCAGAGTTGTCTTGTGGCCTTAATCAAATACACAGGAGGTGACTCAGCACATGGTTGATGTAAAGGCTTATGTAGTTGTGTCTCTAAAAAAACCCTCTTGTATTACTACAATTTGCAAAATAACATTCATTATCCTTCACATTAATTTAAAAAGTAATAATTAAACATGACTTGAATGTAACTTAATACAAGTATTTCAAGTGATGTTTGAATGTACTGTGTGAGTGAGTGAGTGTTTTACCTTGGTGCCAGCAGTGTAGAGCGAGTCCCTAGTGGGCTGATTAGGTGGATGGCTAGGTTTCCTCGGTGGCTGTAGGACAGAGTGAGTCTGGCCTGTACATGCTCCAAGGAACTTACAAAATCTGGCTGTCCTGAACACGCTTCCACACTCTTCCTGAACAACAGGTGGTTCCTCACATCCCTATAAAACAGAGACAGATCAGGTCAATACCAACTACTAGGTGTTAAATTAACAAAATGTCTTCCTGAAGCCAAACTGAAAAGAAATCTCATTCATTCCATTTTCTGTTTCTGTCATGACATGACATTCAGTGTAGGCTGCACCATAACTCAACTACAACATCAAATATGAAGTAAAGTAAATGTCAACTGGAAATACACAATTCACAAAACTGAATTATTGAACACTATACCCTGCAGTCAACGTTTAAATGATACAATTAAGTTAATAAATTCAGTGTCTAATAACTGAAAGTACCAGTTCATGCTAGATTTAAAATGCAAAAAGACAAAAACTGTGGTCTTGCCCAACTGATGAGACATATACTCTGGAAGTCAGACCTTACCTTTGTCTGTTCATTGGTTTTTTTGTATTGAACATTTTTGTCATTGAAAAAATGAATCTAGCAAACTGATTATAGTAGATTAAGAGAAGCATTTAAGTTATTTAATCAATTCTAGCAATACTTGCCTAAAGTACACATTCAGTATAGTTGCCTCTTGTTTTTAATATGTATATCTATGCCTAATTACAGTTAATGTCTATGTACTACACATTAGCCACTGCAACAGCACATTTAACAGTAAAGTAAAAGGCAGGAAGCTTGACGTTACTGCTGCTTTAAGATACTGTAGGTCCAACAGATGGGAACCCTCAGGACCCATTATGCCATAAGAGAAGGCCTAATGCAAACACATGACAGCTTTTTTTTCCATGTTTGTTTTTAACTTGTACTCCTTATATTTCATTATTATGTTAAAATCAGTAAATTTAAATTTTGAGAATTATCCAGTCAGTTTTTGTGGTAGTTAGTTATAGTGGTAGGTAGTTATTATTAATGCCTTTAGATTCAATTTAACGTGTCAGATTACCCAACAGCATAACTTACAATGCGAGTGGTTGCATAACAAAAGCATAAATAAAAGGTTTTTATATCACATCTCTATGACAAGACTCTTCATAAGGCAAAATATAGGTTCATCAGCAAACATAAAACCTCCTGCAGCCAAAAACGCTCTGCCCAACGGAGACATCAACCATACAAGATCTCTGAAGGCATAATTTAGAACCATAATCAGAAACAGAACCTTTAAGACGTGAGATGGTGTCTTCATAGATTGCACTACTTTGTCCAGCACATCCCTCAGTAACAGGGCACATTATCCTGTACTTGGTAGCGCAGAGAGGCTATCCTTTGTTCCTCATATGCATCAATGAGCCTTAGTCACCCATGATCCTGTCTCTGGTTCACCAGTTTTTCTTTGCTGGATCCCCCTTTGTAGGTTCAATTGACAGCATACTGGGGGCACTCCACAAGACCTGCTGTTTTGGAGATGTTCTTACCCATCCATCTATCCATCATAATTTCCCTATTTTCAAAGTTGTTCAAGTCTTTATATTGTTACCACATCAACTTCAGGATCTGACTGTTCACTCACTGCCTAAAATCTATCACCCACTGACCAGTGAGATGTCAATTACATTTACTTTATCTATCAGTTGGATTAAATGTTGTAGCTGATCTGTGTGTATTACTATGTTTTTTTGTACAATACAGTATTTTATAGTATAATACAGCAAAATTGCATTAAAATGATATTACTTGAAATTTTTATAAAATAATAGTGAGCGTGCACTAGCACAGGCAATCCAAAGTAGGAAAACCCTGAGCGTTGTCATCAACATCCTCAAATACTATCTCATCAGTGAAAGTGACTATTTGTCTGTCAGTTGAGCAGTAATGAGTAGCTGCAAAGAAAACAAAACCAGATAATGTGGCCACTAATCCTGAAGGAATGCTGCATTGCACAGTATAGAATTCTTGCTTTTGAGCCAGCTTAGCTAATTATCCATACCTTCATGGGGCCAAAATGAGTTTGAAAATCATACAGTGCTTTGAGGGAAAATGGCATAACCCAGCAATAAGTTGCCTTCAAATTAAGGCCAGCTTTTACCCAAAAAAAGAGAAAATCTTAGGAAATATATATACCACCATTGGATTATTTTAAGGTTATTTGTGTCACACTGGACAAAATTGCAAGGACAAAATGTTTCACAAAGCTCTAGGAGTTGACCTAGTCTGCAATGCCAGCTCCACAGGAAGCTGGCGCTGGGTCTGTTGAGCTGCATGGCTGCTTTGACCTTTCTTACCTGGGTTCTGTCAGCATGTCGATAACACATTTGTGCTGTGGCCCCACGCTGCTCCAGTTCCGGGCCAGTGCCACCATCGCACTTGCATCCAGCAGACCATAACCATAGGAATGGCTCACTGCCAGAGAAAGAGATGATGAGGTTAGCTGAGTTCACTGAAACAGTGCAAGTGTTACCAGTTTCCTAGAATCTGCTTGTTACCTAAACGACCAACACCATTCGTCCTCCAGTCGTTTGTGATGAGATGGGCAGGGTGTGCCGTTCTTACCACTAGGTGCTGCATGTCCCTCCAGGTCAGATTCATACTGTAGAAAGAGAAAAACACAGAAAACCTGAACATTTTCATTGACCACTACATTGGGGAATCCAAAACCTATTATTACAGGAAACCAAATTTATGAAATTAGTACACAATTTTGTTCACTAATGTTTCAAGTGTTTGCTCATCATTTTCAGACAGCAGTCATCGTCAAGTGCACTGTGGGAATTTTCAGTCCACTTGGGTGTAATGTTACATTGTAGGAATGTAGACAAAAATTGGAAATTGTCAACCATTTTTGCCAGACAGAAGATAAACAGTCTATTCACTTCCACCAGAGTTATTACATTACATGAAATTAGAGCACAACAGCAGAATCTAGCTCTAACCACTAGGTCACTTTTGCTAAATAGCTCCAGCTTGATGATGAACTATATAAGGGACTGTGAAGCCTTACATTTCAAAATACAACCACAATCAACAAACATTTCTCTTGATTGCCTACAAAAAACAGCTGTATCTATCGCAATGAAACAGCATAATCCAAACAGATTTATGCCCGACTCTTAAGTTGACCCAGTGCGTGCATTCGTTGATCAGGTCAGATGTTGAAAGCAATGTCCTGAAGGGGTGATCAGCATCCTCAGAGCCACAAAAACATCCAGCAGGTTAACTCAGGACAAGCTGTATTGGAATAGGAGGCCAAGCATTAGAGGAGCCATACTGATTTTATTAATGATAGTGTATCAGTATGAAATCAGCAGCTCTGTTTGTGAAAGGTAAATGCTTCACGTTTGGATGTACTTGCTAATGCTATTAGGAATCTATAAAGGTAATTTATGAAAGGGTGAGCTTGCTGCATATTTTAGCCCTAGTCAACATCCCAGCCGACAGATTCATATTGTCATAACACACAATTTATTATCATGGCTTAATACATTGCAAAAAGGTGACCTAGTGATGTCTTAAAAGAAGTAATACACACGAGGACTCCAAAGGACAAGAGGCAGGGGAAACACCAATTTACCAATTTACCAACACTCAAAGGAAAAAAGAAAACAGTCACCTTCAGCTAAACAGCAACATTATAAAGAGCTAAACCTGATTTAATGGGGGAAAAAAAAGTGACAGAGGCCTCAGGGGATAGGGGTGGAGAGAGAGAGAGAGAGAGAGAGAGACAGAGAGCGCGAGAGAGAGAGAGTGCGAGAGAGAGCGTGAGAGAGAGAGAGAGAATGAACACAAAGGTTCCTCAGGCGAATATAATCAGAAGGTGCATCTGTGGGGTTTACTGCCCTGAACGGCAGGGACTAAAATAGAACTCCTTCTGCAACCCTCTACAACACACCTCCCTTCACTTACCACCTTTGAGTTCACATTTCACACTGTCTGAACTGAGTGTGCCAGCCAACGATCCATGGCTCTCTAAATGATATTGTTCTCTCAAAAAATGTGTGCTTAAACACTTATCTTCATCATGGAAAGAGAGGAGAAAAAAAGAAAGCGAGGGAGAAAAAAAAAATAAATCACTGATCCGTAATACGTCTTATTACCACTCCTGAATGCAGAAGGGCAAAATATTATGCAGCTCGGCAAGAGATCATAATTGAGTATGATGACTTGCGAGGAGGTGATGTGGTCACTCATCCATACTCGCACACCTCGTTCGCCTGGACCGGAGAAGGGCAGGGACAGCTCTTTCTCTCAACACTCTTTTACTCCCTTAGTGGAGGACAAATGTCAGGCACATGTCAGCTGAGTTTCTGTAGTGTGAGGTATGAGCCAGAGACTAGATGTGTGTGTGTGTTTGCATATAAAAATGAAATATGAATGAATAAAGGGCAGATGGGTCAAGGGGATGTGTGTGTGCATGAACTGTATGAGTTACAAGTGATTGACATGTGACTAGATGTCATGGATGATATGCGAGTTCTAAAATTATGAAGGTGTGTGTGTGTGCGTGTGTGTGTGTGTTTGGTGTGTGTTAAAATATGGAGGTAAATGAATAATGAGGTATGACTGAAGAGATGGACTGGTAGGATGTCAGTCTGTAGATGTCGTAGCAAGATGACAGCTATGCGCCACTGGCAATATGACTGTTGGTATGGATGGACGCGGTGTGTGTGTGTGTGTGTGTGTGTGTGTGTGTGTGTGTGTGTGTGTGTGTGTGTGCGCGCGCGTGTGTGTGCGTGTTTGTGTAAAAAAAAGTGTATAAGTTAATATAGGAATAGCTGATGGATGAAAAGTTAGTAAGTAATTTTTCATACTCATGTGGAAGTTTTGTCAGAGTCTGTGTAAAAACCAGCTGTGACCACTAACTACATTTTACTATTAATATTTAAAAAAATTCTTGGATATCTCAACAATAAACACTGACATTGCTTTGAAATCACTTACTTTAGTCACTTATTTTTCTAACCTGCCATCATGAGTATGATAAAGTGCTCCTTCCTGAAGATTTTAACTCCCTCCCACTGATCTGCACAAAACATCATGATTAGAATAACAAAAGCATGTAGAATGCATCCAGGCCTCATCTACTCATAATCTCATAATCCTCATAGGCTCATCTTCAGCATCGAGATAACACTGTATGGTTATTACAGAAAAATATGTTAATGCTGCCTCCAAGTCATGTTGTAAAAATGTATTTCAAAGATGATGGCCTGAGTTCATTTATAATGTCATGATGACAAGTGGGAAACTATTTTTCGATGAGCTCTAACCTTGAATTGGTGGTGTTTCAATAAAAATGCAACGGTCTTGGTGGCCACTGTTAGTTATATTGCTAACTATAGTTTAGTCATTCACCTGCCATATCTTTTTTAAAATCTTCTTTAACAAATGAGCATAAACCACAACATCCAGTTTCACACACTGAACAAAACAGCTTCAAAAGAGTCATGCCTCAGCTCTTGTTCACTCAAGCTGAGCTAAGCAGCTACAGAGTCCACAAAATCTCTGGAAACTCTGATTAGATAATTAAAGATAATAACATACTACAACCACTGCTCCTACTGAACTGCATGCTTGTGTTCTTTTATTTGAGATTTTGCTTCTACAAATAGTATCAGTGTGCTTGCTCCCACGTCTGCTTCAGGTAAGCACACCTTAACCAGTGGTGCTATCATTTTTGCAGTATTGGCAGAATCTCTGTATGTTCATCTGCTAATGCTTCTGGGCACATTTTCAGTTAGTCAGTAGTCAGTACTTACAAAGATAAGATCATTTTTCTTTCTTTAATTTTTTAGATGGTCTGAAGAATATTGGAGCACATTTATTAACAGCATGCCAATGAAATGTTCAGCCCTTGTCAAATTAAATGTAAAACAAAAGGTGTCTCTCATCACTCACTTGGCTTCCAGGGTGAGTGCGATGATGCCGGCAGCCAGTGGGGCTGAGGCAGATGTGCCTGTATGTGAGTCTGTACACTTTTTCCTCAGATCTGTTGTGACCTATTCAAACAAAAACACATGCATATAGCCAGACACACACACAAACACACCCACACAGTCAGAAAGGTGAGTGGTCAGATATGAAAAAATCATCAGACACATCCAGAAATGGTTAACAGAGAGCACCCGGAGGCGAGTGCTGGACTGGCTGACAGATATGACAGTGTTGGCAGTGGGGGGGTTCACTCACTCACACACTGACTGCTGCCACCCCAGGGACTAATAAGAAGACATCCTGATCACCGTGACTGGCTGGGCCTGAGTTTAATTAGGGCCTTTGAGACCTGGGGACCAAACTTGCTTTCACTGTATAGGCTGAGATATGGTCCAACCTTATCTACCCACAAGGCAGCACTAAACTGCCTGGGCAATGGCAAATGCAAATCATTTGTAAAAGCAAATCACAATGTCGTTTCCCTGTACAACATGTATATTTGTACATCCTAGGGATTAATTACCTTTAACAAGTTTTGGCTGATTTTTAATAACAACACTATTGGCAATCAGACAATTAAATATTTGATTTTGGCTTATCTGTAAAACAGAATGTTTAATTAATATTGTGCTAAAGTGATTGTGCTAAAGAGTCACTTCTCTTTTAATGTAGTTTTTCATTTCAGTTCTGATGACTGATTTTTTACTTAAAATTAATATCAATAGTTTTGCCCATATTTATGCTATCAATAGTATTCATTTAGCCAAAAGATTGCCTAATAAGCAGCCATAAAAACAAACAAACAGCTATTGTACTATTTTCACTGAAAAAAAAAACCACACAATCAGACATTAAAACTGATAATCAGGGTGAATCTAGGGCAAGCTGCTTAAATAACATTTCCATTCTTGCATTGGTTTCACCGGTATGTAAACACAAACAGCAAACATAGTCACACAGACACACAGGTCTGCATACTCACACCCAATAGAACCCCAATTGTCTGGTCAGAGTGCCCCCAATTTCAGCCTAAATCAGCATTACTTTTGTCACCTTGAAGAAATAGAGGGTCCAAAGGGGAATTGGAATTGCTATCACTTTCAAATGCACACACTCAGGGACACGCTCAGCATTTTCAAAAGAGTAGTTTGTGACTGGCTGCTTCTCATTTGGCACAATGAAATGAGAGAGAGAGCGAGAGGGAAGGAGAGAGAGAGTGAGTGAGTGAGTTTGAAGGCAAGAGAGAGAAGTAGCTCATTTCTAGAATCCACAATCATTCTTACTGGCACATATAATTAGTGGTGAATCAGGCAGAATTAGGTTAATTCTCCATAGGCAGTGTGTTTAAGGCAGGCACACACACACACACGGAGCATGAAACCTAAAAAAAAAAGTCTTATCAGACAGCATTGCCTAAACTATAAATGTTGCCAAAAAATGTAATCTACTTAAAATATTTAATTACCTTTGAAGGCTGCACTAAATTTGCCATATCTCTGTGTGGTATGTGTTAAACCAGTCACAGCCACAGCCAGCCAGCCACACACACATACACACACTCACACACACACATACACACGCACGCACACACACACACACACACACACACACACACACACACACACACACACACACACACACACACACACTTTCTTTAATCCTTTCTCTGGTTTGATATGAGGATAGGGCTGCCTTCAGTTTACTCAATATCAATCTAAACACAACAAAATATTGTACATTAATACATTTATTTTGATTTAGATTTTATCTCACAATACAATAGCAATAATTCAACCAAAATATAGTTGTATCTCAATGCACAAAGATCTAAAACTCCTGACAGCAATTTCTGCTGTACTTTCTCAGAAAGAAAGTACTAAGACAACAATAGCTTTAGGTGTCCTGTAAATCTACCTATGGGTTTAATGAAAACTGAAAATATGAATAAAAATACAGAAAACAATAATATGGACTCTGATATTTCATCATCCAAATTTTGTGGTAATTTTTTAATTTCCAGTTTAATTGCTGGTATTTCTAAACATGACACCACTTAATTTACAACTTACAATTTTCAACTGGCGTTTCCCTTTTTGTCTACTGTCTTCCTGAGCTCACCAAACAGCATAGTTCCTAATTTTAGCATCACTCTCATGAAATAATGCTATTCATCCCTATCACTTGCACTTAGCATTGCTCTTGTTGTCCAATAAATTTAATGTGCTTCCACAAGAGTGACTTCTCAGGCATCTCTGCCTTTTCAGTATTAATGGATACAAATTACACATTTTTGGACCTGAAAAGAATACGATGATTCCAAGTGCCAAACATTGAATTGAATACCCACATAATGAATGAACATTTGACTATTTAAATGACTCGAGTCAGCCCTCGTAAATTGCATTACTTTTTATGCTCTAAGCAGGTCTCTGACTCTTCTAAGCCTTTATAATTCCCACCACTTTTTGCTCTCCAGGCTGTGAAAATATGCAGGTGGGCAGGTGCAGAGGAACTGTTTCTCTCGCCACGTCTCACACACTGTTTTCACCACAGGTTTACATATCCTTCTTGCATACAACCAGAACACACGCTCATTGTAACCATTCCTGAAGGGCTGCATCTGTTCCTCATTCACACACTTCTCATAAGACATGCATCTAGAAATAGGTGGCAATGAGCATGCAGGTTGGAGCGGCTGCATGTGCGCGTGAAAGGCGTAGTGAGCATGTGTCTAAGATCTGGAAATGTGTAGCGAAATGCTTCACATGTGATTTTTTTAACCTACTCTAATTTGGGTTCTGTAATCCTCATTGTCAAGCCTGGCAGCAGCCCAGCGTGTATATTTAAGCATGAGTGTAAATCAATGAGACAGACAATGAACCAGAGAGATGCACTCCACACACACACATGCACACACACACACACACTGAATAGAATCGTATTCCAGCAAAGCTCTGTTTAGCAGGGACATGGCCTCAAGAGCATTATTTACACAAATGAAGCCTAACCATTGTTCATTTATATGTATGAGATTAAGTGGGCTTACTGTGGGCTCACTAGTAAATAGACCTTAGTGAGGGTCAGCTAATGCCTTTGTGAATATGACCTGTATGTGTGCAGTACTGGCAGGTAATTCATAAAACGATAAATATTACTTTATAGGGTTCAGAATATGACATGCATGAAATACCCATGAGTATCTGAGTGCAATTTCATGTTTTTTTTTTTGCCAGGTAAAAGTACATTTCAAAGTAGAGGCTACTTGAAATGTTTTTCACATTACATTAACAGACACAGGAGTCACTGGTGTGACACGTGCATCTGTATTAAATTGAATTCTAATACAGTTCAAGAGTGCTTTATTTATATTACTGTATCAATGCATTGCAACAAGAATGTTTGTCTGTGAAAGGTTACTCACTACTAACTACAACCCCACCTTCAAAACATAAAGGCTTTTGTGTGCTCTTCAATGTCCAGATTTTTTATTATCTCCCTGTTCAGCAGTGGGTGGCAAGAAATAATATTAACCAACAATATCATCTTTCACCTCTTCCTCCCACAACCAACTGTCAAGAAAAAGCACTCAGAGTCCCTCCCCTATACAGTGTTTCGCTCATGGAAAGCATGAAAGGAAAATGTGTAATGACCGTTCATTATAACATTAAGTTGCTTGGCAGCCATTCCGAAAGGATCAGGCAAAGCTACACTATGTCAGTCAAGTATTCAATAATGGAACATACTATAAACACATAGCACATTCAAAATGCATTATAGAAAAAGTCACTGTATTAAACTGAATCATGAATCAGTGAACCCATTTGTTTTGCCATGCAATGAAGACTTTTTTGAGGTTGTTTGAGGTTACAAGATAAATCTGAGAGAGAGATCTTGGTCTCCTTCTTTCTCCTTTGTCTTTTGGCTGCTCCTTTTTAGATACTGCTACCATCATAAGATACAATGTCAATAAAGGTTACTAAGCCTGTTCCAGAAGCAGCCCTGCAAGCTAAAACTATGACACAACCTCCACTGTGCTTCACAAATCTGCATGTATGTTTTGGGTCTTTCTTTACACCTTCACTTTTTCATCATGGTTTCACAGTTTTACCAACCTCTTGTGCTGCAGTTC
The DNA here is from genome assembly GCA_017165825.1 of Hepsetus odoe. NCBI lineage: Eukaryota > Metazoa > Chordata > Actinopteri > Characiformes > Hepsetidae > Hepsetus > Hepsetus odoe. The sequence continues at coordinate 17,435,298 of CM029372.1, read as the reverse complement.
TGTAGCTCTCTTGAAGAACTGGGTGCTAAGATACAAAAATACTATATTCTTTATTTAAACATAGCGAAGACAATGGAAGATACTGGGCTTACATGACATTACTTTTAAAGGAGACTGTATTTGTGAGTGGAAGTTACTTGCTCATGTTCGTCAGCTAATTATCAGGTTTAGGGCAAAGGATACTAAACTCCAGCATTTCAGAACTGAAAATAATGAGGGGTTAGCATGAGTGACTTACAATCTGTTTCTCGTTGAGGTTTCCGCTGCTGTAGGTTGTAGCAAGTGTAGAAGAGCAGGCCTCGCTGTACCACGGCACATTGCCATACTGAGTGGTGCTGCTAATGGACAGGGTGTAGATGCTGTTGGTATAGCCATCACAGTTACAGCTGTCCTTCTCCCGGCCACCATTACCAGACGCCCACACAAAGATGGATCCAAGGCCTCCTCGACCCTATACCACAAATCCACACACACCCACACACAAGAAAATATTGTGTTGAATAATATGTCAATTTAATGCACAGCTGGCCAATATGCACATGAATAATTCATCTTCATCTACACACTAATTTGAGCAAGGAAACAAATCTATCTCTGCAGTCATGGAAACATTTGATTAGATTCTCACTTCTATTGTCTGCTTTGCTGCAGCACCTTTCATAGTCAAAACTACTGAAAAACCTCATTTTTACAGATAATTGAGGAATAGAAAGCAGCGACTGCATCTGAGCAAAATCTTGTGGCAATGATAATTATGAATACTGGTCTGAGGACAGATTAAATTTTATTCAATGTCAGCCAAACTTATTTCCATGGACCTCTATCCAAGCCACATTACCTGCAAAATCTAGAGTAAACAAAGGATTTAGTGTGACTTTTTGTAATGCTGAAATAAAGCTAAAATAGACTTGGTGTGGATTAAGGGTAGTGAAGCTTGGCAGCAGTGAGCAAGAAGAAAGAAGACTGACTGCAGGGTGCAAGCCTGGAAAGGTCACACAGTATTCACTTGTCAAACGCAATCTCGATAATTTCACACTGTCACTCTGAATGAGTATGTTTCACTGTTTGACTTGCAATGCTGGTGGTGGACTTACAGTCCAAACATACCATCTCACATCAGAGGTGAGGAGAGCCATTGTGTGTTTCTTTTCCCTTTTCTAATTTTCCATTTCTATATTAATAACTGAAGAAACTGAAGAGACCTGCAGGCTAAATCAGTAGTAAAACATAATTTTTTAAATAATTATAATTTTTCATTCAACGAAAAGAAAAAAAAAATCGGTTCTATGTCTAAAAAAATTGCAGTAATAGAGGAAGCCCCTGCTTGAATAAGAAAACCACTGATCATCATTAAACTACTAAGGCCTGGGATATGAGTGAGAATGGAATAGCAGAGGAGGATGGCAGGGAAGAGGTAGAAAGACACAGAAACAATGATGGAGAAATTATGATAATGGGGAAGAAAAAAAATAAAGAGAATGTATGCCATTGGCACCCTTCCACTTCTGCCCTGTACCATGTGTTGTATGATGTGCATGTGAAAAACTTCCAGCAGTGGAAAGAGGGTGAGAGGAGGTGTGTGCACCACAGGAAAAATAATCATTATTACAAAAATACACCCCCCAAAAAACAAAGAGTTTCAGAATGCACACTTATCCATCCTCAAAGATCTGGGAAATCTCTCTAAATGCTCCTTTATTTCTCTAGTTGACACCCATGCTGAGCTCTGTGACAACACGCTTCTCTTTGAATGTTTTCATCCTGTGCAGCAGTAAAGCATTTAACTGGGCTGTGAAGGCTTAGCATCATCATATTTAGTCAGGTCTGCGATTTGCAGAGACATAAATGGAAAGGGAAAGTAAAGACTATACATTGCTTGGTAATATCACCTTAAAGAGTTTATGGTTTAGGGCCCTAAGACTGACCTCAGTGACACCTTGCAGAAAAGCCTCCTTGGCCAGCTTGGCAGGGCCATCCACTGTCTTCCCATCATCCTCTGGGCCCCAGCTAGCACTGTAGATGTGAATGTGCTGTGAGTTGAGACTTAAAGACTGAGCCTCAACCACATCTGTCACCTCACCATCCAGCATGCGCACACCTGCCAACAGAGAAGAGTTAACAACTGTTACAGAGTCTGTCAATTCATAGTGTATGAGAGAGAGAATGAGGAATGAATAAATGAATGTCAGAAAAAAGGGCCAGACAGCTATCTCTCAGTTGAATCAAATGAGCTAGCAGTAACCTCTGTGAATAAAATCACAGTAAATGAGAGAACATGGATTGACTAGACTTCTTCTTTTGGCTGCTCCCGTTAGGGGTCAACTGTTTCCCTGTCTTTCTGTCCTCTGCATCTTCCTTTTTCAAACCAACTGCCTGCATGTCCTCTGTCACCACATCCATAAACCTCCTCTTTGGTCATCCTCTTTTCTTCTTTCCTGGCAGCTCTAACTTCAACATCCTCCTCCCAATATATAATCCTTTTCTCTCCTCTGAACATGTCCAAGCCAACACAACCTTGCTCCTCTAACTCTGTCCAACCAGAAATCCAACCTGAGCTGTCCCTCTAATATACTCATTTCTTATCCTGTACATCTGTCACACCCAACTAAAATCTCAGCATCTTTTCTGACACCTCCAGCTCTACGGCCTGTCTTTTTTCTCAGTGCTACCGTCTCCTACACATATAGCACTGCTGGTCTCGCTACCATCCTGTAGCTTTCCTTTCACTCTTGCTGGTACCTGTCTATCACAGATCACACCTGCCACTCTTCTCCACCCATTCCAACCTGCCTACACTCTCTTCTTCACCTCTCTTCCAAACTTACCATTAATATGAACTGCTGATCCCAAGTATTTAAACCATAGTTCATGAGGACTCCTGTATAACTTGTCCGTCAACCTGTCAATTACCATAGCAAACAAGAATGGGCTCAGCACTGATCCTTAATGTAATCCCACCTCTACTTGCATTCATCACTCCTACTGCAGGCCTCACCACTGTCACCAGAGTTTCTGTGCTGCTCACTTCTCATAATACTGCTGCTTACTAATCATCACCTCGTTTCTTAACCTAGATTCCACTACTCTTTCCTATAGCTTCAGGCTGTGGCTGATCAACTTTATCCCTCTATAGTTACTACAGCTCTATGCATCACCCTTATTCTTGTAAATCAGTATCAGTACACTTCTCCTCCACTCCTCAGGCATCCTTTCACTTTTCAAGACTGTATTAAGCAATATGGTTAGAAACTCAACTGCCATCTCTCCTAAACACCTCAATGCTTCCACCGGTATGTCATCTGAACCAACAGCCTTTCCATTCTTCATCCTCTTCATTGCTGCCCATACTTACTGCCCATCTTTCTACTTTTCTACACTTCCTGGTATAATATATTCACATCATCCAATCTTTTCTCTCTCTCTCTCTCTCTCTCTCTCTCTCTCTCTCTCTCTCTCTCGCTCTCTCTCTCTCTCTTTCTTTCTCTCTCTCCCTCTCATTCTCTTCATTCATCATCCCCTCAAAGTATTCCTTCCATCTGCAAAACTTGCTCTGTTCACTTGTGAGTACATTTCCATTTCTATCCTTAATTGCCCTGATCTGCTGCACATTTTTCCCAGCTCTGTCTCCCTCCTTACTGTCCAGCCTCTCATACAATTCACCATACAACTTATCTTTAGCCTTCACTACTGTTTTCCTCACCCTGCGCTTCATTTCCTTGTACTCCTATCTACTTTCACCACTCTGACTATCACACTTCTTCTTTGCCAGCCTCTTCTTCTGTATACATTTCTGAACTTCTGAGTTCCACCACCAGGTTTCCTTATCCATCTTCTTTCAAAATGTCACACAAAGAACCTTTCTGGCTGCCTGTCTTACCAGTTTTGTAGTAGTTGCCCGGCAATCTCGCCTTGACTGATTTGGTATGGAAATCTATTTCCTTGTCCGCATATTGATTTGGCAAAAGTTTTAAACCGGATGCCTTTCCTGACGTAACTCTCCCCATTTATCCCGGCTTGGGACAAAGAGATACATATGGATTGAATAGTGTTGGGGCCTTAATGAGTTGCCATAGTGCCAGACATGGTAATTCAGTAATGCACTCTTATGCCCTATGTTCTCTTCCCTCCCAAACACACACACACACACACACACACACAAACAGATTGTAGCTACCAATTATAGCACCCTTTCTGGTCTCTCTCTTTCTTCCATTACACATGCAGACACAAGGGCAGACAACCACGTCACCACTCAGCCCACCACACGCAGACACACATGCAGAAACGGTGCTCTCCTCCTCTAACCTGCTTTGTTTACCAAGAGATCAAAGATGTAGATGACAGATGTCTGAAAACTGACACCGTTAAATTAAAAGGTATGGCAGTTAGGTACATTGTTTGGAATTGGGGTACAGAAATACGCTTTTAAACAGGATATTTATAAACCAAGCAGATATGATTCAGTGTAGTGGAGAGAAATTAAACTCTGGTCATTAGAACAAACACAGCAGACAAATCAATAACTATGATCTAGTGAGTCATATTTCAAGATTAGTATCCTGTGCAAAATTAGTAATGGAATTTCTCGTTCCCTCTGTCTAATCCCAGCACTCACCACCAATCCTGGCATTATAAGCCACACCCACTCCACAGACGCCATTGTTTGCTGCAGCAGCCACCTCTCCAGCACAACGAGTCCCATGCCTAGTGAAAGAAAGGCACAAAGATAAAGACAGAGAAAAGGAGATTATTGACCATTCAATTTAATTTCAACTGAAATTTAAATTTAATTTCATCCTCTAAACAATAATTGCCTGCTAGATACTTTGGTGTCATCTCATGGCCAACAAGTATAATTCTGCAAAAGAGCATTAGCATCTTACTGCTGATAGTTAAAATGCAATCAGTACAAAAAAAAAAAAAAAAATCACATTTGACAGTTCTTTCGTCCTTGTTCCCATAGCAATACAGACATATCTGGAATGCTTGATGACAGTGTAAATGGTGTCCATACTCGGCTGCAGAGTGAACATGCCCTGAAAGCTCACTCTTTGAGAAGAAGTGATGAGCTTAGGAGAGCAAAGTGTTTATGAGAGAGTGCTGGAGGCACTTTGGGTCCACCACAAAACAGCTGAGGCCTCCTTCTGGCCCCACTTCAGTAAAGCCTTCATTCTGTCTGCTATTACATTTGCCCACACACATACAAAGAGGGTATTTCACTCAAGCACATCCCTTTGATTCATCCTTTCAACAGAAATGAGTAAGCAGCACTGAGGTCTGTCCATTAAAGTGAGTATGAAAAACAAAAAAAGCAACTTCAATACAGTGAAGGACAAGTATTTAGACAGACTAAATGGGCTCCAATCGTTATGCTCATTTGTCTTGTCTCAATGTACTCTCTAAAAACTTGGAACCTTATAAGTAATTGCTTGCATGTTAAAGGGCAATATTCAGTGTGTTTTTGTATTTTATTTCTTTATTCTTCATTTGTGGCAGTTTATGTAACAAAACAAAAGCTATTAACAAATACAGTCACAATTAATTTCCACCTAATAATTGTTAACCTTGCTTTATCCCTATGAAATTTACACACTGCTTTTAGACTCTTATATGCATATTACCTGATCAGAATGCCAGTTTGTACTGTGCAAAAAAAAGGCTTTATAATGTCAGAGTGAATGGACTAGGATAAACAAATGTAGGCTGATATATGATATATAAATGTGTTGGCTCTCATTTCATCATCAAACACAGATTTCAAAATGAGCTCTTGTTGCAGCTGTGTTTTAGTATGTGGACTGTAAGTATGGCCATTTAATGGCAATTTAAAAACTCCAACTCAATTTCCTCCAATTCTAGCTGATAGTTAGGTCTCCCCAAAACCTAATGTTACAATGCTGGAAGAGTGATTGCTAGCCTCTGAGACATGTGAAGTGCCACCATATCCTTTCAAACTGCAGCCAAGACTTTGCCACTGAAAAGCACAACACGCTTGGAGGAGAACTCTAACTGCCAATACTGTAATGCCAGCTAATGGACAGCCAAGTTAATTATGCTCTCCTATACAGTCAGTATACAGTCACTGGGAGTGTTTACACAAAGCATTAAACACATATGTCAAATAAGAAAAACCGATAGGCTTAATAATGACTGAAGCTTTAAGCTCATTGTTTTTATACTAAGCAGAGCACTGTTCAAAGAATTGGGATTTGTATATATGACTCAACTGATTTCAGCTAATGAATGTGGATTAGACAGATGCTTCCAACAAAGACCTAGAATTGATGTGGTGTGACAGGTAGGTTGTTATGAATGTTAAGATCTGTTCTTGATAACAAAGCACATATCTGATTAAGAAGTCCTCTCACCTAACCTGCTCCTTTCAGATGACATGCTGCTTTCACCTATTGTAAGACATGGGCTAATTGCAGCTCATTTTCTTTAATCCAGACTGAAAGTCTACTGAATTTGGAATGGTGTTATATTGCAAGACTTTAAAATCACTCAAGCTGTGAATGGAAATTGGCACTGTCATTGCTGACCGGCACTTTACCACATTTTGAACTTGTTAGAAATTTTTATAGGCACTTAACATTACTTTTTATTGTCTTGAAATGTAAACACATATTAGTAATAAAGATCTGAGATAATAATGCATCAAACTTCACAGGGCAGAAACTTGTCAGTTCTTGTGAAATGAGGCTGTGGCTGTTTTCACAGTGTGGCTAGATGACAGTTATCATGACAAACGGCCAACACCGCAAAACGGCTCATGAATAAGCAATGCAGCTCCAGTGTCAGCTCATACCGCCAGTCGTTCACAGCACAAGCCATAAGCTACAGCGAGGTCGGTGTATCACACTCAGAAAAGCATGCTTTCACCCAAGGCTATTTATAAGGAGACGCACACTTGGAACAGCCTGCAGGAAACATATGCTCCAAACCCCTTAGCCCTTTTGAAGAACTCTTTTTCATTCTTCACTGCACTGACTGATTTGTGTCATTCTGAAAAAGGGGAAATCTGATCCTAGTCCCAGATTGCCACTTGTATTTTTTGGGAGAAATTCAGTCTAAGAATTCAAAGTCAACAACTAAGGCTAGAACCAAGCCACATTTTCACTTATGGATTTATGAGGTCTTGCCTGAATGTTGCACTACTAATGGCTGCAATGCTTCTCCGTCTTCCACACAGTAGCACAATGAAAAGCATCTCCCTTTGAAAAGGGAAACATATCGAGGCCAACCCAGTGGCAGCTTTCCAAGCATAAAAACCATCAAACCATCATTTACTCCTGAGTGCGGACAGCAAGCCCTGTGTCACGTCAATTCATAAGAGCTATAGTGCATTCATTTTAAACAGGATTGATGGTGAAGGCTAACTCGCTTACGCTACTTAATCACAATGAGGTTAAGACTGTGGTGATGCTTGCAGATTTTTTTGCCACAAAAGCTGCTGCCCCAACAGTACAGGGGTGCTTTCCACAAGGGTGCTTTTATATATCATCTGAAAAGCTTTTACACATTCAATAGAGGACACTGCTGTTGATAATGGCAGTGTTGCAGCAGATACTAAGGTATCCTCCTCTCGCGAACACAGATAAAGATGACAGGCTACATGCTGAATTTCCAACACGTGAGCAGCTGGTTTGTTCCATCACATATCAGACATCAGTGACAGACCATGAAATGATGTGTCAATGCCACATTACCCTACCTTTATCAACAAGGGGAACAACAAAACGGCCTGTTACAGACAGAATTGAAAGGATATATGCTGCCTGTCAGATTTGTACTAGCGATTCTCTTAACTACTCTTCTTCTTTCTGGAAAAATCAGTCAAACCTGAATCAATCATCCACCCTCTCTTCATCCCAGATCAATTTCAGGTGCAAAATGTAACTGAGCAACTATGATGAGCGATTCTCCCCTGGTGGTCATGTTAGTTTGTCTAGTCCCTCCTGAGTCTAGCTGGAGACAAAGTGAAAATGAACTGCAACAAAGCAAAGGGATGTGCACATCAGAAGCAACCAACCTTTCTCATAGTCCTCTTATCATCACAGGTAGAACAAAATCTCAAAAATGGATAACTTGGAGAAAGAATAGTTATCCGATAAGAGAAAGGAAACCACAACTTTCATTTTAATTCACGGTAACATGTTATTTAGAGGCATTTTATTTGTCTCACATTTTCACACAATATAAAGAGTTCAGATTTGGGAAGGAGGTGTTCATCTGGCATGACTATCATCTTCCTTGTAGATGACTATCATCTTCCTTGTAGACCTTCCCCTGCCATCTTACTAGGTTCCAGTCCACATTATTCAGTCTGAATGATACCAATGTAATCATTGAGTGTCAGAATCTGTCCATGAGTGTAGAGGAATATGGTGTCTTTGCTCCACTCCTCAATGGGGCTGGATTATGTCCTGGCTAAAGGGATTAGTGCATTTTCCAGCCTGCTAAACTCAACCCTCAGGCAGTGCTTTAGGAGCCCACATGTTCCGAATGGAAGAAAGAAAAGAAAGACACATTGAGAGAGACAGAGAGGTGAAGAAAGAGAGAAAGAAAGATTAAAAAGTCCTGAATCCGACTAAGGCAGCTTTCAGTCAGGCCCAGTGCTTTCCGGAACTAAAACCTCTTTCCACCCCTACAAACACAATAACAGTTTGAGTTGTACTGTACTTGCTCCTGTTGTGTAGCGAGGGCTGCTGGCCTTTCTGAAGTGCTGCGGAAGGTGTAGTAAAAGATTCACATACTCTGAAAATGATCAGGAATTAAATAGAGGGATCTAAAATTCTTGGGGGATCTAAAGGGTTAACCAAAGATATCCCAAATGTTATATAAGTGAACAACAACCTACATAAATAACAAATACTCATATTTTCTAATTATTTGGGGTAGCCCAATATTTGGTACTCTCAATGTTTCTGAACAAATCTGCCCCCCCCCAAAACAAACAAACAAACAAACATAAAAAACATTAAAATAGCAATACCCATGCGATTCTTATTGATTCAGTGAAAATAAAAGAGGGAACAGAGTGTAAATAACAGAATGGCAGAGAGGTGAATGGGTATATCATGCCAGATGGACTAAGACTGAAAAGAAAGAATAGGCGAAGAAAATTAAGTGAACA